>OY294049.1:12990538-13421089 GCA_958510825.1 Brachypterus glaber
AGCACGGGCATATGCGAGCTATTAGTCATATTTTGTCATGTTTTTTAGCTTTTGTCATAGATACACTGCTTTGTTCTAGACGGGGGACAGCCGTCTTGCTGTGCACTGCGGTGGTTTCTTCTCAGTGTTGAATTGAAATGAAAAAGAGCTCGCTTATCCCGACATATGCTAATGAGCAGAAAAATAAAAATTCCCGCTCAAAATAAAAATCGACCTCTCCGAGGAATAAAAAAAAAATATTTTCATAGTTATCAAATATATTCGTTTTATAAATTCCATACTGTATAGTGTATACATATGTCGAAACTAAGTGTGAGTGGAAAAAAAAACAATAAAAATACGAGCGACGATTTGTAAAAATAGCAAAAACCATTAACTAGTGTGTTCTTCAAAATGTATCACCGGTTAATAAATTACCGAAACATTTACAGCTACTGAATTGGACCCACCTAAAGAATAATAATTACAACAATTTTATTGTGCCCATGTTTTAATATGCCAGTCAGGATTTTCTTTGCCAAGCGTGAAATTAAAGTTGATTTAGAGTAATTGTTTTTTAAAAGGTTTCTCCTCAAGAAAAAATAATGAATAAGGATGTTCACCTCAGGATACATATACATCGGCGGGTAATACATCCGTTTTACAACCAAACTGTTTAAAATTTTGTCACAATGACTAGACACTAAACATTTACTTGGAATTTCTGTTAAGATCACACGGAAAATACTAGGAGAAAGGGGGTATCGTATTTTGAGCTAAATCGCCTGCAACGATAAGACTTTACAAGCTTATAGATACATAAAAAATAAATATCAAAAATTTCAGCCCTTTTTACATCCCGGAACATACTTTAACTAATTATTTTAAGTACGAATTTTGATATATGAATATGAATATGTCAATGCACTATTTAGAAACATTGCACCTAACGAAACTTCAAGTGTCATGTCAAAATAAAAATAACTTTGCACATTGACTACTACAGTGGGGCCAAAGGAAAGTGTCTGTGTTGTGTTCACTGCTCTTGACTATAAAATTAAAATATTTTGTTGTTTTATTACTTTTAACTGATTGGACATGCTGTAACTCAATGTGTAATTAGGCTGAACTGTTGTGACTAGTTTGTTAAGTTTCAGTACAACTATGGAGTTATTTTTGAGGTATTTATACTATAATGACATTGTAAGCAAACCAGCAGCTTCAACGATAACTCAAAGCATGCAGTTCCATGGGACAGTGTTGCCCCAGATAAGTTATTTAATGTAGCTTTTACAAGGTATTAGATAAGTTTATTTCCATGGTATGATTTAAAACTAGATTATAAAAAAGTTACACATGGTTCTTTAACTTAAATAAATATATTTAATTAAGTAATACATATTGTTCATTGTTTTTATTACATATTTTACCTAAATGTTCTTATGTTGGTTTTTAGATAAACAAAAAATATTACTAAATAGTCACATTTACAGCAAGAATAATGTGTTGTTGTCGGGTTTACGATAACAAATAATTCCTGACGACTTTTTATTTTTTTTTTCATTTTGTTCTTTATTAAAAAATAAACTTGGTACACAGTTTTTTATCATTTCTTTTCATCACTTTGCACTTTTTTAAACGAAAACATTTTTTTCTCATTTAAAACGTTATCCTACTTTCGAAACTACATTGAACTTACATTAGACAAAATAATTTGGCAACCCAATTTTTATGAGGTTTCGTTTCTGAAGGAAGTTTTTTATTTTTTATGGTGGAATCTAGTCATTTAATTTTTTTTACACACTAAAACAAAATTGATTGATTGATTTTTGTTCCAGTGTGGTCTGTTTAAACTTTACGCATCAAATCATAGCAAAAAATACCTCTTTTTTGTGTTGTTGCTTTATCATTTAATAAGCTTTAGCCTAGAAAAACCCATATGCAAAATAATAATTTAATAATTATATTTACAGGTTCGTTCACAGGCTAGGACCGGCCCAACCCCGGCCCCAAAATTATTTATGTACATTACGTCTCTGCTAAATATTAAATTCTAAATCTATTTCATAATTTTCATAGATTTCAAAAACACTGCTTTACGTTAATTTTGTGGAGCACTTCTAGTGCTCTAGGTCTTAATTAAGCAAGGTGCCTTGACACAGATCTAGTGTCCCTAGGTATTGGACTAGCGGTAAAACTTCAAATTGGGCCCTCCCCGCAAGGTGTCTTGTGACGCTTCCACCATTATAAACATTTAAAGCATTATATGGTGCCCCCGAAGATGGGCACCCGTAAAATCACCGCCCTGAAAAAATTCGTCAGTTTGCCACCGGTTTATACCTATAACAGTTTTTATAATATACCATACCATCTCAGTGGGCTAATATAATAATATACTAGGGTATATTAAAGCAATGTTTTTTTTTTCTATCATAATTTTCTATTTCCTTGTTTCTTCTTCTTTTAAGGAATTATCTATGTAAAGTGTAAACTCGAGTAGTACTACTGGTCTTTTTCTTCTTATATTACACGGAAAAAATTAGTGGGCTGTGCGTACATTATAATATATTTGGCAACAGTGGCAAATTATAGTAATTTAAGCTATATATTATAAGGGACACGATTATAATTATTACAGGCACTATTATAAATTTACAGGAATTTTATTATATTATAAAAATTATTAGCACAGATAAGAATTAAATCTATTTAAGGTCTAAATATCATACTATTTATTGTATTTTATTATTAACTAAACAATTAAAGTATTTAATATATTTTTTTACACTGAATGCCTGAATTGTAACGGGAAGCCTTATATTTATATAATAAGCGATTATAATTTACTTGGTATATGCCTTATAGCGCTCTTAACTATAATTTGTTTTCCATGTAAAGGTGTACTCAACTGCAGAATTATCAGCACTAAGAATTCAAAAAAAAAAACACATATTTTAGTAAAGGTGTAAACTTTTTGTTTTTACTTGATTTATTAAAAAGTATCGATTTATGGAGTGAGGGATTTCGATTTTTTTTTTAACTGAATAATTAATATATTTTATGGTCTACGACTTTATATTAACATAGAGAAAATAAGAAAAAAAGCGTTTTTGCTTTTAACACAGTAGTTTTTTTAAAATAACAACGCACTTCCGCACATTAATAAATTATAATAAAAAATTAAATAATTTAGGGACCGAACCATGAAATTTCTAGGCTATTATCTATTCTAATTTTATATTGCATGCTTAATTATAATTTCAAAATTTTACAGGTGTTGATTTCAAAAATTTGTTTTAAACATAAAACCTAATAGTATGAATGAAAATAAAGTTTAGTGCCTTATAGACGACAAACTATTAAAATCTATAAAGAAATTGCACTGCTCTACTACAGAATTTTCACAAACAATAAGAAAATCCCTACCAAAATGTCATATAGCTGCTATTTCACGCTTTTTCGCGATGATCAGCCAGCATTGGTATGGTGGCTTTAGCACCGACTGTTGAAAATTTAAAATACTTATTAAAAATAAGTAACTGTATCGAGAGCGTACAAATTGGTGGAGCCATCTAATGTTTGCACAAAAGTACTACACATTAGATATTGGCAGACCTGTCTCGAATCCAGCACCTAGTATTGACAAGGAAAATCAAATTACAAATAAAAATAAAGTTTAGTGCCGTCTATAAGGCACAACTCTTGTACTCGATAATTATCACTAAGTGGTCGTACTTGGTAATGATTATCTTCGTACAAGGGATGATTAAATAACTTAGATTATATATTTCTTCAGTCATTTGATGTATAAATTAAAAAACACTTTTGGATTCCTATTTGTATTAACACTTTAACTGCCAGAAATTGTTCAGATCTTTATTATTATTTGCATTCATATGAAATATAAACTATGTTGAAAAGTTAAAAATGTTTTAAACATGTATATCTAGATTTTTTTTTAGTTTTAACAATGCCCAGGATATATCTTTTCTTTGTACTTTATAAATAAAGTAATTGTTTTAAAAAATATGTTTATTGTATGGGATTTCCTTTAATTGTAACATCTTTTAATCTGGATTACATTTACATTACATTTTTAAATAAATTAATATTAACTAATAGTAAAATTAATTTTTTAGGTTTCACCAGAAGTAAAAAAAAAACATAAATCTGTAATTTTATAGCCAATGTAAAATTATTCAAATCACCAAAGTATAGTTTGTATCGAATGAAAATTAAACTTAATTTTAGGGGTGAACATAAATATAATTTACCCGGTATTCGAAGTGCAAAAGGTCGCATATACAATTTTTTTTATTCGAAAGGTACCTTACAGGTGCACTTTTAAAAGCATAAACTACTTCTTGTGCAATTTTTTCCTTTGATACAAAATCGTTTCCAAAAATCTTTATTTTTAAGAAAACGGGAAATGAAGAAAATAATTTACTATTATTTTAACCTAAAATATTGTCAATGCTTTTCAGTGTAGAATTTCTCAAAGTTCGTGTCCCTGGTGATTATTATACAAAGTTACTAAATTAAAAAAGTAATTTAACTTTCACGAAATAAAAAATATAATTATGATCATGTCATTAACCGTAGGTAACAGATTTCCCAAAAAATATATATAATTTAAATTACTTTTCTGTCAAAAGTTGATAAGATAATGTAGTCTAAATTTCATAATTAAATATTATGATGTTTAATGATGTATTATAGCAAAAATGCTTCTGTAACACGCAAGCCCAAATTGATATTTAATTTTTTTCAACTCAATTTGCAAAATTGCTTTAATAAGAGTACACACATAAAAATATTACCTTAGTCCAACAAAAATTAATTGTTCAGACGTATTTTGTTCCATTCATAAAATGATTATATTTAAAAAATTCAAACTTTCAAGTAAAAGAAAGTATTGTGATTGTGAAAAAAAAATATTTTTTTTTTACTTAAATCATCTTTTTTTTTTAAAAACGTCAATAAAAATCAAAATAAGTAACAAAAAAATATGACTGTCTGCCTTAATCCACGATAACTTAAAAACGCTTTGAGCTAGCGACTTTAAATTTGGTATGCAGATGTATTTTTATATTATCTTGCACAAGTTTGTATTTGAGCAAAATCGGTTAGAAGAAAGGGGGTAAAAGCGGGGTTAATTTTTTGTTTTTGTCCTTATTTTTTATTATTTACAGTAGAAAAAAAATTATGAAACATATAACACGTTTAATAAAACTAAATAAAAATTTTTATTATCATTTTTTTCCAGCACCCCCTCTCCCCCAAAATGTAAAAAATTGTTTTTAGACATAACTTTCTTATTATTTACAATGGAAGAAAAATTTGAAAATCACCTAAAAGGTAAAATACTTTTTTTTCCATGACCACCATTTCCCTAAAAGTTAATAACTTGTTTCTGTACATAACTTTTTTAGTATTTGTAATAGAAGAGAAATTTAAAAGCCACCTTAAGGTAAAATAAAATTACACAAAAAAAAATATTATCATTTTTTTTTCATAACCCTCCCCCTCCCCAAAATTTAATAAATTATTTCTGGACATAACTTTTTTTATGAGAATGTATTCTCGCTCATTCGAGATGGCTGGTTTAACATGATATAGGTATATATTTCTCATTAATCTGGTTTATTATAATAATTATTCATTAAAAATATGAAAAGTTTATGATTTCATCACACATTTTCTAAATATAAAAACGCAACTATCAACTTTTGGTGAATAAATTAATATATTCATTTGTTTTTAACACTTTAACTGCCGTGTGATGTGTTTTTGATGCAAAACGGCCCCTCACTGCGCGCCTTGCGTGACAACGTGCAACACATGGCATATATTAAAAATTTTATTCACAGGCCGTGTGTATGAATTTGTCACAAAACATAATAAATAACTATTAAGCGTTGTGTAACAAAATGTCACTCGCCTTTTTACATTATTTAGCGCCATAAAACATTAAAATTAAAGAATGACTCATCCGAAATGTCAAAATTACATAAATTTCGCGCTGCAGTTAAAGTGTTAAAAAAGGCGATTTCAAAGGCTAGCTAGTTTTCGGCTATAAAAAATCTTCTCAAACCTTGGTTGCTATTGTATAATACAATAGTACAAAATTGTACAAATTTTTGTATTTTTAACCCCCGATCAAAGGCTATATTTTTACCTGTACCTCCCTAAAAAAATGTCTCCTTATATATATATATTTTACCAACATTTTATACTTTACTTTAATGTGATCTATCTCGTACATTTTTTATATTTGTAATTTTGTAATTTGTAATCTGAATCTGAAAAACAAGAAAAAGTAAAAAAAATTAAATTTCATTTATCACTAAAGCACGGGGAAAATAAAAAAGTGTTTCATTTAAATAACAAATTATTTTAAAGCTCTTAAAAAATGCATGTTTCCAATATAGTTTTTATTATTATTAATTTTTAATAATTTTTGTTTTATTTCTAATTTTCTTTTCAAGAAAAAATAAATTATTTATTAATATATTAAAATAAAATATAATAGGTCTTGAGATTCTTTTAAAATATTATTTATAAGATTAATTTTTAAAATGATGCAGAAATTTTATTGTATTAATTTTAATAAAAATGATATTAAGGTACTTAAACTGGTATTAACATATTTGGCTACTGGAGTTACGCCATCCCATTCTTAGCCCAGTCGGTATATCGCGACCATAGACAAGGAAAGACCTCCAAAGCCGTTGCGGAATACTGTGATAAATGTGCCTAGGGCATCTGAGATAAACTTGCACATGCGCACTACTATTGTTGTTTTTGACGAGTATTTTTTAAACTTAGTTTTGTGTGTCAAATAAAAATTGCAAAAAATACAACAAAAAACAATAATTATCTACGAAACAACGTCGAAATAGTTTTTTTAAATTATTTTATAAGAATTTTTCAAGGTATGTTTGAGTTTCGGGATTTTGTACCCCTACTTTGAGTACACCAGGGATTGACCCTTTGCTCTTCATAAAGCAACAATACAGGTTAGGTTTTAAGTTATAAACAAATGCAGCAAAAAAACAATTAAAAGACAGTAGAAGTAGAAAAATGAACAGAAACAAACGACGATCTGACAGTATAAACAAACTACTAATAATTCGTCACCCCAGTATTGGTTTGCCATATCTCTATTTTTGGACATTTTAAGATTTTTACTGGGGGATTTTTGGAGATCAGACAAATGAATACTGGGGTGATGAATTGTTTTACGACCGACAGCATTTCACAGCTGATAGAGATGCGTACTGCGCAAGGTCAGATATATTGCGTTACGTCATTTCGCTGCCCCGTTCTGTCACAAAATAATCTTGCGCAGGCTGGACTAATGGTTCTCTTTCCATCTCTATGATCGCGACATGTCGGTTGAAAGGCTTCACCCGAAAAAAAAAATAGGTACGCAATGTTTTTGATGATTTTGGTGGGGCAAGGTCTTTTCAACAATACAAGAACTCGAAATTGATCCGGATGTTTTTAAAAAGTTCAAAAATATTACAGACAACTAGGTTTTTTCGAGTGTTTTTTTCAAAATATAACAATTTTGGTTAACCGTATATTCAATAAGGGTCATTTAAGGCAAAAATAAAAAAAAACTATCCAGATCTTTTTTTTAAACAGCGTATATATTCATAATTTGTATAGGCGGATATATCCTTTTATAACATCAATCCATAGAGCTTATTTTTTCGAGCTTGTTTCCTGTAGTTTTTTTACTAGCTTTAACTGTTTTTTAGTTACTAAATTAAAAAATTCAAAATGGTCATTTTTTGACTTCAAAAAAATAATTTTAGAAAAAAAAAACATAAAACGAAGTTTTTCACAAAAAATGAGCTTATCGGCTCGTATAAACGAAAAGGGTCCAACTACTAATATATTTGTTGAGGCTTGCTAATCGTTTTATAGTGCACTGTGACTTTTTAATTATATACCTACTATGGAAAAAATAAAGGACATGGCACAATTTATAGGGAATTTTGGCCCTCGGTGAAATTCGCTAAATTTTTTATATGTTTTAGTTTATACTTTTTTAAAAGGAATTAGGAACGTTTCAAGCACTTTGTATGTACAGTTTTTTTTCTATAAGGAAAATAAAAAAATATTTTTGCCCTACACTCCTCCTAAAAATATTTTTCTAGTAGGCATTGTTTCGTTTGACAACTTGTCAGTGAAGGATATTCTGACGTATTTTTGAAGTTTTTTAGACTAAATTGTCAGTTTTATTGGGAAAAAGTAATGAAATACATATTGAAATTGGACAGAATAATTAAATAAGATGAAGAAAAGTGCAACAGAAATACTTCTTAAGGACTAAATTAGTGAAATACGTGAAATAAGTTATTTGCTAACCTGGTAAAAAGTACTAAAAAGTATATAAAATTGAATTAAAGAATGAAATAAGAAGAAAAGCAGAATAGAAATACGTTTTAAGGGAATCGTTTGTAAAATAATAAGCAATTTTAATGCCGAAAGTGTATCCCTTATTTTTTGTACGGCAAAAAAAAAACAATTATTTCCAAAATTCTACATAGAAGAAATTGAATATGTGTTTTTGTAATATAATGTACTGAAACCCATGTTAAAACTCCAGAACTTAATAAAATAATAAAATAAGAAGTAAAACAGAACAGAAAAACTAAGTTGAAAGTGAAATACTGTGTTTCTGCATAGAATAAATTATCCAATATAACTATCATACCGAGGGCTTCATAACAGGGCTGTATCAACCGTGTTAACATGTAGCAGATATGCCCCTTTGCTATGAAGCCCTCGATATGATTTAAAATATGAACACTAAAAAAAAGGATCCATGAATCAAGAAAATGCATCTTTCGATTATATTTTAAGCCAAATTCTCTTATTTTTGGACTAGCATTTCTTATGAACCTAATAACTGGCGCGGGTCTTTGAATGGAAATCCGCGCTCTTCATTTAAGATGTTAGCCTTAAAATAAGAGAATATGGTGTTGTACTTATCAAAAGACATGTGTCCTTGATTCAATTCTTTTTCACAGTATTACATTAGGACATTTTTATAAAAAAATAAATAAAATGTTTTCATTTCCTCCCATTCGGGGCATCTGCTGTTGACCACCTTGACGGTTGCATACAAAGCAATTTACTTGAAAAAAGGCTCTAAAAGCCATGCTAAATTAATTTCATATTACTAATAATATATAAAAAAATTGACAGACATCAGTTTGACTTATACCAATCAAGCTTTTTTCTTAATCATTAAGCTAATTAAACTTATTTTTATGAGGAGTTTGGGGCAAAAATATTTTATTTATTTTCATTATAGAAAAAAAACTGTACATACAAAGTGCTTGAAACGTTCCTAATTCCTTTTTAAAAAGCATAAACTAAAACATATACAAAATTTAGCGAATTTCACCGAGGGCCAAAATTCCCTATAAATTGTGCCATGTCCTTTGCTATAAAATATACATTATCTTTGTTTTTTGTTGTTTTCTTCGAACATTAACTAAAATCGGCTTATTTCGGAATAGGCAATATTTTTTGTCAAATTTTTAAAATTTGGATATTTTTTTTTAAACTTCTGGATCGATTTCGATATCTCAAAATTTATGTATTTTTGGCAAGAGATTGTCCTACTATATAAAAAAGATTTTTTATTTTATTTTTATTACCTACTGACTGGGCTATCTATCGTATAATAAATATTCATTTAAGAAGATTAAGTTTTTGTGTTTATTATTTGGTAATCTATCGAAAGTCGTGTAGCGGATCCTAAAATGCCTCCAGCAGACTTTAAAATCATAATTTGATGCCTAATTATCATTTGACGCACGTATATTCAAAAGGTGATAAGGGAACGTTCAAGTATTACGTAACCCAAATTTTGATCATTTTGGACCCCCCTCTGTAACGCTATTTTCCTATACCATTAACATGGGCGTAACACTCCAAAATGACCCCCACCTCCCTAAGTCCAACTTAGCTATTCCTTCTTTATGCATGTACGATATTTGATTAAAAAAATGTTGCCATTAAAAATATAATTTATTTTTTTTTTCAATTTTAAAATATAGTGGGACTGTCCCTAACTCCATTTTTTTAACTGATATTTTATACAGAATATTTTTATGGTATATTTGACGACATTAGCAAGGGCGTAAAAATTAGTCTTTTGCTTTTTTTAAAATGCCCTAATCTCGGTACATCCCGGTTTTAAATTATTCCAGAATAATTATTTAATATTTAATTTTCCACAGATAAGATTTTAATTAGAAAAACAAAACGTAAAATTTTGAATAAAAATTTTGCTATAAGCCGGTTAGAAAACATTAAAAAACGTCAGATTTAGTAAAAAGCATACATACTTCTATGTTAAAAATATATATTTATATAAAGATTAAAAAACACCGTCCGTTTATAGTCTGGTTCGAGGGCTTATTTTTGGATACCCCACAAGAAAATGCACCATTCGTGCAAAATATTTGATCCTGTTTACTACAAATAGCTTAGCTTTATGATTACTTCTTAAATTTATCATCACCATTAGTAGTTTGATATATTTAAGAGACATGCTTATTATGCATTGCTTAATGCTTATGGCTCATTTATCTAAATAGGCATTACTTTGAATGGAGATTGGGGGAGGGGTAAGACCAGCTCACTGATACTGGAGTTGCATCTGTCATGAATTGGCGAGCACAATTTATGGTTGAGAACATTTTTAATCTTTTTGTGAGTGGTGGGAATTTCGTGAAAGTAATCAAGGAAATTTGAAATGAGGGGTTTTGAGTGATCTTGGTTGTCTTGGATAAAACACTTGCTATAACAGATGATTTCCATTTTGATTGAAGAAAAGTTTTTATTTTAATGAACAGAGCTCTTTTCCTACCTATTGGGAGATAGAGTTTGTAGAGACGGTGCTATTGGAGGTTATTTTTGACTTGCTGATCCCACGTAAGGGTTTTTGAATAGAGTAATGCCTAGATATTTAACATAGTTTTCCCAGAGACATATTAATGCGAGAGCTTACTTAAAGGTATTTTAAGTAGCAAACTGTGAGTTAGAAGAAAGATAGGCAAGCCTAGAATGAAATACACCTTACAAATAACAAGGATTTAGGTTTAAACTTTAGGGAAATGAAAGAATTCACTGAAATTTTTTTACTGTTTACTGTTACTGAACTGGTATTCAATAATGGAAGTTTCTAGGGTTTCCTAATATACAAAATATATCAGTATTTATTACCGTTACGAATTATTAATGCCTGCGGATTTTTTCATTTATTATCTTTGGAAAATCTGTTTTTTTTTACATTTTTTCGCATATCCACAGGCTCTTATACTATCCCAATATATTGGGATAATATTAATAGTGAATTTAAAATTCTGATTTTAAAAACAGATGAAATGTAATTTAAAATTTAAAGCTAGTTATACATATAAAGCTAATATGTAAATCTCCCATGTTAGCAGACAAATGGCTCTTTTTTATGTAACTGTAACACATTTAAATATTCATAAGTAACATATTTTTTTATATCGCTGTAAAGTTTAAAATGCACCATAAACGTTTTTTTCTTCCTTTTGTTTCGCGTCTCTAGCACCATTTCAAATAAATAGGCAATTAAAAATGTAATTCTTTTTACAACCGATTGTGAAATAAACCTAATTTGATTATATAATTAACCTAATAATATCGACAGAGTAAAGGTTAAATACAATAACTGTTTTTTCATTCCGTAATTCTGTTGCAGGTCTTTATTGCTGCACAGGGACAGTAAAATAAGAAAATTAAAACTGTTTGCAAACGTTCAAAACAGTTTTAGGGCCAGTATTTCATTGCTTATTTTGGTGCGGCTCTCTATGGGAGGCATAACGTAGTGGCCAGCGCATATGTATAGCAAGCCTACTAGGGTGAGTTCGATTCTCACTGGCGCCGATTTGTCTTTTTCAGTTAATTAATAACTGAATAAAAGGCAATAAGTGAAACGGACACTCCCTAGAAACTGGTTCGAAAGTCCGTTGGTTCCCTCTTCTACTAGCCCACACAAGTTCTGGACTTAGGGTATGCTTAATTAAGTAAAATAGTACGAGATTAAACAAACATGTAATGTTGATTTTTTTTGTTGAAGGAGAATTTTGCAAAAATAATAGGGTTCTTCCTTTCATAAACTGAGAGCTTGTTGCTGTAGTAAATACCAAACGTTTTTGTTTATATAGAACTCCACGAAAGTTTAGTTAAAATTAACTGGTTGTTATAATTACCAGAACTATAACAACCTTAAGTACTACTGTAACAACCGGTGAATGCTAACTAAACTTTCGTGGGGTTCCATATAAGCAAAAACGTTTAGTATTTACTACGGTAACGAGCTCTTAGTGTAAAACTGGATTTTGCCTATTTATATTGAATATTACTTGCTTGAGTTATAGTTTGATACACGGTAAGTAAGCTAAGATGAAAGAGGGAGGTATACACGGATAGGCTAGCGCGCTCTCAACTTTAGGATTAAAGCGTCATAGGGCAGGATGCTAGCAAGTGAGAGGCTGCTGCATTCTCTGCATTCTTTCTGTAGATTTTCAACCGTGTATCAAACAATATCTTGTGCACAAAAAAACCTGCAGTTAGACAAACAGATAGTAGATATCTATTAGATTTTTTTTTAATTTGGCCAGATTTCGATATAAAATAAATAGCAAAAAAAAATATAAACTTAGGTTTTTCCTTTTTATCAATTTTTCTATTTGAATTTGCTGTTGTAAGGTATATCTTATTTTTACGAGCTCTATGTGGCATTCTAATTAGCTGATTCTTAGATGTTTCTAGGATTTGTAAATAAATTAAGGAATATTTAAGTACTCAATAAAGTTAATTTTTTATGTGGTATTGTAGGCAAGATCTGATAAAAGAAAGATATCTCGATAGTGAGAATAGAAATATAAAAAAATCAACATACATTAGCATTGACGGAAGTGATAAAATAAGAGATAAAATTGTTGGGTTTCAAGACCTACACCATAAAAACTAATTAGGTAGATAGACTAAATTTTCAAAAAAATGTTTTGCTTGAAAGAATTATGTAAAAAAATAGATAATTCGGTAATTTCTTATAATTATAATTAGTTAAAAAATTTTATAAATTTTTATAGTTTAGTTCAAAAGGGGAAAATTGCCTTCCCACGTAAACTAGGTGGTGGACATTGTTCCAAAGTGTTAACATGTTAATTCGAAGGGAGAATCCTACAGACGATTTCCATCATTGCACTCGGATCATAGTTGGCTGGTTGGTCACCGAAAAAACCATCGGTTCCCACGCTTCAGTTTCGAATATATAAACATAAATTATAAGTATTTCGCTATGTCGTGTCTTAGAAGAAGTCCATGCTTTTAAATTAGAGGTATTATCTAACGTTACCTCCTCTGTTTGCCTACGGGACACTGGATCCAACAGTTGACTATCATAATTGTAGCTTGTTAAATAGGATGAATCAAAAGCTAATTTTTTGTATAAGTATATTACGCACTAAGTAGACGAATCTACACACATTAAACTTATATTTATACGTATAGACGTAAATATACTTAAAATAAACGTTAAACAGACGGACATTGCGACACAAAATATACCTCTGTGTTTACTGGGAGAAGCACAAATTGGTTTCGGTCAAGGTGCATATAAGACCTTACACCTAAACATCCAAAAAATGCAAAAAATTCTTAAACTTAATTTTCCTATTTATTTTACTGATAGTAGATAAGTAAAATTGGATGATTGTCACTTTTTAACTATTTTCATAGGCAACGTGGAAAATAGGCACTAATTACTAACTAGCTCTTAGTAAAAGTATATGTTTTTTATGTTATACCCAACTCAAGGTAAGCTCGGACCAAAGACTGCGTGACTTTAGGAATGTAGTGTCTAATTCGATGCCTTTGGGAAATTGTCGATCTCTCAGAGTAACAAGCTTTACAAAGAGTTCTGCTTTAGAGATTAGGATCTGGCAAACATTATTTAGGGACTTGCAGGACTTTAAGTCCTGGACATAGGCTGGTATTTCAATTCCTTTAGGTATGTATTAAGCTTAGCCGGGTCTGCCGACGACATCGGTGTGCTCGGAAAATGACTGCTGGGACTTTTTGTTTTTAATGGGGCCAGAGAACTAGTCAAATAGTGGCAGAGCCTGCAGAGGTCGTATGGGCTTAGCTGCTACTTGCCGGAATCGTTTGTCCTAACAAGGGAATAAGGAGGCTTTGCTGGTCAAAATCGAGCCGACTATATCGGACGTGGCTCATTTAGCTTTTTATGGCAAGGATGAATATCTGTCACGAGGACCTACCAGGCACGGATGTATAAGGCCCACTTGTAGAAACTAAGGTGAAAACGAAGGTACAATTTTTCATTTACCGTCAAATGTCACCCAATAGTAACATTAAGATTTATATTTTTTTATAATGCAATACATTTTGCCCCAAGAACTCCCCAAGCTTCCACTGGATTTTTTTTTGGCTTCTGCCGTAACTATAACGGCTTTTACTCTTACATTAAATGATTTTTACGCGGAAACACAATGGACCAGCAGGTCTGAGTGTATAGCAGCTACTTTGTATTTCTGCTCCGCTACTGATAATGATGATACAAAAGGTTTAATTTTAATGAAGTCTATAGTAAACCAAGGAAATTCCATCATGTGTGTCTAAATATAACTCAAAATGAACAACTTAAAGCTCATTTAAGCTAGATAGCTAGTCACTTTACTGTCATGCGCTCTCTCCTCTCATTATAAACGGCAAAGTCACTTTGCCAAAGTGGGAAGGACATATGATCACGTGATACGCTTGTTTGTTTGCAAGACATATAGTTTATTTCAATGTATGTATATCCAAAACGTGATAAAGCATTTCTATATTTTGGATTCTGGGTACAAAGATCTTATATCTATTTGAATAAAGTAAAAAATAATTATCATTATCTTTATCATAGACCTTGTACCATATTCTTTGTAACCTTTCATTTTTGTCTGTTGATGGTTTTGTATTCTTCAAAACTCTCTCTAATAAGATTTACTATAAGTGGTGTTAAGGCTCCAAGTTAGCAGACACAAATGTGTAACATTTCTGCATCTGGCCGCTGCTAAATTTTGCTGCCGTTTAAACGCATTTATGCCTGTCTATTCATTGCTAGTAGATATAGTATAGTTTTATAAAAAATAATAATATACTTTGTTGAATTTTGATTTAAAATAATTTCGTGTAATAAAAACAAGATTGCAAAAATATATTTTTAGTTTCACCCTATTTTCAAACAAGCAAGAATTGGAGTACTAAAAAATAATAATAAGAAATCATAAATTTATACAGAGAAAATTATGACAAATTGTCTATATAAATTCTCTAAAATTATGACTTATGTTGCTTATCTTAGATAACTTATCTATAAATAAAAAAAACTGTAGGAAAAATAAACAAAATTGCTGCATATTTAAAATAACTTTAAAATATTTTTTTTGAGGAATGCAACTGGCAAAAAATCCTAACGCAATGAAAAAATTGTGATTTTAGATATCAGCATATCAAAACCTTTAAGAATAGTTTCCCAGAATGTAAAAAGCTTTTAACTGGCTACTTTTGCAGTGTATATGTAATTTATTAGATCCTACACAGTGAGATCTATTAACGATTTTCTAAATTTAAAACCCATACACCGTAAAAAAAAAATGACAACTGATTGCCATAAACCGATCCTTACCATTTTCCATAGATGCAATATGTAAGATACCATTAACCGACATGCGATTTTCTGTAAGATAACATAGTCCGTAATTGATAATAAGTGAAATACATTTATATCTATGTAATTTTAATAGTATATTAAAGTACTAGTTTCATAACATACGTTTTTAGCGCACGAGTACAAGTTTAGAAAACGAGCCTCTTGCGGCGAGTTTTCTAAAGTACTAGTGCTCTAAAAACGTGTTATGAAACGAGTGCTTAATACAATTTTTTTTATTTTGCTCTAAAATTTAAAAAAACTTACAATTAAATTGATGACTGATTTAGGGATTTTTGTTTTGGATTGGTATTACAGTTTACTCCATGTTTAAAATTCTAAGAACAAATGATATTTTGATATATTTTATAGTCATCTCTTCTCTTTTTTACTGCAATTAACCAAGCCACAATTTGAACATGGTAAAAATAACCTAAACACAAAATTTTGTAGAAAATTCAACTTTAAAGCTACATTGACATTTGCACGGAAAACGTCAAGCGATAGGCCAGGTCAAAAAGTACAGACCCCTTATGGGCCTATAAGAACACGCAAAATGCATGTGATTATGAGCTTATAAGAGTCGCAAAATAGAAAAATAATTTTACATTTTTGTGAAATTTTAAATACATTTAAATGCATTACAAAATTTTACATCTTTTACATTACTTTACAATAAATTAAATTTATTTACAAACATTTACACAAAATCATTATTTAAAAAGTCAAGTATAGTAAAATAACTTAGTAGACTAAGGTATTTTTACATTATTTTATAGTAGTGTTTTACCGTGTAACTGTTAACGTATTACTGAATGTTTTGTTGTTACAGTAATATTAACAGAAAAATGTTATGTTTTACAGTAACAACTTGTATTCAATAAATAAAGTTACTAGGGGTTAAAACAAAATCGTTGAGTGTTTAATACAGTTGTTATTGTAATTTTTATTATTACACAAAAAATGTATTACTACAATAATAAATTCTTAGTATAATAATAAATATTATTGTAATTAACACACCCCGAGGATTAGCAAGCTGTTCGTTCGTTTATGAGAGTAGCATAAATTCAGCACTGATTAGAAGGAACCGCAAGATGCTTGTCCCCAGTTTGCAACAAGGCAACGCCAGTGTATCTATGATAAAAGTTAAAAAAGATGACCAAAGATTACTCATAGCTCATAGATCCATAGGCTATGGTAATTACACTTAGGGAGAGTTCAAGTATTACGTAACGCAAATTTTGATCATTTAAAAATTGGCTTATGCTGACTGTGCATCCTTCTCTATGAGATAGGAAGGTACTGAGTAACAGTAGATCAAGAAATTAAATGTTTTATTTTACTTTTAGGTTTCATTGGTGTCAATTTAACCCCACCAGACTAACGTAATGTTAAGAGATAAATAATTTTTTTCGTGTAGATAACAAATATCAAAGAAAATCTCGTTCGTCATATCAATTTATGTTAATCAGAATGGCTAAATTGCTACGTGCGAAATGATCAGCGGTCATGCGATTTCTAAGCAAAATTTTAAACTGGAATAAACACCGTTGCAATTTACATTAATTTTGAAAATAATTGCTAATTTGAAAAGTTTTTTCCTTTAAATAAATTACACAGGCCCACAAAAAAAATGTAAATTACTCTTAACCAGATTATAAAAACCAGCTTAATGGTGAAAAAGCTCGCTGACCCCATAACTTTTTCAAAAAAAGAATACTGGATGAGCTAGCTAGCGATTTTTTTTACGAATATGTTAATTTCTGACTTTTATTTAATATTTTAAATATTTTTACTAGTTTGAGGGTCTATAGACCATATATGGTCCACTTAGAAAATGCTCTGCGTATTTGCTAGTTTTGACGACCTTATTGTTTTGGGGGGAGTATAAATAAATAAACTATTTATTGTAAACTTAATGAAACTTCCGAGGCCGGGCCCCCTCGAACTCGGGACCCGGGGAATCTTCACCCCCTTCGCTCCCTGAATCCAGCCCTGCCCTCGACCGCTACCAGAGACCACAATAAAAACAATACGCTTGAACATAGTTATTTCCTTGACTTTTAGCAACCAAGATCAATCTGAAAAAAAAAAGGAAAAATCATGCTTATTCTCAATAACCTAATAATGATAAACCATAGAAAAATAAACCATAGAAAAAATGTTATCTCTCCAAATATATATATATATATATATATATATATATATATATATATATATATATATATATATATATATATATATATATAATGCTAATAGCCTAAAAGACTAAAAACCAGAATCAAAATATAGACTTGTTTCACTTTATAAGTAGAGTATATTCTGTAACAAGTGTAGGATGATGCATATTTCGAACGCGTGGATGATTGTCCCTGAGCCGCGATAGCGGCGAAAGGAACGGTCCACGAGCGAGGAATGGCCATTCTACATGTGTTGCAGACTATACTTTTTCTACGACTAAAGTTTTATAGATTATTATTATTAATAAAAAACAATAATTTACATCCGCAGACAACCTAGCCCGCAAAGCCACTACTGACCATTTGTCCTCTGTTGAAAACCTAGCGACTCACTACGACATAAAGCAACACCTTCAAACCAAAATTTTAAGTTCATGGCAAGCCCACTGGACACAGCAAAACACGAAGCTCAACCAAGTCAAACCGCATATAGTCCCATGGGTCCATACACCATCCAAAAGAAGGGAACAGGTAATTCTTACCCGGCTACGAATTGGTCACACCCTTTTCTCCCACGAACACCTATTAAAGCGAGAAAATGTCCAAATTTGCGAGCAATGTCAAATCCCGATGTCAGTTCAACATGCAGTGCCCGAAATTTGTAAACAACAGACTAAGCTACCACCTGGATAATAACCTAAGCACAATACTAAGCTACGACCCTAAGTGTACGGAAAAATTATTTAAGTTCATTTCGTCCATAGACTTTATAAACAAAATATAGCTCTAACCTATCATGTATACTAATGCTTACCCAATGTACATTTACATTCCGATTGCTAATAACCCTAGCGGTTGATGCATTACTAATAATAAATAAATAATAATTTACATCCAATAATTTAATTTTCATCTAATAATTTATTATTTTATAGTAAATTTTACATTTCGTTGATTTTGTTAAAAATATGAAACCTATTACGGTATATGAAACCTATCACGGAATGTGCCATAAAACGTAATAGGTTTCATATACCGCTTAACAGTTTTCTGTGCGATTTGACATTCTAAGACAGTCGTAGAAAAAAGTCTTTATTTATTTATATAGGGGAAAACAAAATCTAATTACAACCCTAAATCACAAACTATTTAATTTATTTTGTATTAATTAAGTTATAATGGTATCAAAAACGTTACGTTTATGGCCTCCGTTAAAAACGTAACAAATTAAACCTATCAAAATATTTGACACTAAGTTAAGTTATATTGTCTGTACAGTGTACATATCTATTGTAAATCATGAATTTGTTTATTACTCTTCGCGGACTTATGACTATAAGAGTATTATACAATAGATTACAAATTTGCAGAATAGTCAAAAACCCGCCCTGACAAAAAAAATACAATTTACATTTTACATTTTGTTTAACCTCGTACTATTCTACTTAATTAAGCATCCCCTAAGTCCAGGACTTGTGTGGGCTAGTAGTAGAGGGAACCACCGGCTTTAATTGACTTTCGAACCAATTTATAGGGAGTGTCCGCTTTACTTACGCCTTCGCCAAATTTTAATTATTAATTAACAGAAAAAGGCAAATCGGCGCCGGTGAGAATCGAACTCACGCTATTTGGGTAGTAAACTCGACAAGTACGACGCGGTAGTCCACTACACCAATCCTCCCATAATACATAATACACGGTGTATATGAAATAGGGTCTGTAATTTTAAGGGATCATAAACATATGTCTAAAAATAGGTAGTAAGGGAGCTACGCCGCTACATAAGTGGCTGTAAAATTCGATTTTTATTTTCATGTCCTCTATTTGAATCAGGGGTTGCGAACCGGGGGGGGGGGGGCTTGTCAGTTTTTTTGCCCCAAACTTTTTCCTGTGTACGACTTCAAGGAAATCATACTTTGGGAAGTATATCGAGAGAAAACACAGTATACTATCCACTGCCAAGAGTTTACTATATAATGCGAAACATTATATATCTTGACGGATTTTTTTTATTACTACTATAGCTGTAATTTACATTTTTACGGAATAAATTAGTAATTTAAAATTACCATTTAAATATAATTTGAAGCCTTGTGTTTCAAACCATGCAAACTTAAAGAGGAGGATTATATATTATAGCTAGAGTCCACGCGCGATAATAATGGTGATGTCATAAAATTAATGAAGACACTGCATACAATATTGTTTACTGCGCATTTCTTGTTTAATGACATCACTGTACTATTCTTATCGCGCACGGACTGTACTAAACAGAGACAAACGTATGTAACTTTATATTTATTTGCATGTATTTAAAATAATTGAAATTTTGGTTTTCAACATTTTAGTATTTAATTTTTCGTCATCGAACCGTGAAATAAGATAAGATAACTTTACTTCCATTTGAATTTTTAGAAATTGTTGGATAATGTCAAAAAAAAATATAATCTAATATAAACATTTATAAAATATACAAACTTATATAAAATATCACAATTTAATTGTCAAATTAAAATATACCTGCAATCCAAAAAAGGGATTGCGAATAATTTTTTTTTCCTCAATTTTAAATTTATTCAAGGGCAGTTCTTCTATAGAGACTGGAAACTTATTGTAGATCCGAATGGCCATATAATGGGGTGACTTTTCGAATGTAGCAGTTCTATGAGAAGGAATGCGAAGTTGGTTGGTATGTCTGGTAGACACAGCTCTATTCATTGAACCATTTGTAGTAAAATGTTCAGGGGAATTACAACAAGAGTACCTTTTTTATGTATTTTAATATGGGGAATCATATTTCAAAAATAAAATTACAAAAAAGTTACACAGAAAAAAGTTAGGGACAAAAAACTGATAAGGCCCCCCTTTTCTCACATCCCTGGTTAAAATATGTACATGAAACTAAAATAAGAAGATGGGCCTTATTAAGATTAGTTCACATGCAAAACCTTGTTGCTATATCTCAAAGGGTGCCTGAGTTATTAAATGAAAACCAACTTTTTTAGCCACTTTCAAAGGGGCTTAGCTCTCTTACAACGCCTTTTTAGATATATGTTTATGGGAACTTTTTTTCATATTTTATGATGCAGGATCACCCCTTAAAATTTCTTACCCTATTTCAAATATAAAACTTCGGCCTGCATAATGACTAAAAAAGATGTTTAGTAAAGGTATACTTAACTTACAAAGTCCGGATTGTAAAATTTAACACTAGAGGCTTCATTTAGAACATTATATAACGACGTTTTGGATGGGTAATTGTAAATTGTTTTAAAACAGTAAATAAAATTTTGAATATTTTAATAATTTGGTATAATTTTGATGTATTTGTTAAAGTGACTTTAAAAATGCTTTAAATTATAATATGGACACAGCTACTTAGATACATTAGTAGTAGTATAATTTGGTTAATTATAAAATAAAGTAACTTCCAGGTAATATATTGTAATTACCGTAAACCACGTAAGTTTGTCAAGGCAATTTAAACCCTAACCACAGTTTAAATTGCTCATAGTTTATTTTAAATTGAGTAAAATCTATTAAATATATTTAATTTTTTTTGTTATACCCCACTATATTATAAATACTATTTCTAAATGCTTATATTAATACTGCTGCCAACTAAAGAATACTTTCCCCAGGGCCTAGGTTTATTAAAACAAAAATCTTTTTTTTTTCCAAAAACAATTTTTTTTTTAATAGTTTTTACCCCATTTTACCGACTTATTCCATCCCGATTTAACTAAAAAAAAACAGTCTACAATTTTGAATAAGGAAGCTATGATCCAAATTTAAGGTCTTTAGATCAATCACTTTTCGAGATATCGTGGTCAATTTTCCGGGCAGATAGACAGACCGACAAACAATTTTTTTTTCAAGAAAATGATGTTGCATTTAAAACGCCGAGAGACGTAAAAAAAAATAAAATACACTTTTATTTTTTTTTATTAACGCAAGACTTTCTTTGGGACAAGAAAAAACGAATCGAAACTGTCAAAAAATCCATATTTATAGGAAACAATGAAAGTCATAGGAAAAAACTGAAAAGTTGAAAATCAATGGATTCAACATTTATTAAACATATCAAAGATATAGCATGCCACTTTAAAACGTTTAAAGAAATACCGTTTTTTGTTAAAATTTATAAAAGTTGAAAGCGTAAGGATATTACAAATGGAAGGTGGAGCATTATCTTTACGGCTTGTTTCTTGTATAGTTCGTGATTATCTCCTCAGCCTACGTACATTTAAACTATCATGTTTTTAGTTGCGAAAATGACGTGCCACACGTCACGTGTGCCAACACTTAGTAATGAATTTTAATCATGGTATAGTTGGTATTTTATAAATTAAAACACTTAATAATACTTCTCCGCCAAAAAACTTTTTAATAAAACCGTTATTAGTCCTAATAACTTCTTTAGACAACCATACTCAAAAAGTTATTTATAATACAAGGGCGAAAAGTTAAGTTTTTTGATTGAGTAGGTTTTTAGAAGCCGAGGGCCTGCCGATAGGGCCGGCCCGAGGGTAATAAACGTACGAAATCGAAGTTTAACTTTCTGCCCGTGTATTAAACAATATTTTTTTTCGATTGTTACTAATTATAATAAATTATTAACATATTCTTAATTTTAAAAATTCCATATAAGCAAAAACGTTTAGTATTTCCTACCGTAACGAGCTCTCAGTGTATCTGTCGTTAAAATCAAATGGACAGGAAACAGTCAATAGTACAATTTCGTCCTTTTTGGGAATCATCAGCACTGTGTATGCTGTATAGACTGTCAATTCTTAACTTATTTAACTATTATGGTTGTTAAAATACTTAAGTACTTAAGTAATAAGTACTTATTATGCGGTGTGCAAATTTCTGAGCAGAGAATTAAAAATAATTGCATGTATCAGTTTTCATATTGTCTTTAACGTAAATTAAAACGTTCTGTAAAATTTACATGATTAATTATTCAAGTATTTTTTAATTTTACGCTCAGTAAACCCGTATTTTAAAACTAGAAGTCGTTTATTCCATATTTCATTAGCACACCCTGTTTAAGTTAAGAAACAATGTTATCTATATAATCTTAAGAACGTTTACGTGTCTAACGTTGTTTTTTTATGACGCGCGGGGGCGTTACTGTCAAGGGGTTTAAAATCACGTTATATCTTTACTAAAAATAAGTCTTTTAATAAGAGATTTTATAAACATAGATAATGAAAATTTTCATTCTTTGTGCAACATTATGCTGTTAAAAAATAATTACATAATATTCTTGTATAAAAATATCCTTAACTCTTAAATGCTTGAACGCTTTTTTATAAAATATCGCTTTCTCACATCTAAAGATGTTTATTTATAAGAATTTATATGAAAAACGTATAGATAACAGCAAATATTCTACTATTTTCAATGAATTGATACGCTAAGTTGAAATTGAAAAAACAGCTTCAAGAAAAAAGTGGTCCCATTATTGTTTTATTCCACCCAGAGAGGTTATAACCTCTCTATAGAGAATACGGAAGTTCTCACTGCCCAGTATGGATGATAGAAAAGCATGTCTACTTTAAATTTCCTAAATTTGGAGGATATATTAGTTACGAAACATGTTCATCTGCACTGTGTTTCAACAAAAACAATTTTTTCGTGTCTAATTCTCCTTTTATTTTTTAAATTAAAGTTAATTAAGATAACATTTTATTTTTGTAATAAAAAACATGCCATAATTCTTATCGTGACATGTATGCAACACAACAAAAAAAAATTCAAATTAGATTTTTTTAAATATTTTATTGGTAATCTAGGTAAAAAACCTTAACCCATTCGTAGCTAAGCTTTTTATTTTCATAAAAATAGGATTGTATTATTGCCAGAGTCATGGAAAAACATAAAAAAACTAGACTTTTCCTTTTTTTAATTTTTCCTAAAACCTCCAAACTCCACTTAATAATAACTGTTAAAAATAAAAATTTATAATTTTACTCTCAGTGCTGAGAAGTATGATAAATTTTGAAACAGTTAATAGCATGCATATTTACTACACATATACCACATCCTATAGTAGAATTTTTTTTCATACCCTGCACCTATTAAGTTTATTTTATTTTTTTTTGCTTTATTTTTTTATTTTTGCTTAATTTTTGCTTATTTTATTTTTTATTTTTGATGAAACACAACACAGGCACTATTATATGAATTAAATCTTACAACGGAGATATAGTCGAATAAGAAACGTGTCTAAGTAATATACAGATGCTTCCACCTAGTAGCGGGAAGTTGAATTATGCGATGTTCCAATATAGAAACATGGCTACGAATGGGTTAATATTTTATGTTTTTACAAAATTTGGTTAAATTGCTCATTTAGGGGTTAAAGATTTCAATACCAACTATAATTGAGTTATAATTTTTATTAATTTATGATTTATAACTTACTTATGTACGAGAGTTAAAATTCTTCGTTTTGCAATATTTTTACATTATTTTACAGTTATTTTTACCGTGTATAGAAAACTCCATTCAGTAAATTGTCTATTTTCGTGATATCCTACTGGACGTAATTAATTAAACAATGTTTGTCCAGCGATATGTATTTCGGAAAATGGTCGGTTAGTTATTTTCAGCTTATGTCAGCCTGACCCTTTGAGCTATTTGTAAATCATTTCAAATGGTTTCGAGATAGAAGATGACAATAAGATTTTATGAAGCGATTAGGTCGGATTAATTTGACAGGAGAACTAATAGGACCTGGGCAGACAAAACTACAATACGGTAATAGCCATCAGTGTCGGACTGGACAGGTGAGAGAGTGAGAAAAATCTTACGGACCCACTGCCCCCTTTTTCTGTGGCCCCTGTCAAGGGAAATCCAAAAGACTTTGATGTCAATATTTTGTAACGAAAATAATGTAAGAAGTCGGTCGAGGACCGTTATTTTAGTCATCAGCTTCTGCATGGAGGCCTTACGTTGGGTTCTTTGGTGGAAAATAATTTTGAGATAATGCCTCCCTTTTAGTCACCCTTTTTCTTAACTTGAAGGCCCCTTATATTCTAAATCTTACTAGCCTGCTGGCCGAAGGCTGACCAGTCCGACACTGAAAGCAGCTTAGTAGTGTTCATAAATTTTTATGACAATGTTAACTAAGGGGCTCTTACTTAGAGCTATCTGTTACTGTACGATAATCAAAAATATTGTTTTCTTTTTTTTACCATTAATTTATCCAGTTTTATATTTTAACTTTTATTTTGACGAGTTGACTTAGGTGAATAGGGGAAAGTAGGGTAACCGTATGCAGTGGATAACCGTGCGCTCAACTGAAAATTTATATTAGGCGGTATTCTGAAACATATCCATGCTTGACAGGCTTGTCTAACAATTCGCTTGCGCCAAGAACGGCGACTGACACATAACAGTTGTTTACAATATTTGAATATGTCGGTACCGATGTTCGTTGTTATTATTTTACACGTGTACGAAATAGGATGGTAAGTTCTTAATTCTTAACCGATTATTTTTTTGTGATTCAGACAATGGAATCATATCCTATTTCAATACGATATCGTATGATCAAACGTAGTTTGTATGGCGTATTAACTTACCTACGAATTCAAACTACCACATTGAGAAACTGTCTATTTTGTGTTAGTGTTTTTAAAGATGGCCTTACTGTCGTTTTCACTTGCACAGCATACGCATTCATACCCAGAAGACCTTTAGCCGGGCTTATAGTCCAGGAGGCACTGATTTTCTTTGGGACTAATTTTCAGCGAACATCGATAGAATTGATTAGTTAGTGATTCTAAGCAAGAAATCGTTTATTCAATGGAAAGTTTTCCAATGGGTTAAGCCAGAAAATGATTGAGAAGATACAAATGTGTTCCACTTTTTTACTTTTATATTTTTACACTAATGAAAATGGTTTTGATAATGAGTCGTACAATAAAATTAAGTAAAAAAATAGTCTGGCTGATCTGTAAGCATAGCAGTTATGTCTGACACGTGTAAAACTGATTGACACTTACACTTATACTTCAGCCAGACGTACTTCTCTCTGGAGATAAGCCAGATTACTTTTGCTGCAAGGTGTATGATCTACTATAATACATCTAAAAGATTCATAACTGGAAAAATAAGTTCACTGATTTTAATTTTCCATCCGTGGAACCTACCGTATTTTTTCCCCAGACTAATATAATATAATATAAGGAATTGTAAATAGTTTTACTCACTGATCAATCCTATCAATGTTCACTGAAAATTATTACCTAAAAAATTCACTGCCTCCTAGACTTTTAGATTTAAATCGTTACCAATTGTTATACAAACTTTAATATGACAGTGACAGTCAATCTTTAAATCAAATTTATAAGTGTCTAAAGAAGTAAAAAATACTATTAATATTATCCTCTATTCATATGGAAATTAATCAAATTAGCTTGTCTAATATCTAATATTTTTAAACAATATAAAATTAGCTTATCATGTTTTGCCACACACCAACATAAATATTGTAAGATAAATCCTAATTATAATCTAATCTAATCTAATCTCATCTAATCTATATCTAATTATTAGACAATATTATTATAACAAGGCATGAATACATGTAATTCTTCTCCCTCCATAGTACACACCACTTTCTTCCCATAGACATCCTAAATTTATAATCCCTTTTATAATCCCCTGGGATGCACAAGAACAAGATGTGACTACTATGAAGACTGGCTTTAGCTAGTTGCGTATAGTATGATTCTGCGTTCTTGGTTCAGACAAAACTCTTTACAGACACAGGCACTTTTATGTACTGTGGCAGCTACTTATTATCACAGTAAAACTAAGTGCGCATGTACCTTTACCTACGTAGGTACCTGTATGGGATAAATAATTCACACTGTAGTCTGAGGGCAGCCTGGAACAAAATAACCCTTAACAAAAAGCTCTCAGCTAAACTTCAGGCCTTCCAAAACAAGGCACTCAGAATATGCCTCGATGCCCCCTGGTTCGAGGAACAACTAAATAAACAGAGATCTCTACATGCCCCTCCTAAAAACGGAAATCATCTGTTAGAGCACGTCTTTTATACAAGACAATTTAGATCAGCCAAACCCCCTCATTTCAAGCTTTCTCGATTACGATCATGAAATCCACTACACTCACAAAAAGATCAAAAACATCCTCAACCAGTAATGGTACCCACCATTTCAGGACAGATGCATTCGCAGCATCAGTGAGCTAGTCTCACTCCTCCCACACCTCCCTCCCCTCCCTATTTCATCTCTCCTCACCCCTCCTCATCCCCCTCCCACCCCTTTCCCCACCTCTATCGCCAATTCATGACAGATTCAACTCCAGCATCAGTGAGCAGAGACTTTTTCTATTCTATTTTAGACAAATGAGCCATAGGCACCGGGCCTGTCTCTTAAAGATCCAAACAAAATACAGATGATTAAGGGCATTAGAAATTTAGGATCTATATGGTTTGTCATCGTATATGTTAAGAACAATTTTCTTTAAAAAAAATAATTTTTTTTGAATGTTAATTTATATCAAGTGTCATTGCAACTTTAAGGAGTGTATCTGGCGTGACAAGAAAAAACACCCATCATTGGACACCTGCTCTAATTTCTTTAAAATTATTTATTTATTCATTTATTTATTTATTGCTCAACAGCTAGTGCCAAACAGGATTGTTATAACAACTATATAAAATATGTGTAAAAAAAATAACAGAATGTACTTAATATTGCTTAATATAAACCTTAAAATATGTGTAAAAAAAATAACAAAATATTCCTAATTAATATTGTTTAATATAAACCTTAACGTATGAAAGTTTATATGACCGAGCTCAGAAATATCATTGAAGTTACTGCAAATAATATAAATAGGAGAAATAAACAAAATGTTGGTTCTAGCTCGGGAAGTATAAAAAGTAAGTTCGTTTCTAGAATCAGTTCTCGGTATCAGAAATTCTATTTTGTTTAACTAATAAGTACAATCCAACTTATATGTAGTAGTTTATTTTAATTATATGAGACTACGCAGTTGAAAATTTATGTACACATTGTATAGACAAAGTGTAAATACCTAATGAACTTGGTTAGCTTAAACTTTATTTCAAAATTTGAAAAATAATAATTTATTTGTATCCGGCTTGACGTATCAGGCGTCGCCTGCTGGTTCTTATGACAAACTTTCCGCTCGCACGGAATATTGTCTATTTCATACTAGTAAAAAAATATACTAAATAATATCGTCGGCTTACAAGTAAAAGGCACTAAGTCACTTTTTTGCAAAAATGGGATTTTTAAGGTACTGTAATTAATTTTTGATGATCTATGTATAGGTAAACCGAACTAACTTCTATGTGGACTGCCAAGGGAGTTACCCACTATACAAAACGCACCAGTTTGATTTTGAATAAAATTTTATCTGGCAATAGGCACTAAGTCACTTAGTGTACTTAGTGCGTTTTACTTGTAGATTATTTCAAATGTTTTTACACTAAGCGACTTAGTGTTTGTTTGGCGAAACGTGCATTTTTGTAACAACTATTACAAAAATTAAAAAACAACAGCGAAAGTTAAATTTGTCAATATCTCAAAACCATGTTTTTGGACTTAGTGCTCTTTACTTGTAAGCCGACGATATATTCTATAACTAGTATGGATAGACGGTATAAAATATTATCTGTGTGTAATACAGAAAAAGCCAATAATATTAATAATTACATTATTTATACCAGAATAGAAGTAGTTGCATAACCGATGGATACTTACAAGAAAATGACCTCAAATCGTGATTTCTCTAGGTAATTGTTATACAAATTATATTTATTTTTTTTTCATTAAAAAAATTGACATTTCAGTACTACTTCAGTATGCTCATATACGGAAAATATTAATTTTTATATTAAAAATTATTTAATATATTAAACAATAACGGCTTGTAATAATGTTTAATATATTAAGTAATATTTTCATTACAATCAATTCGTTTCGAGCAATTGTTTTGCAAGAAAAGTGTATCCTACACAAAAAAAAAAAGATTTAAAAAAACTGTAAATTTAAAGGCTTTTTTTGCATGACCTGGACTAAAACATTATTTTACTCCCTCTTTTGCGGAACTAAACCTACTGTTTTACTCCCGCATCTGTATCATGTTGTCCACGGCAACGTATACTTTTTCTTGATTTGAATAAAAATAAATTTAAAACAGCCTCTCCTGCCTGTTTCTTAATAACCACCGTGGGTACAGTTTCGATAGGCTGCAGAATTATTTCATCAAAATCCATATTTTTTATTACTGTTACCTGAAAACTTTTTTCCGACAGCTTGCCACATTTAAAATACTACGGCTGTATGGGAAAAAACAATTGAAAACGCAAATCTGTCTATAGCGATTCAAAAATGGATTAATTATTTTTGAATATATGTTTCAATTTAAATTTTATGTAAATATAGTTGCCGGTCGTGCAAAAAATATGTGTATTTACCTCAGGAGTAAACTGTGTTTTAGCCCCTAGCATGAATGAATTAATGAAACCACCAGTTCACTTCCTTGATATATACATATATTTCCAAATGAATTGTTAATTTTTCGGTTTTGTTTACCGTTTCGGTAAAACTCCTGTCTGAAGACAGAAAAAAAAATACATTTAATATTGAATTTTAACAAAATCTTCGATAAACAAAACCTGGCAATATTTTTTTCAGTGTATAACATTTAGGTATGATATAAAATGTATGTACATTAGGGTGGTCCAAAAAACTTGTTATTTACTTAATATTTTCTATTTGTCGTGGTTAGAACGCCCTTAGGGTAAAAATTTATATAGACAACCCTAAGTGGTACTTGTAGGGCCCTAAAAACCCTAAAATCATGCAAATATCGATAAAATTCGTATAAAACCAGCCCTAGTATTTGTAATTTAAAAAAAAAATAAAAGGCTTGATATCTATATTTTTTCTTTTTGAGTATCAAAATAAGCCTGCAAAATCTTAGCATAATCAAAAGTTTCGAACCCGTGCCAACAAGACCCCTCCCGAAATTACCCCTAAATTCCGAAAAAGTGCATTTTCTATTAATTTGTGCTACTGACGAATTATAAGTATTAAATAAAAAAGTTTTTATTTCACTTTTTTTTCTACATAAACCTATTTTAGTTATTTTTAAATAATTCGATAATCTACCCAGCGAGTATGGGGTCTAAGCAACATTTAACATGAACATTTTGATGGGCCAGGGGGGCTGTGGGGGACAATATTTTAAATGGAACCCTAGGTCTTGTGGTACGTCATTTTAAAGAGCTTACAATTCTCTATTTAACCATGTAACTATTTATTTTTTAATATTATTTTTGAAGATTTGTTTTTCTTCATAAAAAAATGATAATAAAATAAAAAACATAAAATACCGAAAAAAAAAACTAAAAACCATTTAAAGACCTATGAAATATAGAAATTAAAAATATTCTCTGTAATTAAATTGTAAGTTTTTTTAGTCCAGTCAAATAATAAATGTAAATTGCAATAAATATACACAGGCTGATATTTTAAAGGGCTGTAGTGGACGGTAACAGAACACTTCTGTTAGTATTTCACCGGACGATTTGCTTAAGGGATGTCCTCTATCTTGAATTTTAGGGGTGAGTTTCTTAATATGCATCTTACGATAAAAATGCATATAATCAATTTTATTACGAAGGAAATTTTCAACATTTTTTGTTTGGATCATTTTTTTAATATATTAATATTAATCGAGTTAATTTCAAAATATCCATGTTGGAGGTGAAATTGTTTTTTTCCATTTTTCAGCCAAATTATTGCTCGGACGATAAAAGTGGTTATAAACAAACTTGTAGCTCTTGAAATTCTCTATAAATTTCATACATTATAAATTTTCATAGGTACGGTTACAGAGGATGCAACCCGACTTTCAGCGCCCACTGTAACCGAAAGAAAATACTTATGACAATGTATAATGTATAAAGCTTATAGAGAATTTCAAGAGCTACAAGTTTGCTTATAACCACTTTTATGCTCCGATGAATAATTTGGCTGAAAAATTGAAAAAACCAACTTCACCCCCAAATGGTGATTTTGAATATTTATACCTCGATTGGTTTGGACTTTTTATTAATATATTAAAAAAATTATTTATAAAAAATTGTTGGAAATTTTCTCCTTAACAAAATTGGTTATATGAATTTTTATCGTAAGATGCATATTTAGCGAGATAATCGCACTCACCCCTAAAATTCAGGATAGCGAACACCCCTTACGAAAATCACCTGTTGAAAAACTAACAGGAGTGTTCTGTTACTATCCACTGCACCCCTTTAAAATATCAGCCCGTGTACATTTATTGCAATTTAGCATAGGAATTTTTCTTTATTTGACTGGACTATTATCTTAAAACGGATCTAACTTTATTTCCTTTAACTTTTTTTTTTTTTGGTTACCGGTTTCAGTTGTAAAAGAAGAATATGTATTATAAGAACAAAACTTGATGTAAAGTTTTTTTATTTTAGTTCAATAAACAAAAAAAAATTAATGTTGTTTTGACTTAAAACTCAAATACTAGCCGTCAGATCAAGTTGGGCCAATGAAAGTCTTTGATCGGAAAGATGAAATCTACATGATACTAAAAATTTAGAATTTTTGACCGAAAGCCAGTTTCCATAAGAAACGTGCCTGTCTTTATTTTAAATTTAGTTTCATATTTTTTTGAGTAAGTCAAAACAAGGTAAATTATGTGTATACGATAAAAATGAAAACAAAAAAAAAGTAAAAAAAGCAATCAGAATCAAAAATGTAAAACAATCAGAATCCAAAATATAAAAAACATATGAAACAAAAAAACTAAATTCGCCTTCTTATAGCTAATCTAAAATTATATAAATCACCCAAGTTTCGTTTTTATCAAATGAAGATTAATATTAATTTTGGGTGTGGACATAAATAAAACTCACCCGGTATATATGTATATTTTTTATTTATTACCTCAATTATTTGTTGTCGATCCGGTCTATCGCATATCATGTATAATGGTAAATGTAATTTTCATTAAAAAAACACGACAAAATCGTTTGGCAATTTGTTTACAGAATTAACATAATTACCTGTTACAGTTAACTAATAGAAGATGAAACTGGCTGATAAAATTATATTATAGATAATTGGTACCCATCTGTGTCTATAATTTGAAGAGATCTCGTATCATAATACAGTTTATACTATTATAGAGTAGTAATAAATTTGTTTAGCTATATGTACCTATAGTTAAAACATGCACAGTAAAAAAGTTGGTCAAGTAAGAAATACTAATTTTTATGAAATGTGTAAACCTTTGTTTTCAATTAGTTTTAGAACATCATGGGCAAAAAATAAATTAATTTATTATATCAGGGTCCCTCAATAATTAAAAAAAAAAAAGTAATAAAAATACATATCTTGGCCAGTCCAGCCTTTAGTTTATGCTTCATTCTGCAATTTTCTTTACATTTGTTTCCAGTTTTTGGTTACAATACAATAATACAATACAAGTTATATTGGTTCGAAAGTCAATTAAAGCCGGTGGTTCCCTCTTATACTAGCCCACACAAGTCCTGGACTTAGGGGATGCTTAATTAAGTAGAATAGTACGAGGTTAAAAACAAACAAAACAAACAAACAAGTGGGGTTGTGAGGCAACGTAGTGCCTTTCAAATCACTGCGACCAATGAGATCTATTGTGAATCCCCTTTATTAATTTAGTCCACATCAAACTTTAGGCTTCCAAAGAAGGTAAAGAGTTTTTAGGGGGCCACTTGAGATATATCTGCAGATCTTGGGTATACCTGTTCGAGATATTGTAGCCTTTTGCGAACAATGACTTTGCAGAAGCAGTTGATCTGTTCGGCCGTTTCTGGTGCTTCTGAGCATAGACCGCAGGTGTCGATTTCAGACTTGCCCATTTTTTTAAGTTGATATCTTAAAGGGCAGTACACGGTTAACAGCCCTATATGGGTCTTTAGTTCCGGCTTGCTGAGATCGAGTATCTTTTAGGTAACTTATGAGATAAATGTTACAAAAGAATAAATAATAAATAAATACCTACAAAATTATATTATAAATCTTTTGACTGATTTTTTTTTCTGTGTAATCGTACTATACTGTTATATGTTTGTTTGTTTAATAATTAATTAGGCCGCCTGAAAAACATAACTTAATTATCATTAATACGATTTAATAGAATTTATTTAATTTATTTATCTAATAAGACAGGTTTATCTATAATGAGAAAACTTTAATTTATTTTACACTCTCATATATATAATAAATTAAGATCTGGGGAACATTTTTAACAAGGTATTTTTCCCTGGCTGGATTTTACTAAAAGTATAGTATGCGCCAGATATATAGCAGAATGTTTACATTCAAAAAATATTATTTTAACATAGAAACGTAATAAAATTTTATTATATTAAATACTTAACAGACGTAGTAGAAGGTATAAGACGTTTTAACTAGACTACTGGTGTCAATGAACCTTTACACGCGCCGGGAAAAGCATTTGAAGCTAAAAAAATCTCTTATATCTTTCTCATATCTGCCTAGTATACATTCTTATTAAACTATTTTCAAATAGCCAGGTTTTTCATCTCGTTTCTAGCACCCAAAGGAACGGAATCCGAAACCTGCCGTTTTAAAAATAGCTTAATTGGACTTAATTGGACTGTAAGATATATGTAAAATTTAGCCGGGAGAAAATTACTTGCTGAAAATGTTCACCCGTTTTTAGATTATTACGTAGAAGTGTAAAATAAATTAAAGTTTTCTCATTATAGATAAACCTTTCTTATTAGATGAACAAATCAAATAAAATGTATTGAATCATATTAATTATAATTAATTTGGTTATCTTTTTCGAGTGCATTTTTTACTCGGCTGCGCCTCGTAAAAAAAACGCACTCTCGTGCACTAAAAACTAGGTTCGCGTACTCGGTGCGTAATATACCATATTACATTCGAATGAACAGTAGTCCAATACGTTAGGCAACATAAATTTAGGTCTTCTATACCAACCCAAAAAGAAAATTGCCTAAAAATATTATAATGTTAATATCACAGCCAAACAAAGAGTGTACATTATATGCAAAATTATTAAAGAATACATAAAATAGCTTATTAAACATAAAAATAAGTAAAAAATCTTCACATACCACGGGGTATTATCAAATTAAGGAGTAGGTCATAAGTTCCCTAGGAAACTTTAGATCTACTGTACACATAGCTGTGTTATAAAAATTTTAAAAAAATAGTTTTTTACTTAAATAAACAAATATCGTACCTTCATGTAATTTAAAATATAATCTAAAATGTCATTTTTACCTAAAATATGCATAATTTTATTTCAAAACAATAATAATTATACTTTTATCTCTTCCTGTAGAACTTTTCTCTCTTTATCTAATCTAAATAGGGGGCAGTCCATTAAACTACTTGTAGCTACTAGTAGTATACTATACTATAGCAAATGGTGACCAATAAATGGTCACCGGTTAGTGCTCATCGCAAGATATCGATTTGAGTATGATTTATAAAATTTTATTTATTTATATAAATAATTATATTATATACTTAAACAACTTGCCGGAATGTGATTGCAAGAAATGATAAAAAAAACATAAATAAATAAATTCCAAAGATCAGTTAATGAATAATATAAATTTACGTAGGGTAACTAAAACATTCAGAGGCAAAATAATTAGCCATTTCTATGCGTAGTTCGTAAATATATAAGTTTTTTATTTAACTCGAACAGATGAAATTTATCTGCGAAGGACTATTAAGAATTTGCAGCTTTTTAAATTCTTCTTATACGATCATGAAGTCTGAAAAAGCTATTTACATAGAAATGATTATTTTTCACCTAAAAACAATAAAAAGGCGAAAATTTCTCGAGAAATAGATACTTTTTATACGTTTAGTTTTAGTATGAATGTAGTTAAATATACATTGTGAAAAAGTTACATTATAGAAAAGTGATATTGTATATTACAGGCCCGTGCGCCGGATTTGCTCGTGAAGGGGGGTGGGGTTATCAAATTTCATAAAAAACAAAGGATCTATACACTGATAAAACAGTTTATCCAATACATACAGATAATAAGACAATTACCATTACAATTAAATAGATAAACTCAATAATAACCCCCGCGTGGCTTTTACTTTATTGAGTGGAATATTATTTATTTTGCCCACTCAACTGTCACTTGTCAAATTATTTTCTTGTAAATTTCATTAAAATTTTTGGCTGACGCCTCGCAGGTTAATTTTCTCATGGGCAATATCTTACTTTACCCACTAGTACCATAAATAACTATTATTTGTGTTGGATTTGGTTGGATATGGTTGGATATGGTCAATTGAATTATTTGGTTGTGACAAATAAATTTTATTTCTGTCAAATAACCTTTTTTGTTCCCATTAATAAATGTGTACAAAGAAAACTATGTCAAATGTACATAATATATATTATATAATTATAAGATTATCATTATAAAGCTTGCTTGAATCAAATTTTTCCTAATGCGGAAGTTCAGAAAATTTTAAAATTGTAGTTTAAAACCTGGAAATTTGAAAAATATTCCGTTAATAGTAGTTTATGATGCAAGGACAGAAAATACCTTTTTATCCCCATAAAAAAGGTATTTTTCGGAGAAAAAGCCCCGAGAGTGAGGTTGGCAACCCTTATCGCCCTAAAAATAGTATAAACTACCTTCAAATAAAGGTCCCTGTATCACTATAAAATAAAATAAATAAATAAATAAATAATAAACTATTTTTTATTCGATTGTAATATTATTTATCTTATCTTAATAAATAAATTTGTATTTACAACAAATTTGGGGTTAGAGTTCAAATGTCATCAGTTTCAGTATCAATCAACCAATCATCGTCGTCTGTTTAACTTTTCGCTCTGCTGCAGAAAGTAGTGCTTTTAGATGAGGGGTACAGGGGAAAAAACCGGCTAAGTCAGTCAAAGCGAGTTTTGGGTTAATGCGTACAGATTTTAAAGAGGCTAAGTCGGTCTTTTTATCTTTTTTTTTTTCAAAAAATTTTTGCGCAGGGAATATTTTATTATTTTACACACGCAATTCATTTTGAAAAGTCAACTTTCAGTAATATAATATAAAATTAAGTGTCCCCAAAAAAACTAATATAGTAACCTTAAAAATGTCTTCAGGTTAAAAGTAACAAAAAGTGACTTTTTTGCCCTGTACCCTTCTGACACAATCCAATTAAAAAATAGTCTATAACCTATAATAAATACTGCATCCCAAGTTTTTGACATAAAAATAGAAAGTTGCTCATTATTGCTGATAGAGGCACAGATAAACAAAATCGCAGTTTAGATATTTTTATAAAAGTATATAAAAAAAAAATCAAAAACTTTTTTTTTGCCTAAATCATCTTATTATTTTCTTCGTCGACAAAAATTTAAATAAGCAAAAAAAAAAATATGTCTGTCTGTCTGTCTGTTTGTCTGTCGGTATGTCTGACTGTATCCACGATAACTTAAAAACGCTATGAGCTAGAGACTTAAAAGTTCGTTTGTATATGTATTTTTATATTATCTTGGATAAGTTCGTATTTGAACAAAATCAGGTAAAAAGGGGTCTTTTGTTTTGATCGTATTTGTTTTATTATTTACAATAAAAAAAATCTTAAAATATATATATATATATATATATATATATATATATATAAAAGGTAAAATAAAATTGCACAGAAAATTACCATTTTTTTTCATGACCCCCTCTACCCAAAATGTAAAAAATTGTTTCTGGACATAACTTTTTTAGTATTTACAATAGAATCAATATTTAAAAACCACATAAAAGATTAAAAAAATAATGACCCCCAAAATATTAGAAATTGTTTCTGGGCATAACTTTTTTTATCAGAAAGTATTCTCGCTCATTCCAATTATTGCTGGTAGAGGCACAGATAAACAAAATCTCAGTTTAGATACTTTAATAAAAGTATCTAAAAAAAAGTCAAAATTTGCCTAAATCATCTTATTTTATAAGCAACAAAAAAAATCTGCCTGTCTGTATTCACGATAACATAAGAAAGCTTTGAGCTAGAGTATTAAAAGTTGGTTTGCAGATGTATTTTTATATCATCTTGGATAAGTTCTTATTTGAGCAAAATCGGTTAAGGGGTAGAGGGGTAAAAAGGGGGTTACATTTTTGTTTTGGTCGTAATTCCTTTATCATTTACAAAAGAAGGAAAACTTAAAAACCATATAAAAGGTAAAATAATATTACAAAGGAAAATGTTATTATCATTTTATTCGTATCCCCTCATCTTCCCAAATGTAAAAAAATGTTTCTGGACATTACTTTTTATTATATTTAAAAACCACCTAAGATATTAAAAAAAAATCATGATCATGATCATATGACCCCACAAAATATAAGATTTTTTTTTCTGGGCATAACTTTTTTTCTGGGAAAGTATTCTCGCTCATTCGAGACGGAATTTCTTTGTTTACTCTGGGATATAATAAAAATTTAATTAAGCTAGTAGGTATACTAGCGTTTACTGGGGAAAAATAAGCCTGAGTTTAGACCAGTTTTATAATACTTTTCTTATATAAAAGTTTTAACGTAGAATTAAGTTGTTGAAGTTTGGCTATGTAATTTTGTTGTATTAGAGAGCAGAAACTAAAATTACATCGGCACTTAGTAATAGTGCCGATGCATCGCGAATTGAAATCTTCGCCAAAAAGTCAAAATCTTTGACCATGTTTTTTTTCACATTACTCGACGTTTTAGACTTTCCTGAGTCGAAATCAGTAAAAAAAAAATGCGTCCGTCTGTCTGTCTGTCTAGGTGTAAACTCGCTAACTCCATTTCTAAAAAAGATATAGACATGCGGTTTGTTAAATATTGTTTCTTATCATATTTCGAAGAGCTGATTAGGTATTGTCGGTAAACGATTGGGGTAAGTGGGTAATAATGGGTTTGGACTTTTTTTTTACATTACTCGACGTTTTAGACTTTCCTGAGTCGAAATCAGTAAAAAAAAAATTGCGTCCGTCTGTCTGTCTGTCTAGGTGTAAACTCGCTAACTCCATTTCTAAAAAAGATATAGACATGCGGTTTGTTAAATATTGTTTCTTATCATATTTCGAAGAGCTGATTAGGTATTGTCGGTAAACGATTGGGGTAAGTGGGTAATAATGGGTTTGGACTTTTTTTTCACATTACTCGACGTTTTAGACTTTCCTGAGTCGAAATCAGTAAAAAAAAAATTGCGTCCGTCTGTCTGTCTGTCTAGGTGTAAACTCGCTAACTCCATTTCTAAAAAAGATATAGACATGCGGTTTGTTAAATATTGTTTCTTATCATATTTCGAAGAGCTGATTAGGTATTGTCGGTAAACGATTGGGGTAAGTGGGTAATAATGGGTTTGGACTTTTTTTTCACATTACTCGACGTTTTAGACTTTCCTGAGTCGAAATCAGTAAAAAAAAAATTGCGTCCGTCTGTCTGTCTGTCTAAGTGTAAACTCGCTAACTCCATTTCTAAAAAAGATATAGACATGCGGTTTGTTAAATATTGTTTCTTATCATATTTCGAAGAGCTGATTAGGTATTGTCGGTAAACGATTGGGGTAAGTGGGTAATAATGGGTTTGGACTTTTTTTTCACATTACTCGACGTTTTAGACTTTCCTGAGTCGAAATAAGTAAAAAAAAAATTGCGTCCGTCTGTCTGTCTGTCTAGGTGTAAACTCGCTAACTCCATTTCTAAAAAAGATATAGACATGCGGTTTGTTAAATATTGTTTCTTATCATATTTCGAAGAGCTGATTAGGTATTGTCGGTAAACGATTGGGGTAAGTGGGTAATAATGGGTTTGGACTTTTTTTTCACATTACTCGACGTTTTAGACTTTCCTGTGTCGAAATCAGTAAAAAAAAATTGCGTCCGTCTGTCTGTCTGTCTAAGTGTAAACTCGCTAACTCCGTTTCTAAAAAAGATATAGACATGCGGTTTGTTAAATATTGTTTCTTATCATATTTCGAAGAGCTGATTAGGTATTGTCGGTAAACGATTGGGGTAAGTGGGTAATAATTGGTTTGGACTTTTTTTTCACATTACTCGACGTTTTAGACTTTCCTGAGTCGAAATCAGTAAAAAAAAAATTGCGTCCGTCTGTCTGTCTGTCTAAGTGTAAACTCGCTAACTCCATTTCTAAAAAAGATATAGACATGCGGTTTGTTAAATATTGTTTCTTATCATATTTCGAAGAGCTGATTAGGTATTGTCGGTAAACGATTGGGGTAAGTGGGTAATAATGGGTTTGGACTTTTTTTTCACATTACTCGACGTTTTAGACTTTCCTGAGTCGAAATCAGTAAATAAAAAATTGCGTCCGTCTGTCTGTCTGTCTAAGTGTAAACTCGCTAACTCCATTTCTAAAAAAGATATAGACATGCGGTTTGTTAAATATTGTTTCTTATCATATTTCGAAGAGCTGATTAGGTATTGTCGGTAAACGATTGGGGTAAGTGGGTAATAATGGGTTTGGACTTTTTTTTCACATTACTCGACGTTTTAGACTTTCCTGAGTCGAAATCAGTAAAAAAAAAATTGCGTCCGTCTGTCTGTCTGTCTAAGTGTAAACTCGCTAACTCCATTTCTAAAAAAGATATAGACATGCGGTTTGTTAAATATTGTTTCTTATCATATTTCGAAGAGCTGATTAGGTATTGTCGGTAAACGATTGGGGTAAGTGGGTAATAATGGGTTTGGACTTTTTTTTCACATTACTCGACGTTTTAGACTTTCCTGAGTCGAAATCAGTAAAAAAAAAATTGCGTCCGTCTGTCTGTCTGTCTAGGTGTAAACTCGCTAACTCCATTTCTAAAAAAGATATAGACATGCGGTTTGTTAAATATTGTTTCTTATCATATTTCGAAGAGCTGATTAGGTATTGTCGGTAAACGATTGGGGTAAGTGGGTAATAATGGGTTTGGACTTTTTTTTCACATTACTCGACGTTTTAGACTTTCCTCAGTCGAAATCAGTAAAAAAAAATTGCGTCCGTCTGTCTGTCTGTCTAAGTGTAAACTCGCTAACTCCATTTCTAAAAAAGATATAGACATGCGGTTTGTTAAATATTGTTTCTTATCATATTTCGAAGAGCTGATTAGGTATTGTCGGTAAACGATTGGGGTAAGTGGGTAATAACGCAGTAAAATGTTTTTTTAGCAAACTCACTTATTTATAAACCGATTTCAAAAATTATATTTCGAATAAAAGCTCTTTTTAAGTCCTACAAAAAATGTTCCAAAGAGTTTTGCTAGAATATAACGTTTTGGAGATACAAACTTTCATACTTTAATAAATTATGCAACACAAAACCATTAATACACAATGGTTATTCACAAAACTTCCTATTTCATAAGGTTTCAAATTAGTGCCTAGTGCCGATGTTTTTACAAGATGCTTGCAACTGTTCAGCTGGCTTAAACATGTATTTAGTTTATAAGTATGTAAGTTGAACTTTCTACGACCAATGAGGATTTATTAAAGCTTACTTATTTAAATGTTTAATATAGTTAATGCGTTTTGGCCAACAAATTATTCCGGTAAACTTTATAAGTGGCTTAAAAATATTTGATTCTCTAATACATATTTGCCTTTATATCAAAAAACGTCTTACTCTAACGCCAAGCCAATGTTTAGCGACTAACCTGGTTCTATTACATTACATTTTTGTTTAACCTCGTACTATTTTACTTAATTAAGCATCCCCTAAGACCAGGACTTGTGTGGGCTAGTAGTAGAGGGAACCACCGGCTTTAATTGACTTTCGAACAAATATATCTAGGGAGTACGCCTTCGCCAAATTTCAATTACTAATTAACTGAAAAAGGCAAATCGGCGCCGGTGAAAATCGGATTCACGCTATTTGGGTAGTAAACTCGTCAAGTACGACGCGGTAGTCCAATCCTCTATAATCTCATAAATTACACAAACACTTAAAAAAATGACCAGAACTCTTGAGAAAAGTATAATGTGTTTTGAGGCAATAAATTCAAATACTTTTCAAGCTTTATCAAAAAACTACTTTTCCGAAAAGCCTTAGCGACACCAAATTACCGGTTTAAGTGTCCTCAGACATAAAAAATGTTGTCCTGTTTAATTAAACATACAAAAGAAACTATTTCTGGGCAAAATATAGGAAAGGCGATTCTTTCTTGTAACTGAAAGTTTTTTACTTTCCCCAAGGAAAGTCTTGCGTTAGTAAAATTGATTGTTTTTATTACGTTTCTGGACGTTTTATAACCAAAAAAATATGATTTCCGTAAAAAAAAATCTGTCTGTGTGTCGGTCGGTCTGTCGGTCTGTGTGTCCGGGAAATTTGTGAGCACGGTAACTTAAGAACGCTTCGAGCTAAAGTCTTCAAATTTGGACCACAGGTTGATTATAATAATAATAATTAATAATTATCTAAAGTTCTAGGCAAATTTTTTTGAATTTTTTTTTGTGATTTTTTTTATTTATTTTTTTTTTTTGATTTTAATAGATGTATGCCTATAGAGGAAAGTATTATTTTGTTGTCAGCAGTATTTTTTATTTATTTGGAAAACAGCACTATCATGATACACTGGTGAAAAAATATTTACACAGTCGACCGTTTAGAGTCTACACTGTAGACCTAAATTGCCACGGAAACATGTTAAAATGTTTAAAATTAAAAATGTCAACTTAGGCTAAAAATATCTGCAATCGAGTTTCGGATTCCCCGTTAAACTGTAGCAGAGTGATCCCAAAATTTACCTTTACGAATTATGATAATAGGTGTAAAAAAAGCCAAAAATGAAAAACAAATGTTATCATGATTCGTTGATAGAACGGTAAATTTTAGTTATTTTCGTTTTGGATCACTGTAGTATCACTAGGTATAAAAACGAAATATTCTCATTGAAGTAAAAAAATCACTGGGGTAAGAAAAAAAGGACCAAAGAGTCTACTTGCCAGGCTTGACCATCCCACTTAAAATTACTACTACTACTACTTCTACTATTACTACTAGGAACTCTTTAGGAAATAAAAATTTTACATACGGGTTTCTTTTTTATGTGAGTTTAAACCAACCATACATTTTCTACATCATTAATTTTCCAGTACCTACTCGAAACAAAAAAACAGTAGAAAATATTCTGAAAGTCATGTTTAAAATAAATACATTATTTAAAGAATTCAATAGGATATTCAATAAAATACTTTTTATAGATTACGCAGTCCAACAAAAATACCTCTAATAGCTTTAGTTATAAAATGTTTGTGTATAGTTACTGTTTAAATTAGTAGAATTAGTGAAGTGCTTTATTCCAATATTGGTTCACTAGCCGTTAAGCCTGTTTTTCGATGGTAAAGCTCATATTAAAGCCCTTAAGTTGGTAACAAAAACAAATGAAAATTATTTGAAATTTCTAAAAATTCTGGTTTCTGTATCTAATAGCAACTAAAGATCTAACAACCAGTTAAAATTATTATAAAATATTAATAAATATGTATTTTCTGTGTTGTTTTATGTATAATTTTGGGATGTAATTAATTTTGTGTACAAGATACTTTAAGGTAACTCCCAAACGCTGGATGGAGGTGCTCGGCTGACTGAATTCTTCTGAGACACCTCTGTACACCGGAGTAGGTGTTAATTCTTTCTGATTCATTTTTATGTATTATAAAAATAGGTAAACTTAAAACTTAAAGTTTGTAGCTATTATAAATTTGTAATAAAAAAAAATATATTTTAATTTCGTTGTTACCAACATTAAATTCCCCAAATCAGTCATATCGAAATTATATGAAATCCACCCCAAACTTTAAAAAATCATATAAAAAAAGTTATGTGTTCTTTCTTAAAATAATAATTTGTTTAGATTGCTATACTAATATATTTAATAGAAATATAAAAATCATATTTTTTATTTTATCGTTTTAGAAATACAAAACTCTATTCTACAGAATGCATATTTACAAGAAAAAAATGCTTAATTGGAGATATAAATCAGGGAAAACAAATCTTTGTTTAAAACACAAAAAAAAACAACTTTTTTATCCAAATAAAATTACATGAAATGAAAAGCAACGAGAAAAAAAAATATTTAAGAAAACGAAAATTTTACATGGAATAAACGTATTATGAATATTTTTATAAAGTTAAGTGTGTGTTGGGGATAAATTCACCCATACGGACCTTTGAAACAATTAAAAAAATAAACCTGTAGGATAAGGGTCAAACAAAAATTGCCAATATGTTCTCTATGCGTTTACCTACAGCTATTGAAGAGGAGAATATAAAAACAAAAAATACTGAGAAGCAGTATACGTTTGAAATATGTCATGGGTGGTTTTAACCCCACCACACACGCGCAGGGTTAAGAAATCTTTCCATAGGACATATGGGGCACTTTTCCATTGGAAAACTCACCGCTTCGCGGTCGTTTTACAGGCACCAAAATAGTGTCTTATGTAACTTGTCCTTTAATATACTATTAGTTCACTGCACTGCAAAAAAATATTATTACCAACTTTGTTGTTCAGTATAATTACATGGCGCAATTTTTTTACAGAATAAATGTTACATAGCAAATGGTTGAACCTTAATGTAATTACCCAAGTTTAAAGTAGCAATGTGCGGAATTTTTCTTGTGGTAATTGTCAATCGTCAATGTCACAAGCATACCTTCCTGCTTTGCCTGCGATAGAACTAAATTAAACTAGACATTTAAATCTTTTTTACTATGCCATACATAACCATATACGTTTTAGATTTATTTAATTTCTTGTATCAGATACATTAAATGGTATAAATATACCTAAGTGTCATCATCACGAAGAAATATTTTCGCGTTTTTAGACATTTCAACAAATTGAAATTTTTTACTCTTTTACGGAAAACAAGTTGGAAGTATTTAATGTAACGTTTTCATTTAATTAGTCATCTAAAGAATTTTATAATTAAATTTTATTAAATTAAATTGAAATCATTCCTTAAGAATCGAAAAAATATCACTTATATCAGTAATTAGGGTTGCCAACTCTAAATCATTAAAACAAAGGACATAGGTCTCTAAAAAAAACCCTTTGATTGCAAAAATCATAAAAACAGAAGGAAAAAAACATAATCCTTACACAGCTTTGTATGCAAGACTGATAGCGAGGTGGCCAACACAGGTGGGCAGAGCGCCGCATCGTACCAATTCCTTACCCCGTCTATCTTTGCCTAAGCCTTAAGGCTCAGTTAATAACTGCCAGTTATGCGAAAATACAACTTTACAATTTGTTTTAGAACATAAAAGCTTTATTATTCATTATTAAGAGTCATTTTATACGTTTGATCTTTAAAAAAGAAATATGACACATGGACCTACAATAAATTAAAGACTATGTTTACACGTAGCGCTAACTACCGGTATTTATAAATTCCGATAGCGGTCTGTCTCTTTCTGTCAAGTTGTTTTAGAGAAAGAGAGAATTATAGAGAAGTTATAAATATCGGTAGTTAGCGCTATGTGTAAACGTAATCATAAATAAATGTCTTATAATCAGTAGTAAATTTAAAGAACATTTAGCGTCCTTTCGGGGTTTTTAAAGGACAAAGGACAAAGGTAGAAAATAAAGGTCTGTCCTTTGAAATAAAGGATGGTTGGCAACCCTACCCGTAATGGGTACTAAATTTACCCTGGAATGTTACACTTATTTTTTGTGAGGTTACACTATAATTTATAAAACATGATAAAGGACTAACGACGAATCTCTCTGTGACAGAAATACGTGAGATATAACTGATCAAGTATATCAACTCCTACGAGAATCCCTCTTTGGTGGAATTATAAAATTATATTATTTTGCATTATTATAATAGTCTAGTGCTTATTTTTAGGCCAGCATAAATGCACAATGTGCATTGCACATAAATATGAAGAAGGTTATATTACTATAGTAACCCAGATATAAGTTTATTAAAAGGTGTCTATGCTTTTTTAAACAGTGCTATTCTTTTTATTATATTAAAGTACTAGTTTCATAACATACGTTTTCTTAAGTACTAGTACGCTAAAAACGTGTTATGAAACGAGTGCTTTATATAATTTTTTCTATTTTGCTCTAAAATTAAAATACTTACATTTAAATTGATGTGATTTAGGGATTTTTGTTTTGGGTTGGCAATACAGTTTACACCATGTTTAAAATTCTAAGAACAAATGATATATCGACATATTTGATAGTTATCTCTTCTCCTTTTCACTGCAATTAACTAAGCCACACGATAAAACATAAACTAAACATAAAATTTTGTAGAACTTTAAAGCGACACTGACATTTGCACTGAAAACGTCAAGCGATAGGCTTTTGTCTGTTGCCAACCCAAAAGAAAAAAAGTACAGACCTCTTATGGGCCTATAAGAACACGCAAAGTGCTTGTGGTTATAAGCTTATAAGAGTCGCAAAATAGAATAATATTATATTAAGTAAAGAATAAAGTAATTGAGGTTACGTCAAATAACTTTCATCGAATTTTCGTTGATAGTCCTGGCAAAAAAGAAAAGTATCTTAAAGAAGTAATATTTGTCCGGAAATTTATATGAAATAATACTGTTTTCCAATAGTCATATTACACCGATGTTATTTCAATTTATCCATATTTATATGCACTTATAGTAGAAAGTTTAAAAGTTTTCCGGGAGCACGTAGGACACAAAATGACAAAAATATAAGAAAGTTTATATCATAGTATACCGATTGAAATTTCATATATTCGAAGGAATCAATTTTCTACAGTTTACGTGAAACTAACAGCAAAGATGTTATTCTCATAAAATACCAACTCTATAATCGAAATATAACGTATTATTTTTATTTATAAATCACTACATACCTCTATTTTTCTTTTATACAAGGTATACTTACCAGTAATTCTAAAAACTATAAATGAAAGCACATTTTAAAGAAAGTAGTATCTTTAATAAAATGCATTAGATTTTATTACACTCTATTTTGTGCTTCTGGAATTTTGTAGTTGAGTTTGTATGACATGATTTAAAGACACATTTAAATAGTGGGTAAACCCAGCATCAACATATCACCAAAAAGTCCAAACTATAGTAGAGGGGGCTAAAATTTCCAAAAAAAAAACAGCATCACGTGTTTTATGAACAACCCCTGAGCTAAACTGACAGAGCCCGCCGGGGCCTATCATGAATTGTGAGCAGGGCTGTAGAAAAGATACATTTTTCAGAAATGTATGAGACGTACCTTTTCTCACTACCACCTAGGTAAGTTGACATTACTTAATCAAAAAGCCGACAGTAATGGAACTTACTATTTCAAGCACACTTAGTAGTGATAGATGAAATCAATAGAATCAATATTTACCGCTAAAGGACACGAGGTGTCCGACACTTACCTAAGGGGACATCTAGACACAAGACTAGTATTCTTAATTTTATAGTGATTCCATAAAAAAATGACCTTTTGAATTGTCACACATAAAAATGTCAAAAATATTATTAATAAAATACGATTTTAACTCCTTGCTAGTGAGAAAAAGGTAATGCGCTACTCGTAGGTAAGTTTTTTTTCTGTCTTCGGTCGTGTTTATGGACCTCAGCTCCGCTTCGGTCCACAAAATACGACCTCACACAGAAAAATTTACTTACCTCTACTAGAAGTGCAAATAACTATTTTCTGGAAAATTCCGACTTTTCCTGACTTTTTTTGAACTTTTTTTGCCCTTTTCTGCCTTTTTGTAACATTTTTTAAATTTTATGCCTAAATTCGTATTTTTGTGTATATGGTGGAATTATTGATCATTAACCAAAAATATTTTTTTGTCCAACGTTCATAGGAGATGAATGAAGATTTTTTAATTATAAGATTCTTCAAATTCAGATTAAAACAAATAAAAAAAATTAAGAAATTATTGCGAAAATTTAGAAATTAATTCTCACCCCTGGGAGTGGATTAACTATAATTAAACTATAACTCTAACTACAAAAAAAAATAAAAAAAATACTGATGCGCTGCCAACAAAATAATACTTCCCCCTATAGGCATATTTCATTAAAACAAAAAAAAAATTAAAATTAAAAAAAGAAAAATTAATAAAAAAAATTCAAATTTTTTTTCTTTTTTCGTAAAACGTAAAGTAAATTAAAAAAAATAGTTTTTGAAAAAAATTGTTTTTGTCCCATTTTACCCCCTTACCCCAACTCGATTTTTAGGAAAAACAGCCTAGAACTTTGGATAATCAACCTCTAGTTCAAATTTGAAGTCTTTAGCCCGAAGGGTTCTTGAGTTATCGTGGTCACAAAATTTCCGGACGCACACACCGACAAACCGACTGACAGATTTTTTTTACATAATTCGTATTTTTTGGATATAGAACCTCCAGAAAAGTACAAAAAAGCAATAAAAAAAATTTCGATTGTTTTTACTAACTCAAGACTTGGGGAAAGTAATAAAGAAATTATTGAGAAAAATTGGGAGTGGATTAACTATAATTATTAAAAAAAATTAAAAACATAAAAAAATTAAAAAAATATTAAAATATTTGAGTCTTGATAGTGTGGCGTTGAAAATTTTTAATTAACGGATTCTTTTTCAGCGACTTCAGTAACAATGTTTTTTATGTGTCTTTCTTAAGGTGGTTTTCCACCCAGCCCTGATTACGAGTCTTATGAAATTTGTTTTTTTTTTAATTATAATTATAGGTCTCTATAATGAAATAACAAGAGAAAATGAAAAACAAATGGGCGGAAAGACAAAAAGATTAAAATCAATTTTTAGGGAAAATTAAATAAAATTATGCTTTTTAATGGAACACTTAATATTTTTGTTTGTTTGTGAAATAAAGATGGTCGGATGTGCCATCTGGTTTTAGGAGCGATGGCCCCGATTAGTCCTTCTTTCATCAAAGTCACCATTGAAACCGTTGTAACATAAAAATCAGAACTGCCAAGTTTCCTACAGAAAAAAAAAAGATAACGTCCAGAATGAGAGACTATTCGAGCAATTTGAATATCTTCCACTTGAAATGCTTACGGATATCTAGAATAATCTTGTATTAACTGTAACATAGGCTTAGGGTATGTACAGTATCCTTAACTGAATGAAAATTTACACCACCGAATCACGACAGAAGCGGACCTTAATTCTTATACATCACCAAATCAGACCTAGAACAGCTCAGCATATATGTATACAGGGTGTTAATGAATACGTGTGCCAAAAGTATAGGGCGTATAGGAAATGTAAAAATAGGCTAAATAGTTCCCATAAACATGTATGGTGACCGCACACTAGGGTGTAACGAACTTTATATATCATATAAAAATTTCGAAAAACTAAAATGCCATTTTTTTTAAATTTTTTACATAAAAAACAATTGTGTGAAGTAACACATCAATCAGAAAAGAAAATGCTCCGCAAGACAAATACAAGTAAAAAGTCCTCAAAAAACGTGAGGATTTTCTCTTATTTCGGCCTTGCGGAGCATCAATTTCTTTTCTGATTGTTGTGTAACTTCACGCGTTTTTTCCTTTACCTAAAAAACAATCGTGTGAAGTAAAGAAGATGCTCCGCAAGACCAAAACAAGTAAAAAGTTCTCTCTTATTTCGGCCTTGCGGAGCATCAATTTATTTTCTGGTTGTTGTGTAACTTTACACTTTTTTTTAATATAAAAAAGAAAAAATAGCACCCAAGCATTTTAGTTTTTGGAAGTTGTTGTAGTACACTACCTTCTTGTACTAATCCCTAGTATACTGTGGCTAAGCTAGTCCTCAAAAAACGTGAGGATTTTCTCTTATTTTGGCCTTGCGGAGCATCAATTTCTTTTATGATTGTTGTGTAACTTCACAAGTTTTTTTTTAGGTAAAAAAGAAAAAATGGCACCCAAGCATTTTAATTTTTGAAAGTTGGTATATATAGTACGCTACCTTCTTGTACTAATACCTAGTATACTGTGGCTAAGCTAGGTGCTGCAATTTTACTTACCGTTAAGTTTAGTGTCAGAGTTCAGCTTTAGTTTATTTTTTATTGGTTAGAGACGAGTCAAATGTTTGCTTTGTTTAAAGAACCGCACTCGATCATTAGAATTTTAAATAAACATTTGGAATCCAACGCTTTTATAGAGATTAGCGCAAAATGGTTCTGTAAATATACCCATATTTTTTATGAACAATAAATATTAAATTAGTTATTTCACTACTAGATTTAGAACATACCATTATTTATCATGTTTTCAGACTGTGAAATCAATTTTCTTTACCTATAGCAATAATAATTTTTTCTCTCCTAGTGGGAATAAATTTTATAAGCAATGGCGATTTCTACCGTTAGATTAGACAGGGACGAAAGTTCTACCCAAAAAGGATAGAAGACATGCATACACTCCCACTTCCACCCAACCAAACAAATTCTGTATTTGTTCTTTGTTGAACAAATACAATATTTACTTGGCCGGGCGAAAAGTGTAACTATATTAAAGAAATTACTGGCGCCATCTAAATTTTAGTAGAATTATCTTATTCTACAGATTGACATTATCTATGTTCGTTCAGGCCGCTCACTGCTACACTTTCCGGCCAACCAAATAAATACTGTATTTGTTGTATGAAAAACAAATACAGTATTTATTTGGTTGGCTGGAAAGTGTAGCACAAATGAGATAGAGATAGGGTAGACGTCTTTTGTTTCATAATTCTAGTTGTAGAGAGCTCCATTGATTTTTGTCACTTTAGATGTTTCAGTTCTTTGTGGAATTTTTACTAATTACACCCAAGAAAATAGCTTTAAATAACTTATTTATAACTTTATTTATTAAATATAATTAATTATAATTATTACCAATTAATACAATTAATAATTAGCTAAATATTATGAAAAAAATATATTTTTTTTTAAACGTCAGTTCAAAGTATTAATTTGAGCAAATGTCATTGATCAAGGCTACTTGATTTTTATGAAAATTTCAAGAAGTATAATTTCTGTTAATTATTTATTTTATTATTTAAATAAAAATGATTAAATAGTGCTAGTAGTGAAAAAACTAATATATAAACTACGGTAGAGAAGACAATTATAGGCTCGCACTCTTAAATATGCTTGGCTAAAAAAAATGTCTCCTCTACCTTGGTATATAATTACTATTATAAACAACTTTGAAATGTTTTTGGATATAATTAAAATTTTAATTAAATTAAATTATAATTCTTGGCCCCCAATAAATTGCATAAGTAAAAAATTCGAAAAATTTTTATTGCTTTTTTTACGTTTCTGGACGTTTTATGTCCAAAAAATATGATTTCCGCCAAAAAAAAATTCTCTATGTCCGTCGGTTTGTCGGTCTATGTGTCCTGGAAATTTGTGACCACGATAACTCAAGAACGCTTGGGGCTAAATACATCAAATTTCGACCATAGGGTGATTATAATTACCCTATGGTAATTAGATAATAGATAATTATCTAAAGTTCTAGGCTGGGATTGTTTTTGGTAAAAACGGGGTAAAAACAGTTTTTTTTTAAACATTTTTTAATTTATTTTTCGTTTTACGAAAAAAGAAACTTTTTTCGAAAAAAAATTGTTTTTTGATTTTTTTTTTAATTTTTTTATTTTTTTCGTTTTTGATTTTAATGAACCTAGGCATATAGGGGAGAGTATTATTTTGTTGGCAGCAGTATTTTTATAGGAAGGTAGGTACTAGCGACTGGGCTACTTAAACAAATTATAATTAATTACGTAAACTAAGCTCATGTAAAGCGCATTGTGAAGTAAAATTAATTTATCTAAGTTGGCTATTTATAGTTTGTCAAACGTCAAACCTATCAAACAAACAAGCAAGTAGTGTTCACATGGCCTGCTTTAAATAAATGATTAATATGTTAAACAAATTGCATTTTGCGAAAATATTGAGTCGTTTATTTATTAATAAATCATGTTAAGCTAACATGAGAATCCGCCACCGACCGTAAATTAGTTAAACTTTAACATTTAACGGTTAAAAATCTTTTTACTTCGTAGATACCGTATTAAGATAAACAGATATTTTTTGCTGTTTCGCTTTAAACTATTTATTTATGGGCTTATTCTGCTATGGTACACCATAGAATGGCTCAAAAATAATGAATGTAGAACTTGCTAAGAACTTTTTTCAGTTTCAAACATATGAATTATAAAACTATGTATAAATAAGTATTTAATTATATAAATAATAAGTTTTTAAAATTAGCATAGATGGTAAGTTTTTAGGTTCATTTTATTCTTTATTCTTTATTGTGTAGATTCAAGGGTACAGAGTCAAGGAGAGCCCCAAATAGGTCCCATAAACTGATAATTTATAATTTTAAGCGTCCCATAATGTATAATTTTCTTTAAGTTTTGAAAAATCCCCAAAATAAAGCGAAAGGTAACTAAAAATTGACCACTTAATAAATCTGTCAAAATTAACCCGAAACTGATGTTTTTATTTAATCAAATCCTACATTGGCAACTTAAAGTATATTTAATATCAATAATTATAATCACAGATCTACAAAAAGAATAAAAAGTTCTTTAGTTTTTGATAAAATAGGCTCAAAAACTTCTTTTTCGTCATGATTATATACTGTATATAAATGTACAATAAAATTAAAAATTTAAAGTAACCTTGTGCATAAAACTAGGACACTATCTTGTGATACTTTAAAAAAGAAACATTAAACCAAGATAGTTTTAAAATAATTTTTAAATATTTTATTTTCAACCCATTCTAGTATACTAGTATACAAGGATGTAATTTATTTTGGATATTTTTCTATGATGTTTGATCACGAAATATTCTTCAAACTACAAATTCGATCTTATTGAAAATTAATCAAAATTAGTCAAGAATGCCGTATCTCCTATATTTTAATATATCTATACTTACAATCTTTTATTAAACAATGCCTGATTATACTAGTTTACAGAAATTATCCGCCAAAAAGTTTTTTTTTTAATTTTTTACGCATTTTAACACTAAAACATGTTCATAAATGCTTGTCAATGGAGGGTAAACGAGCTTTTCTACTCCTTCTTTTTCTTTTTATTTTTTTTTTCTGCTTTTTCTTATTTTCTTCTTCTTCATCTCCTAGGCGCCAACCACAGGCTCGCATAACTAGCATAATACATAACATACGATGCTGTGATTGGCTTGATGTGGCGTCATACTAGTGTCCTTTTTGTCACGAGCAGGCCCTTTTTTGTGGGATTTTTCTTGCTTTTCTGGTGTTCTTTACCGGCGCCACTAGTGTACCGGTTGCCATGATTTGTTTATTTGGTTTTTGCCATGATTAGTTGTTGCGTTTTGAAATATTTTTGCTGTGCTCTGTGCCGATAAACATAAATCAGGATTCATACCTTTTTATTTATTTTTTCAATTTATTAATAATAATTAAGTGTTATCCTGTATCTTGTGTGCCGGCTTATAACGTTATTTTGGGCTCGCATTAGACCTTGTGGATTTTAAGCTAATTACCCTTATATTAAAGGTTTGGTCCGGAAATGAGCCCTAAGGGAGCTAGGGCCCTTTTAAATTTTACTAAAAATAAGGTTTTAAATTAATAACTCTGGTACTCTTTAAGCTAGACGGCGAGGTTTTGCATATTAATAAGGGCAAAAAGTTTATGTTTATTTTATTTTATTTTTTGTAGAAAGTATAGATTCCTTAAGTAAAAATACATACAAAATGTGTATAGTTTTAAATAAAGAATCACACTGCAGCATTAAAAATTTTAGTGGTGCTTTTTTTGGTCCCCATTCAATGTCCATATTCGAAGGGGTGTAGCTATGTTAGGGCTCATTTCCGGACCAACATTAAGGGAAACTTTTTTATATTTTTGGATGTAGAAAAAGCCTAAACCAAATCCCTTAAATTTTGGCATGCCAGTTATTGAACACCCTGTATATTCAACAAAATATATTTTTTCTTCGAACAGCACTGTGTAACGCCGAAACTTTCGACTCGAAAGTGTGCAAACTTCAAATTTTGAAGAATGTAGATTATTTTTCCTTGATAATGGACCTTGTATATAATAATAACTATAAAGATTAGTATATGCATCAGGCATGTAATTGTTTACTAATAAAAATAGGTATTTGTGGCATATTTCGAATATTTTAGTTATTTTATAATATTTATTATATTAGGTGGGCATTGTTGCTTTGTGTTTTGGGATTGTTGCGGCAAAATGTTAAACTCATAAATTAGAATTAATAGTTTATGCGTGTCTTTGAACTTGTAACATAATAATTTATCCCAACATTAAAACACGGGGTCATAGCACATAAAGTGATGAAAAAACCCCATAAAATCAAACAAAGATACATATTTCAAAATACAAAAATAGAATAGTCTTTGTACTAATAAGCCTTTCAAAAGATATAAAACTGAATACCTACAAAACTGACTAATCTAAAGTGTTATGGGTCAAATGATGTGTTTAGATGTCATGACACGTGTTTAATTCTACGCAGAATAGTAAGTAGTAAAAATGTTATTCTCAATCCGTCATTAAGTGCCTGTAAAAGATCTGTGAAGCGAAAAAGAATAATTTAGGACTGTATGTGTAACTTCCCACATTAAACAGTCCCACTTTCCTAATATGGATTTATGGCCAAGAAGTTCATCTCTAAAATGTTTAGGCGGGTCTTTAATATTGTATTATTATTAATGTAATTTAAAATTTAAAATAAATAAATGAAATAAATGAAATATATACGAGGTACGGCCCACAAAAAAAGCCTTCGTTTTATAATAAATGTCTTATATTTACAATATCATAATTATTTTATTTTATAGGATATAAGCTTTAAGGTTAAAAAAATTGAAACACAGGATTAAAGTTTCACTCAAGGTGAATCACACACAGATAAATAATTGAATTAAAACAAGTACCGTCAACTGGGGTGACTTCGGACGGTGTGAGTGACTTCGGACACTTTTTTTGCAAAACCCTCTGAACCAAAGTACGTATGCACAAGTTGTGGAATCAAACGACACAACTTGTGCACATGACCCCACAACTTGTACACACTTACTTTGGTCCAGAGGGTTTTGCGAAAAAGTGTCCGAAGTCACCCACACCGTCCGAAGTCACCCCAGATGATGGTACGTTTTATTCATTTCAAGTGCCTCAAAAGTTTGTCTATCGTCTGTCAAAGTACAAAAGGTCGTATGTAATATTTTACTTAGTAGGGGTAGGGTCTCTGAATAGAGTGGGTATTAAACTTTACACTGTGTAATGTGTGAAGTTTAACCCCCAACTCACCTTAGTTAACTCGTTGACAGTAGGTTGGACTTTTCCGCTCACCGAAGTTGACTCGGGCGGACTTAAATTGTAGAAAATAAAGTTTTCTCAACAATATTTGTTATTGCTCTTTAGTGTAGATTAAGAAAAAAAATGGTGAAAAATAAACCACTTTTCCGAAAAAAAGTGGTTCGTCAAGGGGTTAATGTCATTTCATTTAGGTTTCCTACAATTTAGAACAACAAAGTAAAATTTAACATAGGAGTTTTTGCATCTTGAGTGGCGATATCCGCAACCATGTAAAAGTACCTAAAAAAGCTTTGCTTGATTGAAGTTAAATACATATCTTACTTAGATGATAGGTTGAAACTTGAATCGAGTAAAAGTGCTTAGTTTGAATAAAAAAATATTGTATGTAAAAAGTTTTAAAGAAATCTAAATGAAAAATACCGAAAATAATAGTACATATACTAATTTCTTGGAAACAAGAGGTAATTAAACTTGAAACAAGTATTTTTTTGACATTTACCTCTTCAGGGATATAGGCACATATGTGTACGTTTAAAAATAAATTCCGCAAAACTAATTTAACCGAATTACTTATTACTCAGTAGCTATAGCTGTTGCCATTTGCTTTGTTTCCAATCACAAGCGACATCCAATGACCAAGATTCGCACATCTTCACTTGTTTAGTTGTTTTGACAATAAAAAGCTTTTTAACTTTTGCTACTAAATTAAATTCAACGAACAATTCGTCCCTGAAGAGGTTAAAGCGTCAAAAATTGTAACCATTTTTGCTTTAAAAGCGGGTGTACTAAGTTTTATTTTAGTTTTCAAGAAATCTACCAATCACAAAAACCTATATTTTTAAGAAACATCTATGAAATTTTAAGGAACAGTTATTTTATGGGTTAAAACTGTCTAAATCTTGTGGTTTCTCTCTAGTAAGCAAAGTGGGACCTTGACACTTATTAGTACTCATATATTCTTAGATATGTCCCGCTTTGTCTACAAATGTGAGATTTGTTTGTTGACGAAGGAATTTTGACGGGAAATATATGGCAGAAAATGAATCACTTTACATTAGACCTCATGTGACTTTTATGTAACGTTGAAAAGAAACTAACAAATTATCGAGATTTTGCTTCAGATATAAATACTTAATACTTAATTTTAGACCCTTTCTGTTTAACCTATTTATAAGACCGTTTCATATCGTCATATTTAATTCATATACTGCCCTCATTACTCATCAGTCACTTTAACAACGGAGGCCAATTTCTCATCTTTTCATCCTCACAATATCACAAATTCAATTACTCGTTTTTGCCCCTTTATGATACTTGGGATAAGATAATGTAATAAGTATCACTGGATCACTGCTTAACGAAATTTAGGATGAGAACTTTCAGGAAAAACAATATCAAAATATCAAACGCAGAGAAATGATTACTAAAAATTAGTACGTAATATTTTGATCAAGTGGCTCAAGATATACAATTTTCGCAAGCATGTTAAGTTACTTAAATCAAATATTTTGCTTGAGTGAAGTTATAGTATATTACATACCGGGTGGAAACTCTTTCATTTCCTGAGGGAAAGTTAGCAGGCCAAGGAACGTAGCTCCAAGGTCTGCTAATTCTCGAAGAACAAATAAAATGTTAAACCCAGGTTTGTATACTATTTATTCACAACCAATTAGTTGCAATTATTTGCCTTCTTTCCCACTACAAAAACTATTTGAATTTTGACGCCATATTGAAAAGTTTAATTGCACTGAAGTTTGTTACAAATGTTGCCTTTTTTATTAATTAACAATCTTAGAAAATTTATATTCATTCAATATAAATTAAGTAATACATTAAAAAAAAAATCTCTAAAATCTAGTAGGTATGAAATACCTTCATTACTTTGTTAGTTTAGCGATAGAGGGCAGCACCTGTTTTACGTTTTCTATTTTGTTACAGCTGAAGTTTATTGAGACATGATTAAGTTAATAAATAAACTTTTTATTTATAGTTGTCGGTGTAAAATACGAAGAAAAACAGGAAATGTAAATTTATACATTGGCTTAATGACAATTTTGATTATAGTAGGCATATACAAAAGAAATACACTAAAGTCAACAAATGATTGGCTACCAAGGTAAATAAAACTCTTGAATTTATCTTAATGTAAAACTATTTTTGGTTATTTGTTATATAAAGTTAGGTACCTTATACTGTAATGCATTTTTCTTTTTAGCTAAAGTTAATCGCGTTTAACTAAACCCCAAAATAATAAATTTCAAATATTATCTATAATAATACCTATTATATATGGAGAATTAAATAATTTGTAGCAAAAAATCCCTTTTGTAAAACAAAGGTCGCTTGGATGAGTGTAAATAAATCTAAACTTATCTAGTAATTCTACAACATGTTTTTTATGGAAATTTTAACTTATTAATTTATTTTACTCAGCAATCAACTTATAATATAAACTTAAAACGCAATAGCTTGAAATAAAAATATTATTTAATTGCCATTTGTTTATAGTTTAAGAAATACATGAACCATCTGTGTTAAACATGATAAGGGGATATGTTTTACTTTATATCTTAGCGTATGTTTTTCTATGCAATATTAGTCATACTATTTGAAATAGTAAAGATTATATTTCTTTTTAAGATTGATGACTTTTAAGTTTTTATCGGTATTCAGAAAAACCACATTTATTTTATTGCGCTTTAATTAAAACATATGATAACAATTGTTATCATATATATTAATATACAGCGTAGTAGAAAATTATATGGAGATCCCATTATATCCCGGGTTGTTTAAGAATAAATCTTAAAATACTGTTACCGAAACAAATAGGTTCATGTTTTCCATGTCCCAGCTTTCACCAAAGGAGACTACCTAGATTGGCCTGTTGAAGATAAGTATTAATGTTAAAACCACTGATGGTTTTAGATGGGACACAAAGCAATCTGCGGGGAAAAGCTTAGTTGCTACATGAATGGGATGTAAGGCCAATAAAGTGTTTAAAGTAAGCGTGTCCACTCAGATTGCTTCATATCCTTTGAAAGCTCACATGACGATCCATCTAAAACAACCAGTGGTTTTAACATTGAATAAAATAAACGTCAGTCTTATTGAACTTTAGACTTTTCAATCATGTTCACATCATCCTATGGAATTTAAGTTTAGTGCATACTAATCAGTTTAGAGTACAGTTCAATCCACCATGAGGTGGTGCTTATCCTCCTACAGGCCACTTCTTATAGGGAGATCTAGGTAGTCTCCTTTGGTAAAAGCTGGGACTTAATATCCACTTTAAATTTAAACTTTCATACGCTTCTGGTTTAGAAAGGTCGAAGCAGCATTACTTTAAGGAGTTTATATTTTGATGTTACGAGGACCTTGAGAATTTTTCCGGCTTTCTTCTTATAGCTAAAAAACTTCTTAGCTTGGAATGGACATGAAGCCTTTGATTTGTCACCACTGCAAAATACCAAAGTTTACTTCTGGTTACTCATTTATGAATTGAGGGCAAACTACTATTTCCTTGAAATATTCAACATTAACTGGACAGTTATTGTTGTAAAGCTTCGGTTTCCTCCAAAAGTCGCAGTCGCAGAGGACTGCCGCCGGTAGCCGCGACCAGGTCGTCACGAGCCTACCTGTTTTCCTCGGTCTCGCCAGTCACCAGTTGCCATTTTGTTAGCTGGACATTTTATAAACTGCTGTTTTTTTGTTTGAGAGTTTATGCCTTTCAATCAGTATCAATATGTCTAAAAAGTCGGTTCTTTCAATGTTTCTTAATTATCAAGCGAAAGTGGAGAATCTTCTCCTCTTATTAACATTACATCTTGAAGAAAAAAAGGTAAAAGTTGATGAGATGTTTCGGCTAAGAGAGGTGGAGGGATTTCAAGCAATTCTATATGAGTAAAACAGTGAAACACACTTGTCACAGCGCAAAGCCACCAGTTTCAACGTCAAATTCCTGACGAAATAGTCAAGCGACCGGAGACCAAACGAACGGCGACCGGTAGTTAGTAGTAACGACTCAGCAGCAGGTAGGAAAAAAGGGACATCTAAATTGCATTGTAGATGTCTCAACGACTCGGTCGCGGCTACCCGGTCGCAGTGGTCAGCGACTGCCACTTTTGGAGAAAACCGAAGCTTAACTCTGATTTAGCTAATAAGTGTTAATATATTTTTATTTACAAGAACTTTTCAGCCGTAGTAATCCCTATAATGCTATTTCCCCAGCACTTTTAAATGTTTTCAATACTTCTACAGATTTTGTTTATTTATAAAAAAATGTGTAATATGTAAATGTTATATACCAAATTATTTTTTGTGTGTATAAGCCTATAAAATATGAGTCAACTAACATTTTCAACTAAATAGTTATCTTTCATAATTATTACAATAATTGTTCGTGATACATGTAAGCATAAATTTCCAGCTAATTTTAGAGGGTAAAGTTACGCATAGCACACACTTGGTTATTTCTAATGAATCACGACTAAATTTGACGCATGCTACAAACTGCGTATTTAGTAATTGAAATAAAAAAATGTAATTCACTAAACCTTTATTAAATAACACAGGCCACAAAAAAAAATAAACGTCAATTACTCTTAACCAAAGGACCTTACTTCCCTCTCATGGAAAAGTGATTTTGGTTAGATTTGGCAAAATTTTGCATATACAATCTTGGGGCATATATTAAAGGGGACGATTCTACATCACAAAACGTGGAATACTAAGACAGGAACATATGTCCGGAAATGAGCCCTAATTTTAATATTTAATTTAATTCTGTATTTAAAACTAAGCAAAAAAAAACTGTTCTTTACCGAAAGGAGTCAAGAGGTAACCTTTACCTTTATAATATTATTCTTTCAACGAAAATCTATAGCTCTGATGTAATGCGTTGCCAAGATGCAAACTTGAAATTATTAAAAAACATTCCTCAAAAAATAATTTTGGTATTAAAATTTAATGCAGGAGTTCTGTAAAACTCTGTATAATCATAAAATATAAGAAAACAAACATCATATTCATTGCTCTGTATATTTACATTTATATCTTAATTATTTCCTTTGAATTACAAATTATTGTTTACAATAGTAAAAATCATTTGTCGCCGCAGTTGGATATCGCAAATTTCAAAGGACATCTTATCGTTTTCTTGACAGTTAAACAACGTTTTGATTATTAATAAATAATTATTATAAATATTTTTATTTTTATCGCTTGGGGTAAGCGCCTTGTAAAACAAAAATAAAATTTAATTAAGGCTATAACCTTATAAGCTTAATAAATAAATACAAATTTATTTTTAAATCTTTTTTTTTTTTTAATGAAATGTATATGCAATACGTTAATGTCATTTATAGATGAGAGGTATGAAGCTACATTCGGTATTCTTATTGGCTGATTTTTAGGATTGTTAAAGCTTTTAAGGTATATTGTTCGTCAAAATTGTATTCTCCCCATCCAAATGGGAGGGGGCTAGGGCATACGGCTATTGGTATTCCAGCATTATTATTTACTGATGTTTAGGGGTTTTAAAACTTTTAAGGTACTTTTTTTGTCGGAATTGTATTCTCTCCTTTTAAATTAGCATAAAATACACTGCCTAGTAAAAGAGCTTTTCCATTTTTCACCTCCGTGAGTAAAATGGATTTTTTTATTATCAGATTCACTTTCAGCAACCCCAAAAACCTCAATACACCAGTTTTTACGAAAACTACCCCCACCCCTCAGGGGTGAAATTAGAAAAAAACTGTTTGCCACAACACTTTTGTGCATTGGTATGTATTATTAAATCCTTCTGCGCATAAATATGTTTCACCAAACACTTTTGCGCATGGTACATTTGTATATGTTTGCCAAAATACTTTTGTACAATTCGTATGTATTAAACACATCTGCGCATATGTAGAATTTTTGTTATCAGATTCACTCAAAAACCTCAATATACCAATTTTCAGGAAAACTCCCCACGTCCCATTAGGGGGGGGGGGAAATTAAAAAAATATATTATCAGATTCATATTCGTCGACCCCAAAAACCCCTATATACCATTTTGAAGAAAATATTAATAATATTGACAAATATTTACCCCCTCACCTCCTCGGGAGTGGAATTAGAAAAGTTTTTTTATCAGATTCAATTTTAGCAACCTCAAAAACCCATATATAGCAATTTTAAAATTTTTCTAAAAAAAATGTATTTTTTCCCATTTGCCCCCCTTGCCGCACCCCAATGTTTACCAAAAACAATCCGAGCGAGAACTTTTGGTAACATACCTGTATGCCAAATTTCAAGTCTCTAGCTTAAAGCGTTCTTAAGTTATCGTGCCCACAAGATTTCCCGGACAGACCGATCGACCGACCGACCGACATTTTTTTTTTGCTCGAAATTGATTTATATCGACATAAAACGTCATAAAACGCAAAAATACACACAAAAAATTTGAAAATTTTTGCACGAATACCATGCTTTCCGAAATTTTGAAATTTTTCAAAATGGGAAAGCAAAATAACCAAAGTCGAAAAAACCAAAGTTAGTTTATGTTACGTCGTACGTTTAAATAGTCAGTTAAAAAGTTTTAAGTAACCTGTTACAGGTCTATAACAATAGACAAAAAACGCATATTAAAACTGCAATTTACCCTTTCTAACATTTTTTTATTATTCTTTTTATAATAATTCTTCTTTTTTCTAACACAAGGCGCGGCTATGTGCTAACTGTTTATACGAGGTGATTGAATACATTATTAGTATACTATTGATATACCATTACTCATATACTTACATTAAGTTACGTAAGATAGTAATATAGCACGTTTTACATTTTTTTTTCCTTATCTGTGGATAAAGTAGATCCTTGATCGAGCCCCCGACTAATGTAAGGCGACAAGCTTTCTGCAGCTGCGATTTGATTAAATTTATCGTAAATACACTCATTTTTCACATAATAGAAGAGTACAAGAAAGAAACTAGGTACATTTTTTATTAGATCGGTAATATAAGTTCAGTGCACTTTAAATTATTGTAAAATATAAAGTCTTAAATAAAAATGTACTTTTTAAATATTAAAAATTTAACATAATTTTAAAGTTAGGGACTATCAAAAGTAAAAACTTTATTTTCATGCTTTTTTATTTTTTAAATATTAAAAGTAATATTTTCTTTTATACAGAATGATATTTAAATAGACGTATTTATTTTAGGGGTGATTCTACATGAAACATGTATGTAAAAAAGTTTTTATATATGTCGTAGCCTTTCGATGTGGTTGGCCGTTTCATGAAAAGGCTGGACGGTTCATGAAGTTTGGATGTTTGGATATTGGTTGGTTGGTTTGGTATCTGGCAGCGTCCAGCCTTTTCATGAAACTGCCAATTACATCGAAAGGCTGTGACATATACATAATATATAACATATTATGTTTAAAACCGATTTTTAAATTGGCTACGTTCCTTTAAAAGGGGCTACAGAAATTGGGTTTTTAACCTTAATTAGGCCTATCTATGTTATTATTATTATTTTGACATGGAGCGTGGGAAACGGGCCTTATAATTTTTTTCCTCAAACTTTTTTCTACCTAACTTGTTTGTAGTTTTATTGTAAGAGTAAAAATACATAAAAGATACCTGTAATTTCGTAGGATTAACCCTTTTCGATAAAATTGAAGAGTAAAATTTCAAGTTTCGAGTACCAAAATTAAATAATAAATTGTTAAAAACCAAAATTTTAATGCGGCAGAATTATTATATATTAAAAACAAAGAAACACAGTTTCTATACATGGTTGGCCTTTTAAATATCGTGTTTTTTTAGGACCGAAGCTTATTTAGGAGCGATTTTGGGAACTATGTACAATGAAATTTTAATTTTATTATACGGGGTAATGTTTTCTTTCTGGACTCCCGTGACATTTACTATCCAGAAGTTTATTATATGATTGTAACCTGGTAACAAATAAACAGAAAATTATGCGCAGTAAAATTCTGTCAATGACCTTAAATAATTATTACAGATAAATTATAATTTTATAGTTATTGATAAGAAATTTGTTTACTTTATGATAAATTAGCGTAATACGAATCCATTATCATTACTTTGTTGCGTATTCATATATTAACCTTATTGTTGACCGATTTGAAATTTTGGCGAAGGAGCTTCTGATGTTATATTATTTTTATAATATAATATAATTACAAATTCTATACAGTGCGATCCAAAAGTCACCCCCCCCCCTTTAACTTTTGAACGAGTTGAGATATCGACTTCAAATTTAGAACTCTTAAATAATACAACTTAAGCTATCTTTTAGCATATATTTGATATTTTCAGCTCTTAAAATGTGGTCAGGGGGGCATGGGGGGACATTTTTTTAAATAGAAAGGGGGGTCGTGTGATACATCATTTTAAAGCTTATAAAATTCTCTATTTAAACTAACATTTTTAAATTTTTTAAAAATGTTTTTTAAGGTTTTGATTTTTCAATTTTTTGTGCTAAAACATTCGATTTTTTAAGTTGTTTTTTATAAATTTTTATTTATGTCAACTAAAATTAGTTTAAAAGTATAATTAACATTTTTTATGATGAAATTAGGCATTTTTAAAAAATTATTTGTTTTTTTTAGAGGAATTTTGACATTAATACCCATTTTCAACCCCATTTTAAACCCAAATTTTTAATTTAAAAATATGGAGTTAAATGGAGAATTTTATAAGCTTTAAAATGATTTATTATACGACCCCCCTTTCTATTTAAAAAACTGTGCCCCCATGCCCCCCTGCCCACATTTTAAGAGCTGAAAGTATTAAATATATGCTAAACGATAGTTTAAGTTGTCTTATTTAAAAGTTTCAAATTTGAAGTCGATATCTCAACTGGTTTAAAAGTTAAGAGGGGGGGGTGACTTTTGGACCGCTCTGTATATTATTACATATTATTATAATAATAATAATAATAATAATAATAATAATAATATTTATTGCATTAAAAATTTAAAGTATTACAATTAAAATTTAAAGTATTACAATAAAATTTAAACATAATGCTACAAATATGCTAAAAGCACTAAAATGTGTAAACATTTGAGCGTGCTTAAAAAAATTATAAATAGAAATTAAATAAAGAATATATAAAATAGATTAATAAAACAGTTAAGGTACAAGTATAGTTGATAAAAGAGGTACATATATATATAAAGAATACATATACATATATACACACACACATACACACACACCTACACACACACATACACATACATATAATACATATAATAGAATAAAATAAGACACATTATAATTTAGGTTACAAGTAAAGTTAATAAAAGGGGTATAAATAAAATATAATAAAATAGAATACATTAAAAGGGGTAAGTATAATCGAACTGTTACATCTATAGGTAAGTATACAGGTAAGCATAAAAATTATTAATAACTAGGTAATTTATTTATTTTTTTCAGGTTATTATATTATTTTTTAGATCTATTTGCTGATGAATTACTGATCTAGAAGTTTCCAAAATATAGTTTTTGCATAATTTTTTGAATGAAACAATAGAATTAGCACTTTTTACACTCATCGGTAGTGAGTTGTATATTTTTGGACCCAGAAATTTACCACTTCTTTGGCCTATCGTTTTCTGGATTCTAGGTATAGGTAGCTTATTTGTGTGCCGCGTATTTGTTGCTTTATAGTTTTTGTTTTTTTCATTTTGCATAAATAGAGCTAGTGACAGATAGAACAATTGCCTGCAGTCCATTTTTCGGGATAATTTAAAAAGTTCATCGGACGGGTATGTAAACTCTTTCTTATAAATAATTTTTAAAATTCTCTTCTGGGTTACCTCCAAATCATCCAGAGCTCCTTTACAAACACCACCCCATCCTAAAATACCATACCTTAAATGGGAGTCCACAAGTGCATTATAAACTATATCTAGCTGTTTAGAGGTTAAAATATTAGATAAAATTTTAAAATAAGGAATAAGAGATCTTATTTTATTGTTTATTTGGTGCACATGTAGGTCCCATCTAAGGTGCTGGTCTATGTTAATTCCCAAAAATTTAATTGATTCTGTTGAATTAATTGTAAAGTTATTGTTACTATCATTAAAGCTAAGTGTTTCAAAATTTGGCAAGCTATTTTTGTAGGAGCCAAATGCCATAAATTTAGTTTTATCTATATTTAATGTTAAAATATTTGCATCAAACCACTCTTTAATTACCAAAAAATCTGTCTCTACTAATTTTTTAAGTTGAGCCCATGAATTTGCCCTGTATAATACCGTAGTATCATCGGCGAAGCTATTAATTTTTCCCCTACTATTTACCCTAAAAAGATTATTAATATAGAGAATAAACAGGAGTGGCCCTAATATAGTACCCAGGTGATAGTGGATCACTCAAGTCTTGACCTATTTTGACAAATTGGCGCCTATCATATAGATAGCTAGCTATAAGTTTTAATGTGTTTCCTCTAATACCAAGATCCTCCAGAATTCTAATCAGTTTTTTGTGACAAACAGTATCGAAGGCTTTCGCTAGGTCCAGAAATATACATATGATAGGTATAGATTTATCTATAGCCTCATATACTTCTTCAACAAGTGAGACTATTGCTTGCTGCGTTGACTTTCCCTTTCGAAAGCCGTACTGTTTGTCAGAGATTATACAGTTTTTGTCTATAAAGCTCTGTAATCTGATCTTAATTAGACTCTCGAAGACCTTGGTAAAATTGGTTATCAAAGATATAGGTCTATAGTTAACTGGATCCAATCTATCACCTTTCTTGTATATTGGTACTACAATGGACGTTTTAAAAGCTTCGGGGCATACTCCTGATTCAAAAATTTTGTTCATAAGTGTAGATAGTGGGGTTGAAATAGAGCTACTTATATTTTTTAATGTTTTGCTAGTAATACCATCCACACCAACGGAGCTTTTGTTTTTTAATTTTTGTATAACTAGCTCAATTTCTTCAGGACACGTGGGTGTAAGAAACATGGAAGCAGAAATGTTTAGTTTATTCTCCTTGTAATTTTTGTTAACTTTTATGTTTTTTGCTAATTTGGCCCCCATTTGTATATAATGCTTATTAAATATATTGCACATTACTTTTTTGTCTGTAGTTAAATTATTTTCGTTTCGTATTTCTTTAATTTCATTTTTGCTTGTTTTCGGTTTCTTTAATTTATTTATTTTTTGCCACAACTCCTTGTTATTTTTAGATTTTTCTATTTCGTTTCTGTAATAATTATTCTTCATTTTTAATATGATTTTATTTAGTCTATTTCTATAGTTATTATAAAGAATTTTTAAGTCATTATTTTTTGTTTGGTTGTATAGCTTTAAGAGCCTGTCGCGATTATCTATAGAATTTATAATGCCTTGCGTTATCCATGGTTTGCGTTTGCGTGCAGACTTTTTTATTTTTTTGTATATTGTGTTTGTTTCGATTTTACCCCTGACTACACTAATAAATTTTTTTGTTACAGATTCCACATCTCCTGTAAGAATTTGGTCCCAGTTTGTCGTTTTTAGTTCATTATTTAATGTTTTGTAATTTATTTGCTTAATATATTTATTTTTTACTTGATTATGTATTTTTCCCTTTTTAATAATTAATTGTGTAGCAATTGGATAATGGTCTGTAATATTGGTTTCTGTAATTACTGGTATTAAATATTCATCGAAATCACTACTCGCCTTTATAAAAATGTGATCAATGCATCTACCCTCTCCTTTTGTATTTTTTCTGGTAACTCCATTTATTACAGACTTAAAATTATGCTCACCCATTATGCCCAGATATTGGCTAGCCTCTGCTATTGGATTTAAGAGGTTAATGTTTAAATCCCCAGTAAAAATACAAACATCACTTCTATATTTGTTGTTTTTTAAAAATAAGTCAAGATCATTTAAAAAACCTGTAACATTTACTGTGTGTAATCTGTAAACACCAATAATATTTACAGAAGTATTATAAAAGCATAATTTGGTATTCACAACTTTACACCCATTTATATTATCTATTGTGTAGTCAAAAGTAAAATCATTTTTAACAAACATTATAACTCCATCGTTTTGATTATAAGTGCCCTCAGAATATATTACCTTATATCCTTCTAGTTTTATGTATTCAATGTTAACCTGCCATGTTTCACTTAGTACAATGCAGTCAAATTTATTAGTAAATTGTTCTAAGTATACTTCAAGTTCCGCCAAGTTTTTTGTAACACTCCGTATATTTAAGTGAAGCAGTTTAAAATTTAGATTGTGGGAATTTATTTGAAATACCTCATTACATTGAGCTGCGTTTTTGACTATTTCTGTGGTTATTTCATTTTCTGAAAAATCTTTAATGTACGGATCCATTTTTACACTATAATTTAGGACAATAAAATAGCCAGCTAAAATAAAAAATAAATAAATAAAATAATTAAGCTAAAACACACGCAATAAAAAACACTCTTTTGTCAACTTTTTTTTTAAATATTTGTAAAATCACACACAAGTTAAAATTATTGTATATATAAAATAAATAAGTTAAGAATAAATAAAATAAGACAGCAGAATAAACACATATATAACTGTTTTAAAAACAAAATTATTGTATATATAAAATAAATAATAAAATAGCCAGATAAAATAAAAAAATAAATAAATGAAATAATTAAGCTAAAACACACGCAAGTTAAAATTATTGTATATATATAAAATAAATAATAAAATAGCCAGATAAAATAAAAAATAAATAAATGAAATAATTAAGCTAAAACACACGCAATAAAAAACACTCTTTTATCAACTTTTTTTTTAAATTTTTGTAAAATCACACACAAGTTAAAATTATTGTATATATAAAATAAATAAGTTAAGAATAAAAAAAATAAGACAGCAGAATAAACACATATATAACTGTTTTAATGACAATATGTATGGGATAAAATTATTTATTTGGGATGAGATTATAAATACCTGTTTATATTTAAGGTTTTTGGGCTTTTTCCCGTGACCTAGTTCGTACAGGCTTTATGGAACTTAAGTTATCTGATTGTTTTACCCTTAGAACCTCTTTATTTACAATTTTTTTAGGAGTGACTTTTACTTTTTTTATTTCCTCCACGAGTTCTCGATGCTTTCTTAAAACTGTTTCTTCATCATCGGATTCTTCCTTTTCCACAATTTTTTGCCTGGGTGTTGGGGTAGCTGGTGCGCTATTCGATTTCACTTCTTTAGATATATTAAATTCGGAGTTATATTTTTCTTCTTCTTTTAAAAGATCCTCCACATTGTACACTATGTTATTTGAGTGAAGTTTGTTGTTTTTAATAAAGGCTTCTTGTTGATTCTCTCGAGCAATTTTTAGATATTTTCTTAGTATGTATTGTTCCTTTTGCTCTTTGATGCTTAGGTCCTTGGAGATATAAATATTGGTACCTTTTAATTTTTTACAGTTATTAAGTACTTTGACCTTTGTTAAAAATGATACAAATTCAATAACTATTCTTTCACCTCCCGATTTATTCCTAAATTTATATATATTATTTATATTTTGTTCGCCAAGATCAATATCCAAGAGATGATTCAGCTTCCCAATTGCACTGTTACACAATGTATCTTCTTCGTCTGTTTCTAGACCAAACACAACTATGTTATTTTTCCTTTTGTTTGATTCTAAATATTCAATTTTTTGTTTTAAATCTCTAATTTCTTGGTCTTGTTTTTCATATTTATCTAGCTGCTTCTTTATTTCCAAAATTTCACTATGCAGTTTATCGAATTTTTCATCAAAATATGTCTTAAGTTCATCAAGAGACATTTTTTAAAACAAATAATTTAAAATACGACGAACAGTCTAAGCACGGTAAATACAAAATTGAAAGTTTTTTGTGATACGTTGAAATGTAAACAATAACTTATTTCACTAATTTGGCTATTTCTTGTGCACTTCAACTATTTTCTACTAAATATAATCAATAGAAAAATTCTTAGCTACATTTTGATAACAAACTCTTAATATTAAATTTATTTATTTCACTAAAACACTATAATATTCGAGGAGCCGACTTTTCACGTCAAAAATATATTATACTATTATACTATTCATCTTTAAAAAAAATCGTATTTTTTATTAGGAAAAATGCAATACAGGGTTATTCTTTTAAATGGTACACCTCCTGTAACTTTTGAACGGAATGAGATATATACTTCAAACTTTAATTATTTGTATCAAACAGTAAAAACTATTACAAGCCATATTTTTCATTTTTTTATTCTGTTAGCCAGCGCCAGGAGGGCAATGTGAGACAGTATTTTAAATGGCACCCTAGGTCTTTTGATACTTCATTTTAAAGAGCTTAAAATTCTCTATTTAACTGTATAACTGTTTATTTTTTAATATTTTTTTCGAAGATTTTTTTTCTTCAAAATTATTCAAAGTTTTAATATTTTGTGCTTGAATATTAAAAATTTTACATGAAAATAATAAATAATTTTTCTTAACATGATAATACACCATGTATTAACTATTTTTGCGCAAAATTTCCAAAATTAATTTTTTTAAAATATTTAAAATTCATCATGCTATCAAGTTTGAAGAAAAAAAAATCTTCAAAAATAATATTAAAGAATAAATAGGTACATGGTTAAATAGAGAATTTTAAGCTCTTTAAAATGACAAGACTTAATGTGCCATTTAAAATATTTTCAACTACTGCCCCCCTGGCGCAGCCTTACAGAATAAAAAATTTAAAAATAGGACGAATAATAGTTTTTGTTTTATAATATGCATATTCCAAATTTAAAGTTTATATCTCATTCTGTTCAAAAGTTGGTACACGGGAGGTGTACCATTTAAAAAAATAAATAAATACCATTTACTAATGATATATCGTGGTATGTTGAACATAAAACATTAGAGCAATAGATGGCGCAAAAGTCTACCAATATCACTCTGTACGATGATTAGAAAATAGATTAATAAAATAATAAATTAATATTTTTATAATTTTGTTTAAAATTAAAAATTTCTGTCCTTATATTAGCTAATGGAGCTCTCTACAACTAGAATTATGAAACAAAAGACGTCTACCCTATCTCTATCTCATTTGTGCTACACCAGCCAACCAAATAAATACTCTATTTGTTTTTCATACAACAAATAAAGTATTTATTTGGTTGGCCGGAAAGTGTAGCACTGAGCGGCACAAACGAGCATAGCTAATGTGAATCTGTAGAATAAGATAATTCTACTAAAATTTAGATGGCGCCAGTAATTTCTTTAATATAGTTACACTTTTTGCCCGGCCAAGTAAATATTGTATTTGTTCAACAAAGAACAAATACAGAATTTGTTTGGTTAAGTGGAAGTGGGAGTGTATGTATGTCTTCTATCCTTTTTGGGTAGAACTTTTGTCCCTGTCTAATCTAACGGGAGAAATCGCCATTAGCTAGCGTATTTAATATGACATGAGCAAACCTTTATTTATGGCTAATATTAGACCATAAATAAATGTTTGCTCATGTCATATTAAATACGCACTTGGATGTGTGACAACTCTCTTAAAAAGTACTTACTTTTGTTTAGAATACATATATAAAGCTGTTTAATAACAAATTGTATTAATTTATAATTTAAATAATTAATAAATAATAAATAAATAATTAAATTTTTATTACCTACAATGTGCATTGCATATAAGTCATTTTCATGGTCACTTTATTCATCTTCTTAAATTTTAAAAAGCCATGACCGGTTTTTGAAATCAAGCACTTATCAGACAGGTAAAGTATAGGTTGGTATTTCCACACACAGTGTAACCCTGTTAAGTTTAGTTTTTTTGGAATGACCGCACTTTTCTTTTAGTAGTCCAAATTTCATTAATACTTTGGCACTAGCTTTTAGTGCCGTACCGAAGGTAAAGGCAGTCTTCTATCAACAAATAAAAAAAAATTGGGTGTTCATTCCAAAAAGCTTAAACTCGCTCTAGCATTTATTGGCGAAAACTACCCGTCGGCACTATCCGAAAATTTTGAAAAAAATAGAGTATGGTCTCCTGGTAGTACTTTACATAACAGCGTAAAAATTATTTGCTAGATCAGTTTGTTTATATTTATTTTTAAACAAACAAAACAAAGTTATACCGTCATCGAGCATTTGTTGGTTAAAAACTACATCGAGCAAACTACCCCTCAGTACGACCCGAAAATTTTGAAAATAATAGAGAATGGTCTCTCAATAGTACTTTACATAACAGAGTAAAAATTATTTGACAGATCAGTTTTTTTATATTTATTTTTAAACAAACAAAACAAAGAAATGCCTTCATCGAGCATTTGTTGGTTGAAAACTACCCCTTAGCACGATTCCAAAATTTTGAAAAAGATAGGGAATGGTCTTTTAGTACTTTACATAACATACGTATGTTATGTGAAGTACTACCGGGAGACCATTCTCTATTTTTTAACAAAATTTTGGGACCCTGTAAAGTTTAGGTTTTTTGGAATGAAGTTGTTAGTAGTAGACTGCCTTTACCTTCGGTACTGCACTTTTGGCTAGTGCCAAAGTATTACTTAAAATTGATTTTTTTCTAATAATACCAAAAAAAAAGTTAAAAAAAAAACAAAAAATCTAAAAATCTTCCAAGAATGAGCAGCTGCGATTTAGGTGACTAGTGGTATGTAATGAGTGGATAGTCTCCTATCAACAACTAAAAGAAAATTTGTGCCGTCATTCCAAGAAACCTAAACTTTACAGGGTCGCACTGTGCACAGTAACTAACTATCGTATTAGTGCCATCTTTTTACAAAGACAGAAACTTTATCGTTGATTTTTACCTAGAACATTTAAATGACGATTTCAACAAATGACAGCGCGGGGGATTATGTCCCATTAAAAATATAAAAGTTGTCAATTAATAATCTTCTGGCCAAGTAATTCCTATTTTTTTCAAAGTTTAAGAATCCCAACTTTTATGTCTTTAACACATAAACAACTTTATCAATTTCAAGATAGGTGGGGAAAGGCTCCCCCTATCTCCCCCATGCATGCAGAAGCCACAAAATACACACAAAAATGTAAAAATCTTTGTGGTGCAAAAAATTGAAATTTGTACACTAGTGTTATTTAAAATTTTTTTTGCGATAAGGCTTATTTAAACCAAAATGAATCATCGACCACATGTTTATTTCGATTAGTTATAATTTGATTTTTATGCAAAAACTAAACACTTTGGCCTCGAAATATAATAGAATTTTAATTATTTTGCTTTTTTTACGTTTGTAATAGCACTAATGAGCGCATATAGATAACATTTTTACACACTTGAATTAACATTGCACTTGGAGGTAGTCATGCTTAAACTATACCTAGAAAACTCACCTTTTCTATACTATTATAATAGAATGATAATTATCAGTAGTAATATCATAAGAGCATGTTGAATTATCAACAATTTTTTTACTGTATATAAAAAAAACATTTTGGGGAAAATTGTTTTCGTGCATTTTTCGTGCAACAAAACTCCGAGACCGCAGGCCAAACAAAATGTTTTTTTATATACACTAACAAATATATAATTCAACATGCACGAATGATATTTTGAAAGAATTTTTCACAAACAAAATAAGGAAGTATATAATTTTACCATGTTTAATGATGTTTCATATTTAAAAGTTTAAGAACTAAACAACAATATTACTTTACAACTATAATTAAAAATTTAAATCTCAAATTTTCTGCGCTTTTTTGAACCACGATGTTCACTTGTTCGCGAATGTTGCCAAGTCTAAACTTTGCTTGAGGGATATTTTATGCTTGAGATTATTCCAATAAAATAGTTTTATCATATATTTTAGCATTTAAATAAAGATCATTGCTGTTTTTGTTTAAAAAGTTTAGTTTTCAACTGAAAATAAATAAAATAACGAGTGTTTCCACCAGCTAGAATACAATTTGCGATCGGATTCTAATAAAGTTTGGCAACGCTGTACTGGTACCAGCAAAGTCATTTGATGTTTTGATTTCCTCATTTAAAAGAAGTAAATTATTTACTTCTTTACTGTAAATATATTTTTTATAAATAAGTGTTTAAATTAGTTTTGAGTGGCCTGCTTTTATTACCAAGATTCAATTAAATAAATTAAAATTTATGAATATCAGTGATTTAAAGCTTTTAAGATAGAAAGTACATAAAATATAATATATTATCTGAAATTAATTAGGGTTTATACCTGGGATGTTTTGGTAATAAAATAAACATTTATATTGCTTGTCAAAAAAATAAATCAACTAAAGGTAAGCTTCACAAATTAAAAATACATTTTGCAAAAATATAACATTTATTAAGATGTCAGTAACAGTTTTTTCTTTCATAGTAACCAAGTGATAATTGCACTTGTGAAAGAATTATCAGATTCATTTTGATCTGATTGATCAAGAAACTAAAAATGCAAGGTTTTGATTGTCGTATATATTGTTTGTGAAATAGTCTAATTAATTATAATTATTTAGCCTTCTTCTACTAATCTTATACGGAAAAGCCCTGTTTAATAAATGCTTAATAATAATTAAGTCATTTTCATATAAAAACATCTGTTTAAAAATAAGTACAAACAAATCTAGTAAAAATAACCTTGTGGTTACTAAATTTAATTCACTAGTAAAAAATATTTCAGATTTCTAGATATTTTCATGGTTTTTTTGTAGTTTATTTTTAGTTTTTTATAATATCTCAATATACAGGATGACCTATTAATACACTGGCCTGCAAATGTTGGGTCAAAAAGACCTGTTTTACATTTGATAACTATTTTTAGTTTTTGTGGGAAGCTGATTACGAATATAAGCTTTATTCTTTTTTTTTCGGTCGTCTATTTTATGCATAAAACAGGATTTGAAAATAGAAAAAATACAAAACAATTATACTATTAATATTAATTAATATTAATTATATTAATAATATTTTTATTTCAATATACACTATATAGTATTACTATATTATAGTATATGCAATTTAAGTACCTATATTATTAAAGAGTATTCTTATGCAAAAAGAGCCAATTGTTCAAACACTCAACTCATGGAGAGTATACACTCCGTCAGTACTACGTGTAGTAGGGAAAAAATATAAAATTCTTAAGAAAAAAAATGCGTCAAAATACAAACTTTATGTGTGCCTAGTTTTCACTTGGGAACACTGGTTTTTAAGTTGGGTTATATATTAAAAGATAGGAGTGTCTAATATTACCGGTAAATATTTAAACAGCTGATCAGGTCACGCACTTTTGATATTAGCTGGAGTAGAATTTTTGTTAGTGTGTTGGTTTTTGTTTAAAAACATGATTTCGGGTTCTAAAAAGTTGTAAAAATTATTTTGTTGATTACCACATATAATTTATGAGCAATTAAATATTAGTATTGGTATAGAAATCCATTATGTCCTTCTTAATAATTTTTAAAAAATTGGGATTACAGGTTTTTTTACCAAATTTACAGTGTAATTTTTTGGCCGACGTTTCGAGGGTCTACGTGACTCTTTTCCTCAGCCCTGTCCTAAAACCTGTAATCCCAATTAAAAAAAAAATAGTATTAGTAGTTTTGTATTTGTTTTTTTTTCTTTATGTGCACAGTGTTTTCAAATGGGTTTGAAACAAAAATGTTTAATTCAATATTTTTTATTAATTATGCAAGTCAAAGACGTAACAATTTTTGTTTTCGTTGCAAAACAAAATTATGTGAATTATGTGAATATAGGGTTTGGACTTTTTAAATAAGTAATTAAATTTGGTTTAAATAAATTTTGCTAAAAAATTGTTACTAAGCGTGTATTAAATTTATTATCATGCTACAAAATAAAAATCTTTATTTATATAATGCAAATAAATAGTAATTCAAGGTTCTAATTTTTTTTTTCAAGTCATATTTGTAATATGATACGTAAATAGCATGCAACCAATAATGATAATTATAACAATTTTGTATTAGATGCTTTTTAATAAACAAATTATTATTATTTAATTAAAAAAAATCTTGATACAATGATTTAATTGTTTAAGTTTTATTAGATTGAAGAAAAAAACTAATGTCAAGGATGGAATAACATTTCATAATTATATAATTATATTGTTCCGTAATTAATACGTTCACTGCCAACGGCTAGTTTTGACAGCGGAGCAATGGGTATGGGCAAGGGAAAAATAGAAAGAATTGATTAATGTTGTTAGGGGCGCCAGTTACTTTAGCTTTTACTCCTTTAGGTAAGTAACAACCTAGTGTAAATACTTAAGCTTTTCAGTTTGAGAAAATATAACCCTTAAATAAAATAAGATAATTCATTTGAGAAATTTATTATAAATAAACTTAATGAAAGCACATCAAGTAATGTATTAATATATCTAAAAAAATATGTGTAATTATATTAAGATATAATTAAAGAAATCTTAACAAAAATTACTAAATTCAGAAATCATTCGACTTAAATGTATAAAGAAAACATGAAGTTCAGCAAGCACCAAGAAATGTATGTAAACAGCAATCATTTCTTGCAGTGTTTAAAAGTCATGCTTAAATTAGAAATCATTTAATCAAAAGTATGATATTTAATAATTAATAAATGAGATTAAATGTTTTTAAAAAAAATAAGTACCTAAAAATGAACAAAAGCCAGAAGGGCATATAGTATTAAACAATACTATATCAGATCTGATAAAGTTTACAGTTATAAGAATATTAAAATAAAAGAATTTAAAAATATGAAATATTGCTTTCAAAAGTTTTCAGAAAGTGTACTTAGCTGGTTTCTGCAAAATCCATGAGGTATGAATTCTATCGTCTCCATCTGTGCAAGTCTCCCCTATGCTGATGAATTCATTTCTCAAATGAAAGAAAAAAAATATAGGCTGTCCCATCTACTTTGGAAAAATCATCTTCCAGGATAAAATGTACGATTGAAAATGTTGTCCGGGATAAAATATACTTTTGAAAATTATGTTCAATATAAAATTGTCTGCTAGACGGTTACATAGAATTTATCTATGCCGAAAATTACAGAACCATGTTCCAACAGAACATCACTCCATGCGGAGAACTTGTATATCAAATATACCAAAATAAACTTCAACTTAAATTAATGTAATTCCATATTAATGGTATAGAAATGGTGAGTAATGGTAATTAATTAATGGTGCTAAAACAATAATTATATCTCAGAAATATTCTAAGAAACAGAAAAACGTAACTTACATGTCATACTAAGTCTTCGATGTCCATCGAAACGTTATAAATGCGTAATTGTAGAAAATAACAGTTACAATATCTTCCGCATTGTTTAAATATTCATTTTCACTAACTTTAAATAAAAATACATGAAGGATTACTTCGATGATTACAGAAAATAAACACTCGTCAATATGACACCACCATTGTAACAGAGTTGCTTCAAGAAGAACGAAAATCGACCTTCTTGACCGGTATGAACCCTTCAGGTAAATAAAATCCTATTTCTGAACTATTAGCGACATCTATGTAAGTCATTATCAACTACAGTTTTACCGTATAGGATTCCTAATAAAGGTAACGAAAACGACACCAAAAATAATAACCAAAAAGAATATTTCCTAATAAATCCGTATTAGTGATATCTAACCTCAAAATAATACTCTAAGAAACAAATATAAACAATACTTATTGTTTATCAGCAAAACTAATAAAAATACGAACAGAATACTAAGTGTCCTGTGAACTAAGTATAAACAAAATACTGAATCTAAGTGAGCAGTTCCAGCAAACTATTTTCAACAAATTCTGGATTATCCCGAAGGAATAAGCATACGAAACTTTCCAGGAGAGACAAGCTACAGGTGAAAGCCAGTGAAATCCAACCCTCAATAGACTCTGAAACATATAAAAACCAGGTAAGTCCATAGACAAATGCATTATAGAGAAATAAGTCATATGATTCTTTATTATTAAAAATCATATTCTAATTATGTTTTCTTTATGTTATTTTCAGGTAGAACTATGGAATAGAGACTCATATGGTTAGAATTCAGTTCCTGCTACAAAATAGTCCCAAATACAAAATAGTTCTGTACGTACGTAACTATTTATATACAAAATAAACATAAATTATAACGTAAGTAAACGAATAGTTTAATTAACCCTTGCTATATTACAAAGTGACGATTTATATCGTTACACATGCCCCCTCCAAAAATAATAAAAATATTTAATATACAAAAAATATTTTTATACCAAACTCTATAACTATTTAACTTAAATAGCTAAAATATATACTATATTTTATTTAATAAATCAACAAAAAATACAATACTTTATGTAAATCATTTGAAATACTACTTGATAATTAACAATAGCTAAGCTTGATAACTACGTGTATCATTCGCCTACTCTTATGTAGAACATAATTTTGGGACTTTATCGGTGTGTGTCATAAACAGGTAATTGTCATAATCAGGTAATTGTCATAATCAGGTAATTGTCATAATTAATTTTGTTTTTCTTTTTAGCTAAGTTTTATCAAGATAAAAAAAATAGAAATAAGACTTGACTGTGTACACCAGAATTCTCTTCTACAAAAAATATATTTATATATATATATATTTTTTTTTTATATACAAAAGTTTTGGGTACCCTTTAAATATTTTCAATACATTGATATTTTTTTAAATATCATTCCGAATGATACTAAGAATATATTCTTATTTAATCAAATCTAGCCAACTGAAATGTCACTATTCGATCCAAAATATTTCTTTAGATCTTTAACATGCCAGTCGCCTCTATGACCATCTGCATTTTCCAAAATATACACTAACTTTGACTTTTTCGCAACAACTTTGCAAAGTATGTACTTTGGAGCAAGTTTTGCAGCAAAACTTTTACTAGCATCTGAGAGTACTTTGTTTCGTCTCCAAACTTTTTCACCTATATCAAAATTTACTTCACGGTTGCGCAAATCATAAGTACGCTTATTTCGTTCATAAGCTTCATGTAAATATTTCTTTACATCAACAAAAATCTCTTTAAGATTTCCCAAGTCTTGGCTAAACGAGTCTCTGTCACAAGGTTCTAATTTAACACCATCAGTTGATGTCATTTTGCCATAATAAGTTCCTGTGATAGGTACATTCCTCCCAAAATTAAGAAATGCCGGCGTATACCCCGTAACTTCATTTACAGACGTTCGTAAAGCTAGACCTATTTTTGCTAAATTTTTACACCATTCTTGCAGTCAAAAATCGAATTTCCATTTTATCTAAATCGTCCATTTTGAATATTTATTTTTCAAAATTAACTTTAATTTACTCAAAATATTTATTTTAATAATAAAATATTTATACTGTACCACAAATTATTTTTTATTTTTTTGTGTATACTGCTCAACAAAGTTTTTGCATACTTTGGAAAATTTCCCAAATATGTCAAAAAAATACCAAATTATTATTTATCTCAATTGGACAAATTAATAATTATAAATAGTCTCCAAAACTACAAAATTAGCTAATATTTATTCATATCCTTCGCATAAATAAATACCCTATTATCCATTTATTTCTATTGAATAAACGATAATTTCTAGAAAAACTGAACCCACGCCAAAATTTCTCTATTCCATGTTATTCCATAAAATTCAGAAAAAACATAAAAAACACATATCTGATATATCTTATCAGATTAACTCTAATTTGACTTAATTTTCAACAAAAAAAAATATTTTATTCAACAGTTATATGTAGTTTTTCTCAAAATGAACATTAAGTTACACTGAAAAAAAAAAGCTTTAGATTTTTATAAAAAATACACTGAGAAAAATGGAGTAAAATTAAAAAAACAAGTGTTCTATCTATCCAAATACCACGTTCTTGGGCGCCAATATTAGTGTTCCGTAATTAATACGTTCACTGCCAACGGCTAGTTTTGACAGCGGAGCAATGGGTATGGGCAAGGGAAAAATAGAAAGAATTGATTAATGTTGTTAGGGGCGCCAGTTACTTTAGCTTTTACTCCTTTAGGTAAGTAACAACCTAGTGTAAATACTTAAGCTTTTCAGTTTGAGAAAATATAACCCTTAAATAAAATAAGATAATTCATTTGAGAAATTTATTATAAATAAACTTAATGAAAGCACATCAAGTAATGTATTAATATATCTAAAAAAATATGTGTAATTATATTAAGATATAATTAAAGAAATCTTAATAAAAATTACTAAATTCAGAAATCATTCGACTTAAATGTATAAAGAAAACATGAAGTTCAGCAAGCACCAAGAAATGTATGTAAACAGCAATCATTTCTTGCAGTGTTTAAAAGTCATGCTTAAATTAGAAATCATTTAATCAAAAGTATGATATTTAATAATTAATAAATGAGATTAAATGTTTTTAAAAAAAATAAGTACCTAAAAATGAACAAAAGCCAGAAGGGCATATAGTATTAAACAATACTATATCAGATCTGATAAAGTTTACAGTTATAAGAATATTAAAATAAAAGAATTTAAAAATATGAAATATTGCTTTCAAAAGTTTTCAGAAAGAGTACTTAGCTGGTTTCTGCAAAATCCATGAGGTATGAATTATATCGTCTCCATCTGTGCAAGTCTCCCCTATGCTGATGAATTCATTTCTCAAATGAAAGAAAAAAAATATAGGCTGTCCCATCTACTTTGGAAAAATCATCTTCCAGGATAAAATGTACGATTGAAAATGTTGTCCGGGATAAAATATACTTTTGAAAATTATGTCCAATATAAAATTGTCTGCTAGACGGTTACATAGAATTTATCTATGCCGAAAATTACAGAACCATGTTCCAACAGAACATCACTCCATGCGGAGAACTTGTATATCAAATATACCAAAATAAACTTCAACTTAAATTAATGTAATTCCATATTAATGGTATAGAAATGGTGAGTAATGGTAATTAATTAATGGTGCTAAAACAATAATTATATCTCAGAAATATTCTAAGAAACAGAAAAACGTAACTTACATGTCATACTAAGTCTTCGATGTCCATCGAAACGTTATAAATGCGTAATTGTAGAAAATAACAGTTACAATATCTTCCGCATTGTTTAAATATTCATTTTCACTAACTTTAAATAAAAATACATTAAGGATTACTCCGATGATTACAGAAAATAAACACTCGTCAATATGACACCACCATTGTAACAGAGTTGCTTCAAGAAGAACGAAAATCGACCTTCTTGACCGGTATGAACCCTTCAGGTAAATAAAATCCTATTTCTGAACTATTAGCGACATCTATGTAAGTCATTATCAACTACAGTTTTACCGTATAGGATTCCTAATAAAGGTAACGAAAACGACACCAAAAATAATAACCAAAAAGAATATTTCCTAATAAATCCGTATTAGTGATATCTAACCTCAAAATATTACTCTAAGAAACAAATATAAACAATACTTATTGTTTATCAGCAAAACTAATAAAAATACGAACAGAATACTAAGTGTCCTGTGAACTAAGTATAAACAAAATACTGAATCTAAGTGAGCAGTTCCAGCAAACTATTTTCAACAAATTCTGGATTATCCCGAAGGAATAAGCATACGAAACTTTCCAGGAGAGACAAGCTACAGGTGAAAGCCAGTGAAATCCAACCCTCAATAGACTCTGAAACATATAAAAACCAGGTAAGTCCATAGACAAATGCATTATAGAGAAATAAGTCATATGATTCTTTATTATTAAAAATCATATTCTAATTATGTTTTCTTTATGTTATTTTCAGGTAGAACTATGGAATAGAGACTCATATGGTTAGAATTCAGTTCCTGCTACAAAATAGTCCCAAATACAAAATAGTTCTGTACGTACGTAACTATTTATATACAAAATAAACATAAATTATAACGTAAGTAAACGAATAGTTTAATTAACCCTTGCTATATTACAAAGTGATCGTTACAATATTTATTAATTTTAATATAGTAATAAATTATACAACTAAAGAAAAACATTTGGTTAATAATCTTAATATGATTTTATCTACCTTCCACTCAGTATTAAGCACACGTTTGGGTTTAGTAATGTTCACATTACAACACTGGTGCTTTTGTTTTTTTTTTCATTTTGACAGTGTTGTCAAGTAAACGTCACTTTAATCATTTTTTATTTTTTTGTTTTTTTTTTATATTTGGTTTGGAAAACTTATATAAAATAGTACATTTAAGTATATGAAATTCGTTTGTGACCGGCTTTTAGTGCATTCTAATGACTTTTCCTACGACATGGTCCCATCCGTTGCCTATAACAAAGTATGGGAAGTGACGATCAGCTGCAGGGCCGTAGCTATGGGGGGATGGGGGGGAGCCTCCCCCCACCTATCTTGAAATAAAAAAAGTTGCATATTTCATGGATTAAAAACATAAAATTTGCATATTTCATGGGTAAAAAAAAAATAAATAATAAATTTTTAATTTTGGGAAAAAAAACTTTTAAATTTTATGGCTTAAAAATATAAAAGTTGGTATTTTTAAACCTTAGAATAAATTTTTTTGCATATTTCATGGATTAAAAATATAAAAATTACATATTTTTTCATGGGATAAACATAATACAATAATACATTTTTAATTTTGGGAAAAAAGTGGCAAATTTCATGTACTAAAAATATAAAAGTTAGGATTTTCAAAAAACTTGCATATTTCGTGGATTCAAAATATAAAACTTACATATTTCGTGGGTTAAAAATAATAAAATTATAAATTTTTAATCTTGTAAAAAAAAGTTGTAAACTTCATAGATTAAGAAATATAAAAGTAAGGATTCTCAAACTATAAATAACTTAACCAGAAGGTGTAATTTGATAACTTTTTAACGTTTTTTTAATTTTGGAAAAAAGTTGTAAATTTCATTGACCTTTTTTTTTAGTCATGAACTTTTTTTTTGAGTTTTGAGAAAACGTGGGACCTTTTTCATGAACTTTTTTTGTCTAGGAAAAAGTTGTATTTTTAGGCTAAAAAAAGTTGTAATTTTTGACCTCCTCCTCCCCACCAAATCTCCTTCGCTACGGCCCTGATCAGCTGATTTTATAAATTTGATGTTTTGATGTCAGAATATTAGTAAAAGTCAAACACATAACCTCAAACTGACAAACTAATTTTAAGATAATTTTTGAGTTTCTTTGATGTTTAGGTGTTAGGTTGTAGGAAAAATAGGAAGTAATATACTACTTCCACTCGTCGTAAAAGTCGTAAAAAACATTCATTCTCGTGCTCTAAAATCTCAGCCGCAAACTAATTTTTTAATATCCTAATATATTACTATGATATATTAGCCGACCCCGGTGGCGTTTGTATTTGTTTTTTTGTCTTTATGTGCACAGTGTTTTCAGATGGGTTTGAAACAAAAATGTTCAATTCAATATTTTTTATTAATTATGCAAGTCAGAGACGTAACAATTTTTGTTTTCGTTGCAAAACAAAATTATGTGAATTATGTGAATATAGGGTTAGTCAAATTTAAATAAGTAATTAAATTTGGTTTAAATAAATTTTGCTAAAAAATTGTTACTAAGCGTGTATTAAATTTATTATCATGCTACAAAATAAAAATCTTTATTTATATAATGCAAATAAATAGTAATTCAAGGTTCTAATTTTTTTTTCAAGCCATATTTGTAATAGGATACGTAAATTGCATGCAACCAATAATGCACGGTTCACCTGGGCGATTTTAAATAAAAATTTCGTGGACCCCTACATTTTTTGGACTAAAACATAACTGATGACATAAGAAATCAATTCCCATTTGAAAGAAAATCGTAAAAGATACACTTTTTTAGACAGATAAAAAAACGTTTTTTTGAGTAATAAGGTGTTTCAAAAAATCGCGATTTTCAAAATCAAAAACCCTCTCTGGCTTAAAAGTTGCTCCTTAGTAAAAAACAAGGGCCACTCAAAAATGAGTCAAATCGATAAATGTTTAGAGGTAGCTCAAAGCACTCAAACTTATAAAAAAATCGGTACCTGTTTTTCGGATAAAAACTGATACCGATAAAAATTGAGGATGTTTGGAGGGTTTCTTTGGTAATATTTAGAAACAATACTAAATGTAAGAACTAAAACAATTATATCCCCCCTCCCCTTAAGTAAGAACATGAAAAAATCGCAAATTATTTGAAGATTTCGCGAAAATTTTATTTTTGCAAGTTTTTAAAAGTGCATAAAAAATAGTTTTAAATAAAAAATCTGCAAATTTATATATTAGTATATAAGCATATATACATGTTAACCTACATGACTATACAGAAAACATAATTTTTTTCCTTAAGTTGAGTAAAAGAAATTAATTTCGATTAGAAACCGGGTGGATTTTCTGTTTTTTGCCTAAAACTTTTTTCGGTGTACTTTTTTTTTGATTTTTTGGTTGGAATACTTTTTTATGTAAAAATAAACAAAAAAGTTTCTGTGGTTTAACATCGCAGGTTTAACCGTTTTAAAGATAAATGCATTTAAAAGTAAATTTTAACGCATGAAGAACCAAAAATAAAAAAATTAAAAAATATAAAGCAAAAAACAAATATTTTAGTAATGAGTGGTTATTTATTATTAAAAACATAGAAAAGTTTATATGCACCTTGGTCAAAAAATCATTTCTAAGGAAGTTATGTCCTTTTAAATATGCCTATTTTCAATAAATTTTCACAAAATCTTCAAATAATTGGCGATTTTTTTATGTTCTAACTTAAGGGAAGGGGAAATATAATTTTTTTAGTTTTCTCACAATTAGTATTGTTTCTAAATATTATCAAAGAAACCCTCCAAAATTTCCTTAATTTTATATACAATCACTTTTTATCCGAAAAACAGGTACCTATATTTTTCAAAGTTTGATTGCTTGGAGCTACCTCTAAACATTAATCGATTTGGCTCAGTTTTGAGTGGCCACAGTTTTTTACTAAGGAGCAACTTTTGAGCCAGAGAGCGTTTTCGAATTCGCAAATCGGAATTTTTTGTTATTACTCAAAAAAACGTTTTTTTATCTTTCTAAAAAAGTGTATCTTTTACGATTTTCTTTCAAATGGAAATTGATTTCTTATGTCATCAGGTATGTTTTAGTCCAAAAAATGTAGGGGTCCACAAAATTTAATAATTTTTGCGTTTCTTTGATGTTTAGGTGTTAGGTTGTAGGAAAAATAGGAAGTAATATACTACTTCCACTCGTCGTAAAAGTCGTAAAAAACATTCATTCTCGTGCTCTAAAATCTCAGCCGCAAACTAATTTTTTAATATCCTAATATATTACTATGATATATTAGCCGACCCCGGTGGCGCAATAGTTAGCGCGTTTGATTACGGATCCCGGGGTTATGGGTTCGAGCCCCACATGGAGCATGGATGTATAGTGGTGTAAATAGTCGGAACTACGATGACTAACTGTAATGTGGGTTGCACATACACTGTAAACACATTTCGGGGGGGTGCGAGTTCTGTTGAGGACCGTGCTTTGGAGGGCACGTAAAGATGGCGGTTCCGTCAATTAGGCCATAGCAGCGAAACACGACTTTAAACGGTATAAAACAAACATATTACTATATTATTATAATATAATAGTAATATTTACTTTTGGTATATTGTAAAAAATCTTTTTTAAAGGGCGGGTCATTGGGTATATTAGAACTTTCCACAAGAATAATATACAAAAGTTAAAAAAAAATAGTGTTATGTACTTTTTTAAACAGTAGCTCTATATACTTATGAGATATATCGTCACCCCAGTATTCGTTTTTCATATGTCCAGAAATCCCATTTTCGGGAAATTAACTTTTAAGATGTTTTTCTAAATATCTTGTAAATCTTCGGACTCTTTTTCTTACAATAGTTTAATAAAAATACTATCCAAAAATGTTTTTATTTAATTCATATAAACAAGCACAAAAATATCAAAAATTTTAAAAGAAGTAAGGCTATGTTTAGGTTTTTTCTAAATAATTGAAAATCAATATATAAGTATAATTAAAGAAAGTATACTTACATTTTTGTATAAGGTGTTGTTAAATTAGTATGGTTCACTAATAAACTTAAGTTTAGGACAACATTTCGGAGTGGGCCATAAAAACCTTTCGGCCGCACCATGTTGTAAAAGATTAGATTAGATTCGATAAGGACTTCTTTTTGTTTAATAGTATATATTTTGATGCAAAAAGGGAGTAACAGCCAATTTGGCTTAAGAGTAAAGTACCTTTATTTATTAAAATAGAGAACAATTTTATAAAAAAAAATAAAATTACTTAAAAATAACAAATATAAGGTTTCATAACTATGTATTAGTAAAACAAAAAATTATTTTACTTTTTGGTCGATTTAAATTACAAATTTTACATTTTTTTACATTTACATGTTTGTTTAACCTCGTACTATTTTACTTAATTAAGTCCAGGACTTGTGTGGGCTAGTAGTAGAGGGAACCACCGGCTTATACTGACTTTCGAACCAGTTTCTAGGGAGTGTCCGTTTCACTTATCGCCTTCGCCAAATTTCAATTATTAATTAACTGAAAAAGGCAAATCGGCGCCAGTGAGAATCGAACTCACGATAGTAGACTTGCTATGCATACGCGCAAGCCACTACGCTATGCCTCCCATAAATAAGATGTAACCCATTAAATTATGTTTAAAAAGTAAGATTTTCATTTGTTTTGTAAATAAAACTATATAAAAAACAAGTTTTTAAACTTAAAACCCTTCTATTGATTACGTATTATGTATAACTTAAAAGTAGAAAACAAGATTTACCAATTTACAAAAACGAATTTTATATTAAATTATTTTGTTAGGGCAGATAAGCATGTATACCAAATTTCAGCTCTCTAAGTCTATTCTAAGTGGGTGAAAAATCATTTGGCAAATTTGAGGACAAATATACCTATATATATGGAAGTGAAGTGAATAGAAGGGTTTTAAAAATAGGGTTTATTTCCCTCTAACTATATTTACAGCATCACGAGAAAGAACTACATATTAAAAATAAAATAAAAATAGAGCATACTTTGGTTTTCTGCAGTTTTTTTCGATATACCCCAAGCGTGCCCAGAGAAATCCATACAGATTCCGTACAGTTTTGCTATATCGTGCTGCAACATTTTTTATAAGGAAATTTGGGAATTGGATGTAATAAACAACATTTTCCTCTTTAATACTTACACCTGCAATATTTTTTTGGGCATGTTAATTTTATGTGAATAAAACTGCATATTTTAAGACATGTTTGCCCAAATTGTATCTATTTATTTCATTAAAATGAAATGTAGATTTTAGGAATTTTGGTACAAGGACTACAAAATATCAGATTATGTCAATTTCTTGACTTGAAAAGTAATTTACTGCATAGGGATTATCATATTTCCCTGGATAAAATTAGTCAGTCATTATGAAGGAATATCCAATATTGATTATAATCATCTGAGAGCAATTCCAAGACTGGCCAACTCGCCTATTTCTCTCAATTATTTATTTTTGAGTTATATTTTGCCTACTACCTACCTGTACGATTCAGGAATTAATTTTAAGCTTATCTGTTATAAACCATAGATTTTTTCTTTTTTTTATGGTTTGGGCTTTTTATTTAAATATGAGTAAGGATCAAGAATTTCTTTATCTGTTATAGTATTGGAGATAGCCAGTTTTGAAATTTTTGAAATATCGCCAAAAACACTTGTGAGTGCTCTGCTTAAATGACAATATCTAGAAAACTGTAAAAGTTAAATATTTTGTTCTGATCACATTATTGAACTAACAAATTGTTTTTTTAATAAATATTAAAAAAATACACTGCCCAGTAAAAAAGCTTTCCCATTTTTCACCTCCGCTCGTAAAATGAATTTTTTTATTATCAGATTCACTTTCAGCAACCATAAAAACCTTAGTATACCAATTTTCACGAAAACTACCCTCTGCCCCTTTGGGGGTGGATTTAGAATATTTTTATTATCAGATTCACTTTCAGCAACCTCAAAAACCCCAATACACCAGTTTTCACGAAAACTACCCCACCCCTCAGGGGGTGGATTTAGAATTTTTTTATTATCAGATTCACTTTCAGAAACCTCAAAAACCCCAATATACCAGTTTTCACAAAAACTACTCCCCACCCCTCAGGGGGTGAAATTAGAAAAAATTATTATCAGATTCAAATTCGTCAACCCCAAAAGCCCCTATATACCAATTTTGAGGAAATTATTGAAAATATTTGAAAATGTTTACCCCCTCACCCCCTTGGTGGAGTTAAAAATAAAATATTTTCAGATTCAATTTCAGCAACCTCAAAAACCCCTATATAGCAATTTTCACATTTTTCTAATAAAAATGTATTTTTGCCGCACATTGCCAATGCCCAATGTTCACCAAAAACAATCCCGAGCGAGAACATTTGGTAATATACCTGTATGCCAAATTTCAAGTCTCTAACTTAAATCGTTCTTCTTATCGTGCACACAAGATTTCCCGGACAGACCGATCGACCGACCGACCGATCGACATTTTTTTTTGCTTGAAATTGATTTATATCGACATAAAACGTCATAAAACGCAAAAATACGCAAATAAAATTTTTGAAAATTTTTGCACGAATACAAGGCTTTACGAAATTTTGAAAATTTTCAAAATGGGAAAGCAATATGTTTTTGGGTCAAAAAAAGTCCAAAATGAAACATTTTTTAGCCGCTTACCATACCAAAAAGGACATATTTTCATAAAAAAAATTATAAGTAACGGGCTTGGAACTTCTAACAAGGTATCATTTTAAATTAAGATAAAAATGCAGTTTTTTTGTGAAAATTGGGTAAATTTTTATTTTAATCCAAAGTACAGACTAGGAAGTTAGTAATGGAACACAATATCGTGCATATGTCTCGGTTTTCTTACAGTCGGTCATTCTTTTGACGAATTTTTTTATCACGTTTTTGCATAATTTTTTCTCTCCAAGATAAAGGTATAAAACTTATTCCTGAATCATACAGAGACAGTATCTATGTAAAGGCAAAATATTACTTAAAAATAAAGAATTGAGGAAAATGGCCCAGTTAACCAGTCTTGGAATAACTCCTGCCGGGACTTCTAAACACCTAAACACATAGTACGCCGCTGCATTTTTCCAATCTATGTATTTATTAGTCTATCCTTTAACTATGTTACAAAAATGCATTGACGTCAAAGTACAACCAGACTGCTCGACGCTGTATCGGTACAAGGTCGCTGCTTTTAGTATAAGTATATACGGAAACAATAATTTGAAATGGAATTATTTGCGGTTTTTATGCTTACAATTATCCGCCCATTATATGTATATTTAATTATACCTTTAGTAATATATGTGTTACTTTCCTCGAAACGAGTTGAAGGGTTTGGAATAATAGAGACAGTATACTGCAGTTTGCTTTAATAGAGCAGTATTTTCTGTGAGTTTGTATACAAGTTATTCACGGTTTGGGCTTTTTTTAGAAGCAAACATGAATTGTTTTAAAAGAAAATTGTTGGCGGATCTGAAATAAGTAAGCTAAATGGAAATAAAAATCTTATAGTACCATTTAGAAAACTTTTTTTCTTAGAAATATTTGACGATAATGTCTTCCCGACTCATTGTTTGTAAAGATATAGATAGCGGCTTTTGATCCGGCACTCCTCATATGTACTATTTTTGTCAAATCACTTCAATTTTGTATAAATTTACAATTAATTAGCAATACTCGGCGTATTTTCAGTTATAGTCCAGTGTTCAAGTTAATAAAAGAGGCTTTACCTGGAAATAATTCAGGGAGTTTAGATTTTTGGTTTACTGGTTAGGGTTTAAGGCCCCAAATAAACAATTTTGCGACATTGAACTCGATGTGGAACTGTCATTTTTTAACGTATTTTTTACATAAAACGGACTTTTTAAAATATCTCAAGATCCTAGGACAAAAAACTTTCATATGAAAATAAAGAAGACCAAATCTCCAACATTTTTTGTGGCATGTATTTTTTTGTACGACTTATAGCTAATTCACAGCACCTCCTTAAACGTTACACTGTAGGGTTTTAGATTTTTCTTCATGACTTCGTTAGGAAGTTTTTTTTTATGCTTAATACAATGGTGATTTAATCGAAAATCGGTTTGCTCGAGATAATGGGGCACAAATGTGTGAATTATTAAAAAAAAAAAATTAATTTTACATAAATTAAAAAGAAAGTGCCAGATATATTTTTTTAATTTTCACCCAAAATGTTCTAGGGGGCATGTCTAACGTTATAACCGACGATAAAGAACAAATTTGGATTTTCGAAAAAAAAAAATAATAAAAAATCTAAAAACGTATAGTGTAGCGTTAAAGAGATATTTTAAAAATCCGTATTTTGTGAAAAACACGTTAAAAAAATAACAGTTCCAAATCGAGTCAAAGTCACAAAATAGTTTTTTTTATATTTGCTGCCTTAAACTCTATTCAATAAACCGAAAATCAAAACTCCCTGAATTATTTCCAGGTAAAGCCTCTTTTATTGACCTGAAGAATGTACTACAACTGGAAATATGCCGGGTACTATTAATTAGTATGTACTTTAATTCCAGGTTGAACAATACTATATAAAATTGATGTATTATTGGAAAAGGCAATTTTAAATATATTTTTTCAATTTGCAACAAACATATTTAAATTGACAACATATAATTATATGATTTTCATTGCCTACATACTTATTTAAACTCCTATTGTGTTTTACTATAATCAGCTCATTTTATAATTGGTATATTTATTACAAAATATGAAACATCTGTTCAGTATGTTTGCAGCTATAAGGTCAATGAAAAGTCAAATAATAATTTTACATTAAAGTAATAACCTTCAGATTAGATCCAGGAAAAAAAATAAATTTAATTTAATGCGGTTCTCTTTAATGAAACCGCCACGATGAAACAATACTTTGCTCTAAAGTTCAAGAAGGAATAGTTTAGACTTTAACAATATCCGCTACTACAGTGGTCCTTATTTTTTATTTTTTTAAAATTTTTATTCTGGTGTATCTAGAACATTCTGAAAATATGAGGCTGATCAAACTTTAGGGGTCCCTTCCCTAAAATTGTGAAATTTCGCAAAAATCGTTGAGAATGGACTGTACTTTTTGTATCATTGAAAAATTTAAAAGCCTTGAAATCTTAATTTTTTCCCTTTGAGTGTACAAAATTATGTACCAAATTTCAAAATGGTCAAAAGATTCTATGAGGTGCCGAAAATCCGCCAAAGGTGCCCCTAAAACACAAAATTTGACGAATTTCCACCATAAATGTGAGAAAGGCTTGAAAAGCATTTAAAAACATGTCAATCTGGACAACTTAATTTTATTTAATGCACATTAATAATATAAAATAATTTGACAAAAACAAAACCAGCTAGGCGCCAAATAAGAGGCCAAGTTAAGTCCAGATTGACATATTTTTTAAATGCTTTTTTAGCTTTTCTCACATTTATGGTGGAAAGTTGTCTAATTTAGTGTTTTCGGCACCTGATAGAATCTTTTGATCATTTTGAAATTTGGCACATAATTTTGTACACTCAAAAGGAGTAAATCAAGATGTCAAGGCTTTTAAGTTTTCCACTAATACAAAAAGTACAGCACATTTTCAACGATTTTTCACGATTTTTGCATAATTTCAAAATTTTAGGGGTCCAATTGGGACCCTTAGAGAAGTTTAATTATCCTAATATTTTCAGGATGTTCCAAATACACCAGAATGAAAATTTTAAATCAATAAAAAAATATAAGGGCCACCCTAATCCGCTACACATGCAGTGTGGAATTTTTAAAATTAATATATTCGATAACTCTAGAAATAATATTTTTTAGAAAAAATTCTTAAACAGGTCTGTTTTAGTTTTAACCCTTAAAGCCACTTTACAAGGAGCAATTTGTGCGCAAGTTTGATGCTATGCAAGTTTGTTGCAAGAATGATTCAGTCACTGCGCATGCCTTCAGGCAAGTTTGAGGCCATTTTCGTGCCATCAAATTATTTAGAACATGTTCTGTTTTTCGGCGATTTTCAAGCGTTTATGGTTATTTTCGTGGTACCAACCTGGAAAAAAAGTTACCAAATCGATTTCATTTTACTAATATAGTAGCAACTGCACATGTTAATAATTATTATTATTATTAATAATAGGTAGGTCTGTCTAACTAAAAAACTTTCTTAAAAAAGCAAATGCTAGGTTATGTTTTTATCAACAAACCCAGAGACACGTCAAAATTGTCTGGTTGGCAGCACTGTTTACCTTGCAATATATAGCACCAAACTTGCGTACAACTTGCTCCGTGAAAAGGCAAATCAATGTCCAATTGTCCTCATGCTATATCTGGCAGCAAACTTGCATAGCATCAAACTAGCGTACAAATTGCTCCGTGTAAAGTGGTCTTAAGATGCAATGTTTTCCCAATATGAGAAGTACCACAGAAACAAGAGACCTTGTAAATACCCCCCGACTGAAGTGGTGTTTTTTCCTCAAAAGCTTGCCTATATTGTCTGTGATACCGCTTATATATGGTAAAACTGTACATTGCAGTAGTGATAAAACAATCTTTATCTTTAATTTGAGTACTTAATTATGAATCACTTTGCATTGTCATAAATTTTGAAGGGTATAAAATAATCTACTCTATTATTATCGCTGTAACAATCGTAATTAAAAATTTTAATTAATTATTGCATCTTATTAATATTTAACCAATATTTCGCAAACAATATTATCCAGTTGTGCATTACATTATTAAATATTTGCATTTAATCATAAATAGTCACATTCGAGGTTAAAAGTAATTATTTATAAATAATGATTCTTTTTAAAATGTTAATCTAATTTGTTTGACATTTAGGAAATCGATTTAAGTTTACTTTTTTTTTAATTTTTACAGCAGTTATACAATAACGCGATAGGGGTGGGCGAGGTGCCACTCCCCCCCAATCACGCTCTAGTGGGGAAAATCTACTTTCCTGTTAGATATATTATGGAGTTGATGATTTAATGGACGCCCTCATGGGGGTGGGATACACAACAAAGTTGGGTAGATGGAAAAGCAGAGGCGATGATCAAATTTAATAGTTAGAAAAATTGAGAGAAATTTGCGAAAAACTTTTTTTAGTCATTAAAGTTTATTAGTTGGGAAAATTGAGCGGTAAATTTCCGACCCTAGTGAAGCTTTTTTTCGATGCGACTATTTTGCTTTAGTTATTGAAGCTTATCCAGGGTAAAACACTGGAAGATTCCTTAATTTATAGTCGGGAAATTTTTTTTCTGCCGCCCCTACCAAAAAAATCCCTCCCTTCTCCCCTAAATATACAGTCCCGTATTGCTCTTCTTTGCCCTCCTGAATTTCTAGTTATTTACAGTATACTACAGTATTAAAAAAAACAATTTTTTTTCAACATTTAAAACAGTATTTGTTCAAATAGATTCTTTATTTAGGATACATTCTATACGTAAAAATCATAATAATGTAAATTTCAGCTTACTTTTAATTGATTAAAAAATAAACATTTCCAACTTGAGACGTGATATTTGGAAGAGGCGCCGCCAATGCCAAATTGGCATTTGGAGAGTTGGAAATTTTGTGAGGTTAGAACAGTTTTCATATAAAACATAAAATATTACTAAAATGATTACATTTTCCTAGGACCTAGTTAGTAGTTAGTGCCTATTTCCCACCCGTTGCCTATGACCCGGTTGGGAAGTGACAATCAGCTGATTTACATATCTGCTATCAGAAAATTAGTAAACTTCAAGCACATAACCTCAAATTGAAAAACTAATTTTAAGATAATTTTTGCGTTTTTTTATGTTTAGGTGTTAGGTCGTAGAAAAAATAGTATACCCACCGAGTACTCGAACCTAGTTTTCAGTGTACGAGAGTAAAAAAGGCACTCGATGTGCACTGAAATGGTTTGCTTCGAGGTGCGTAAACTATTTTTTCTACGACCTAACCTAAACATCCAAAAAATCCAAAAATTATTTTAAAGTTTGTTTGTCAACATGAGGCTGTGTTTGACATTTACTAATTTTCTGACAGCAGATATGTAAAATCAGCTGATCGTCACTTCCCAACCGTTGTCATAGGCAACGGGTGGGAAATAGGCACTAACTACTAACTAGGTCGTAAGAAATATGCTATTAACAGAGCGGCCAGAGCGGTCACTGATGACCGACAAGTAATAACCCACCAGGCCAGAGCCATATATTTAATTAAAAAATATATATTTTTATTATTTTTTTTACACTTTTCAAATAAAGTAGGATAGGCTTTAACTTATTTATGTTTTTTATCTAAAATTTGGCACAGTATTTAATTTTTATTTTGCAAGCCATGATGAAAAGTATTTTCAAAACTTTGTGTTTTTTAAATACTAACTTCAGGCTACTAGAATCTAGTGCAGAGCTGCGAAAAGTATAATATTGCTTGGCTGCAAAGGTTCGTGTCTAAAATTAGCGATGATGTCGAGATAAACATTTTGCATTTAGTATTTATCTAGAAAAACGATATTATAGAAAATTATAAGTTTTTAAGTTCACGAATGAATGGATTTGTTTTATGCGTTAGGGAACGTTCAAGTATTACGTAACGCTCCTAGGGGGTGTGGGGTCATTTTGGGGTGTTACGCCCATGTTAATGGTATAGAAAATAGCGTTACAGGGGAGGGGTGGGGGTCCAAAATGATCAAATTTTGCATTACGTAATACTTGAACGTTCCCTTAGATACATTATTTGACATAATAAAAAGATAATAATTTTTTTATCAAAAAATTGCTGATTTTAAAAATCTGAATTTAGTAAAAAAATTAATTTGTAAAAATTCATGAATCATGTTACATGTAACATAACGATAAAGATAAAGATAAAGATAAAGATATGTTTATTGCTCCTTCGTTTTTACATGAAAAAATGTCCAGCAAACGTCAATTAAAAATTATTAAATTATACACTGGTACATATAAGTACCTAACATTAAACATTAATAGAATTTACATTACAGTTCAAAAATTCTTCAAGTGTGTAAAACGGGTTATTCGAAAAATAACGTTTAATTTTTTCTTTAAATTTCCGAGGGCCCAGATCAGTAAAAGAACGAGGTAACTTATTGTAGGTTTTGATTCCTAGATACCTGGGTCCCTTTTCAAATCCGGCCGTTTTATGCCTAGGTATGCTAAGAGCATGAGGTTGCCTAGTGTTAATAGAGTTTAGATCCCTATTTGCCACAAATTTTTCCCTATTTTGGTGAACAAAAAGTATCAAATTGTATAAGTACAGTGAATAAACCGTCATTATTTTCTTATCTATAAATAATTGTTTACAGTGACTTCTGTGTTTTGCACCACAGAGCGTTCTGACAATTTTCTTTTGAATAATGAAAATACGATCTAGAAGTGTCGAGCCCCCCCAGATAATTAGACCATATTCAATGTGGCTTTTTATGCTTGCATTGTAAAAAGACAGGAGAAGACTTCTGGAGACGTTTTGTTTTAAATTATATAGTGCATAATGACAGCTGTTTAATTTTTTTGCAATATGGTTTACGTGGACATTCCACGCTACTTTTTCTTCTAGCGAAATTCCAAGTAGTTTAAATTCTGTTACTTGTGGTACTGACTTTTTGTCACAGTAAATAAGGATACTACTGTCATTGTTTAATTTATTAAATTTTAGGATTGCTGATTTTTTTGGGTTTAAAATAAGAGAATTCTGCCTTGACCATGTGGCCATTAAATCTGTTAGAATTTTTAAAAGTTCCAAGAAGTCCTCCCTTGTACAGCATGATATTAATGAAGTATCGTCTGCATATTGGCAAAGCTTAAACCTCTTCTTAAACTTGTCGGGAATGCCATTTAATAAAAATTTTAAAAGGTCATTACTAAAAATTAAAAATAATAATGGGGAGAGAATTGCCCCTTGAGGTGTCCCTCTGCGGATATTTTTTGTGGACGATTTGATTTTAACATTTGCCCGCTCACCTATGTCTGAAGTTAGCTCTACGTATTGTTGCCTATTTTTGAGGTAGGAAATAAACCATTCGAGAGTTTTTCCCACTATACCATAGGATTCTAATTTTAAAATAATCAAATCAATGTCAAGGACATCAAACGCCCTTGTCATGTCAAAGAAGAGCCCTGAAACTATACTTTCTCCATTATCTACATTTTCTATTACGTAATCCAAAATTTCAAATAAGGCATAGCTGGTACTTAGCCCAGATCGAAAGCCATAATGGGAGGATGAAAGTAAATTGTACTTGTCAAAGTAGTTAACTAACCGATTACACATAACTTTGTCAATAATTTTTGCAAAGACAGACAGGTTAGATATTTGTCGATAATTACTTACATCAGTTTTTATCCCTTTTTTGTGAATAACTACTACTTTTGCTTTTTTAAGTTGTTCTGGATATTTACCTTCCTTGAAAGAAGCATTTATCCAACTAGTGACAACTGGGGTTATATTATCTATAATCAAACGTAAAATGTTACAAGGAATTTCGTCGGGGCCCGAGGACCATTTTTTTGAGGTTGCTATCATTGCAGTTTTTACCTCAGTCTCGGTTACCTCTCCACAGAACATGCTATGTGGTGTTTGCCTCTCACAAGTGTAGTTTATAGTTTCAGGGTTTAGACCAGGAATATCCTGTGTAAAAAATGTGTTGAAAATGTCCGCAACCTGCTTGGGGTCACTGACAGTCTCACCATCATATTCAACAGTTATTTTATTTATTTTTTTACTTCTAGTGGGGTCAAGGGTGTCTGAAATTAATTTCCAGGCATTCTTGACAATATTATCATCCTTGTTTAGTAATTTATTGTTATATTCCTTTTTTTTATTTGATAATTCTTTCTTATATTTATTTTTTAATTTAGAATATTGTTTTTTTATTTGATTATTATTGGTGTTTTTCCAAAGCCAGTGTAAATCACTAACCTTTTGTGCCATTTCTTTAAGTTCTTTTGTTATCCACATACCTTTTTTTGGTGTTTTATACTTCACCTTTTCAACTGGAAAACTTTCATTAAATATTTTATAAAATATGTTAAAAAAATTATCAAATTTATCATCTGCTAAATTTGTTTTTATTATTTTGTGAGAAATCTCTTCGATAAATAAATTTATTAGAACTTTTTGGTTGGCCAGATTTATCTACACTTAGTGATATCACTTTGTGATCAGTGATTTTCACTGACTTTAGCGAAACACTATAAGTGAACTCACAATTTGTGAAAATATTATCAAGTAGTGCCTTGTACCGAGTTGGTTTATTCACTGTTGGTTTAAGATTAAAACCATTTAGTATATCTAGAAATCTGTTGACATTACGGTGCTTGGTGAGCAAGCAAATGTTAAAGTCTCAACTTAAAAAAATAAATTTACATTTACCTTTGACAAAATTAAGAAGGTTTTCAAGCTTACACAGAAATGTGTCCATGTTACCATTTGGGGCCCGATACATAGATATATATATATATGCATTTAGCATCATTCAATACAATATAACTGTATACAGTTTTTAATAAATTCACCAATGATAGACAGTGTAAATTTATAAAAAATGTCAGAATATTTTTCGAGGTAGCAAAATAATATTATATTATTTAATTGCGTATAATTACTGCTATTAATTTTACGACACGAGCCGATAGGCGAGTGGCGTAATCACCCTAGGGATTAGTAGCTATTATACCCGGGTAGAATACTATGTTTATCCACGATCGTTTAAAAGTTTAAATTCTTTATTTTTTGGGCCGTTGATGCAACATTTAAAATTATAATTAAGCCAACCATAATATTGGACTGTAAGTATAGTGACATTCTTATAGTCAGCACTTATTTATTGTGAAAATATTTTATAACTAATATCTTACACTCTAAATTTGTCAGTCAATCTTTCAGTAGTATTAACTGTATTAATTAAAGCAAATTAACCATGTCAGAACGGGAATTTACAACATTTATTAAATTAACCTGAATATTACCCCGTTAAGTAAAATCTCAGCTCTTTTCCTGTCCTGTACAATAATTTTGCATTAAAATTTATGCATGTGGTCTAAAAACCCAGCAATTTTACAATATTGGTTGAAAAGTACCATAATTATAGCAGTAAAGATAGCAGTAAAATTACCAAAATAAAAATTCAGATTTTCACAGATAACAGTGAATTTACAATACTGATTTAAATTTACCACTTTCTTTGCTGGTAACATATGACCTACTTTATTTGCTGGGAAATTGCCATATTTTCATTTACAGTGTATAGTTAATAAGCGAAGAATGGGATTTATAACTAAGAATGTGCATCTGGGTCTAAATGTATTACAATTATGCAATTTACTCCTAATAACGAGCATAAATATTGCACATTGCATTATATGTGATGATTTTTATTTAATTTAATAACAAATTAATATTTCATAAATTTGCCATGACCTATTTTAAACATTAATTTTTATTGTTTGTTGAACAATCATATATTTTCAATTTTGCAATTGAAATAATTTAATTAATATTTATTTATGGGTTTTAATTAAAAAATCATCAAATTATTTTTATATGTTATTGTTTTCATCAATTTCAGTTAAATTTTTTGTCAAAGTTTTTTATTATTTAGCACGTTTCTATTTATTTTAAGGGGTTTTTCTTTAATATTTTAAAACAAATTAAATTGTTGGTTATTTGGGTAGACCTTCATCCCTACTCTTAATTTACCTACTTCAGAACACAGCTACTCCATAACATTAGTACATCTCTACTTCCAAATAACCCTAATCCTCACTATATGCACTCAATTAGCCACTTGACATCACTTAAAATAATATTGGTCATGGTAAGTTATTGTCAAACATGTAATTAGTTTTTTCTTCAAGCGTACTAAAAATTTTATATTTTATAACTGAACACACTAGTTAGAAGTGATCTATTTTTTTACAGTAAAAACATGAGTTCATTGTTGTACGCCATAAAAAAAATTTAGTTAGCAAAACCACCACTGGCGGCAGCACTCTTTGATGACAGCCATACTTCAAACTTGTTTGTTTATTATTTAAACAGGTGGTTGACTCGAGATTCTGTGCAAAAACCTTGTGTGAAATTGATTAAAAATGATTGAAGAAGAATATATTGTTTATACACCTACAAATCTCTCCGAAATTGCAAATGCTACATCAGACAAGTTACCATCGAAATCTCGAAAAGTTTACGCATTAGCCTACAAAAAAAAATTAAAATGAGCTAAGGAAGGTTTAAGTTTATTTCGAAAGGGTTTTATTGGCCTATTTTAATAAAAAAAAGATACTTTATTACTGAATAAATTAAATTCAAAAATTAATATTATAAAAAATATATATAGGATGCTTGAAGAAAAAACAGTATGTTTCACTCAGAGGAAAAGTGCTTTTTTTTACTCGTCTGTAGTTTCCGGACTCCGCTTTGCGTCGTCTCTAAATTCTACATGCTAGTAAAAAAAGCTTCACTTTTCCTCTTAGTAAAACTATTTTAGTACACGTTATGACAGATCGAGCAAAGACTATAAGAACAACAAATTTCCAATTAAACTAGAATTTTGCGCATAGACGAACTCTTCTTAAAAAAATATAATATTATACAGACGAAGAAAGTTCCTTGTTCCGTGAACCATCATTTATTTTTAAGTGGCTAATCATATAGTGCGGAGTATAGTTTTTGGGGAGTAAGGATGTTATAAAGTAGGATTGCTATAGAGTAGGGATGTTATAAAGTAAGGAAGTTAGGGATTAGAAAGTGGGTAAATTAAAAGTAGAGATATTAGTCTGCCCTTTCTATTGTGCATTAACCCTTTCGCTCCTGTAGGGATATATACAGGGTGTCCCAGCTAAGATCAATCAATCGATTTTTGGCGTTATTATTAAAGCTATCGGAATAAAATTTATGTCAGTCAATATACACCCAAAAAGCGATATTTGTGCAAAAACAAAAGTTTTCTACTGGCTAAAATTCAATATTGTCATTTCTCCTTCAAAGTCGAGATTTGTTTGTTTGTTTGTTTGTTTGTTTGTTTAACCTCGTACTATTCTACTTAATTAAGCATCCCCTAAGTCCAGGACTTGTGTGGGCTAGTAGTAGAGGGAACCACCGGCTTATACTGACTTTCGAACCATTTTCTAGGGAGTGTCCGTTTCACTTATCGCCTTCGCCAAATTTCAATTATTAATTAACTGAAAAAGGCAAATCGGGGCCTGTGAGAATCGAACTCACGATAGTAGACTTGTTATACATACGCGCTAGCCACTACGCTATGCCTCCCAGATACTAGAACTATTTGTAGCTCTCCATGGCTCATTGTGTTTAACAATAAATAAATAATATTTTTTAATTTGATAGATTTCCAGTGTAAAGCTTGTTTAATAAGTATTGTTTGTAGATAATGCAACGTTATCAACAACATATTGATTTACATGCATCTGTGCTATTATAATCGCAAAATTAGAATATAAAGCGTTAATAGTTATATTTATTTATTTATTATAAATCAATCCAATTAAACTTAAAACTATGGTGGTAAAATGATCATAATTTAAAGTAACTGATTTAATTATTAAAATTATTCCATATTGGTAAAGGTTATCGTTGTTTACCTTCCAGCAGGTGCGTCTGTAAAAGTGACATAAGCGTTTAAATGTATCTAAGTATCTAAACTAATAAAAATTTGAAATGGAACACCCAAAAATTTTCATTCAATTTAAAGTTAAATATCCCAAAATTTAATGAACCAATTCAACTAATTATTTTTTTACAAGGAAGGTACATTTTTTAAATATAATTCTGTCTGCTAGCCAAAAACTCAACAGATTACAGGGTGTTACAGAATAAATTTGACTATGTTCTTTTGCTTAAACTTCAAATGTGCACCAAATATTTTTTAGGGAATTATTGAAAGTTTTTCTTTTGTTATGTAATTGTGTGTTTTCATAATTTTCTTCATATAATTAGTGACTTTTCTCAGTGTATACTTTTTTGTAGCTATAATTTATAGCCTTTATAGTCTTTATAGTCTTTATAGGCTATAAAGTTGCGAAGAGTGTCATCGTAAAAGTCTACGAGTTTAATTAAAAATCAATAAGATAAAATACTAATTTCTTTAATTTATGGTAAATTAATGAAAAATTTTGACATTAATACGATAAATCGTTGTTTCTAATTACTAATTATGTTCATGTTTATCGTTGTTTTATCACATTAAAAATAAATATTCCACTTTACAACATAAATTTCATAACATTAAAATCAATAATAAAATGATAATTTTAAGACAGGGTGTCCCAAAATATATTTCACGTATGCATATTTTTATCTATGGGGTCGTCCATAAAATACGTCACGCAAATTGACCAAAATTCATACACTTCATACCCCGCTTCTGGCGTTATTAAAGGCTGTAGAGATTTTATATTTTGGCCACCCCCCTAATACCCCTAATATGAATTTTGGTCAATTTGTGTGATGTATCTTATGGACGACCCTAACACCCCCCTATTGGGGGGGGGGGCTAGCAAAAATATGAAATCTCTACATCCTTTAACAAGATGAGAAACGGGGTATGAAGTGTATGAATTTTGGTTAATTTACGTGACGTATTTTATGGACGTCCCCTATTCTTTATACAGTGTGTACCATATTTTTTTACACAGCCAATATATCTGTTATTATGAAAGACGAATGCATCCTAAATGGGACCAAAAAGACTTTTAATTACCTTCAAAACTGACCCCGATGACTTACACCCCCTTAGGACCACCTCAACTTTGTTTTTTCAAACAGCAATCCACGATCTTTTTGACTGTTTATTAATCACTTAAATTAATTAATAATTTAATGTGTATAATATTTTTCTTGAAGTCTGGCAAATCAAAAGAAATGGGGGACATTAAATGAAATAAATAATTATAATTAAATCACCCTTAAAAAAAGACATTAATCCAAACTTCAGGCCTTCCAATTTGGAAGTTCCATATCAAGGTTCTTAGAATGTGCCTCAATTCCCCTTGGTTTCGAAGAAACACCCAAATTTACAGTGAACTCGACACGTCATTCCTAAAAACGGAAATCGTCCTCCATAGAATAGAATGGAATGGAATCGAATAAAATGAAACCGAATATAACTTTACTGCTACTTACATTTACCTAAGAAAATTGCAGACAGTCTTCATAGATATTATTTTATTCAAGACAACTAACATCACTCATACCCCTCATTTAAAATTTTTTAGATTACCATCACGAAATAACCACCACTCATAAAAAGATTAACGGCCGTTATTTCAATCGATAGTAAACTATTAGTTTCGAAACCAACACTTTTTATTTTATTATTACAGCCATTTCTTCAGTCGGTGGTACTATTTTTGGTAATTAAACCACATTTGTGATCGTTACTAAGTCAAAAAGTTTACCAACGACTAAAGTAATCGCTGTACTAGTAATAGACCAGGAGCCCACGCCCAGTAGAACTTTTTTTATTACCTTACCATTGAGAATTTGTATATGTGTTCTTTATGTTCAGTCAAACAACTTCTTACATAAGAAAATTCTCGGTAGCGGGGCGTTTTTTTTTGGGACCACCCCTTAACTTTAGGGCGTCGTACAACGGTATTGCCCGAAAATTTTCGTCGGACAAGGTTACCACTTGATTTTATATATTTTTATTAAACGAGCCTAAAAAAATCAGCTGTGAGGTGCTGTTATGACGTGATAAATTTATCATGTTAGGTTAGTTATCACCTTTTGGTCACTTTTAGTCTTGAACTAACAGTTCTTTTTGACAAGATACAATTATTATAATCAGTTCATACAAAATAAAAATATCTTCTATAACATAATCTCAAAATATATGTTCACTGATTTTAAAATATATGTCAACTGATTTTAAAATCTGTATTAATCCACTAAAATATATTAAAAACACAAAAATTCAATTTTAAAATCAATTTCAATATTTATAATATTCATAGATCTAAAGGTCCTGAAGTATTGTTATTTTCATCAGACACATTTTAACAGAAATTAATCACCAAGCTATAGCTTTTTTAATTTGAAAATGAAATTGCTCGCAAAAGAAACGATTCAATGTTATTTTTTAGCCATTTGATTGGATAGCAATTTGTCATGGTCGGTCTAAATCCAAAGTGAACTAAGTGCCATTTTTTTTACTATTGGTAGTACATGGTGCAGATTTTGATATCCTACGGTCTGCAATAAAAACCAAGTTTTTTAAAAAAGTGGCGCTTAGTTCACTTTGGCTTTAGACCGATTAGCTAGATAAGTAATAGGATAGTAAAAAGAAATATTTTTTGCAATTTAAAATTAAATATATTTTAATAATTTATTATAATTAGTAACAATCGAATAAAAAATAATGTATAACACACGGGCTAACAGTTAAATTTCGTAGGTTTATTACTCTCGGGCGGGCCCCATAGGCTAGCCTTCGGCTTCTAAAAACCTAGTCAATCGAAAAACTTAACTTTTCGCCTTTGTATTACAAATAATTATTTTTGATTATTTTTTGCCCTATCACAACACTTTTTGTTCCATATTGGAGGGAAATTTATTTATTTATTTATTTGAATAATTATACAGCAGCATGGAGAGCCCCAAATAAGCTGTTCAATGAGTTAAATGAGTTCAATCTCTAATATTCTAGCAAATAAGAAAAAATATCTCATACGTCTGTTTTGCATTGGCGCCTGCATAATAAATTATTGCTTTAAAAGGAACTGTGTTATTCAGGAAGTATTTAAACCTCCATTTTGCTGTTTAAAGTAATAAAACTAAAAATAACAGTGTTTAAGCTTTTTTCGAAGACAGTAAAACACATTCCATATATTAACAATCTAGTAAGCTGCCCCTATATGAAAGAACCATGTATCTATAAGATATTGATAGCCAACATTGTATTACTAAGTGGTAATTTATCAACCTGCAGATTTAACAGGCATAAGTTTACTGGTTTTTGTGTGTAATTACCTGGAATTTATGGAATTTACGTTCCTCGGATAGTAAGATAACAACCAAGAAAATAAGGAACCTTCACAATATGGCAGAATTTTAACTTATCCGAACCTGGTTACATGTCATGCAATTATTTTTTCCTACGACCTATGGTCTGTTTCTTCAAGAAAGATAGTAAATTAAAAATCGCACAGTGAATATTTTCAAAACAGATTCGAATATTAAATGTGCGTATATACTGCTTAGTTTATTTTATAAAACATATCTATATTCTATACACAACCATATACTATTCAAACCTGTGGTAAAAATATATAAGGTGCGATTTTTAAATTAACATCTTGTTTAAAAAAACAGATCATAGTTAGTAGTTAGTGCTTATTTTCCACCCGTTGCCATGACAGTGGTCCGAGTGACTGTCAGCTGATTTTACATATCTGTTGTCAAAAAACAGGTGAACGTCAAACACAAAACGTCAAACCTATTGCAGTGCGCTTTGAGTGCTTTTTTTTACTCGACTCAGTCTTGTAAAAAAATAAGCACCTTCGTGCACTGAAAACTAGGTTCGCGTAATATACTATTAGAAACTTTTCCAGAAATAAGTTTAACTTAAATTTTAAATGGGAAGCTCTGTAAATTTTAGTATCGGCAAATAGATAAAGGTTTTGAAAAAAGTTAAATATATAGTTATTTTCTATTTCATATTTTTAGTTTTTCGGCCCTCTGCAGAATTCTGGAGAACTGATTGCATCGGAAGACCAAACTGCCCGTATGAAAAATTTTAGTTTGACTCAAACGTTAGTTAAAAGGGATAGAAAATCCGGCAGTTATCTTCGAGGTTTACAAACATATACACAGACAGGCATTATTCTGGAAATGTCCTTAACCCTTTCCGCTCCATTGTATCCACGTATGGTTATTTGTAGGTATAGCAAAATTTACGACAATATCCACAGTTGGATATTTGTTTAAGGGATTTTCCATATACATTTTAATCTGGTATAAGGGACATGTACCTTGAAAATCCGGCTAGAGCGCAAGGGGTTAACTGTTTTGAAGGACCTTAAAATAGATATATCCGTCACCATACTTTACAAGAAAGTAAAACATAGGGGTCTCTTTCGGATATGGGCAGGATAATAAAACTGTTAAAAATTATAATTAAATAAACAGCGGTGATTTTTTTCTGCAAGCTCCGGCAATCATCTCGATTTGAGAATCTTGAACTTGACATTACCAATTTGGAAATACAAGTTTTACAAGATTAATTAACTTGGGTACTTAATCGTTCTCTAAGAAAGTATGTTATTATATACTTCATATGTAGCGTTCTAGCGAAAAGGAAGGATAAAAGGATAAAAAATTAGTTTAATAATATAGCGTATACTGGGAGTCCAACAATTTTGCTTTACCATTTTAAAACAAATTCAAAATTTCGGAAAAGCCTTGTATTCGTGCAAAAATTTTCAATTCGGCGTGGGATACGTTTGGTGAAAATTGGTATATTAGACTTTTTGAGGTTGCTGAAAGTGGTTCTTATAATAAAAAAATCTAACTCCACCCTCTGAGGGTCGGGGGGTAGTTTTCGTGAAAATTTTGTATGTTGAGATTTTTAAGGTTGCTGAAAGTGAATCTGATAAAAAAAAATCTAACTCCACCCCCTGGGGGGCGCGGGGTAGTTTTCGGAAAATTTATATATTGGGGTTTTAGAGGTCGCTAAAACTGTATCATAAAATATTTTTTTTCCAAATCCATCCCCTGAGGGGAGGGGGGTAGGTTTGGTGAAAATTGGTATATTGGACTTTTTGAGGTTGCTGAAAGTGAATCTGATAATAAAAATTCATTTCACATGCAGATGTGAAAAATGGGAATGCTCTTTTACTAAGCAGTGTACTTTTAATATATTCGTCAAAATTGGTATACAGGGGTTTTTGGGGTTAACGAATCTGAATCTGATAATATTTTTTTTTTAAACAATGATATCTGTCACAAAAATCTGATGTAACCTTTAATTTTTGCATTATAATTTGTAAGTAGGTTGTAAAATTCAATAAAAATATTTTTAAGTACTTATTTGATAAAATTATTGAATAATATTAGGTGCTTTATTTAAAAATATGCATGTTGTTGCATTTACAATGTCTACTAACAAGGAACATTGTCTTTAACCTTGTCCGCAGTTTAAGTTAAGTTTGCAGTCGAAGAAAAAGTATAGTCTGTAACACGTATGGAGTATTCATTCCGCGCTAGCTAAACCGTCATACTCTTCGGTTGGCTCCTATGACAAACTTCCCGCTCGCTCGAAATATTATCTATTCCATACTAGTTATAGAATAAACTATTTCATTCCAAAAAATAGGTTTCACTTCCACTCATATACATATCCATTAGGTACGGCATTCTATTGCTATGGATGAACTCTGCATACTAGTATAGGCATTACTAGTATATACAGGGTGTCCCATTAACTTTCCTACAGTCATTATCTTAAAAACCGTAACAGATATCAAAAATTTTAAAAGCAGGTCTATTCGATATTTCAGTAAGCTTTCTATTTATGTAATTTGTAAGGTTCTAAAACTCATCCCCTAACCCCCAGCAACCCCAACTTTAAAATCTCAAATAGCAGTATGGGCCACGTGATGCATTTTTTCAAAGGTATTTTTATTTTGATCAAAACTAATTTTTTATTTTTAAAATCGGAGATATCTATTAAATAGTTTCAAAAAATTAAAAAAAAAGAAATATTGAAAAAAATTCTTATATTTGAAAAATAAAGGTAATTTAATTGTGTTATTGACCAAATTCCAACATTCACTATATCCATATGACCACAATTTTTAACCAGGCACTGTTCAAATCTCGTCATTAAATTTAATCTGCAAGCTGCACATACCATACCCGGATTAACAATCTCACAAGCATTAGTAATGCGTGTCTTTAACTCCTCTAGATCAATTGGTTTATTTGGTAAACTATTCCTTTCTCATAAAAAAATGTTGTGGCGTTAGGTCAGGAGAGCTTGGTGGCCAAGAAATTATTCTCCTGGAAACATGACGGAATTAATACCATGAGGTGAAAACGTGATGGCAGCAAGACGGCGAGCCGCGGCGCTCCCCCTCATGGTATTAATTCCGTCACTCAACATTTAAATAATGATTTTCCAAAAAAATGGATTGGAAGTAGGAGAATAATTTCTTGGCCACCAAGCTCTCCTGACTTAACGCCACTATATTTTTTTATGAGGAAGGAATAGTTTACCAAACATATGCAACTGACCTAGAGGACTGAATCCGGATATGGCATATGCAGCTTGCAGAAGAAAGTTAATGTCACGATTTGAATAGTACATAGTTGAAGATGGTGGTCATTTCGAGCATTTTTTGGATGTAGTGAATGTTAGAATTTGCCCAATAACACAATTAAGATACCTTTATTTCTGAAATATAATAATTTTTCAAAATTATTTTTTTTAATTTTTTAAATTATTTGAATGGATATCCCCGGAATGACTTTTTCGATTTTAAAAATTAAAAATTAATATTAATCAAAATAAAAATACCTTTCAAATAATTCATTACATGACCCATATTGCTATTTGAGATTTTAAAGTTAGGGTTGCTGGGGGTAAGGGAGTGAGATTTAAAACCTTACGGATTAGATAAATAGAAAGCTTATTTAAAATATCTAATTGACCTTCACTTAAGATTTTTGATATCTCTTACAGTTTTCAAAATAATGCCTGTAGGAAAGTTAATGGGATACCTTGTATATCTTTTTTTTTGTGTAAAGTGATAAATAAAGAAATTAAAATTGGCAACAGTGAAAATGCAAATAAAAATCTAATAACGGTATGAAATTGAACGGAAACTTTTTAAAAGTTTTTGTTCAATGCCAAAAGAAAAAAGTTAACTTGTGGAAAATTTATTTGCAGGAACTATTGTTTTACGAGAAATACTCGTTTATTAGAATTATAAAAAAACATATTAGGAATATGTAAACGTCCACCAGAACTGGTGCTTGTGTGTCAAGATAATGTCAATTTGTTTTTAAAAATCTGTTGTATACAGGAGATACCTAAGACCTCAGACGAAAGAAGAAGGAATATACTAGCATTTTGAGAGAGAAATGTTGGTTCAACTTAAAAAAAAAATATATATATTCTCTTCCCAAAAAGTCCAAAAAATAATATTTATGTTTTATGACAGTCCCACTCGTGGAAATTTTAGTATATTAGCTATGTTGGACCAAAACAGACTCTGCATACTCTGCTTTCCTAAGCTTAAAGGTCCTATATGTGTATGTTAATCCTATGTAGATAGGACCTTTCACCTTAAAACGGCAGTACTATGGACATTACTAGTCTGTATAAAATTCTTTTGTCTGAGCCTATGAATCATTTAAAAAATAAGATCAAAATTAAAGGATTTCAGGTAAAACAAGCCGTGAAGATATGTAATGCTACGCATTCCATTACATATATACTTACTATTCATAGTAAATGGTATATTACATTTTCCCAAATACATAAAAAAAATAAAAGGAAAACATTTTGAAAAAAAAAATTTGAAAATTAATGTTTTAATTTTTTTTTTAAGTTTAAGCCCCCATAACTTTTTTGAATTTTGGGGGAATTTTGGGGATCTTCCCCTCATAGAACTTGATATTTTCTGAAAATTTCGAGTTGGTAGGATTGTTCCTTCTTGAGTTATCGTGTCTACAAAAAAAACGTGACACCGGACAGACAGACAGACAGACAGACGGACGGACGGATGGACGGACGGACAGACGGACATTTTCAAAGTTTCCTATTTTTTCATGAAGTACATATTTATCCAAGAATTTTTTGTCTAGGTGGTTTTTTGGCGATTTAGAGAAATTCGAAACTACGGTATAATATTATTCTAGCGCTACGCGCTTTAAATAGTTTAATAATAAGGCTTTTAATACATTAAAGACTGTATTATTATATTGAGCAGTAGCAGTTTTGTGAGAGAAAGAAGAAATTGCAATAATTTATGTTGAAAAGCACCAATATTGCAATATTACATACTACAGTGGCTATTGGGTGACTTAAAATTTTTGATCAAATGAAATAAAACGGTGGAACTATGATTACTAGAACTACTACAATTTTGTAAATATTTCCACTAACAAACATGAACTCATCCTAATGAATATGTTCATATTGTCGGTAAAATTCAAAAGGTTTTTAGTTTTCTTCGAATTTAGTCTGACGACTTTTTATGGAAATGTGCGTGGGAAAACCGCTTGTCTTTTTGTTGATATTATAATTTATAATAATACGCCAATTTACATAGATATTATAAAAAGAGCTAACATTTCGCTTTATAATAACATCAGAAAAAATATCAATCATCTTGAGACGAGGGTCGAAAAACAAACAACATTTTATTATTTTCTATTCAATTTTTTAATATAATCTGTCTTCAGTTATCCGGCCAAAAAATATCACAATAACTAGTTAACTGCTATGGTAAATCATAGTGTGTTTAATTAAATCCTAATGCGGTCCAAAAGTCACCCTCTTAACTTTTGAACGAGTCATTAGACCAATATACGTTATTAATATTTTTGGCTTATAAATAATGTTGAGGGGTAGGGATGATTTTTTTAAATAGAAAAGGTTTTAGGCTAATAAAATTCTTTAATATGGTCAAATGTTTTTATTTTATTTTACTTATGTGTTATATTTTAGGGATAGGACATTCTTTTTTTTTATTTATATTTATTATTTTAGTCTTTGATAGATTTTTTCCGCGGAAAGACCATTTAGGCGGAGCCATTACAGCTGACCAGCAACAACTTTGCTGTCATTAAAATGCCCAGGATTTATTTTATTAGTGTAGTTAATTTAATGTGGACATTATCTTTGATAACTAATATTGAAGATTTTTAATTAGTTTAAAATGTCAATAATATGAAATTAGTCTTCCCCATGTGGTGATTTTTTATGTCATTATTAAGGAAAAAGCCAGTACATAGAATATAATAAATTTATATCATTTGAAAATCTCATTTTCAACACTGTTTTAAACCTCTTGACAATTTATGGTCCAATAGAAAATTTTAATATTTCTAAAATAATGTAACCCCTCTCTATTTTAAAAAATATCTCCCACGCCCCTTGCCAATATTTTGTAAGAGAAAAATGTTAAATAAATATAAAAATAGGTTAACTTGCCCTATTACATATTTAAAGTTGGTATCTCAATTTGTTTAAAAAATTATTTAATTTTTTAAAATCTGTAATATTCTGTTTTCCAGAAACAATAACGTGGCATTTTTCTTATGTATACTGTATACTGTATACATATGACCCCAAATAAAAAAACACATTGTATATAGATTTTCTAAGGACATTCAATATAAAAGCCTCTTTGTTGATGTACTTAATTTAACAATTTAACGAAGGAAGCTAATTTGATTACTTAGTTAAATTTTATAGGTATTTATTTTTTAATAACAGTTGTATTACGTTACTGTAGGAACCACTGACGACAAGCTAGATTAGACCACATTGATATTTTTGGACAATGCTTGAATTTTCCGTCATTGCAATTAACACAGATGTCTCAAGACCAAAATCTGGAATTTAAAATATTTTATTCCTGTAACATCAAAGAACATTAACCAAAAAGTTATCATACTTTTAAAATATAATAAAATAAATTATCTAAAATAACAAAAATTAAACATATTTTATTACAACACCAATGTTAAAATTCCTATTAAAATTATTTTTATAGGATTCTAAAGTTAAAACAAAATTTTACGTGAATCACACGTTGCTCGGTATTAACAGGTTATTTCTATGAGTAATTAGACAGAGACAGCACGGCTAGAAAATGATAGAACAAGTAAGAAATAGCGTAACTAAATTTGTATGCAACTAGACTGCCTGTCACCGTTTTATTTGCCGAGCAACAATATGAAATAAATAGTAGATTTTGTAGGGTTTCATGCTATAAGGCTTGTAATTAATCACTTTAAACTAATGAGGAAATAATTTAAATTTGATTTAAAACTTGTCAATCCAAAGGTAGACTCTATTTAGTTGCAGAAGAAGTTATTTAATGTCTATTAATGAGTTTTTTTATTGGATAAAAAACTTTATTCAGAATCATTTAGAAATAAGGTAATTACGTAATTACGTAACTGGGTAATTACGTAATTACATACAAACGTTAAAGTTGGAAAATCAATTACTGTTAACTTCTACTACCTAAAAAGTGAAACACCACATTTTTTCCCCTTGTGTCTTGTGACTAACTTTACACATATGTCAACTTAAATGTATTAAAATGTTATGGACAAAACAGTTGTGAGTACTTATTTTTATAAAATAATATCAGATACACATTTAAATTACATTATTTTTGTATTTATAAAATGTATGAAATTTACAGCGAATTTACCAGCCATTTCTAAAAGATCACTGATAAGTGCTGCATCTGCTGGTAATTCGACTATGTACATAAATACATAACATTATTTTGTACTTTTTTAGACAAATATTTATTATTTATTAATATTTATATTCAATATATTCAATATATTCAATATATTTATATGTTTTAAAATTGTGCATATTAACTAAAAGTTATTTTTTATTTTATTTTTGTGGTGATAGCCATCTATACATGAATTTATAAAGCAAAAATGTGTGCCTAACTTCACAATGTTTATAAATTTAAAGATGGTGTCAGTTTTGTTGTGGAAAATAAATTACACAATTGTGAAAGAAGTAGTAGTATACAAACCTCGGCGAAACATTTGAGTTTTCCATCGGAAAATTAAATATTTTCCACCTAGGTATGTAATACACTATTAATCTATTTGCTTTTTATGATTTTTTGTACTATTTCTTACGACCACTCTTAACGTTTTATTCCAGAACCTCCGTGGAGGCATGGCAAAATATTTTGACTTTTCTGCGAAGATTTCGGTACTTTTAGTAGTACCAAGTGCCGATGTAAAAGGGCAATATTTATTTGTAGGAACAGTTATTGTGATCTTCTGGAAACCCTGATTTATACAGAAATGAATCATGACCAACACGGTGTTCTAGAAGAACTTTTAAATGGCATAACAACTTCCATTTTTTTTTCTTTTTGGAATTTGTTATATGAGTTCTAATTAAAATAATAAGACCAAAATTTTAAAAATCGTTAGAGCCGTTTTTGAAAAAAATGTGTTTTTTTGAAAATATCTCTGATATTTCAGGCTAACATACTTGGTTTACCCTCGATGTTTCCGATTTTGAACAAACTTGGCATAGTGGTACCACTATGGTATCTAAGCACTCCATCCAAATTTTTTTCAAAACGGTCCATCCATTCACTGTACTGGGTGTCCCACCAAATTCTTGAAATAGCTTATTTCCGTTATTTGAAAAGGTATTAAAATTTGCAAAAAAATAGCATTAAATCAAAGCCAAAGAAGATTTTACCGACTTATTCAAAACCGCCCCTTGCTTACCCACTCCCTTAAAACTACCCCCAAATTCTTTTTTTTAAATAACACCACCTTATTCTTATTAAAGACTATGAAAGTGCACCTTATTCTGTATTCATCCATTTATTATAAGTGGTATCTTAGATTTTAAGGGGCTCTAAATAACAATTATTATTTATTAATAGAAGGGTGGTATTTAAAATAAAATTGCGGGTAGTTCTAGGAGACTGGGTTGTTATGAGTTGGTTTTGAATATATTGTACCGTAATTAATACGTTCACTGCCAACGGCTAGTTTTGACAGCGGAGCAATGGGTATGGGCAAGGGAAAAATAGAAAGAATTGATTAATGTTGTTAGGGGCGCCAGTTACTTTAGCTTTTACTCCTTTAGGTAAGTAACAACCTAGTGTAAATACTTAAGCTTTTCAGTTTGAGAAAATATAACCCTTAAATAAAATAAGATAATTCATTTGAGAAATTTATTATAAATAAACTTAATGAAAGCACATCAAGTAATGTATTAATATATCTAAAAAAATATGTGTAATTATATTAAGATATAATTAAAGAAATCTTAATAAAAATTACTAAATTCAGAAATCATTCGACTTAAATGTATAAAGAAAACATGAAGTTCAGCAAGCACCAAGAAATGTATGTAAACAGCAATCATTTCTTGCAGTGTATAAAAGTCATGCTTAAATTAGAAATCATTTAATCAAAAGTATGATATTTAATAATTAATAAATGAGATTAAATGTTTTAAAAAAAATAAGTACCTAAAAATGAACAAAAGCCAGAAGGGCATATAGTATTAAACAATACTATATCAGATCTGATAAAGTTTACAGTTATAAGAATATTGAAATAAAAGAATTTAAAAATATGAATATGAAATATTGCTTTCAAAAGTTTTCAGAAAGAGTACTTAGCTGGTTTCTGCAAAATCCATGAGGTATGAATTCCATCGTCTCCATCTGTACAAGTCTCCCCTATGCTGATGAATTCATTTCTCAAATGAAAGAAAAAAATATAGGATGTCCCATCTACTTTGGAAAAATCATCTTCCAGGATAAAATGTATTATTGAAAATGTTGTCCGGGATAAAATATACTTTTGAAAATTATGTCCAATGTAAAATTGTCTGCTAGACGGTTACATAGAATTTATCTATGCCGAAAATTACAGAACCATGTTCCAACAGAACATCACTCCATGCGGAGAACTTCTATATCAAATATACCAAAATAAACTTCAACTTAAATTAATGTAATTCCATATTAATGGTATAGAAATGGTGAGTAATGGTAATTAATGGTATAGAAATAGTAATTAATTAATGGTGGTTAATGGTGCTTAATAGTGCTTAATGGTGATTAATGGTGCTTAATGGTGCTTAATGGTGCTTAATGGTGCTTAATGGTGCTTAATGGTGCTTAATGGTGATGTCATACTAAGTCTTCGATGTCCATCGAAACGTTATAAATGCGTAATTGTAGAAAATAACAGTTACAATATCTTCCGCATTGTTTAAATATTCATTTTCACTAACTTTAAATAAAAATACATGAAGGATTACTTCGATGATTACATAAAATAAACACTCGTCAGTACGACACCATCTTGTATTAGAGTTGCTTCAAGAAGAAGGAAAATCGACCTTATTCACTAGTATGAACCCTTCAGGTAAATAAAATACTATTTCTGAACTATTAGCGACATCTATGCAAGTCATTATCAACTACAGTTTTACCGTATAGGATTCCTAATAAAGGTAACGGAAACTACACCAAAAATAATAACTAAAAAGAATATTTCCTAATAAATCCGTATTAGTGATATCTAACCTCAAAATATTACTCTAAGAAACAAATATAAACAATACTTATTGTTTATCAGCAAAACTAATAAAAATACGAACAGAATACTAAGTGTCCTGTGAACTAAGTATAAACAAAATACTGAATCTAAGTGAGCAGTTCCAGCAAACTATTTTCAACAAATTCTGGATTATCCCGAAGGAATAAGCATACGAAACTTTCCAGGAGAGACAAGCTACAGATGAAAGCCAGTGAAATCCAACCCTCAATAGACTCTGAAACATATAAAAACCAGGTAAGTCCATAGACAAATGTATTATAGAGAAATAAGTCATATGATTCTTTATTATTAAAAATCATATTCTAATTATGTTTTCTTTATGTTATTTTCAGGTAGAACTATGGAATAGAGACTTATATGGTTAGAATTCAGTTCCTGCTACAAAATAGTCCCAGATACAAAATAGTTCTGTACGTACGTAACTATTTATATACAAAATAAACATAAATTATAACGTAAGTAAACAAATAGTTTAATTAACCCTTGCTATATTACAAAGTGACGATTTATATCGTTACAATATTATAATCATTTTTTTTTTGGGTATAATTTAACGTAAGTTTTTGTAAAATTTTCTGGTTAAATTTAAAATGAAATGTGCTTTTATATTCTTTAGTAAAATAGGGAAGTGCTATTTAAAAAACTAGTTGGAGGTGGTTCCAAGAGAGTGGATTAATAAGGGGTAGTTTTTCATATGTCAATAAATTCTACTTTGACTCCAATTTAATTTAATTTTTTTTAACTTTTTTATATTTTTAAATAAAACCTGGTGGGACATTATTATTACTAAATAATAATTGTTATTGGAAGCCCCTTAAAAGAATAAGATACTATTTATATTACATGGTTTAATTCAAAATGAAATGTAATGTCCTATTCTTAGATAAAAATGGGGGTGGAAGGTGTTATTTGAAAATCAGAGGGTGGGTGGTTACGAGGGAGTGAGTAAGCAATAGAGGAGGGGGGTTGAGTAAGTCAATAAAATCTTTTTTGGCTCCCATTTAAGGCTATTTTTTACAAAAAATATACCTTTTCAAATAACGGAGATATAACTTGTCAAGAACCTGGTTGGTGGGACATCCTGTATCGTGAACGGATGGACCGTTTTGAAAAAAAAATTGGATGGAGTGCTTAGGTACCATAGTGGTACCACTTTGCCAAGTTTGGTCAAAATCCGAGATATCGAGGGCAAACCGAGTATGTTAGCGTGAAATATCAGATATATTTTCTAAAAAACACATTTTTTTCAAAAACGGCTCTAACGATTTTTAAAATTTTGGTCTTATTTTTTTAATTAGAGCTCATATAACAAATTCCAAAAAGAAAAAAAAATGGAAGTTGTCATGTCATTTAAAAGTTCTTCTAGAACAGCGTGCCAATTAATGTTATCTAACGGAACATTAAAAAATAAATAATAAATATAACGTTTTAGAGATACTTTCAAACTTTAATTAATTATGCAACACGCAGGTGTACTGATGGTTGCCTATTCACACAACTTTCTTTTTCATATTGTTTCAATATAGTGCCTAGTGTCAATGTTTTGACACATGCTTGCAACTGTTCAGCTGGTTCTCTATTCTAAAAATAATTTATTTGCAAATAGCTAAATTATTATATATTCCTGGGTATCCCTACTGTACAATTCACTTTCTTTGCAAACTGGAAACCTGGATTTATGTGCAAAGCAAATATGCAATTAAAATATAAAGGCTAAAATTTTAATTACTTTTTAATTTACTACAAAATTAATTTTTTTATCACTTACCCAATTACACAAATGTTTAATTTAAAGTAATGATTTGCAATTTTTGTTATAAAAATGAAAATCAGCTTGTGTACTTTTTTATTTATAAATACAAAATGTTAAAAAATAAAATAGGAGATATATAATATATATCTACTAAATTATAGTTCAAATTATAGCGCTAGATATTTTTTTAGGCAGACTAACATCTCTACTCTAAATTTCTCTACTCCCTAACATCCCTACTCCATAACATCCCTACTCCACAACAACTCTACTCCGTAACATCTCTACTCCATAACATCTCTACTCTGTAACAACTCTACTCCACACTATATGCACTTTATTAGCCACTTAATAATAAATGAGCAGTTCAAAGAACAATGTATCTTCTTCTTCTAGATTATTTTATTTTTTTCCTAGAAAACGTTTATCTTTAAATGTAAATCTAGAACAATCATAAATGAATTATTCTAAAAGCAACAATGACCGCGTACTCTTAACATGCACTAATATGTAAGTAATTAATAAACTGAATTCATTTTTGACAGTGACTTAGCATGACAAATATTCTTTTGAGTTAAGACAAGTGGCTAATCGAGTGTCTATAGTGAGGAGTAGAGTTGTTATGGAGTAGAGATGTTATGGAGTAGAGATGTTACGTAGTAGAGTTCTTGTGGAGTAGGGATGTTATGTAGTATGGATGTTAGGGAGTAGAGAAATTTAGAGTAGAGATGTTAGTCTGGCTTTTTTAGGCAGACTAACATCTCTACTCTAAATTTCTCTACTCCCTAACATCCCTACTCCATAACATCCCTACTCCACAACAACTCTACTCCGTAACATCTCTACTCCATAACATCTCTACTCCCTAACAACTCTACTCCACACTATATGCACTTTATTAGCCACTTAATAATAAATGAGCAGTTCAAAGAACAAAGAATCTTCTTTTTCTAGATTATTTTATTTTTTTCCTAGAAAACGTTTATCTTTAAATGTAAATCTAGAACAATCATAAATGAATTATTCTAAAAGCAACAATGACCGCGTACTCTTAACATGCACTAATATGTAAGTAATTAATAAACTGAATTCATTTTTGACCGTGACTTAGCATGACAAATATTCTTTTGAGTTAAGACAAGTGGCTAATCGAGTGTCTATAGTGTGGAGTAGAGTTGTTATGGAGTAGAGATGTTATGGAGTAGAGATGTTACGGAGTAGAGTTCTTGTGGAGTAGGGATGTTATGGAGTAGGGATGTTAGGGAGTAGAGAAATTTAGAGTAGAGATGTTAGTCTGCCATTTTTTAACTTCATTAATTGAAGAGTGTAACTTCTAAAGGGACTATGTGCCAAAAATATTTATTTATTTTATTTATTTAATAATAATATTTCCTACAGGATGCTTCTTGAAATTTATTTAGGGTTATTTGTGATAAACACTCGGAAATGAAGCAAATAAAAACTTTATTTACATTACATAATCATGCCAACGTTTCACCGAATATTGAGGCTTCTTCAGGGCTAAATTATTAAATATGCATTAAAACAAACAAAGTAAACAAAAACATTACATCGACAAACAAAATACACTGGACATTTTTCAACAGGAGAATACTCACTGTAGAACAATTAACTACTGCTAAATTTTTCTACTGTGAGTACTCTCCTGTTGAAAAAGTCCAGTGTATTTTGTTTGTTTATGTAATGTTTTTTTTACTTTGTTTTTTTTTTAATGCATATTTAATAATTTAGCCCTGAAGAAGCCTAAATATTAGGTGAAACATTGGCATGATAATGTAATGCAATAGAGTTTTTATTTGCTTCATTTCCGAGTGTTTATCACAAATAACCCTAAATTTATTTATTTAATTATTTATTTATTTATTTATTTATTTATAGTCTTTCTGGGACCTATAAAAGTTGTTTTATACCTTAGTCGACTGTTTTAATACAACAAATTTTGAATAGATAGTTTTCACTACTAAGCTACTCTTCTCCATTATATGAAAAAAATATCTCGAAATATAATACAGTACTTGCAATTTAGACACCATCTGTACAAATAAAAAAGCGGCACAAAATTCAAAAATTTTTGAAATCATCTACTTTAAATCTTGACATGTGCCAAATCCAAAAATTTCAACATTTTCAAGAAATATCGGCTGAAGTGATATGCCTCCAATTCTATCAACAAGTAGACATTTAAATGATGTAAATTAATTTCAATATTATTTTAAATCCATGAAAAAAACATTTTATTTGTATTTTTAGTCAAATCTATAAAACCTTTATAGTATAATTGCGCATGATACTGATAGGACCCTTTATACATGTATAACACAAAATATCTAATTTAGGACATAGACCCTTTAGAACTTACCCTTTTCAATTGCTGTCTTTATCCTATACTTCTAATATTGCCCAGGAAAATTTTACCTTGTAGTTAAGAATTTCATATTTGCTTGTTTTTAGCAAAACTGCAGCACTGGCAAAACTGAAAAATTCCATGTAGGTGATTTGGAAAATTGTATGTTCCTATCCCTCTTTCCCAATTACCCTCATGAGTCGTAAGTCAAGGCGTATCTGTAAGGATCTTACACAAAACTACACTATTTTCCTTTATATTTGGCAATAGTGGTTCCCATTTTTCACCAAATTTGGTTTAATACTGTAAAAAACTCAAATACTGAAAAAAAAAATCTTTAGTTTTTAAAGCAAACTATGCCCATGGAAATAATATTCCTTTGGTCTACTGGGATAATAAAAAAAGCATATTTTATTTATTTATTATAATTACACAGGCCCACAAAAAAAAATATTTTTCTGAGTCTAGGATTCCAGTGTATTCCTATGTATTTTTTCCCGCTGAAATTGAATCCGCAATCCGTTTAACCCCTACACGTCAGGATTTTGACATAACCTCAAAAAACAGTCGAAAAACTACTGAAACCGCTAAAATTATCTATGCCATACCACTGTCACCCTCCTGTCCCCAAATTACTAATTCTAGAACCCCATAATCCCCTAACCTCATAATACCATAGCCGCATAACCTCAAAACCCTGTAACCTCATAGAAAAATCTAGTTTGGAGAAACAGAACAAATTCTTCAGTTTTTTTGTGGAACATAGTCATAGGTAAGTAACTCTATAACCCCAAAATCCTCTAACACCATAACCTCAAAATCCCTTCACTTCGTAATCACATATACTATATCCCCTTAATTCCGTTATCCTATTCTGTGGAGAAGTCCGGTTAAAAAAATAATGAAGTAGACCTTAATTCATGAATTCACTCACAAAACTCTTATGATTTCTAGAACTGGACTTCTCCACAGAATAGGATGATGAGGTTAAGAGGTTATAATATATGAGGTTAAGGAGTGAAGGGGTTAGGAGGTGTGGTGGGATTTTAGGGTAATACAGTTACTTATTCATAACTATGTTCTACAAGAAAATTTTACGTAATTGTTCTGTTTTCCCAAACCAGATTTTTAGTTAATTTCTAGTTAATGAAATTACGGGGTTTTGAGGTTATGGAGTAATGGTATTCCGAGGATAAGGGATTATGGGGTTACGAAATTACGAATTTTGAGGAAGGGGGTGAAAGTGGTATGGAGTAGATGATTTTAGCGGTTTCAGTAGTTTTTCGAGTATTTTTTGAGGTTATGTCAAAATCCTGACGTGTAAGGGTCAAACGGGTTACGGATTCGGTTTCAGCGGGAAAAAATACATAGGAATATCATATTGGAATCCAAGACTCACTCGGCGAATTTCCAGTCCTTGCATAGGCGCCGCGTCGACTCTAGCGTTGACGCGATTTTTTTAAATATTTACATTTGTTATTTCTTTTTATCTTTTTTTTAATGATTCCATTTAAGGTAAGGTGGGAAAAAAGTTATCGATAATTAAAAATTGGAAACTTCCGTATTCTTAAAAGATAAAAATCGAATGTCGGTTTTTTCTTTGAAAAACACCGATATATGTATAGTTAATAATGTCAATATTGTTGTGTGTAACAAATTAGTAGTCAAATATTTCGATTTAGTGGCCCTCATAAAAATTTCCCTCATAATTCTGCAAAATTATTCCGTAAGCCTATGTTTCTGTGTTTATTTTCCACGTTGATGAGTCATAACTGAGTTTACGCCGACTATTGGTCATGAGAAGTTGAAACGGAATGTACTCTTTCCATTATTTGCCCATACTAGACTAAACTACCCTATGAGCTTGTCTTTCATTCTTCGCAAGTTTATGGGAAAAATATAGTTGATCCAGAATTTTTTCTCAAATCGTTTTAATCCATAGGGTGTACTTAACGTAATTATGTTAAAGATTGAATTTAATATGGTATATAATTTATGTAGAAAATTGAAATTTGGCGAGATAAAAAAGCTATTTAAATCAATTATTTTCGTCTGAAGATTTATTTATCATATACGTACTATAACGTACACCATTAATCATTACCATGAGACATAATTCTCAAGAAGATGTTAAATTGATGACTTGAACGGCGTAATTATATAAAAGCTATAATTTGCATCCATATTAGCTATATTCGTAGGTGTTTCTTAGCGTTTTAAATTAAAACATGGAAAAATTGACTTGAAAAGAAAAAGGTCTGGGAATATAAAAGGGTGCAAATTATGAATATATAACTAAAGTTTCGGCGCCACCAATCTAGTGTCCTTTGTAGGTGGATTATACGTTTCTTTAAAGTAGAAGAAATGCCACATTGCTTATGAGATTTGGTCCACTATAATCAGGAACATTATTTATTTATTTATTTATGACTTTCAATGACTTTGAAGTTTTCTGCAAACACTACCTAGCATTTTTAGAGTATAAAAATATTAATAAATAAATACAAATAAAAAAAAATCTAAAATTAGGAAAACCTGACAAAAACATAACTTAAAAAAGGTTTTTGGTTATTTTTTAAGTTCATAAATAGAAAAAAAAATTAAGTACCAACCTAAATTACGTTGACTTTCTCAAAATTACATACGTTTGCGTAATCGCTTGTTTACAGAACAAAAAGGAGTGCAGAAACAGGTATTTACAAATATGGTCCTAAAAAAAGTTAATTATACATTTTTCATTAAATGACAAATTTTGTCTCAAGTTCAAACATATGTTAGAACTTAAGACAAATGACGTCATGAGTCATGACGGTTTAATTGCATTTTTAGTTTTCTGTAGTCAGGGAATGTTAGAGTCCCTGAACGAGATGACGTCAAACTTCTTCTATAATCCTTATTCAGAAAGCCCAGGGAACAGTATCGTCACTATTTTTTTTCCATGAATGGAGTTTTTACCCAAAACAATGTTATAATAACCAACAGATTCTTAAAAAGACTTGCAAAGCTTTGGTTTGGATTTTGTAGGAAACATCAGAAAACGTCATTTCAAAATATCCATTTTAATCCAGTCGTAGGTCAATAAAACCGGTTTTACCTGGAAATAATTTAGGGAGTTTGGACTTTGGATTTATTGGGTAGGGTTTAGGGCCGCAAATAAAAACAGAATTTTGTGACCTTGGACTCGATTTTTTTGCGTTTTTTTCACACAAAACCTATTTTTTAAAATATCTCAAGATTGGTACATCCTAGGACAAAAAACGGTTTATATGAAAATAAAGAGGACCATATTTCCAATATTTTTTGTCCTATGTATTTTGTACGACTTATAACTAATTCACGGCACCGCCTAAAACGTTACACAGTAGGTTTTTAGCGTTTTATTTTCTTTTTTCTAAAGACCATTTTTTTTTCTTTATAAGTCGATTAGGCATGCCTCAGAGGCATTGCCTCTTAGAACATTTTGGGTGAAAATAAAAAAAATCTATCTGGCGCTTTCTTTTAAAATTTTGTAAAATTACAAATTTTAAAATAATTCACCCATTTGTGCATTGTATTAAGCATGAAAAAACCTCACAAAAGGTCCAAAGGTCATAAAGTTATTTTTTCATTTGCTGCCCTATACCTTAAAAAATAAAACCAAAATCAAAACTCCCTGAATTATTTCTAGGTAAAACTACCTGACCTCTGGAGTATTATTTTATAGCAATTTATTATTATAATCTTAAAATTATACGTATGCCCTTTTGTTTTCTCAGCTTAGAATTGTTATTATAACTTCTAGGAAACGAGAACTTCAAGAAAGTAGTTTGATTACCTTTATCCTAAGGTTACATAGTAATGTTACTTATTACTATCTCATAGTCGAGGGATTAATAAGAGAAACAAAATATTAATACAGTTTGATGTATATTTGCTTAAATGTACCTAATGACCTTTCAGTCACGATGTAATTTTTAATTGAAATAATATATTTATAGTATTATTAATTTGAGCCATTTCGCCGCAATGATTATTTATATCGATCAAAAATCTAAAACAGAAAATAAAATTAAAATGTTCTTATCAGGCGCACTTATTTCTAGATGCGCTGGTAAGGTATTGCGTTTAAAATAATAATTATCTGCTATATCTTCTTTACCTAAAAAATATTATTAGTCCATACCTCACCAAAGTTTAATTTTTTTTTGCCTAAATAAAGAATTTTTAATAAAATTCTTGATAAATCGTTAAAATAATTAAAAAAAAGTTAACTTCTAACTTTTCGGGATCTAATCTGATCCCGTTTTCAAAGAAAATGATTAGTTTATGAAAGAATCTGTCCAATATTTGGTTTTATTATTCAAAATATGACAAATCAAATATGTAATTTCGAGGTAATTGGAACAAAGACACCCGTAACAAAAAGGTGCATAGAAATTAATTTGGAAACGGCGTTTTTGTTGAAAATGTGTAGAGAAGTTAATCTGGAAAAAAAACTATTGAAAAGAGGGTAAAGTTAAGTTGCCGCGTAATACTTCATCATTAAGTATTGGTGTCCAAATATTAGATAAAGATGAAGAGCATTCGCTAATACAGTCATCTCTGCATAATTTTATGAAAATTGATTCTTTTAGCTTCCGTATTTCTGTGATAGGCTCTTTAGTTAAAATGTTTGTATTATCAAATAAAAAATGGTAACAATTATTAAATGAGTGATCAACTAATTTTGAAGAAAATATTTTTCTTTTTTGACAGTTAATTTGGTGTTCTGTCAGACGAACAGATAAAGGCCTACCAGATTCACCGAAATAAAATTTCCCGCATTGACAGGGAATGCAATAAACGCTGTTTTTAGAATTTATATATTATTTATCAATATAAATAATCATTGAGGCGAAATGGCTCAAATTAATAATACTATCTATAAATATAGATTCTATGAAGAAATATAATTCCAAGGCAACTTTAACTTTATTTTATTTATTTTTGGAGCTTATAGAAAGGTAATTCATTATTTTAGAGCTAATATAAAAAAAATAAAAAAAAAACCTCCGCCATTTTGTTATTTTTTGTCCAATTTTTTTTATAGTTTGGGCTAAGTCGATTTCATTACTGAACAATATCCCAGATTTTTTTTTGCAGTCGATTCAAACGGCCGGTATCATGTCGAACACCGTTTTTTGATATTTTTTTTCAAAAAATTATTATGACAAAAAATGGCACTTTAAAATCATCATCAGTAGTTTGTTTGGATCTTTAAAAGACAGGCTCAGTGCCTATGGCTCATTTGTCTAAAATAAATTAGTTTGAATCGATATTTGGGTTAGTGAGTCTTTGCTTACTGATGCTGGAGTTGCATCTGTCATGAATTGGCGCTGGGGTGGGGAAAGGGGGAGGGGAATGAGGAGGGACTAAAAATCTAAACAATTTTGTTGTTGTGTGTTTTGAATATAAATAAACATACTTACAAAATTTATTAATGATATCTTTTTTCTTTCTATATAAAAAAAATGGTTAAAAAAAATATTTTTAAAATTTGAAGGTAGGAAGACCCCTTGAGAATCTGGCAAGTACGAAAATTAGTCTTGCTGCCAGATGTCTAGTTTTAATCACTGATCTGTTTGCCCTATATCTTTTTTTGAGTGTATTATAAAGTAGATGTCAGTGTAATCATATTTAATTTTTTCGGTTTTTTGAAGCTTTGGGCTATAGAGCAGATAAAATAGTATACGAAGTTTGTTTGGGACTGGCTAGTGCACTGGAGTTATTTTTCCACTCCGCTAGCGCGTCATGAAAAACCTTTTATTCTCGTGTACCAAAAGCTTAAGTTGCGAACTAATTTCAAAATATACTATTTTAGATGGTTCTCTAGAAATTTTAATTATTTATGTTTATTATGTTTCATAGAACAACTAGTTTTAATTCATGGGTAAAGAATGCGGCATTTTTGTACTTAACATAAAAATTCAAGATATTTTTTCCTGGCAGCATGCTTAATGCATTTTTTTAAATAATTGCTAATTACGAGGTTAATTCTAAATAAAGTGTTTGGTAGAGATCCATATAAACCGTAGGCAAGGTAAAATGCCTTAAAGAGTGAGCAAAGATTGATTTATTTTTAACCTTCTAGCGCGCTTGCTAACTGCATACCAAGTCATGGGAAATGATTTTCAAATTGTAGCAAAAAATCGGTAAATCGTTAGCTCTTCCGATTTTTCCTTTTGCAATTTCAGGTTTTTAATTTAGATCCATCACATACTAACGTAAATAGTTGAAATAACTAGCACTGCATAAAAAAATACAACATTCTATGAAAAAGTTCAGTCAAATAATAAATGTAAATTGCAATAAAAGTACACTGGCTGATATTTTAAAGGATAGTAGGGGATGGTAACAGAACACCGCTGTTAGTTTTTCACCGGGTGATTTGCGTAGGTGTCCGCTATCTTGAATTTTAGGGGTGAGTTGATTAATATGCATCTTACGATAAAAATGCATATAACCAATTTTGTTAAGGAGAAAATTTTCAACATTTTTTACTTGTATAATTTTTTTAATATATTAATAACAATCAAGTTATTTTAAAAATAGCCATGTTAGAGGTGAAATTGTTTTTTTTTTGCATTTTTTAGCCTAATTATTCATCGGAAAATAAAAGTGCCTATGAGCAAACTTGTATCTATTAAAATTCTCTATATTTTTCATAGAAGCTCTGGTACGGTTACTAGATTTTCAGTGCCCACTGTTACCGTAAAAAATACATAGAGGAAGGGTAGCAAATGTGGGCTAGGTCTTGTAATATGGGCTAGGTGGGTTTCTCAGCTATCCGATGCAGTTCTCTGCATCCGACTATCGCAAATCGTAAATGGCGAAGTTAAACTTCCACAGTAAAGATTCATTAATTAATTCATACATTCGTTAACGTTTGAGAATTTATTTTTATTTTCCGTCCTTTACAGCAAGCCACAGAACTTTTTTAGGTAAGTTTATAAATTCTGTTACCTGATAGATAACAACGTTTTCAAAACCATTTCTGCAACAAATTAAAGCCACATAATTGGGCTTTGATGTGTGCTTATTAGTTTTCTTCTAATTACTGAGTTTTAGACATAACCTCTTTTGTTGTATACACCGAGTATTTTTGCAATATGGGCCATCCCTGTGTTTCTATTATGGGCTATATAGAACTATGTATTTAAGCCTAGAATTTTTCTAGGAGGCCAAGAAAAGATCAGCAACAGCCAAGAATAGAAAAATGGAACGAGGGCGATATGGAACGCGCTATAATAGCGATGAGGCAGTACGAGATGGGTACCTTCAAAGCTTTAAAAATGTTTAATATACCACGTTCTATATTAGGAGTTATTTGATTTATTATTTCATTTTAGATATAACTTTTATACGTTTAACTTATTGCGACCAAGAAGATTGATTGCCACTTCAAATCTAATATTTATTACACAATTTTGGGGGCAGCCCATATTCAGGGCCAATTTCAAATCGACACAAAAGTGCACCTTCTCACTATTTACGAAATAATGAATTTATTATTTGTTTTAATCAATATGAATTTATAACAGGTTGTGACTAATTAATATAGCTATCGTTGGGTATGTTTGGTATTGGAACTAAACTTTTATTTATTTTTTTACAAAAAAAAATAAAATGGGTAGCCCATATTTGCTTCCTTTCCTCTAATATATAAAAGAGAATACAAGGGGTACAAGTATGCTTATAAGCACTTTTATTCTTCGATGAATAACTGGCTGAAAAATAGAAAAAAACAATTTCACCCCCAACATAGCCATTTTTGAATATTCATAACTCGATTTTTATTAGTATATTTGAAAAATGATTCAAACAAAAATTGTTGGAAATTTTCTCAACATAATTAGTTATATACATTTTTATCGTAAGATGTATTTTAGCTAGATAACCTCACTCCCCCTAAAATTTAAGATAACCGACACCCGGTAAAAAACTAATAGGAGTATTCTGTTAATATTCACTACTACTCTTTAAAATATCAGCCCGTGTACATTTATTGAAATTTAACACAGGAATTTCTCGTTATTTGACTGGACTAGATAATATTATTATCAATATATTTTTGACCACTAAACCCATTAGTAACTTAAAAATGTTGCAAGTTTATTGGCATTTTACCGAAAGTCAAATCTAAAACTATAATAGTATCTTCTATAACAAGTGTAGAATGATGAATTTTCCCAACGAGTGAATGTTTGTCACCCAAGCCGCGATAGCGGCGAGGGTAACGGTCCACGAGTGAGGAATAGCCATTATAAACATGTTGCAGACTATACGTTTTCTACCACTGAGGTTTTATACAATAATTTTTTTTATAAATTACATAACAACTAAAAGTTTTAATGATAAACAATAATTTACATCAAGTAATTTAATAGTTAATTTTGTATTTTGGTAAAAAAGATAAATATAAAACGTAATAGGTTTCATCCGCTTACGGAATGTGCTATATACCGTAAGAGTTTTCTTTGCGATTTGACTAACATTCTAAAACAGTCGTAGAAAAAATTAATTCTATTATGGTCATATATTTTTATTTATTGATTGATTGAGCTTAACACATAGTCATGGAGAGTCCCAAATAAGCTTGTGGCTTGTGTTAGGGGCTCTCCATTAATTTTTTTACAATATTTCCAAATAGTATATTTTTAGGTTACAATAATTTCATCTGCAAACTTCATCCTTTCGGCTTCCCTCCAAAACTTCTCACATACACTCAAAAACTATAAAAATATAAAATTAGAAAAATCAGCAATAAAAAAGATTCTACCTCAAATCTGATCGTCAGAATTGGAATTTAATTAAAAATAAAACAGTTGGGTAGGAGTAGCCCATGAATTAAACTGAAATTATTTATTTTTAAATACTGAGCTATTTTTGTGAATATTTTTTATTTTGAAATAAAATTATCCACCCTTTAGTCAAGGGTTGCAACCCTTAACTTACCTAAATTTTCCATAAAAAATTTAAATTGAACTATTTTTTATCTATCTGTAGTTAAAATCAAATGAACAGGAAACAGTGAATAGTACCATTTCATCCTTTTTTGGAATCATCAGCACTGTGTATCCTGTATGTTGTCAAAATATAAATAAAACGTTAGATAGATAAAAAAGCGTGGTGCCATCTATTGATTTGGTCACTATTATCTGTTCACTTGTTCCCAAAAGGCGAATCGCCACAATTTAGGGTGTACAGTAAAGTGCATTCAAAATGCCACGGACCTAAACCATTATATGAACCTTTAGCCGGTTAAGTAAAGTTAAATAAGTTAAGAATTGACAGTCTATAAAAATATATACTGCACGTTTGTCGATTAATAACCGAAAAAAAAATATATAAGAAAGTTATCTATCTGTAGTTAAAATCAAATGGATAGGAAACAGTGAATAGTATCATTTCATCCTTTTTGGGAATCATCAGCACTGTGTATTCTGTATGTTGTCAAAATATAAATTAAACGTTAGATAGATAAAAAAGCGTGGTGCCATCTATTGATGTGGTCACTATTATCTGTTCACTGTACATGGGTACCAAATTTGATAACAGAATATTTATATTTTTTAGCATTTCTGGTGTCTATTAGAGTACATTAAATATATCATGGCCTGATTCTTAGTATACAGATCCATAGGTATAGGGTATATTGCTTAGAAAAGAATTTTTTTAAATTTTTTTTTCTCTTGACAGTAATTTTGTTGTAATTTATAAGAATACTGATCAATATCTACACTAAATAAACGATCTGGTAAAGGCAAACAGATTAATAGTTAAATACACGTATACGCAAAAAATATTTTACTGGTTGCTGCAACCAGAAATCTGGTAAGGGCAACAAGACAAATTCTCGTCCTTAACAAATACTTTAAATCTATTTTTATTTATTTTTGTTTGCAGCAACCAGTAAAATTGTTTGTCCGTATTCAACAATTAATCTGGTTGCCCAAAAGAGATCCCTTTTACAGTGTAGATAAATAGTATTTCTAATAAGTAACGAAACTGGCATATAACATACTATTTAAAATCAAAAAGCTTTTAAAACTATAAACTATAAGTAGATGAAAATACACCATTTTGTTGACTGATATAACCTAGTTAATGAAACACAAACATATCACAGTTCATTTAAACTAACATCTATTAATCCGTCAAATCTCCATCAACATAAAAAGTAATTGACGCATAAGTGAATATTAAAAATAGAGAAATGGGAAACCAAATCTCTGATTCCTTGAAACTATACTCCACGGTGCTCTGTAACGAAGTATTTTTCCGACTCTCTCATACCCATTTTTTATTGCAGAAATTTTTTATGTAAAGGCGCCTTTTCACTAAACAAGTTGTACCCAAGTTTGTTGCTATACAAGTTTGCTGCAAGATATAGCAAGAGGACAATTGCACATTGATTTGTCTTGCTTGATAGTTAACATGGTGCAAGTTTGTCGCGATTTATTGCAAATCCAAGCAGTACTGCCAACCAGATAATTTGGACTTTGTTTACAAAAACCCAACCTAGCATTTGCTTTTACAGCTAATAAAACACAGGGTCCAATTAAACCCAATTCAAAACACCAAAACACAATAAAACCTAAACTAGCATTTTTTTACAGCAAATAAAACACAGTATCCAATTAAATACAATTCGAAACAAAGGAACACAATCAAAAAACGACAAAACAGTCAAAAACGAAAAAAAAAACAATAAAAAAATTACAGAGATTATCTAAAATGACTAGTTTTGCCCGCTTTGGTAATTTTTTTCCAGGTTGGTACCACGAAAATTAATATAAAACTTGGCGTGAAAATCTCCGAAAAATAGAACATATTTTAAATAAAAAAAAACTGTCAGTCTACCAATATCACTCTGTACGATGATTAGAAAACAGATTGATGGAATAATAAATTATATTCTGAATATTTTGATTGCTTGAAACTAGCATCAAACTTGCCTGAAGGCATGAGCAGTGACTGAATAATTCTTACAACAATCTTGCATAGCACCAAACTTGCCTTTAACTTGCTCCGTAAAAAGGCGCCTTTAGAATAATTTTCAGACAAATATAAAAAATTTATCAGCATGCTTATGAGAAAAATTATATGCATTTATTTGTTTCATAAACAATACCAAGTTAAAAAAAATACAGATTTCGCTCAAAAAGACAAAAATTATGTGCTAAATCGTCTGCTAAGGTAGATGGGATTTTTTAAGGGGTCTTTTCGTTTCATTATTGGAAAAAAATAAACTTTTTAATTTTTCTTTTCTTTTTTTGTGAAAAGAATATTGTATTTATTGAACTGATTTCTTTTGGACATATTTATAAAACATATTAATAATATATTGAGAGGGCCATAGTTAAAATTCAAAATTATTTTTGAATTTTAACAAGCTGAGTACAACCCTGGCATTGGAGGAAAGAGGGCTACCCCAACCTAAGGGGCACGTTTGAGGTGGAGTGTTGTCGTTTGTTAGTGTTGCTTCAGTCAGTCAGTTAGTGCGGGGACTGCGGGCGAAGAGTGTGGTGTCTTAGTGAAATTAAATCAGGTACGATTTTAGTGTTAATTTTAATTAATTGGTGCGGGGACTGCGGGAGAACAGTGCGGTGTCTTAGTGAAATTAAATCAGGTACGATTTTCGTCTTAATTTTAATTAATTATAAGTTTTTGATGGTTTTATTTTATATATTATCTATCATATTTCACACGTGGACATGTACACACGTTAGAAGCATCTTGCAAATGTTTCAAATTAGTGCCTAGTGCTGATGTTTTGACATAGATTTTTTGATAAAAAATTAGTTTTGATTTTTTTATATCTGGATTTTTTTATTAAACAAATTGTTTTTCTCGAAAAGGTGCTGATAGATTTTTAAAATTTTAATTTTGAAGTAAGTAAGGAATATTCATATAAACCAATTCTGAAAAAAAAAACAAGAAGGCTATCAGAAAGTCGAAAACAAACATTTATTCCAGCGCACCGTGATAAACTATACTTATAATTTCAGTCAAAATATATTTTCATGCTTAACTTAACTAATTATTACGAATGCCATTGGCATATGGTTTTCCTGCAGCCTGCAGGGATTTTATTTTATATATGTGGGGTTAAATTTTTAAGGGTATACTTCTAGGTACTGATTTTTATAAATTAATATAAAAAATAGTACATAATATGTAGTTAAAAGATATAGTTCCAATATAGAGCCGCTTACGGTGAATTTTTGAAATAGTATAATGTAAATATTATTTCTATTTCAGCGATTTTTTTGTAAAAAAAATTCAAAAACTGTAATAACCCTGATTTTTTTTAGTTCTTTGAATAAATTTATTAGTTTCAAAAACAATAAGCGATATTTGTTTGTCCTGTTGCCTAAGGGGCGCCAAATAAAATTTCTGCCGGGTAATGCTTTTTCAGTGAGGACTTCTTTCTGAAATCACCAAAATATATGTCAGGGGTAAAGCATTTTTTCAGAAGTCAGGACCTTTTTGCACATGCACACGCAAAATGCATCGCACGCATTTTGTGTGTGCATGTGAAAAAAATCTTTTCCCGTGACATATATTTTGGTGATTTCAGAAAGAAGTCGTTTTAATGTAATTCAAATAGAAAATAGTAAATAATATAAGTTTTTTAAAGAAACTCACTAAAAATAAAGTTTTATACTTAAATTAGTGAAAACAGGACCTGAATATTTTATTTGAAAGGAAAATTAACTAATCTATTAAAGACAATTATACAGGGTAATCAATAACTGGCATGCCAAAATTTGGTCCGGAAATGAGCCCTAAGGGAGCTACCGCCCCTTAAAATTGTAATAAAAATAAGGTTTTTAATTAATAACTCTGGTACCCTTAAGGCAAGAGCGACGAGCTTTTGCATGTATACTTGTATTAATAAGGACAATAAGTTTATGTTAATTTATTTTTTTTTAATTTATCCAGAGGCGTGCCTAGACTGATAAAATATGTGAGGCTTAACACATGTTTGCCCCAAAACTTTTTATGTGTATGTATTTTAGACTTTTTGTAAAAATAATAGATTCCTTGAGTAAAAATACATAAAAAATGTCATATAGTGTAACACTGTAGGAGCAACCATTTAGAAAAAATGCAATTAAGAGGAAGTAACATTTCATACCACCAAAAACGTTACTTTTTAAAAGGCTATTATATTAAATTTACGAGTTTTGGTGAAGAATACTTTTTTGCTTAGTCTTAAATGAAGAATAACTCTGCAGCATTAAAATTTTATTCGTGCTTTTTATTGTTCCCCATTCAATATGTCATCTTCTACTACTACTAGTATACATGCAAAACCTCGTCGCTCTAGCTTAAAGGGTACCAGAGCTATTAATTAAAAACTATATTTTTATTACAATTTTAAAGGGCCGTAGCTCTCTATGGCTCATTTTCTGATCAACCTTTATAGAAACTTGTTTTCATATTTTAGAATGTAGAATCACCTCTTATTTTAGCATGGCAGTTACTGACCCTGTATTTATAGAACTAGTAGTTTCGGGTTTTAACCATGTTGATGAATTATTACTATCCAACGTTTCGTATCTTAATACTAGAGACATCTTCAGGGATACTGTATCCCTGAAACATCTTCAGGTATACTGTATCCTTGAAGATGTCTTTAGTATTAAGAGACGAAATGTCGGATAGTAATAATCCATCAACCCGGTTAAAACCCGAAACTACTAGTTCTATAAATATGTCTAACAGTGAAAGCCTTAGATCTAAACTGACATAATTATAATTTTTATAATTATTTGTCTTGAAGAACCACTCTGCATTGTTAAACCATTTGAAATAAATTTAATTACCATAATCGAGAGTACGGTTTAAATTCGTGTAATATCGATTAACCAACATTATATTGCTCCTATTTTGCCATAGCCTGCTTCATTTAAATATTCATGAAGGATTGAGAAATAATTTATAGTGTACTTTAGAATTGCTTAAAGACTGCAGTAATTTATTTGCTCTTTACTTCAAAAACTATAATAAAACTTTATCAATTTATTATATTTTGTTTCATATTTTGTTTTTTGACATGCAGTATTTGGGAAATTTATTGCTATTTACAAACCTGTGATGTTAAATAAAGTTTTGTACATACTTAAAACATAATATTTATTTATTAATTAATTTAAAAATTTGTGGCTACTCGTTAAATGCAAATAAAAACGACCAAAAATGCAATTTTCTTAAAAAAAAAAGATATGGACTCTTAAACATATATTCATATTGCATCAAATAAACTAGGTTTGACGAACATTTTATATTTTAAATTTGATACATTTGATATACACGGTGATTCAGAAAGAGGGGACAAAATTTTAAGGAGTGATTCTGGGTCCAAAAATATCAAAAATTATTTGTAGAAAGGTTAGTCCGGAAATAAGCTACAAGGGAGCCTTTTAAGGGTACATCTAAAAAGTAGTTTTTATTTAATATCTCTGCCTTAATATTGATAAGGGCTATCATTTTATGTAATATTTATTTGGTAATTTTAACCAGGGACGTGCAAGTGCAAAATGAAGGGGCGATGTCACTTTTTTGCCCCAAATTTTTTTATCCGTAAATTTTTTGACATTTTCTTAATAAAATAGGATTCTAGTTAAAAAAAGGTACTTTTATTACAATAAGAGTACCTTTTTTATGTATTTTGACCTGAGGAATCATATTTCAAAAATAAAATTGCAAAAAAGTTACACAGAAAAAAGTTTGGGACAAAAAACTGATAAGGTCCCCCCGTTTCGCACACCCCTGGTTTAAATAAGTACGTGAAAATGACATACAAAGATGGGTCTTATTAGGATTAATTCACGTGCAAAACCTCGTTAAAATATTAAATAAAAACAGATTTTTTTAGCCAATTTCAAAGGGGCGTAGCTCCCTTATCACGCATTTTTAGACATACAGCCTGTTCGCGTACCAAAATTTAAGAGGTGATTCTACATCCAAAAATATGAAAAAAAGTTTCTATAAAGGTTGGTCCGGAAATGAGCCCTAAGGGAGCTACGGCCCTTCGAAGATGACGTATTGAATGGGGAACAAAAAAAAGCACCAATAAAATTTTAATGCTGCAGGGTGATTCTTCATTTAAAACTGAGCAAAAAAGTATAATACACCAAAACACCTAAATTTAATATTAAAGGAGTAATAGCCTTTTAAAAAGTAACGTTTTTGGTGGCACAAAATGTTACTTCCTCTTAATTGCATTTTTTTTTGATAACGGTTGCTCCTACAGTGTTACACTATATGATATTTTATATGTATTTTTACTCTAGAAACCTATATTTTTTACAACAAATCCAAAAAACATGCACATAGAAAAGTTTGGGGCAAAAATGTTTTAAGCCTCATATATTTTGTCCGTCTAGGCACGCCTCTGGATAAATTAAAAAAATAAATTAACATAAACTTATTGCCCTTATTAATACTAGTATACATGCAAAAGCTCGCCGCTCTAGCTTAAACGGTACCCGAGTTATTAATTAAAAACCTTATTTTTATTACAATTTTAAAGGGCCCTAGATCCCTTAGGGCTCATTTCCGGACCAACCTTTATAGGAACTTTTTTTATATTTTTGGATCTAGAATCACCTCTTAAATTTTGGCATACCAGTTATGGATCACCCTGTATGTTTATAGGAACTTTTTGTCATATTTTATCATGTAGAATCATCCGACGCTATTTCAAATACACCGTGTATATTTGATATAGTTGATATATTTGATAATATATTTGATATATAAAATAAAGTTTTGCCTCCCTTTCAATGCCTAGCCATTATTAGCACAATCGGTATATTAATCTTAAAGGAAAAAACGAAATTGAATGGATCACGTTGAACTATAGAATCTATCACTTCTGCTGAAAAAGGATCCTGAGAGTAGAACCTTTTTTTTTCTCTTCCACATTGACAAAAATTATTGATGTATAAGATAAAAAAATCTTTATCCAACTATTTTAATATGGATTTTTTTTGTTAAAGTTTTTATATAGTTCATCCTTTGACATTTTTATTGAAATATTAACATATTCTTTTAAAATATATGTTATACTTTTAGACATGTTATTAAAGTTAACTTATTTTGCTTGCAATAAATCATTTTTAATAGATTCATTTTCAAAAAAAAAGTTGATATAATAAATCCAATAAACCAGTCTATACTGTAACATTTATATAATAATACTAACTTTAACCTTGATGTAGAAATTGAAGAGCTTGTTACAAAAGTAAAGCAATAAATATAAGTAATAACAACTTTTTGCAAAAATAAATGAACCAACTTCTATGTCTTTAAAAAAATAAAAAATACTTAACCCTTTTGATCCGGATTTGTTTTCTTTGAATTTCGGAAACTTTTTTTTTGTGTATATAAAATAAAATACCAATTTCGAAGAAAATATTGAATATATTTAAAAATATTTACCCCCTTACCCCCTCGGGGGAAAATTTTATAATCAGATTTAATTTCAGCAACCTGAAAAACCCCTATATAGCAATTTTTAAATTTTTCTAAAAAAATGTAGTTTTCCCCATTTGTCCCCCTTGCCGCACCCCAATAATCACCAAAAACAATCACGAGCGAGAACTTTTGGTAACATACATGTTTGCCAAATTTCAAGTCTCTAGATTAAAGCTTTCTTAAGTTATCGCACCCACAAGATTTCCCGGACAGACCGATCGACCGACCGACCGACCGACCGACCGACCCAGGGAAATTTTTTTTTGTGCTTGTAATTGATTTATATCGACATAAAACGTCATAAAACGCAAAAATACTCAAAAAAATTGATAATTTTTGCACGAATACACGCCTTTCCGAAATTTTGAAAAATTTTAAAATGGGAAAGCAATAAAGTAAAAGTTAAATAAATAATTCTCCCAGTAGCAAACCATTTTCTTTAGTGGGAACTTACAGGAATGTATTTTATATAATAGTAGACTAATCTAAATATTACAAATTTGAACTTATAATTTGTATGATACAAATACTCTTATTTTTTGAATAAAACTCTCCAATAAATAAAGTCCTTTTTCAATTATCCTTGTAAATAATATTTGATGATATAATCTTTTACACTAGGAAATTATAACATATATATATAGGAAAGTCGCCTAATTTCGGATACCATTTACAATTGAGGAGGTGACTTTCAAACCGCAGTTTTTGACATTTTTTGAAAAATTGAGATAATGATGGTGTTTACACTGATAATACATATTCGATCTATAGATCCAAAAAAAAAATTAAAAAATTTAATATTTCATATTAAAAATTTAGTTAGAAAACTACGTGGAAAAACAAAACGCAGTTTTTGAATCAAAGCTTGACTTTCAAAACGCAGTTTTTAAAAAGTCAATATAGGATTCAACTGGGACAAAATTCCTCAGTCAAAAAAAAGTATGTATTCCTATAGATTTTGGGATGGGAAATTTAATAACAAAAAGTCTATTTTCGAGTTTCGGAAGACCCTTAAACGGTCCTTAAAACACCCTAAAAACTCGTTTTTGCCCTATAACTTTTAATTGCAACCTACTAAAAACAAAAACTGCACCGAAAATGAAATAGCACAAAAAATGCAATAAAATTGCTTAATATTTTTTCCCTTAATTTCTATTGGTTGGAAGATATAACGCATTTAAAGTGGTAACTCACTCGTTAAAACATTTTAGGACTCGCTGCCATTTAAACACCCTTTTATATATCGGCTTAATATCTTTCAAAATATCTTAAATATATCTAAGGATGATTTATGCAAAATTTCAGCTTAATCTGATTAGGGTTTACAAAACCCCTATACGCCCCCTCTTATTTATATACGCCCCAGTTTTTAAGGGACTAAGCTCACCAAAACGTTTAAAATTTGTAGTATTATGGTTTTTGGGTTAAGAAACACTATGGAATAAAGTCTACCACTCTAAGAGGCAACCTTAAAAACCCCATTGTACCAATTTTCACAAAAACTACCTGGGGTGAAATTAAAAAAATATATTATCAGATTCATATTCGCCAACTCCAGAAACCCCTATATACCAATTTTAAAGAAAATATTGAAAATTTTACCCCCCCATCCCCTCGGGGGTGGAGTAGAAAAATTTTTATTAGATTCAATTTTAGCAATATTAAAAACCCCTATATAGCAATTTTCAAATTTTACTATTTTTTTTTTCCCCATTTACCCCCCTTGCCGCACCCCAATGTTCACCAAAAACAATCCTGAGCGAGAACTTTTTAACATTCCTGTATGCCGTCAAGTCTCTAGCTTAAAGCGTTCTTAAGTTATCGTGCCCACAAGATTTCCCAGACAGACCGATCGACCGACCGAACGACCGACCGATCGACAATTTTTTTTCTTTGCTTGAAATGGATTTATATCGACATAAAACGTCATAAAATGCAAAAAGACGCAAAAAAGTCTAAACGAAAATTTGCACGAATACAAGTCTTTCCGAAATAAAAAAAAAAAAATTAATGGGAAAACAAAATAGGCTCATATATTGAGAATGTATGTACAATGTACAATATGGGTCTATTTATAAGTTACGTAACACTCTGGAGGGAGACTCCCTCTCCCCCTAGTGTCATGTTGTGTGTTGAGTTAAATGAAAAATGTGTTACCTAGAGAGGTCCAAAATAATAAAAAAAGGTTTTACATAATATATGGACAGCCCCTGTATACTATTTGTATTTATACTTACCTAAAAAATGTTTAAAAAATTAATATCACAAGAGATTCTATTAATAATATTCATATTCATTTAAATGCTGGACTATCAAAACGCAGTTTTTATGCTTTGACTTTCAAAACGCAGTTTTTAATTTTTTTAATATGTAATTTTTTTAATAATTAGTGAAACTGATTTAATTCGCCAATGTAATTTAACTATTCTCTCTAAAATAGATAATACCTGATGTTCATTGGTACTAAAAGCTCTTATAGTTCCTAAATTAATACTTGGTTGATATCTCGAAATGTGTTATTTGTCAAAAACTGCGTTTTGAAAGTCACTTCCTCAATTTATCCAATATTTGATAGGCGGTATTAATTTTTGATATTTTGCTTTCGTATTTTGAAAATTTTCAAAATTTCCGAAAGCCATGTATTCGTGCAAAAATGTTCAATTTTTTTTTTGTAATTTTGCGTTTTATGACGTTTTATGTCGATATAAATCAATTTCAAGCAAAAAAAAAATTGTCGGTCGGTCGGTGGATCGGTCTGTCAGGGAAATCTTGTGTTTAAGCTAGAGACTTTTTTAGAAAAATTTGAAAATTGCTATATAGGGGTTTTTGAGATTGCTGAAATTGAATAAAAATTTTCTAATTTCACCCTCTGAGGAGTGGGGGGTAGTTTTTGTGAAAATTGGTGTATTGGGGTTTTTAAGGTTGCTGAAAGAGATATCTGATAATAAAAAAGTTCTAACTCAACCCCCTAAGAGGCGGGGGGTAATTTCTGTAGAAATTGGTATATTTTTAAGGTTATTAAAAGTAGATAATAATAAAAAATCCATTTTACGCGCGGAGGTGTAAAATGGAAAAGCTCTTTTACTGGACAGTGTATTTTTTATATAACAACATACAACTTCTAAAGAAACATGATTTATTATAAAATTTTATTACAGTTTATTTTTTTCAAAAAACACGGTTAAAAAAACTTAGCATATCTATTTTTTTTAAGAGTAGTTCTGAATCTCATTGATTTTGTTTCTTGTTATTCCTTGACATTTTGTTCTGCAAATAAGAAGTAATTTAATCTCGAATTTAATCATTAGGTTTTTTTTACGAATACTATAGGAGCCATAATTTTGCCATTTGCAATTTAACGATTTGTTCTGCCATTAACCGGAGAGAAGCTCCCTTTACCATATTACAGAACGGATGTAGTTTGACTTTTGGCTTCACATAAAAGTAGGTTTCTGTTTACATCTGCAGATGGTATCTTAGATGCACTACTATCCGAAATAAGGAACCTATCCGAAATTAGGCGTCTTTCCTATAAACTAAGAACCAAGCCCAATTCATAATTTACCGTAAAGATACACACAAATGTGTATTATTATTCTGACCTCTAAGAAAAGTTGTCCTATCTGAAAAAATGCACTTTTTGAGTTAGGCACACCATTGTATTGCTTTACACTAGCCCCATGTGCCTACTAAAAAGAAATGTCCATCTAAAATACAAATCCTAAAAATTAGCCTAATATGTTTGACCTATGTGAAAAATTTTCAATGTTTTCTAAATAAAATTGTCCCAACTAGTATTTACTAGATAAATAAATCAGGACTAGGACTAATTTCACAGATCTTATTAATTTGATTGGACTTTTTAGGTCAATTTGTCCTAACTTTCTCAGATAGAACAATTGCATTTAGTATGACAATTTATTTTTTTGGCAAAAAAAATGTATTTTTTTAAAGGATATCACGTAATTTTGATTTAAAATAAAGAAGAACCCAACGCCATATTTATTTAAACATGTTTTCAAAAAGTGCAAACAAAAACAATAAAACTGGCCATATCTCAAAACATTTAATTTGCAGATAGGACAACTTGTCTTAGCAGGGCAGTATTATATGATGCATTATACAAAAACTTATACCCAATAAACATTTAAAATCGTATTAAGTAATTTGAAAAAGTTGCTATTAGCTTGAATGTTAAAATAATTGAGATGTTTCAAACCACGCGGTATCGTGCGTAAGTTTTTAATGAGTGCGTTATTGTTCATTTACAACTATTGTTATACTATGTAACGTAAGAATCAAAATTATTATTGGACTTATAGTTGTAAAGAAATATGAATAAGAGGAGAATCTATGGAAATAGAGTGGAGCGCGAAGAAAGGAGTTTATAAATTTTATGTAAAAATCTCTCAAAATTGGAACTGCATTTTTTTAAAATTAATGGAGAGCCCCTAGCAAAGCCAAAAGCTTATTTGCTGCTCTCCTTGAAGATGTAATATTTTCAATAAATAAACTAACTAACTAACTATTACCGTCAAACCAAGTAGTTTTTTTTACTTACTGCATGGAACAACACCTATATATGTAAAGAAGCTGATCTCATGAAATGATTAATGATTTATTTAAATTTTAAATAAAACCTGTTAAAAAAATTGCCTTAAATTAATTTGTAATACAAAATTGATTGGTACATGGCTGGTAATGATATGCATTTGTTTGTACGTTTTTTTAATTTTTATCTTGCTTTTTTCCTGGCCTTCATACACCCATTTTTGTCGAGTTGAATAATACATATAATAATTATTGTTACAATTACTGAATATAAATTCATTGCAAAACTATTATATTAGAAAAAAAAACGCTACAATATATTTAAATATTAAAATCGAACAATTTCCAAATATTTTCAATATTATAAACAAAATACGAGAATAAAAGTTTTAAACAAGCCGTAATGATATGTAATGCTGCGCATTCCATTATATACTAAATGGTAGTATATTGCATTTTCCCAAATGCTTAAAAAAAATCTATTTTTTTTAGAAAATATATTTAAAAAAACGAAAAATTAAAAAAATAGTTATTTATATACCAAGGGACTAAACTGGCTGTTTTAGTCCCGCTGCATTAGTGTTTCCTAAGCGAGCATAACTAGCGAGGGAAACAGAAATTCAAGGGACTAAAACAGCCAAGTTTAGTCCTGAGCTATATACACTATTTTTTGCAGGACCAAACATAATTTAGGTGGGTAGATAAAATTAAAATTAAAAACCATGCGGTTCCTGGTGTTTGGATTCCGAAGTCGCATCTGTGCCTCAATGAATCCCCTGACGCAGGCACTTGCGAGCTCAGATATAAAATGGATTTCTGATCTCTGGAAAAGCTGGTCCCTTGCCTTGGCTGTAGAGCGATAATCTTGATTGTATCCTTTTAAACATGTATTATTATTATTATTATTATTATTTTAATTTAATTTATATATGGCATTTTTGCTGGAATAAAGGTATTATATATATAAAATCGGTTGTTTTATTTTCGTAATTTAATCTAGATGCCTGTAAATTGTGAAAAGTCAGTTTCATGGCTATCGCGATTTCTATTGTTTTTTAATATGGTTGACACAAACGTCAAAAAAATTGACGAAGATGATAAATTTTAAGTTATGTATAAATTGTTATAACAATGTTATTTTTAAAGGTTTTCTTTTTTAAAATCCAATAAATTGGTTTAAATCGCTAATTTATTACAAAACACCACCAAACCTAATTTTTGAACCAGCAAAGCACATAGTAAGTATAATATTTTAATATTATCAAGGTTGCCGTGATTTTTATTCCCTAGGGAGAAAAACGGCAAGTTTAGTCCCGAAAATAAAAGCGTAACATTAGGGTTTAGTCTTGGTCGTGCAAAAAATATATTTTTTCAGAAAAAAAAAAATCCAAGAAAACTTATTTTTTTTTTGAAAATGTAGTGTATTCATTATTCATTATTCTTTAAAAAGTTTAACCCCCTGAAACTATTTTTTGGGGGGGATTTGTTTCAAAAACAATAGGGACCTCCCCTCATAGAAATTGATTTTTCCTGAAAATTTAAAATCAGATTGTTCGTTCTCGGGTTATCGTGTCCAAAAAAAACGTGACATCGGACGGACAGACGGACATGCATATGTCCGTCCGATGTTACGGTTTTTGTTCACACGATAACTATAGAACGAACTATCATCGACTTGATATTTTAAGGCAAAATAAAGTTCTATGAGGGAAAGATCCCTATTGTTTTTTAAAGTAATTACCCCAAAAAAAAAAAAATATCGAAAAAATCAGAAGGAGAAGTCTCAATCACTTTTTTAAGAAAAAACACTTTTATTTTAAGGATTAATCTGCCCAATTAAAAAAACACTAAACTATCCACTGTGAATAGTGTACTAGGGAATGAGAAGCATTACATATCTTCACGACTTGTTTTACTCATATTTTAACTTTAGAACATTAACTATGGTAATTAATAATATATTATCTATAGATATTTTCAACTTAAAACTAGAAAAAAGTTTTGTGTACCAATAAAATTTATTTTCATTTTCATTTAATGACGAAAATTAGGATTATGTTTAGTATCAAAACAAAATATAGTTATCCTAAGTTTATTTTGATCACTTATGCAGAAATCTTTCCCAATATACTTTTGTATAATATATTATTTTATGCAAATTAATAATTATTAACAATTATAATTGTTAATAACACTGGACTACAAAAAAAATAAAAATTCTTCTTCAAAGACTAAACCTATCATGTCTCATGTTTTTTTGTGCACTAAAACTGTATTTTCAATTTAAAAAATTTTCTATCGCGTAGATTTCGAGTAAATACCGGTTTTTATTGTCAAAATACGGCATTTTGACTAAAAAAACCGGGATACGCCTTAGATTTTTTTTTTAATTGAAAATTCGGTTTCAGCACACAAAAATACATAAAACATGATAGTTTTAGTCCGTGGAGAAGAATTTAATTTTTTTTTCTGTAGACCAGTGTAATGATTACAATATACATATTATGTAAGTTAATTATTGACATAAAATGATTACTAGATGAAGTGATGCATTATTATGCATATTAATATGAATTACTTATTTAGTCCAGTCAGTACATTTATTGCAATTTCAACATAGGAATACCTCGTTATTTGACTGGACTAATTATATATCACCTCATTTGGTAATAATTTTTTTAATAATAATAACAATAATAATAATATTTATTTTTGTTAAAAAGTACATTTACACGCGTCATTAAAAATAGAGTAGAAAAACATATAAAAATTTAATTCACATAAAGAATTGTTAAAATACAAAACAATTTACTTAAACATAATTTAAAAAACATAGATATGGTTAAAAACAGCCTTAATAAATACTTAAAAGACTGGAACTTATAGTTCTATCATGTCGTAAGTTATGATTTTTGTGCTATAAAAATAAAACTCCAAAGGTATACACAAGAATGCTAATGTATGCAATGTAAAATATAATTATAAGCGTCTCTGTTTATTTTATGAGTGCCATAAAGTATGGCAAGAAGCAGTATCAACTAGTTTTTCCTCATTCAAGCATGGTCAAATGATTATTTGTTAAGTATACAGGGTTCCTGAAATGAAGTGTTAATATTGGTCCCTTATAGTAATGTCATTCGTTCCAATATGGCCAATTCTTTCATTTCTCTAAAATATCTAAACCCTACATATTTTTTTATTTGTGAGCACTACTTTATTCTAAGAATTTGCACAAGTTGTGCACACTCCTATAATAGTACTCCTATAATACTTTTTATGTGACTATTATTTTCCTTTTATTTCTATGGTCTCAGTAACTCCAGACAAAGGTTTTTAGGAGCCGTTTCCTACTGTATGATGATTTTTAAAAATTTGGCTAATGTTATAATGATTAATAAAGGCCTATAGCGAAAGGAGGGTATCGTGTTTTGGACTAACTAACTTAGCCAAAACTTCAGCCCTTTTTACATCCCGGAACATACTTTTTAATTAGTTATTTTAATTACTAATTTTGACATATGATTTGGCAACATTGCACCTAACGATGGTGCGTGTCAAGTTTCATGTCATATCAAAATAAAAATAACTTCTTCTGTGGGCCAAGGGCTGTGTATTGTAATGTGTATTACACAATGTGTATTGAACTTATCAAACTAGTTTTTCAGTAAGATTATCAAGTTGTTTTTGAGGTATGTATTTATAGTAATAATATTGTAAAGCAATCCAGCAGCTCCAACTTTATAGTATAGTAACCTAAAGCATGCAGTCCCATGGGAAAGTGTGCCAGAGTATTAATTTAATGTGGCTTTCAACTTATTAAATACCTTTATTTCCATGAAAAAGTTTTAAGAGACTTTTAAGCTGTAGTGTTAAATAAATACATTTAATTAATATTGTACAGTGTTTTTATTATACAATTCAAATGTTTTTTGATGTTCAGACAAAAAAAAACACTTTTTTAATATTAATAAATAAACTTATTAAACAGTTTTTCATTATTTCTTTTCATTATTTTAAACAAACACATATCACCTTTAAAATGATATCATTCTTTATATGTAAAATCCCACTTTGTCTAATGTCACTCATTTTTCCCCTTCAAGGTCATTTAAAGACCATTTTTTGTAGTGATATACCTGTGGCTTATATCAGCTGTGTATAAAAAAAGCCGTGAAGGTGTTATGCTACGGCCAAATACCTAAAAAAAAATTGTTCAAAAAAAAAATCAAGAAAAACTTTAAAAGAATTTATTTTTTTTTTAAATACATTCCCAAATATATTTTTTTATATTTTCTTTTTGCAAAAAACGAAAAAATTTTGAATTTAATTAAAAAAAAAAGTTTAACCCTCTATAACTTTTTTGTTTTTGGCGGCATTACTTTTAAAATTGGTAGAATTAATCATTATAATAAAAGTAATTTTTCTACAGAATTTTCTTTCAGCTTTTTTCGATTTTTTTTAAAGAACTTTTTTTCCTAAAAGTTTCGTGTCGATCGGATTATTCGTTTATGAGTTATAGTGTCTAGACACCGGAAAATAATATTCTAGCGCAGGCGCTGTGAATAGTATAATAACGGTTTTGTTTGACGTTAGAACTGTCAACAGGTATAACCTCAAATTTCAAATTAAGAGTCATCTGTTGACAGTTCTTCACTCACTTGAACTAATGTAAACATGCATACTAACTTTAAAATAACAAATATAAATTGTATCCCTGTTCACTATTGATTTATAGAAAGATTCGTTAGATCTATAATGTATAAAAGAAAAATTTGTGTATACTTTGCGGAGTACCCTGTATATGCGAACACCTGCATTATTAACTGGGCATTATCACAGAAAAAACGTCCGTGAGAACATATCAGTTAAACATAACTCACCATTCGCATACAGCGTACGCACTGTGACTCTGCAAATTATAAATGCATAATTGGATGTCCGCATAAAACAACAAACTAAAATCAATAACTCAGTAAAAAACATGTTTTCGTGTATTGAGTTATAAATTTTGTTTGTAGTTTTAGGGTTCCGTACCTTTTATAGGATCGCTCAGTTGTCCTTCTGTCCGTTCATCATGCTTTTTCGTCTATCCATCTGTCATAGCTCACGGTGGGCTTTAACCTTACGGAGATAAAAAAATCGAACACCCCATAACTGACAACGGGATATTGTTTCTAATGCTTTCAGAATTACATGTTCGTTGAGAACAAAATCGTAGGTGTAGCCGTTTTTTATTCCATGAATTAGTATATTAGTATATATGTGACCCAAAAAAAATTCAAATTAAAAAGTTTGGAGGTCTGACCCCTTAAATTTGTTTATTGGGGTAAGAGTTTCATCCCAAATTTTTTTCAAAATTTTTGAAAAAATCTAGAGGACGCTCACAACCATTTTTCAAAAAATATGTTTGCTTAGCTTTTTTTATTTTTTTTAGGGCCCAAGGATTTTTTATTTAAATATTTTTAACACGAAACGGTATAAAGGGATAGTAAATTGCTAACCTCAAAAAAATCTGAATTTTTCTTTCAAAATGGCGGAGCTGTGCCCTCTAAAGTTTGAAAATTCACTACATTGCTTGATTTTAGGTCTAATTACAGGCACATTTCATTGTCTTCAAACATTGTGCGTGTAGCCCAATATGTCCTCACATAAAAACAACTATATTTTTTTATCGGATATACAGAAAAAATAATATATACATTTTATTAACATTTTTGAGAGATAAATTCGGTTTTTAGTGACAGGGTAGGACTCAAAATAAGGAAACTATATAACTATATAACTATATAACGCGTTATATAGAAGTTACATTATTTGGAGTCCTACCCTGTCACTAAAAACCGAATTTATCTCTCAAAAATGTTAAAAAAATGTATATATTATTTTTCTGGATACCCTGTATATCCGATAAAAAAAATATAGTTGTTTTTATGTGAGGACATATTGGGCTACACGCACAATGTTTGAAGACAATGAAAAACATTTTTTTGTGCCTGTAATTAGACCTAAAATCAAGCAATGTAGTGAATTTTCAAACTTTAAAGGGCACAGCTCCGCCATTTTGAAAGAAAAATTCAGATTTTTTTTGAGGTTAGCAATTTACTATCCCTTTATACCGTTTCGTGTTAAAAACATTTAAATAAAAAATCCTTGGGCCTTAAAAAAAATAAAAAAGCTAAGCAAACATATTTTTTGTAAAATAGCTGTGCGCGACCTCTAGATTTTTTCAAAATTTTTGAAAAAAAAACTTTTTAATTTGAAATTTTTTTTTGGGTCACATATATACTAATATACTAATTTTTGATGGAATAAAAAATGGCTACACCTACGATTTTGTTCTCTACGAACATGTAATTCTGAAAGCATTAGAAACAATATCCCGTTGTCAGTTATGGGGTGTTCGATTTTTTCAACTCCGTAAGCTTAAAGCCCACCGTGAGCTGTTTATCTTAAAAACTAGTCCACTTATACAGGGAGATTCAGAAATAAGGTACAATATTTTAAGGGCCCTCCTAAGGGTACATCTAAAAAGTAGTTTTTATTTAATATCTCTGAAACTACAGTAACGTTTTTTTGCCTTAACATTGATAAAGGCTATCCTTTTGTTTAATTTTTATTTGGTAATTTTAACCAGGGACGTTTAAAATATGGGTGCGATATCATTTTTTTGCGCCACACCTTTTAATACGTGGATTTTATGACATTTTCTCAATAAAATATAATTCTATAATTAAAAGTACATAAAAAGGTACTCTTTATGTAACACCGTAAGGCCCACCGTTCTCGAGAAAATTTGAGTTAAAGAGAAAATCTCACGTTCTGAGCATCCGAAATAGGAACTAAAAAACGCGCCAATTCAATTTTTAATACTGCACGGCGATTCTTCATTAGAAACTATGAAAAAAAGTTCCCGTACACAAATATCCACAAATTGGTTTTACGGGAGCTCCGGTCCCTTGAAAGTGTTATTCTTTAAGAGGCTGTACCCTTAAAACTGATTTGTGAGCCTAGATGAAAAAAAAAACTTTTTTTCACAGTTTTAAATAAATAATAACACTGCAGTATTGAAACTTTTATTAGTGATTTTTTTAGTTCCTATTTTGAATAAGGTGAAATTTAAGCTTTAATTTCAATTTTCTCGGAAATGGTTGGCCCTACGGTGTTACATATCTTTGTAGATTTTATGTAAAAACCTGCTACCAACAATATAATACTTTTATATAAACAATAAAAAAAGTTTTGGAATACGAAAAAATTAAAAAAAAAACTTTTTTTATGGAAAAGGAAAAATTTACTTAGTTTTTCAAAAAATAAATAAATATTCTTTTTAAGTTTCTTTTTTAGAGAAACGAAAAAAAAAAGTTTTTACCACATTTTACCCCCCCCCCCCCCTACCCCAACCCGATTTGCACCAAAAACAACCCCAGCCTAGAACTTTGCGTAACCAACCTATGGTCCAAATTTAATGTCTTTAATTTAAACCATTCTCAAGTGGCCAAAAATTTCCCGAAAGAGAGACTATAGACAGATTTTTTTATGGAAATAATCTTTTTTTGGATATAAAACGAGAAACGTAAAAAAAGCAATAAAACAGTTTCAAAGTGTAATGTAGTGCAAGACTTTTCCTGGTAAAAGTAAAAAATTTTCAGAAAAATGTATTTTTTTATATTTAAAAAACGATTTTTTTTGCACCCACAGCATCGGTTAATACCTGATAGGTATTACCTATGGCTACATCTAAAAATGCACCTTGAAATTAATTTCTTGTTGCATAAGTCCGTTAGCAAGTCCATTTGTTGCTATTTCGATTAGTTATCGCCACTGTCAATATCTGTTTATAATTTTGCAAATTCAAAACCACTTATTGGAGAAATCTAATATTCAATTAAAACGCTACGGTTCTCTCTCATTTGTACAAACATACTCTGGCCAGAACATTAATATAACATTCATTACAGCGTAAATACAACCATATTAATGTTAAAGGTGTATTTTACATGGTAAATTATTATGTTAAATTCGAGTGTAAGCCTTCTACATTGAAATTCATTTACATGGTTGAAAAACTAAATTAACTGTATGACATTACCAGACCCCGGAAGAAATAGGACAAATGAAAAAATACAGGATCGCACGCATATCATTATGGAAATATAGTTGATATTGTTTTATCTTAGTAACTAATGTTTAAAATATGTTTTATTGCATAATATGTAATATATTTGAGAAAAATGCTAACTTTGAGAATTAAAAAAAGATTTTTCATTAAATTATAATTTAACAACACAGTGCACTGTTTTTATTTTATTCATTGCTTATTTTCATTTTAAAAATTACACAATGTAACAATAAAATTAAGGCAATTTGTATAATAACTTTACTAAATATCGACGAAAAATAATAAAAACAGTGACAAAAAACATGATGAATTATTGTGAAGAAAAAAGTTGAACATCGCTAGCCGATGTGCATCCAAGTACCCTGTTAAAATACCATATAGATTCCGATAAGTTTCAATATTTTCCATATAGAATACTATAGAAAACGATATAATCGTTTTCTGCCATATAGAAAACGATGTATCTACGTCAGCACACCCAAGTATACTTTATATAGAAACGATTACGTAATAATTAATCAGCCCCTTATATTTAATACTAAATTTAATGAAAGATAAAATCGTTATTCATTCATGTCCTATTTATTCCGGGGTCTGGTCATTACGCAGTAATAATTTTCTTTCGGCGTGTTTATCTGATAAGGTATTAATATTCTAGTAGGTGCTATAAAAATATTTCTGTTTGCCACTTGGATTATACACTAATATATACCAATGACAAAGATTTTTACACATCCACCGTGTAGACCTGAACCGACATGGAAAGGTGTGAAAATGTATAATATATTGCCACAGCTTTTGGAGCTTCTATCAGCCAAAGGAACTGGATCCGAAGCCTAGCAATTTGGAAATAGTTTAATTTGAATGTACTCTAAGACATACATTAAATACAGCCAGGAGAAAATAATAAATTAAAAATGGTCCCCAGCTCTCCTATTAATAGGAACCAATCTCGCAGTCCCTTGAGTTTCAGATTATAAAGGTTTTACTGTACTATAAATAAATAATTAGGACAGTCAACCCCAATCTTCCCCATAATTTGATGTAATTTTTACTAGAATATTACTTTTTTGACAAACTGATTCTTATCTGTTTTATTATACCAGATATATTCGTGAAAACCCCGTATATGTAATTCTTACTTTAATATTATTTTTATACAAAGACAAAATTTATGATATCTAATAATAGGAAATATACATTATAGATTTAAAATCATTTTTTTTTCTTATTTTTTTCAAATTTGTCTTCTATTTTTAGGAAGTATGAAAAAACTTATGGAAAGACAGTCAGACCTCACTATTTTAAACTTTATTTTCAATTATTTTATTATATAGATTAAAATGGCGAACAAGGTCAAAAGTTAAAAAGAACCAACTATATGAAGATTCCTTATTGAGAAAGTTAAGCCACAAAGTATCAGATAATCAAACAATAAATTTAGAAAAAAAATGGAAAAAGGAAAGCTAAGAAAATAAATATTATGATTTGAAAAGAAAGGAAAATTTAAGGAGTTTAATAGAAGAAAATTTTTATCAAATTATTGTAAAAAAAAATAAGAATGCATTTTCCAGATATAAAACTAAAAGGATGGCGACTAGTTAATGCATAAAGGACCAGGTAAGAAAATAAAAGACAGCAGGAACACCTGTTAGAGACATTGAACATAAACCGAAGAAGGCCGAAAAAAAAACTAATTTAATGAGCTAAAAATATAATATAAAAGAGAGACAAACTGGAAAAGGATGTTCCACATAATACAGAAATGAGAGACAAAACTAAAAAAAAATGGTTCCACAACTCTTCTGTTGTTGAAGTGCTATTTTATATTTAAAATCGTAAATGGACTAAGGCAACATACGAGGTTTATATTTATTATTGTAGTATGTCAGCAATTAAATAAATATTAATGTTTGAATATAAGTAAGTTTTATTATCATGTTGTATGCTCAATAAACAAAATAGTAAATGTTCTAATCGAAAAAAAAATCAAATAATAACTTTTTATTAAAAACGCAGCTATCTTTATGTCTTTGTACGAATAATTACATTTTCAAGTATTATAATTATTATCCATAAAACTTTTATTGGGTATCATAACTAGAAATTATGGCCTATTTTACCAATGGCATTTTCGGTATTATCACCATTACTAATCAGTTTACAGATGACATTGGACCGGTTTGAAACGTTGTTCTATCTTATCTAAGTTTTGAATTGTTAACTTCTCTATAAATAATTCCTGCATCATGAGTCATGTAGTGATATATAGTGTTATATACGAAAAGTTATTTGCTTCCAATAGATTTGAGTGCTAGTTTTTTTAATGCTTAATTCCCCTCTCACCACATTAAATTGTTTGTAGAATGTCTAATATACTAATATCTTATGTGTTCTACAATATATACAGTACAGTGCAGTCCCAAGCAACAAAGTAGGTATAAAAAAGTGGATAAAAAGTCTAATTATCAATTAATAATTAAACTTTTTGTCCACTTTTTTACCTATTTTGTTGGTTCACTTAAAAAATTAAAACTTAATAAAATAGAAACTGGATTTATAAAAAAGAGTTCCGCCAACCCCATAATTTTCTGTCCTCTTGCCCGATGGGATAATCCGCCAAAGGCTAAGGATCATATCATTATCCTTAGGGTTTCTAAAATTTCCAATAAGGGTTTTTAGCTAAAGCAAGTTACAGACATTCGCATAGTAAAATATGACTAGAGGTGTAAGTAAATGACAGCTTTTTGCATTCTAGATAATTATAATTGTAGAAGTGTAGCCAGGCAGGCTGCTAGGCTCAGTCAGCTGACGCACGCAAAACAGTCGAAATTCGCGGAACGCTGGCAAGGACACTCATTATCAATGATATCACCGCTACATGTACTATGTTCGCGGCACGTTTGATGTATGCAAATAAATTAAGTTTATTTCAATTTCTGATGCCTGACAACGTGCAAGCAATTATTTTACTTGATTATATCCTTATTTTAAGACATATACAGGGTAACCCAGCAACCAACAAATAATTATTTTTAAGCTAAACTTAGGACACATCTTACGGAAAGCAGATACTTCTTTTAAATTTCCAAGCTACAATAAACAAAACAACGTATGAAAAAACTTAGTTTACATCATTTAAATTATAGATTATAATCTAATAATATAATTATATCTGTACTTTATATCCTTATTTTAAGCAAAGCACTTTAATTTTAAGCTTAACGTGATCTTTATTACATTAAATGTTTGCATTACATGTTTGTTTATCCTCATACTATTCTACTTAATTAAGCATCCCCGAAGTCCAGGACTTGTGTGGGCTAGTAGTAGAGGTAACCACCGGCTAGCCGGTGAAGCGGACACTCCCTATAAAAACTGGTTCGAAAGTCAGCCGCGGCTTATACTGACTTTCGAACCAATTTTTATAGGTAGTGTCCGCTTCACTTACACCTTCGCCAAATTCAAATTATTAATTAACTGTAAAAAGGCAAATCGGTGCCAGTGAGAATCGAACTAGTTGGCTAGTAGACTTGTCATGTACAGACGCGGTAGACCACTACACCAATCCTCTCACAAATAAATTACAAGGTGACTCTATAATACCCTGTAAAAATAGGCCCATCGAATCTTACGTTAACCGTCCTATAAAATCTTATGAAAATCCCATCAATCAAGAAGGAAATTGTAAGAAATATCCCATTAACTTGATAGGTTTTCATGCTTTTTGATAAACTTTAGCAGCGTTTCCGTCACTTTCAATAGAAATTACTATTCCTTTAAAATCTTACGACAATACCATTCTCGGTCTCATTAAATCCTACGCAAACTATTTAATCTTATTAAAATCCCATAGGATTTTGATAACATTTGGCAGGACCGTTTTTACAGGGTAGTAACAGATACTTTTTTTTTCAATTGTAAAGCTACAACTAAGTAATAACTTAACTAGAGAAAAATTTATTTACCTTCATTTAATCGATTATATTCTTATTTCAAGATATACAGGGTAACCATAACTTAGAGTAACAGCCACTTCTTTAAAATTGTTAATTTCACGCAGAGATTTATGTAGAATATGCAAAAGAGACTGACATAATAAGAGCAGTAATACGAAAACGGCTGAGTGGATTTATGCAAGCAAATCTATTGGAAATTGATATAAAAAGAATTGATTAAAATGTACACTTAACAAAATTAATACCTAATTCATAAGTTTGTTATTTTTTTAAATGGTTTTATATTAATATAATAAATAAGATAAAAAATAAATATTTTGTGAGTTAACTTTATTTACAGGCCGTTAAAAGTATTTATTCTAAACCAATTTCAGTCCTGTCTGCTAGACCCATTCCATCTCATTTCCACACAGATGGAGTTGGAATATGCAAAAGAGACAGACATAATAATATGGAAGCCAAGGAGTGGATTTATGCAAGCAAAGCTGTTGGAAATGGATATAAATGTGGGCAATAAATGTGGACTATGCATCTTACGGGACTTAATGAAGTCCCCGTGTACGACCGAAAGAATCAGCTTTATAGTCATATAAATCCAGGCGGTCCCGATTACACAGCCCATGCAGATGTGCGACACTCCGGACGGTATTAGGGGCCTAAGTCGATAATTCTTCTAAACATGCTTGGAGTTGAATACGGATAGCCCTAAATTTTCAACGACAAAAAATACACAGACCAACAAAAAATTGAAAATCAGCTGGAACGTTTTTTATTCATGCAGGGTGATTCACCTAACACAATTCACTCGTTTGTTGACGTTATTGATGTTATCAAAATAAAACTTATACCAGTACAGTTAAAATAGACACAATAAGCTAGAATTGGACTCAAATAAAAGTTTTTTCTAGCAACAGTCATTTAAAATGGTACTTTATATAAAATAGTACAACAGTAAAATATTTTTTATGTTATTATTGTAAAATACTTAAGAATTGTGAATTATTTCATTTTTAATTTTAATAATAAAATTTATATATTTTTTAAGAATTATTTAACAAGAATCCTATTAATTTCACATATTTTCATTTCTACTTACATTTTTAATACAATAACATTAAATGTCATAATAGTTTTGTTTATTTATTTATTTATTTTATTTATTTATTGCTGAAATAACATATAAAGAGCCTCAAATAAGCTATTGCTATAAGCTGTTGTAAAAATTAATTATTGTTTAACTTGGATAATAAAAATCTTAAAATAAAAATTGAAGACATTTAATATACCAAAATCGTTAAAGGACCATAAGAAGGGCCAAAATTTACTTTATTCAGATTAAAATATGATTAAATACAGTTTTTTCATCTATGCGCTAGTTTAGTTACTTGACGTCACTCACTTGTATGCTTTTTTAATAATATACGAGGGTTGGTAAAAATATTAAATATATTAAACTAAATTAAATTGTTTGATATTTACAAATTTAAAAAATCTATATAAAACATTTTACTATTCCTTAAAACGACTTTTGTTTGATTAACGCAGTCGTACCTCCGAAGTGACTGATCGATTTCGTGCTTTTTAGCACTCTTCAGAGCCACATATCGGTAGTAGGGACAACTACGAAAATCAAATCCTTTCCATATATCTCTATATAGAGTTTAAAAATCGTTGTAAGGAGAAGCAAAAACAGCTAGCGACATCTACTGCTAAAAGCAGAGACTGGATAAACCTATCGACAGTCCAAAAAAGGAAGCAGTTATTGGTTTCAAGAACCTATTGCACGCTGTCGATAGGGGGCAGATTAATCAATGCCACGGTGGACATTGCCGCCAATTGAATCCTAAACGCTAGGAGGTCACCTTTTACAGTGGTATCTGAATTAATAAACTAAATTAAATTGTTTGATATTTACAAATTTAAAAAATCTATATAAAACATTTTACTATTCCTTAAAACGACTTTTGTTTGATTAACGCAGTCGTCCCTCCGAAGTGACTGATCGATTTCGTGCTTTTTAGCACTCTTCAGAGCCACATATCGGTAGTAGTGCTCCAGTCTCTGCTTTTAGCAGTAGATGTCGCTAGCTGTTTTTGCTTTTCCTTACAACGATTTTTAAACTCTATATAGAGATATATGGAAAGGATTTGATTTTCGTAGTTGTCCCTACTACCGATATGTGGCTCTGAAGAGTGCTAAAAGAGAGACTGGAGCACGAAATTGATCAGTCACTTCGGAGGGACGACTGCGTTAATCAAACAAAAGTCGTTTTAAGGAATAGTAAAATGTTTTATATAGATTTATTAAATATATTATTCTATGGATATTATATGGATTTAAGTTGCAAAAATGTTAAAGATGGTTTAAAAAATGGATCTTCTATAAATAAAAATAAATGAATTTTTCAAATTTTGCATTATTTCCAGTTAAAATTATGTTTAAAATTTAGATAACAATAATTGCATCTCAAAAACAAAAACTATAGTAATAATTTTCACTATAGGCCAGCATGCTCTCAACTTTACGCTTTAAGCTCCATAAGACAGGATGCGTACAAGTGAGAGGCACAATAGTCTATAGTAATTGCGACGGCTATAGTAGAAATTTGTTGTTTCAGCACACTTGTAGTTTGTCGGGTCTATATTGGCTGGTATAAAACTTATTTTGATAGTTTTAATAATAACGCGAGAATTCAAACTAAACTAAAAGTGTACGTTATATCTATAAAATTTTATTAAATTTCAGCCGGTGACACGCGTGACATTGACTTTTACTTTAAAAAAATTGTAAAAACTGTATTCAAGAACGTAAGTTTAAACATCGATTTAATAAAACAGCCCAATAAACACGATGGTCTATTTTTTATTAAAATGTCCACTTATTATGCGTCAATTTACGTATATACGTATATTAGTGCATTGCAAAAAAAACGCTTTTTACTCATTTTTCATATGCACACCTCCTATGTTGTTTCAATTAAAAAACTATGCTTGCATACCAAATCTCAGGTTACTTGACGTAACTTCTGCATATGTATAAAAAAATTTCAATAGGTATGGTGCTTTTTAAATTATTTTTTACAGTGTAATGAAATCATTTTTAGGGATAATTTGATGTATTTATATTACAAATTCTAACGAAGCAACCCTTATTACTTTTTTAATAAAAGTATTTTCATTTAGATATATTTTGTGTTTTAAATAATATATTTTATATTTTCATTAATTTTTAATTTAATATTTTTCAAGGATGCTTGTAAGAGAAAGAAAATAACAAATAAAATAAGTTTCCTTTAAATCGCTTTAAATTAAAAACTAATTTTTAGTTTTTTTTTTAGTTTCAAAAAAAGATTTTTTTTTGAAAAAAAAAATTAATTTTTAATATTATATTTTTTTTTGGTTTTTAAGTATTTGAGAAAATGCAATATACTATTTACTGTAAATAATATATAATGGAATGCTTAGCATTACATATCTTCACAGCTTGATATTTTATAAAAAAATGTTTAATTTTATTTGTTGATCTGTGTTCTTTTTAAGAAATTACCTATCAAGCTGTTAACGTATAGGTATCATCTAATACGCGGTTTTATTGAGCTCCATATATTTAAATCCTCAATCTTCCCAAAATAATCCTATAAGGAAATAATATAGATCAAGACAAAATCCTTATCACTCCATAAATTGTGAATCTGCCTAAGTGGGTTTCCAAAGCCATTAAATTTTCTATACATATTTAAAAAGAAAATATGCCAATGTAAATCGTGAGAAAAATGTTCTCGAAAAACCACTGATCATTTCTTAAGTTCAAATTTATCGGTATAAAATACCTTATTATATTCTTCATAGTGAGCAAGCGCTAGAATAGTATATTCTATAACTAGTATGGAATAGATAATATTCCGCGCGAGCGGAAAGTTTGTAGACTATACTTTTTCTTCGACTGGAAATATGAAAAACTGTATGACTTTAAACTGCGGATAAGGTTATAAACAATGTTTTTTGTGATTTGACATTGTAAATGTAACAAAACACATAGTTTTAAATAAAGCAATTAATGTTATTTAATAATTTTATCAAATCAGTACTTAAAAAAGATTTTTATTTAATTTTAGCACATATTTACAAATTATAATGCAAAAATTAAAGGTTATGTGACAGATATCAGGTTTAAATATTTAACAATAGATAGAGCAGTTTTATTTTTTGAACGAAATTGATAAAAAAACTGGTGCGAGGCTATAATAGTCTTCTCTACCGTGGTTAATATATTATTTTTTTCACTACTAGCGCATTTATTCTTATTATTTAACATTTTTATATCAATAATAAACTAAAATGGTTGCTGGATCTTAATTAACCGCTCAAAAATAAGTAGCCTTTGAAATCGCCATTTCTGAAAACAAATGAATAAATTGATTTATTCACTGAAAGTTGACAGTTCTAGTGGGTGGAATTTTGATATTTTAAATATTTGTGAAAACATCGGTAAGCTGTTTATTTACTGAATAATATGTTTTATTATATTATAACTAATTTATTTATAATATTTGACATGCTTTTTTTTTATCCAATGGCAAAATATTTTTGTTTTTGTCCATTAAAAACTATAAACAATGACATGTCTTTGCAATTCAAGGAAAATCAAGTGACAGATAACAATTGTTTATAAAATTTAAGCGTACTATGAGAGAAAAAATTATTATTGCTATAGGTAAAGAAAATTGACATGATAAATAATGGTAGGTTCTAAAGCTAGTAGTGGAAAAACAACATTATTAATTAAACTTAAATTAAAACACTTGCTTGAATTTTGACAGGATAGGTTAAAAGGTATAATTAAATTATTTAATTAAATTAAAGTTTTTCTTCAGAAAAATCTGTAAATTGCTTCTTATTGTCATTATTTAAAAAAAATTGGCATTTTCATAAGAAATCTTATAAAATCTCATCTCTACTCATACACATCTCTACTCCCACACAACTCTACTCAAACACATCTCTACTCACACATATCTCTACTCACACACATCTCTACCCATTGTCATATACTTTGACATTTATTTAATTAGAACTAGCATACCATGGCGAAAAAAGCACTAATCTAAATTAATTTAATTTTTTTTTCTGTAATTTAGCTTATAAGTTTGTTTATTGCAACCAAAATTTATTATGAGGTTTATTACTACTAATAGTAGCATGGAATTAACAAAATTTGTTTCCCATAAATAAACTTATACTTAAGCTAATCTACGAAAAAAATATTAAATAAAATTTAGTTAGTGCTTTGTTCTGCCATGGTATTCTAGTTTTAATCAAATAAATGTCCAAATGAGTAGATATGTGTGTGAGTAGAGATAAGTGTGAGTAGAGTTGTGTTTGAGTAGTTGTGTGTGAGTAGAGATGTTTGTGAGTAGAGACGTGTGTGAGTAGAGACGTGTGTGAGTAGATATGTGTGTGAGTAGAGATGTGCGTAAGTAGAGATGTGATGTACAGTGTGTACAATGGAATGCGAAGCATTACATATTTTCACTGCTTGTTGGAGCTCTATCAAAATATGCAAAAATATTATAAATTTAAAAGTTTTTTTTTTTCATTATTTTCTATTATAAATGTTATATTATCTGTAAACTAATAATGGTAACCTATATTATTATTTCCACCCGCAAATAATGATTAAATTGTTTTTCAAAAGATAAAAAAGTAATCTACATAAACAAGTTGATCATATTAATGTATAGATAATTGATTTTAATAAAAAACTTGTCGTAAAAAAACTTGCTCAACCAATATTATATCAAGTTTTTTTTATACAGAAAATGATTGGCGATAAATAATTACCTACAGATACAGGATACGTAACCAGTATCTCGTAAGATGTCTCCGATAAATTATAAGAATTAATCTATAATTTAAAATAATTTTTTCTTTTTTTATCAATTTTTCAGGATAGGTAAATCCACCAGATTTTTGAAAAAAAGAAATCTACAACATTTGTGCTCCATCTACAACCGATGAAATCAATAAATAATTATTATTTTTTTAGTTATGCTGTTTTAATTGAAGCTTTTACTAATTTTAAATCTATCATAAATAGGAAAATTATAATTTTCTTCCCATGAATAAATATAAGATAATTATTCCGAAAATTTCCAGTTTTCTTAAGCTACTTACCATTCAACTGAGGAATTCTCAGCTAACTGTCAGTTTTAGACTCCCTGATTGGTTAGATTTGACTGAGTATACTGCCCTTCTAAGACAAGTTGTCCTATCTGCAAATTAGATATTTTGAAATATGGCCAGTTTTATTGTTTTTGTTTGCACTTTTTGAAAACATGTTTAAATAAATATGGCGTTGGGTTCTGCTTTATTTTAACTCAAAAATACGTAATATCCTTTAAAAAAAAAAATTATTGTCAGAAAAATAAATTGTCATACTCAATGCATTTGTCCTACCTGAGAAAGTTAGGACAACATGATCTAAAAACACCAATCAAATTACTAATTATTATATAACTCTTTATTAGCAAGTTAGCTCTTAAATACAAATAATAATAAATAATACAACACAATACTAAAAAATACTTAAAAAAAAACAATAATACAACACAGTAAAAATACAACACCGTAATTAAAATATTAAAACCTAGCATACATAGCACAGCCTATTGATAGCTGTATTTATTTTTAATATAAGTCCTACACTCTCTTTTAAAAATATTTAAACTACCAATCTCCTTTATGTTATTCGGCATTTCGTTAAACAAAGTAAATCCAAATTCAAAGATAGTGTCACTATTATAGTCACTAATGTAAAAATTGTTTCTATGTCTAGTGTTATGCTCATGTATTTCATGCACAAAGTGTACATAATTATTCAAATAATTAGGAAGCAATTTGTTTTTCAGTTTAAAAATAAAAATTAGTATTTTATAGTAGATTGTTTGTTTAAACGTTAAAAAGTTTAAAGTTTCCAACATTAAAGAGATCGGGGTTCTTTTCTTGCATTGTAAAACAGCCCGCATCCCTCCATTTTGTAATTTTTGAAGGCCATTTATTTGCTCCTCATTTAAATTAAAAAATATAGTTGCACAGTACATATTATATTTATAAATCCGCTCATTCAGGTCCCTGTTCTTTGTAAAATAGACTGATGAAAAAATAATATTAACATTACATAACTCTTTAATTGCAGTACATATATTCTTAAATAAGGGGTATTGTTTCCGTTTAAAATCATTATTACCTCCTATAATTATAACATAATCACTACTATTTAAATCCTTCGTTAAGTCTTTTATATTTCTTAAAACGTCTTCCAATAAAGCTCCCGGTTTGACGAAGGATGTTATAGAGTAGCCATTAAGAATATTTCTTAGCTTAAAGTTTATATCCTTACTGTAGTCATCACCAATAATCAGTACCTTCTGTTTTGAATTAGTAGAATTTGGGTATTTATTGCTTATTGTACTACTTGGCCCGCTTATCTCAATTTCTAATAATGCTGGAGTGCTTGATTTATTTTTAATATTTGTTTGTTCTGTATTAGTAATATTATTTGCTTTGTCCTGCAATTGCTCAGATCTTTTCGAATCTGTTGATTTTAGTATTGGTGTGATATTACATTGAGTTTGCTTTGATTTAGAAAATTTTCTCTGTGAAGTTTGCGTGCCAATATTCACAACGGTGTTAGGATACATGTTGTTATAGCCGTAGCTTATTTCTGTTTGACAGGTGCTGTGGTGATTAGCCGATTCATATTGAGTGCTACTATGAATTAGGGTTTTGGAATTTTTCTTTATAAAACTATTAATTGTTTTATCTTTATCCTGTACCAATAGCTTTAAAGAAGAATTTTCCTGTTCCAGTTTTACAATTTTGTCATTAAGGGCACTTATTTGGTTGTGTGCTGATGCAAGTTTGTTTCTCAAATCTATTATAACTTGCTTAGTTTCGCATAATTTCTCTTCATTATCTTCAGATGTTTCAATGCTTACATATTTACGATTTGGCGTATCAGGTGAAGAAAGGTCCGTTACCATTCTTTTTGCTGCACGATTAAAAGCTGTCCTTCTGTTAGACATTGCTAAAGTCTTTGGCTTAAATACTTTTAAAATATCTTGTCTTATATAATAAGTTTAATAAAAAAAAAAACAATATTTTAAAAGGTTAAAATATGAATGTACGACACATGTTTAGAGCACGGAATTTTAAAAGATAATTGTTATCACAAAAAGTTAAAAAGTAAACAAACACCATAAATGTTACTTTTAAGCTTAAGTTTTCCAAGTTTTTACTATTTTTTGTTAAAAATCAGTTTCTTTAGCATATAAGCTTTAAATTGGTATGCAACACATAATTTTGATTTCACTTTTTCACTATAATAAATCGGTACGAATATACTTATGAACTTGTTAGAACAACCGTCGTATGTAGTAATAAGTAGTAGTAATGTAATGTTAGTCCTAGTCCTGACTTATTCGTCTAGTAAACACTAGTTAGGACAATTTAATTTAGAAAACAATTTCACATAGGACAATTATCTTAGGGTAATTTTTAGGATTTGGGTTTTAGATAGGATATTTCTTTTTAGTAGGTACATGGGGCTAGTATTAAGCAATACAATGGTGTGCTTATCTCAAAAAGTGAATTTTTGCAGATAGGACAACTTTTCTTAGAAGGGCAGTATAATCTAAATTCTCGGTTGAATGGTAAGTAGCTAAAACTAAAATAAATTATTAGACTTACATTTACGTTATTGTAGTATTTGCGTATGTCCGTAAGAAAATAATCCCTATTGTTTCTATATACTTGGGCACAAAATTCTACTGTGACTATCATTATAAAACTTTAATAGTAGTAGTAGGGAAGGGGAAGACGAGTCTGCTATTTTTGCCTGAATCGAACTACTCTATTTTTTTAATAACATTTTGTCACGAAAAATCTGAGCCTTGACCATCACTGCTATCTAAATTAGATTAATTTGTTTAACTTCGCCACCTCATCGCAGAATTCTGAAAGGTAAATATATTTATTTAGAAATTACTATAGTATTTACAATATATATGTAAATACTATATTTGAGGTGTCAACTATAGCCTCAGTTCTTTTTTTATAAATAAATCGTTTATAATTTCTTAACTTTGACCGACAACTGAGTATCTTTTGCTGTGGACGAATATATTTATTCTATCATTAAAGTTAAAGCTACAAGGTCCCCCCGTTCAAGGTTAAATAAGTCTGCTGTTCGTACCGTATTATTGCCTATCCCTAATCTTAAAATTGCAAATTATATGCAACACTACCCGTGTGTACGAGCACAAATAAATAATGCAATTGATAATTATAGTTTCCGCACTCTTTATCGACTTTTTAAGTTTATCCATATGTTTACTGTGCAAAATGTACATTATACTATAATGAATATACCTACAGTATAATTAATCACTTTGTTTTATCTCGTTTAAAAAACCTTGGAGATTTAATACAATGCAGGTTTAAAAAAAATAAATGTTTATTACATTTCTCTGTTATACTTATGTGTTTCAGTTATGGAAAACCTAATTTACGACTCCACAGAACGGACACTTTAGCACCTTCCAATCAAATTCACAAAAGTTTTACGAGATGACTCTGTTGGCTAATTTACAAGTTTCTATAGGTCAAATGAATCAGACACATAAATCAGTCAACGAGGAGTTCCTATATTAAAATTTCAATAAATGCACACGGGCTAATATTTTAAAGCGTACTAGTGGATGGTAACAGAATACTCCTGTTAGTTTTTCACTGCGTGATTTGCGTAAGGGGTGTCCGCTATCTTGAATGTTACGGGTGAGTTCGGTTGTCTCGCTAAATATGCATCTTACGATAAAAATGCATATAACCAAGGAGGAAATTTCCAACACATTTTGTTTGATCATCAATATATTATTAACAATCGAGTTCTAAATATTTCAAAATGGCCATGTTGAGGGTGAAATTATTTTTTTCGATTTGGCTGAAAAGCCAAATTATTTATCGGAGGATAAAAATAGTTATTAGCAAACTTGGTGCTCTTAAAATTTTCTATAAGTTCCATATATTACAAGTATTTTTTACAGTTAATATGAAGTATTTATTAATATGATATATTTTGAACTATTTATTAATATGTTTTCTTTGGGTGTATATATTTAAGTTTTGCTATTTTGGTACAGATGACAGTTTCGGCAGACAGACCTATATACCGATGGACATTTCTCCACTAATCAAGAAAAAATAATAAAAAATAAATAAATTTTAGGTCGATCCCAGTTCTTTCTCTTTAAGAAAAAGTTATAAACTATTTTCTAAATTTATATTCCATGTTGGAAGAAAACGAGAAAATTACTGTTTCCTAAAGGTATTTATGTACATTTTCTTTGTCTGCTTAAAAAAAGCTTTAATTTGACATATTACAAAGGCTATATAATTAAAGCGTTTCTTGTGAGGGGGTGCTCTATTATAAAGCTCTTAACTCGTCGTAATGCTTTTCATGTTTAATTTTTACCTCCAGTAGTCAAATTATAATATAATTATATAATTATTTAATTTTTTAAGTAAATTACTTTTAATGTAATTTTTAGAAATTCATTATTCCGTACATTTTTGTAACTGCTAATTAAAATTTATTATTTAACTATTATAATTAATTAGGTATTGCTTTGTGGAAATTAATTCTCTATGCTTGATAATAATAATAATAGCAAATTTCGTTTTACACAGATAAAAATCACACAATAAGTTATGTAAAATTTCACAAAACTTATCGCTATATTTTTATAATTTACATAATATATTATGTATCTTCACATAACTTATTATGTAATTTTTAAGTTTCGCATAACTTATTATGTAATTTTTATATTTCACGTAATATATAATGTCCTAAAGGTCGCTACCAGCAAAAAAGCATGTTTTTGTAAAATGCATATATTTTTTCAAAAATTATTGTTTTTTTTTATTATATATGCACAATTTTTGACTTAAAATGATCTAGGTTAGTTGCTTTATAAAAGTTATGGTCAAAGATGGTATGGGTGAGCGAGCATGCGCGCCTCGAGGAGGACAGGGGGTCCGTCGTCGTCCCTGGCTATTCAAATATATAATATTTTGTTTCGTTTTTAACAATTTCGAAAACAAATGCCTGCGGTGCTGGAAATGGTTACTGAATGCAAACCCATAAGAAACATGTATTTAAAATACATAATTTTCATATTTTAAACCGTAATTTTTAGACGTATCCTCTTTAAATATTCCTAAAATTGCAGGGGTAATATCATAAGTGATACTAGGTTAGGTATCGGTGGGTTTTTACATAAATTTTACGAATATTAATCCCAATGACTAGAATGCAACGACCGCTTTAGCAGGAGTTGCATTTTCCAAAAATTGGGATTAATATGAGTAAAACTTGAGAAAAAAAAAACAACCGGTACCTAACCTTGTATCACGTATTGATATTTAGGGAGAGAATATAATTTATATTTAATACACATACCCCTTAATTATGATGTATTAATCCACAAATAAATTATATTTTATAAATTAAAAAGAAAACAACATTACGATTTTAGATTAGAGAAAAGAGGGGTAAAAAACCATCGTAGGAGTAAGGTATTCTCACTTATCAGTACAGCATACTACATATATATAAATCGTATTCTCATTAAAATACCTTGAATTTTATCGTAACTTGAAAAATATTTTTGAAGTAAGTATCAAGGGTGCAAGAATTAGTGAATTATAGGGTGACCCACCAAAATTTCAGATTGAAAACTTAGGAGGTCTCACCCCTTAAATTTGTTCATTGGGGTAAGAATATCATCCCTGATTTTTTTTAGAATATTTGAAAAAAATCTAGACGTCGCTCACAGCCATTTTGTAAAAAGATATGTTTCTTAAGCTTTTTTATTTTTGTTAAGGCCGAAGGATTTTTTATTTAAATCCTTTTAATACGGCACGGTATAAAGGGATGGTAAATAGATAACATAAAAAAAAATCAGAAAGTTTTCTTTCAAAATGGTGGAGCTGTGCCCTTTAGGGTTTGAAAATCCACTACATTGCTTTATTTTAGGCGTAATGACAATTTTTGTTTTCATAGTCTTAAAATATTGTGCCTGTAGCCCAATATGTCCACACATAAAAACCAGTAAATTTACGGGGTAGGTATCCAGAAAAAAATATTATATATATATTTTTAACATTTTTGAGAGACGAAGTCGGTTTTTAGGAAATTTAGTTTTAATTTTCAAGGGTTTTTTGCTTTAGATAAATTCCGAAATACACACCTATAAAATCTGTAGTAGTTTTTTATTGGATATACAAAAGTTCAAAAAAGAAAAATTAAAATATATATAAAAAAAATGACTACAAATTTGATGTTTGTATGTATCAGAATTTGTCTATAAACAATAAAAAACATAGTGGTTTGGGGACATATCGGGCTACACGCATAATATTTTAACCAAAAAAAAAAATATGCCTATCATTACGCCTAAAATGAAGCATTTTCGAACTTAAAAGGGCACAGATCCGCAATTTTAAAATAAAACATTACGATTTTTTTTGAGGTTATACATTTACTATCCCTTTAAATTCAATTTAAATAAAAAATCCTTCGGCCTTATAAAAAAAAGCTAAAGAAACATCTTTTTAAAAAATGGCTGTAAGCGAACTCTATGAAATTTTGGTGGGTCACCCTAGTGAACACTAATAAGTTGTTAATTAAATATTTTAATTCATTAATACCAGTTTCAAAACATCTTTCTCTAAAATGATGCTTTATTTAGAAAAATTGTGTTTATAGATTAAGATTAAAAAATAATTTTTTAATTTCTATGTAAAAAAATTACGATCAGTTGGTACGCCACAAAAACATTGCTAATGTAAATAATTCAAGAATATTTACTTTTTATACATGATTTTAAATTTTATTTTTAATTCTGATAAATAATGCATTATAGGGTTAAAAATATGTAATTATAATTAAAGGGGGTTTTGCTTAAAATAAGAAAAAGTGCTAGATAGATTTTTTTTTATTTTTGTCAAAATTATCCTTACGAATCGACATACAGAAAGAGAAATGGGTTAATTTGAAGTTGATTTAAAGAGACCTACCACCCCACCGTAAGCAATATTGTATTCACCGAAACATTTATTAGTAGACGTATTAAAGTAGTACCTGAACTAAAGTGGCCATAACTCAAAGACGAAGCATTTTAGACAAAATGTGTACACACATGTCATATTATGATCCTTTTTATTCTTTCGGTGAGTACAATATGGCTATGTGTAGCCAGTACACCCTGTATAGTTCTCCGCATGAAACAAAGTCTCCGACGAAAGGGGGAGGATTCATTTGCGCTCTCTTCTTTCCATCAAAAGCGTTATAAGGCGTGCGTGCCTACAACGGGCCTCTCAATTGCACACACATTGCTAACATTTTTCCCGTAGCCACAGATCCGTGCGTCAAAGTATATCACACTTTGTTGTTGTGTTAATAGCTATATAATTTTATTAGTGAAACGAGTTAAAATGTACACATTTTATCTTCATTTCATTTAAACCTCAGGGCGTTGACTGTTAACTCTAAACAGTTGCCAAGGTTTTAATCAACCAAAAAAAAAAATGATTCGGTTTAAATTCATAAATGTATAAATATATTAATTGGAAATCTGCTTTTCATAATATTTCGGGTACATAAGTACGTCAACGAGTTTATTTATGGGGACTTTTAGATTTACCTGAGCCAAGTTTGATATGTTTTGAGCAGAGGCCAAGGTTAGATGCCAATAATTATTTAACACTTCAATTAAACGATTTTGTTTAATTAGACTTTCGTTTTTAATAAATAATTCTAGAAAAATTTAGAAAAATCTTTTTTTAGGCAGACTTACTAAAAAGTACCTTATCTATTTAGTTCTCTGTTTTTTATAAAAATTATTTAATATACGGCGCCTATATTCACCCAAGTTTACTTAAATTTTACGAGATGACACTACTGGCAAGCGGACTACGTATACTATTAAAATCTATTACTCGCTACGATAAAAATTTTAGCGGTAGGGTACCACTATTAAGGCCTATCCAGAAGCTTGCATAAGTACATAAAACATAAGAATGCGATGCCGTGATTGGCTTACAAGATACATAGCGGCACATCAAGCCAATCATGGCATCGCATTGTTATGTACTATGTTCTTACACGAGCCTGTGGATGTGCCCTTAGTCAAATAACGAGGAATTCCAATGTTGAAATTGCAATAAATGCACACGGGCTGATATTTTAAAGAGTAGTAGTGAAAGGAAACGGAACACTTCTCTTAGTTTTTTTACCGGGTGGTTTGCGTAAGGGAGGGTCTGCTATCTTGAAGTTTAGGGTGGGTGCGGTTATCTCGATAAATATGTATCTTAGGATAAAAATGCACATTACCAGTTTTGTTAAGGAAGAAATTACCAACAATTCTTTTTTGGATCACTTTTTTAATATATTAATAACAATCGAGTTATAAATATTCTAAAATGAAAAATGAAAAAAGTTTTTTAGTATGGTTACAGAGAGCGAGTTTCATCATCTGTAACCGTACCAAAATACCTATGAAAATTCATAAAATATGGAAGTTATGAAGAATTTCAAGAGTTACATGTTTGCTCATAAACACTTTTATCTTCCAATTAATAGTTTGGCTAAAAAATCGAAAAAAAATTTTTTTTCTCCAACATGGCTATTTTTGAATATAACTCGATTGTTATTATTATAATGGAAAAATGATATTTACAAAAACTGTTGGAAATCTGCTCCTTAACAAAATTGGTAATATGAACTTTTATCGTAAGATGCATATTTACCGAGTTTGCGGTTATCTCACCCTTAAAATTCAAGATAGCGGACACCCCTTACGCCAATCACCCGGTGAAAACTAACAGCAGTGTTCTGTTACCATCCACTACTTTCCTTTAAAATATCAGCCCGTGTGCATTTATTGAAATTTACATTAATTATTTGACTGGACTATCTTGTCTAAAATTTCGGCGGTTGATAGAATTCTATACCAAGTGCCTGACAGTAGTGTCAGTGTGCCGAAATAATAATAAAAGATATCTGCATCCCGGAACATGACTTTTGTTATATTACTATAATAATTATATTAGTGTAATTTTGCTTTCCCATTTTGAAAATTTTCAAATTTTCGGAAAGCCTTGTATTCGTGCAAAAATTTTCAATTTTTTATGTCGATATAAATCAATTTCAAGCAAAAAAAAATTGTCGGTCGGTGGATCGTTCTCTCCGGAAAATCTTGTAAGATCGATTACTTAAGAACGCTTTAAGCTAGAGACTTTATATTTGGCGTACAGGTATGTTACCAATAGTTCTCGCTCGGGATTTTTTTTGGTGAACATTGGTGTCGGGCAAGGGGGGCAAATGAGAAAAAAATATTTTTTTTACAAAAATTTGAAAATTTTTTTTGTTAAAATTGAATCTGATAATCAACCTTTTTTAATTTAACCCCCGCGGGGGTGAGGGGGTAAATATTTTTAAATACTTTTAATTTTTTCGTAAAAATTGGTATATATGGGTTTTTGGGGTCGACGAATATGAAACTGATAATTTTTTCTAATTTGACCTCCTAAACTGTAAAAACTGGTATATTGGAGTTTTTGAGGTTGCCGAAAGTGAATCACATAATAAAAAATCTAAATCCACCCCCTGAGGGGCGGGGGTTAGTTTTTGTGAAAATTGGTATATTTTTAAGGTTGCTAAAAGTAAATCTGATAATAAAAAATCTATTTTACGAGCGGAGGTGAAAAATAGGAAAGCTCTTTTACTGGGCAGTGTATTATATATTATAATATATACCATTATACTTTTTTTTGTATATAAATACTTATGTTATGTTAATTTAATAGAATGTGATATTTTCTGCCACTGGAGAAAATAAATAAAATCATGTAACTATATATACAGATTCTGTATGTGTAATGGATTTTCTCATCACCTTTTTAAATTCAAATTGTTGTTTGAGGTGCTTAATTTATAATTATTAAATTATAATTTAAAATAACATTTCAAATGCACAAAATTAAAATAAACATAGCTATTAACATATATGATTGATTATATTAATTAAAGCAATTAAAACTAGCCTAATTTATGTGTAATTACGAACAAAATTAACTGCAACAATGTTCTGAATACTGCAATACATTTCACAGGATCATAAAGTCAAATTTGTAGTATTAAGTGCCCTATTTGAACTTATATAGTATGCAAATTTTGGATAAATTAACAAGTAAGATATCCGTGTAAGTTTAATTTTTAGACGACATAGTATTATATAGTTGGACACATGGATCTGTGGCTACGGGAAATATTTTTGGAATGTATGTGCAAGTGGGAGGCCCGATGTAGGCACGTACGCCTTATAACGCTCTTGACGGAAACAAGAGGTCTCGAATGATTCCTCCCCCTTACGTCGGAGACTTTCTTTCGTGCGGAGAACTATATTTCTCCGTATGAAACAAAATCTACGACTTTAAAGAAGGTCAAAATAGTTAATACATGGTGTGTTATCATGTTAGGACTAATTATTAATTATTTTCATGTAAAATTTTTAATATTTATGCACAAAATATTAAAAATGTGAATAATTTTGAAGAAAAAAAAAACCTTCAAAAAAAATATTAAAAAATAAATAGTTACACAGTTGAATAGAAAATTGTAAGCTCTTTTAAATGACTTATTACAAAACCTAGGGTGCCATTACTGAATAAAAAATTGAAAAATATGGCAAGTGATAGTTTTTATTGTGTGATACAAATATTCCAAATATGAAGTTTATATCTCATTCCGTTCAAAAGTTACGGGGCTGTACCATTTAAGAATAATAATATTATCTATTTATTTGCAATTTTGGCGAAGGCGCCAAAATGCGACCCCCTTAAAATAAAATTGTGAAAATAACTGATTCACAGCAGTGCAAATCTTTATTGATTGTCATGATTACTATGCCGTTTGTTATTTTGAGGTTTTAGTTACCTCATAATATCCATAAAAACTTTTGTTATACCAGAAACGTTTAATTTGGTTATTACCGAATTTGGCTTAATTACATATAATTAAAGATTAGAAATCTAAAGAAATAATTACATGTTATAAAAAAGCAAAGAATAAGCAGCCGAGAATAAATATAACACTGCAAAAAATAAAAAAAAATAAACAAAAAAAAAACTTAAACTCCCTCTGCTAAAAAGAAACTTAACGAAGCAATATTTGGTTTGTTCTGGGGTAGCAATCTTCGTAATCGCCCTAAAAACAGTTTTTTCATCTATCATTATTTTTTGTTCAATTGTAATATCTCAATGAATAAATCTGTATATCTGAAAAAAAAAAATAACTTTTGAAAAAGTTTAAATGTCCTCAGTTTCAATGTCCATCAACCAATCATATCTATTTTACTTTTTGCACTAGTGCAAAAAACATACTTTTTATATAGATATTACACAAAAGTGGCACATAGAAGTCTGCGTGATATTTTAACTTTTACTCAAAAATATTTTCTGTATGCTATAATTATTCTATAAATTTTTACTTTTTGAACAATATAGGTGTAGTATACATATCCTATCATACAAAAAGTAGTTTATGAACAAAAAATACTGCCTTTAGGGGATTATGGAGAATGCTTGGAGAGCTAACTATTTTTTTTTTTTTTGAAGGTAACATCTCAATAAATATATTTTAATTTTTGCCAAAAAAAAGGACATATGAGTTCAAATGGCATCAGTTTCAATGTCAATCAACCAATCTACGTTATCTATTTTACTTTTTGCACTAGTGCGAAAAATCATACTTTTCACATAGATTTATTACACAAAAAGTGGCACTTTAAGATACGAGTCTGCGTTTGACAGCCGAGATGTTTTAACTTTTCCTCAGAAACATTTTCTGTATGCTATAATTATTCTATAAACTAGATGAAACGTTGCAGGCACCCTGTCAAAACATCGGCACTATTGTACACTAGAGCTATCTAGTTTGCAAATTTCAAACTAGGTGTTTTGTTTGATTTTAAATTCTGTATCTTTAAAATATTATTTTTTAGCAAAAAACTGTATATAACATTTTTTATAAGGCTTAAAAAGAGCTTTTATTTGAAATATAATTTTTTGAAATCGGGTTATAAATATGTGAGATATGCTAAAAAAACCTTTTGCTGCTTTAAACGCCAATATCTCGAAAACAATTCGTTTTAGGAAAACGTTGTTTATAACATTTTTTTACCAACTTAAAATTATCTTTTATATAAGTGCTAAATTACAATAATAATTGCCTTATTTATAAACAAAAAACCCTAAAAATAAGAGTTTTACCTTTTTTTTACCCCCTTACCCCCAATCGTATACCTCCAAAATCTAATCAGCTCTTTGGAATACGATAAGAAACAATATGCAAAAAACCGCAAGTCGATATCTCATGCAGAAATGGAGTTAGAGAGTTTACACCCAGACAGACAGACACACAGACAGACGGACGCAATTTTTTTTTTAATGATTTCGACTCAGAATGGTCTAAAACGTCGAGAAATGTGAAAAAAACGTGGTCAAAGACTTTGACTTTTCGGCGAAGATTTCAATACATATGCACTCTTAGTAGCACTAAGTGCCGATGTAATTTTTACTGTTTGAACAATATAGTTTAGTATACATATCATACTATCACTTTTAATAAATATATTTAAATTATTATGTCATCTATTACAAAAATATTAATTAATTATTTATTATTTATACTTGTTTGTAAACAATACAATATTATAGTAGGATGTATGAATATATTATACTGAAACTTGTTTATAATTATGTTAACATAACCTAACATAATTCTGGTCATGATTTAATTTTAATTTTAAATTAATTAAAGCTTAATTATTCAGTTAAAAAGATGAATACTTGCATGTTATTTTGTAAACTATAGCCGTTACCAATACAAAAGCTTACTTTAAGATTGAAGATTTATGCATTCACTTTTTTTTTATTATAAGGGATTAAATTAATTAATTAAATTAATTAAATTAATTAAATTAATTATTAAATACTATTTATCTTATTTTTTTAAGGAACTAAAATGTAATTATATAAATAGTAATTATAGACCAAGGCAGAGAAAACATTTTTTATAGCCGAGCGTATTAAATCCCGAGCTGCCTAGCAGCAAGGGCTTTAACAGTGCTAGGCTGTAATAGTCTTCTCTACCGTGGTTTATATATTTGTTTTTTTACTACTAGCATTATTTAACTATTTTTATTCAAATAATAAAATAAATTGTTAACAAGAATGATATTTCTTGAAATTTTCATAAAAATTAATTAGCCTTGATCACTGACATTTGAATACTTTGAACTGACGTTTAAAAATTTAGTTTTTTAAAAATAATTTTGTGTAATATTTAGCTAATTATTGATTGTATTAATTGGTAATAATTATAATTAATTATATTTAATTATATTTATTAAATAGAAAGTTATTTAAAGCTATTTACTTGGGTTTAATTAGTAAAAATTGCACAAAGAACCGAAACATCAAGTGACAGAAATCAGTTGTTTATATTTACTCCTACTAGGAGAGAAAAAATTATCATTGCTATAGGTGAAGAAAATTGATTTTACAGTCTGAAAATATGATAAATAATGGTATGGTCTAAAGCTAGTAGTGAAAAAATTAATTTTTTTTGCTCTTTTACCGGTTTCTATGTGCACTGTACATAAAAACCGGTCAAGTTAACAAGGAAAGTGACTTGGACCACCCTGTATATTCTATAACAATAAGGAAAATTACGCTCATTTTGTAAATAAAAATATATTCCAGCTATTAGTACAATCATGGCAAGCGTTACTCCTGAAGTAACGGTTTTTTTATTTTTTTTATTATTTTAATACCAGTTTAAAAATTAGTTAATTAGTTAATTTTTATACAAGCTGAGGTGCCAAAAACCCGACTACGAAAAATTGCCTGATAAAGAAAATAAAAAATCGGAAACCTGGTCGAATCAAATACTATTTTTGAATTGAATGTGGATCAATGTTATTAAACTTAAGGTTAAACAAGCCGTGAAGATATGTTATTACATATGCGTAGCATTCTACGCATTCCATTATACTACTAAATGGTATCGCATTTTCCCAAAATTGTTTTACGTTTTTATGCAAGCTTCTGGATAGGCCTTTATACTTTTGAAAAAAACACGCTAGCCAACTAGAGTGAGTTCGATTCTTACTGGCGCCGATTTGTCTTTTTCAGTTAATTAATGATTGAAATTTGGCGAAGGCGTAAGTGAAGCGGACACTCCCTATAAAAACTGGTTCGAAAGTCAGTATAAGACGGTGGTCACTTCTACTACTAGCCCACATAAGTCCTGGACTTAGGGGATGCTTAATTAAGTTGAATAGTACTAGGTTAAGTATTGAAAGTTGAGTTTTAGTAAAACACCATGTGCACATGTGGTTATTGTGGTAGATGATTTTTCGAAATTTGAAAAACATTCTATATTCTGAATTGTAGTAGAATCTGGTTGTATAAAACTTCACTAGCATTGGACCGGTGTCAAATTTGTAAATAGTTGGCCATGGCATTGTCAGAAGTCACATCTGGCCTGGCATTGCAATTAACCTTCACCGCCTAAGGAATACCAGAGCAGTTCCTGCCAAAATTTGCTAACACTAGGGGTCATCTACAAATGAAATCACTTATTTAGAGGAAAATAATCCGAACTATTTCACAAGCAATATATAGGCCTATCAAAACCTTGCATTTTTAGTTTCTTGACCAATCAGTTCAAAATGAATCTGATAATTTTTGCACCAGTGCAATTATCACTTGGTTACTATGGAAACAAGAAACTGACAGTTACTGAGATCTTAATAAATTATATTTTTGCAAAATGTGTTTTTAATTTGTGAAGCTTACCTTTAGTTGATTTATTTTTATTGATAAGCGATATAAATGCTCATTTATTACCAAAACATCCTAGGTATAAACCCTAGTTAATTTCAGATAATATATTATATTTTATGCATTCCATCTTAAAAGCTTTAAATCACTGATATTCATAAATTTTAATTTATTTAATTGAATCTTGGTATTAAAAACAGGCCACTCAAAACTAATTTAAACACTTAATTATTAAAAATATATTTACAGTAAAGAAGTAAATAATTTACTTATTTTAAATGACGGAAATCAAAACATCAAATGAATGCGCTGATACCAGTACAGCGTTGCCAAACTTTATTAGAAACCAGTCGCAAATTATTTTTAAGGGTGGAAACACCCATGATTTTATTTATTTTTAGTTGAAAACTAAACTTTTTAAACAAAAACAGCAATGATATTTATTTAAATGCTAAAATATATGATAACAACTATTTTATTGGAATAATCTCAAGCATAAAATATCCCTCAAGCAAAGCTAAGACTTGGCAACATTTGCGAAGAAGTAAACACTGGTGGTTTGGACTTTTATTTGAGATTAAAAATTTTAATTATAGTTGTAAAGTAATATTGTTGTTTAATCCTTAAATTTTTAATTTAAATATGAATAAACATTAAACATGGAAAAATTACTTATTATTTATAGTGGGACAATTTTTTTTTGCATAAATGAAAATTATGTCTAATTTCCTACAAAAACACATGTGATCATTTTTATCATAAGACTATTAGTTTCCGAAATATAGGAATTTTGATATATTTATACATTTTTAATTAGATGTCAAATTTTGAAACTAGTAAAAATTCAGTCATAGGTAAAATAAAATGGTCATGTTTTTGAATAAATTTATGTCTGATAATGGCCTGGTTAAAAAAGACAATTCTATCAAGCTAGAAAAAAAAAACAAAAGGAAATAGTCAAAAAATACAGAACAAGTAACGAATCCGTGAAAAACGAAAACAAGAAAATTGCTGATAGACTTAAACTTTTACGATTAGTTTAAAATACATAAGAAGATTTCCACCCGTTTCACATTTTAATTTTGTGTTTTTATTCTGGACATCGTAAAATAAAAACTCGAATTAGATTTTAGCAAACAAAAACAGTTATTATGGTCCACAAAAAAACAAAAGTGGTCTGCACCGTGGATAGGACGCTAAAACCGAATCTGAGCTCAGTTTAACCCTTACACGTCTGGATTTTTCTCTACAGGTGCACTATACTACCAAGTTACCAATTTTTTTATTGTGTATTTTAACTTTAAATAATTAGTAAAACAAAAAATATTCATACATTTTTTTTTAATGTTTTCCATTTAGGGAAAAAAAGAAAAAAACGGAAAAAAGTAAACAAAATTATTTTATTGTGTATTTAAACTTTAAATGATTAGTAAGACATAAAAAATATATTTTTTAATTTTTTAATATTTTTCATTAAAGAATTTATTATTTTTTTAATGAAATATTAAAAAAATAAAAAAACATATTTTTTATGTATTACTAATTATTTAAAATTCAAATAAACAATAAAAAAATGGTCACTTTTTTCCCGCTTGATAGCTAGTGCGGCTGTAGAGAAAAATCCAGACGTGTAGGAGTTAAACTAAGTTCAATTCGGTTTCAGCGGATGAAAATACATAGGACATGGTCCTATCCATGGCGCAGACAAGTTTTATTTTTTTGTGAGCCTGTGTTATCTGTGCCTAATTCTTGCTTCAGAATAGGCGTCATGTCATTTATGCAGGGTCCCTTATTTAACTACGGTGATGGTATCGCCCACTAACAAACAATTTATGTTAATTGACATTATCATATTCGTTGGTTTTGCATACAAACCGTATTTTTTTGCACGTTTAGTATAAAAAATTATGCAATTTCAAATGAATGTCAAGTTTTAGGCTATGAACTTGAACTGTTGGAATTTATTTTTTTTACCTATTTGAATAATTATTTTACATTGTAACTACTACTCACAGTGCGACCCTGTTAAGAGTAGGTTTTTTGGAATGACCACACAAATTTTCTTTTAGTTGTTGATAGTAGACTACCCCCGCATACATATCACTAGTTACCTAAAGAAGCTTCTTGGGAGATTTTTAGCTTTTTCTGTTTTTTAACTCTCTTTTTGGTATTATTAGAAAACAATCAATTTTCATTAATACTTTGTCAGTGCCGTTCCAAAGTAAAGGCAGTCTAGTATAAACAACCAAAAAAAAATTGGGTGGGCATTCCAAAAAGCCTAAACTCTCACTGTGCGTCATCGAGAATTTATTGGCCGAAAACTACTCATCGGCACGATCCGAAATATTTGAAAAAAATAGGGAGTGGTCTCCCGGTAGTACTTTACATAACAGAGTAATAATTATTTGGTAGATCAATTTTTTTATATTTATTTTTAAATAAAAGGCATTTTCTGTCGAAAACTACCCCAAGGCCCAATCCGAAAATTTTGTAAAAAATAGGGAATGGTCATCCGGCGGTACTTTACATAACAGCGTGAAAATTATTTGGTAGATCAGTTTGTTTATATTTATTTTTAAACAAACAAAACAGAGTAATACCGTCATCCACATTTGTTGGTTGAAAACTACCCCTCAGCACGATCCCAAATTTTTGAAAAAAATAGGAAATGGTCTCCTAGTAGTACTTAACATAACATACGTATGTTATATAAAGTACTACCGGAAGACCAGAAAAGGCTAGGTTTAGGTGACTAGTGATATGTAATGAGGGGGTAGTCTACTATCAACAACTAAAGAAAAATTTGTATGGTCATTCCATAAACAAATATAACAGGGTCGCACTGTGTACTACTAAGTAAAAGTGAATAATTTTTAATTTTTTAGATATTGTATACTTTCTTTTACTTTCTCAAGAGGGGTAAACCGAAGAGGAATTTAAGTGTCACTAGGAAATTTTTGAAGATTTTCTCCTAAAGGTGTAGAAAATTTTGTTTACCCCTCGCTTTCTCATAAAAGAAAGTATTGTGATGGAAAAAAAAAAAGTCTCTGTCTGTCTGTCTGTACCTTAGTAACGAAAATAAAAAATCGTCGCCCTGCGTACTGGGGGCAAAATTGAGAGGAGGTACGATGTTCATCTATTATCTTGTCGCTACCCTATAAACAGCTCAAACCAACCAACCACCAAAACACACAAAGTAGGAAAAGCAACAACTGATCGAGTGACCCTAACTTTTATCCCACATTTTTTTCGAAAACGCATAGTATTCGAGATATTTGAAAGTTTCATGTTAAAAAACACCCGGTATATCGAAAAAATGCGAAAAAATCTAATTTTTTGAATTTGGATACGAATAAAGATATTTGAAATCCGATTTTTTTGGGTTAGAGCCTTATTAATAGAGAAGCAAGCTATATCTCAAAAAAACGAGCTGATCGAGAAAAACGGAAAAAAGTTCCGAAATCAGCGCATCAAATATAGCTAGATGCAACTAAAAGCTCCCTTCAAATGAAAAAAATGTATTTTTGTAGTCAGTGTAATTTATAACAAAAATACCATATTTAAATTAAGACAGTTTAAAAATATTACAGTTTAAAACAGATCCTAGACCAATATTTTATTATTGATATGTTTTTAATGTTCATCCATACTCTTACCTGTAGCGATTAATTTTACATTGGCCATATTTGTATTTTTTATAATAAAAAAATATAAATAAAAAGCAGGTATAAAAAAACTGTCTCTGGAAATTGCAGAATACAAATCCTCTATTATTTTTTATTTATTATTTTAATAAGGCTCGTATACATTATAATGTCTCATTTTATGGTGTGTGCTTAGGTATAAAAGAACAATTTTTACCTATATAAAAACAGCAAAAACAAAATATAAAGAAATGGCCTTCATAAGGGGAGAAAAAAATGCGTAAAACATAAACAGAAGAATTATGTGCTTAATATAACTTCATAATTTTTCTCTGCTTTGTATCATAAAAGATATAATATTACAAATATTTTTATTTTTAATTATAATCATACTCTCGAAAATTAAATCCTACACATTTTTATGTTGAACATTTTTTTTATTACTTTTTACGCGACTACACCGAAAAAAAAATATTTCACTAATTTTGAGCAACTTGCATCCATGAATAAGCTCATTATAATAATATATTTTATTATTTTAACATTATATATTAAAATAAATTTTAATTATTGATACAATGAAACTTATTCTTCATAATGAGCGGTGCCCGCTCCCACCGCGGTGGTAGCTCAGTCGATAAGACTCTGGTCTTGTTATCAAGAGATCCGACGTTGTATCCTTGCTCAGAGAATTAAAAAAAAATAAACTTTTAGTTTAGTGTTTAGGTAGATACTATTGTAATATACTATTTATTGTCACTACTCATAGTGCGATATATGCTATGTGATCCCTAGCCTAAAAAGCTAAAGTGATTTTTTTTTTTAAATGAGCGACATATGTTTTAAAGGTTATACAAGTTGTAAATGTTACTAATTTTATAAAGGTTAAGAAGGTTACAAATGTTATAAAGGCTATAAAGTTTATAAAGGGTATAAAAGTTATAAAAATTTTAATGTTTTTAAAGTTATATTATAAAAATACTAAAAAATGGTAGACCAAATGGTAGTCAATTTGACCAAATTGACAAAAACCAAAAATTGACTTAAAATTATTAAATAAAACTCTAAATTAACATCTTACTTTTATTAAAAATTTTAAACTAAAAAGTTTTTTTTAATATACTGATATAACGTAGGTATTTTATGGTATTTCATACCACGTAAGGTAGGTTTAGTTTTTTACTTTATTGTAACAAAAAAAACTGTGAAATTACTTTTAAAAATGCTCTTTTGGTGTAAATTATACCTTATTTAGATCAAATTGGCAGTGACAGAAGAGTAATATCAAAAATGACAGTTTCAATTTTGTTGTAGTCAAAAACAGATCAATAAACCGGTATTTATACGCGATATATTCGACATCTGATAGGACCATTTTTACACCCTTTAAAACGACCAAGGAATAATAAATTATACGAGAAAAACAATATCTTTCTATCGCTTGTGCCCATTTTCATAAAATTCATATGTTTTCCGGCTGTCACATTTGAAATCTGAGGGCAAACTCGTGCATTTATTTTTATTACGAGGTTATTTTCCAGTGAAAAATGTGTTTTTGTTAAGTTATAGTGGCTCGATTATCATAAGAAACGCGTTTAAAGTGTGTGGCTATGTGTAAACAAGCGTGAACGTCATGACTTTGCACGCTGAGAAACGTAAAGTTATCGGTGTGGGAAATTACCGGTTTACCGGGAAATTGCTGGGAAAAGGAAACTTCGCCAGGGTCGAAGAGGCGCTGCATAACATACTTAACGTCAAGGTAAGTGCTTAATTTCTAATATACGCTCTCCAGACATGATACAAAATATTTATTATTATTACTGTTATACTTTTTACCTACAAATATTGATTTTTAGTTAAACTAAACTATTTGTAGCTGGATAGTATATTTTTAAACGAAGTATATCTGTTATCACGTATATATACGTACACGTGTACACGTATACCATGTACCTATAATAATTGGAAGGCTGGGAATACAAACAGACCAAGTCCAATTTGTTTTGATTTGATTTATTGATATCGTTGGATTCAGCTTGACCAGCTTTATCAAAATACAAATAGACCATGCAACTATTGAACGCAAAAACTATTAATTATATAATATAATACAATGTAATAATATTACGTAGATACGATTTACAGGAAACCCAAAACTTTACGGCTGTTTTCTGAAAAACATACAAGATGTTGGTTAGTCTTATTGTATCAATAAATTAGATAGAATGGAGTTCGAAACAGGATTCCAATAATCATAAGTTAACACGTTCGCTGCCGACAACCCACCTGGTGGGTCCATCCCCTATTCATAGTAAATGACGAGAGCCCGCCTGGCGGGCTCACTGTAGACTTGGATATGAGTAAAGTTACAATGTTTTAAAGCCTGAACATTCCTCTACAAAATTAAATTAAATTCACTTTTCTATCTCTACTAATAAAGCGGGAAATTAATTTTGAACGGGACAGCTACATTCTATATAATTTTCGTCGGCAGCGAACGTGTTAAGGATAGTGACTATAGTGACTATCGTGGTAGCCATTTGTTACTTGTCAGTGTTCAGTTTTTTTACACTGGATGAAATTTAATAAAGATTTTATTTTAACAATTGGCAAATGAGATGGACCATCTCACTTTTACACAAGACACCATAGTAAAAGTTAAACATTTACAATTTTGGCGAAGGCGCAAGTGCACAAATTCATTAGGTACCTTTTTTTAAACTATTCACAGCTCATGCGCTACAATAGTATTAAAGGGTAGTTTTGAATTTAAAAAAAAATTAAAAATCGACCTAGGCAAAAAATTCTTAGATATAATATTATATTTGAAAGTAATTCCCCCAACAACAAAAAAGTTATGAGGGGTTAAACTTTTTTAAAAAATAAAAAAACAATCATAAAAAAATCAAATTCTTTTTGTTTTTTGCAAAAAGACAATCAAGAAAAAAAATTGAAAATTTTTTTTAAAGATTTTTTTGAAATTTTTTTTTTGAAATTTTCGTTTTATTTTTTTTGTTTTTCAATAAAAAAGATCTTATTAAAAAAACATTTTAACATTTTTTTAAGTTTTTTTTTGAATTGTTTTTTTGCAAAAAGGAAATAAAAAAAATTATGATTTTTTTTTTATTTTTTGTAACACACTAACAAAAATTTGATTCCAGCTAATCTCAAAAGTGTGTGACATGATCAGCTGTTTAAATATTTACCGGCAATATTACATATTGCTATCTTGAAGACCAGTGTCCCCAAGTAAAAAGTTTTTATTTTGAATATTTAAGAATTCAGGGATCTTAATGCCCTGTTTCCTTGTTTACTTTTACTAGATCTATAAATGAAATGTCAACACAGTTAGGCTCACTCCATCTCGCGAATATTTAGTTACAAATGGATAGGAAGTTATGATCCTACACAAATGTACTTTAATTTTTGTTAAAAATATTTTAGTCTTAGTCATATAAAAAGTCACGTACTTTAATATTTAAGGACGGACATGAAATGTTGTGTTTTAACAAGAATTAAAGTGCAATTGTATAGAATAATTTTAATTTCCTATCAATTTGTAACTAAATATTCACTTTACTTTTTACAGTGAAATATTAAAAATAAAACTGAAAATAAAACTTGGTAAATCTATCTTCAGATCCAAACCAAACATATAGATTTTATGGGTCTTTTTCATTAATAAATACAGAAATTACCAAAAATATTAAAATTTTGTGATAAAACGTATAAAAAGATTAGATAATATAAGTTTCTCTTATAAAGTGATTGAAAGACACATGCATGGAACACTTGGCTATCGTAAAGTGTCGATAAAATTTGTATTATTGGATGTCTATTTTCGCAACTGAACTTTTATTGTTATTTCCTTGAGATAGCACATTTTTGCTATCATAAAATGCTCATGCTATTGCATTGTAAATGTCTTGTACATTATTTATTCTCTTTCAGTAAAATTTGGGGACATAACATGTAAATTATTTGGTTACTCTGAAAAACAAAAGCAGTGAGAAGAATTTACTCTTCATCTAATGGAACCAAATTTGATCCGCTGTGTATAGCGGGTAGTATAATAATTTTTTTTATTTTTAAATTTAATCTACATAAACAGGAAAGTAGACTTTTCAAATCATTAAGCGTGCATATTTTGCAGCATACACTGTAAAAAGCTATAGTAAATTTAAAGCAGTTATCCTTGTGAGGAAATACTATCTCATATAAGCAAAACAAAAAACTATAATAATGCTTAATTTTTCATGTTATTTGTAAACTGTTTTAAAACTACACAAAATCGAAGATATATCAAGCGCCGCAGGCGAATTTTTTTTATTTCTTGTAAAATACACTGCACAGTAAAAGAGGTTTCCCATTTTACACCTACGCGCGTAAAATGGATTTTTTTATTATTAGATTTACTTTTAGCAACCTTAAAAATATACCAATTTTCACGAAAACTACCCCCCGCCTCTTAGGGGGTGAAGTTAGAAGTTTTTTAATATAATTTCCCTTTCAGCAACCTTAAAAACCCCAATATACCAATTTTCACAAAAACTACCCCCCAAACCCCTCACGGGGTGAAATTAGAAAAATTTTATTATAAGATTCAGTTTTAGCGACTTTAAAAATCCCAATATATAAATTTTCAAGAAAACTACCCTTTTGGGAGTGGACTTAGAACTTTTTTATAATCATATTCACTTTTAGCAACCTCAAAAAGTCCAATATACTAATTTTCACGAAAGCTACCCTCCATCCCTCACCGAAAAAATCTAATTTTTTGAATTTAAAAACAACGGAATAAAGATATTTAAAATCCGCTTTTTTGGGTTACATTTCTTTAATGGAGAACTAATCCACAGCAAAGAAGAAATTAATTGGACCTTATTTTTTTTACTACAATTATAGGCAAAAAAAAACCACTGCGGGCCATATCTTAAAAAAAAAACGAGCTGATCGAGAAAAACAGAAAAAGGTTCTGAAATCAGCGCATAAAATACAGATTCAATTAAAAGCTCCCCGGAAAATTAAAAAAAAAATCTCTTTTTGTAGGGTGTAATTTATCTGGGTGACTTACATCTCTACTCTAAATTTCTCTACTCCCTAACATCCCTACTCCATAACATCCCTACTCCACAACAACTCTACTCCGTAACATCTCTACTCCATAACATCTCTACTCCGTAACAACTCTACTCCACACTATAAGGACTTTATTAGCCACTTAATAATAAATGAGCAGTTCAAAGAACAAAGAATCTTCTTCTTCTAGATTATTTTATATTTTTCCTAGAAAACGTTTAAGTATCTTTAAATTCAAATCTAGAACAATCATAAATGAATTATTCTAAAAGCCAGAATGACCGCGTACTCTTAATATGCACTAATAAGTAAGTAATTAATAAATTAAATTCCTATTTGAAAGTGACAGCATGACAAATATTCATTTGAGTTAAGACAAGTGGCTAATCGAGTGCATGTAGTGCGGAGTAGAGTTGTTACGGAGTAGAGATGTTATGGAGTAGAGATGTTACGGAGTAGAGTTGTTGTTGAGTAGGGATGTTATGGAGTAGGGATGTTAGAGAGTAGAGAAATTTAGAGTAGAGATGTTAGTCTGCCACTTATCTGCGACCGATCCCAGAATAAGCATAATTTTCTTTTTATCATAAACAGATCCAAAAAGCTTCAAGAGATATTGATTTTCTGCAAATACTTCTTTTTTATTTGGAACACCAGTATAGATATAGATAACTCAGGTGTTTTAATTAGGCCCTTAACTTACGGTCTCTTAATCATCCCCTGAAAGATTAACTTTCACAACGAAATGGCTTTTCTGTATAATACATTAACACTAAGTTTATTATCTAATACCTAAATATAATTACTTTTTATTATTAAAAACCGCGTATTATCAGGGGTAACATAACTAGTGACAAGATTAATCATTAATGAGTTTTACTTTCTCCTAAAGAGAAAATATTGTACTATTATGGATAATATAGAGATGACTAAGGAGGTTTTTGGGGGGTTCGTGTTAAAGTCTGTGTTTATTTTGTAATAATTATAATTATTATAATCGTGTGAAAAAAAATTACACAGAGAAAAAGCATTTTAAATTTTCTACAAATTAACTTTAATTATTTTTTTCGTAGAACTATAATAATTATTTTCCGAGATAGGGCATTTTAAAAACATTGCCACTCGTCTAGAAGAGTTATCCGTTTCAGCGGCATATTAACATTTCTACTCCACATTTCTCTACTCCACAATATCTCTACTCCATAACAACTCTACTCCGCACTACGTACTTCTCAAATTCTAAAGATGATTTTTCCGAAAACAAAGCGAACAAAAACTTAAAACTTTGTGTTTGCACTCTATAATTTTAAAATTGTCATTATATTAATTATACAGGGGAAGGTGTTGTACCTTTGACCCGTTGTACCTTTAACCGGTACCTAATACAGAGCACTGTATGAGTATGTATGTAAATTAATATAGTTAGTGTATAGTTTAGCCGCTAGAGGTGTTACTAAACCTGACGAGAGTTAAAAATAGGTGCTTACTTTCCCTCCATAATAGTTTGTAAAGTTTCGGCTGTCAAGTATTTTTAAGTTTTAAATTGCCTCATAACTTTTTTGCCAAATTGCTTATTTTGAGATAAAAAATATCCAAATGAAAGTTGCATTTCTAGAAGAAGCTTGAATGTTTTAGAGTTAATAATATTAACCTAAAAATAACGGCGGCTTATCCAGTTTGAAATTACCTGGTCTTATTCCTTTGACCACTAACAGGTGTTGTACCTTTGACGGGTCAAAGGTATAACGGATAGATATGTTGTGGAGTATAGAAATGTGGAATATAGATTTTATGTAATATGCCGTTTCAGCCGGTTTATTATTGCAGTGGTATAAAGCTTTTAAATTTAAATTAAAATCCCAAAATGGTAACTTTGATGGACATTTTCATATTCCTAGGGAAAACTGCTCAATCTATTTACGTTAGTAATATTTATTTTTCATTCTCATCAAATTTGTCAGTGATTTTGACGTTTATGGTATTGTTTTGTTAGTTAATCGCATAGCCAACTTTAATGTATCGAATAGCTATGATTTATTTACGTCCTTTTATGGAACAAAAAACTCTATCAATCATCTAGTATGACAGTTGAGAAGTAATTTTCCAAAAATTCTGTAGTTCGCGGTTTAGTGCCCAAAAACTTTGTATACACACGCAATGAAATATTGCTCCATTAGTAAATTAAGTGTGTGCAAAGATTAAACAAGCAAACCATATCAGTATTTGCGAAAATCTTACATTATTGTACTATTATAATATTTTAGGTTGAGTTTTTGGGGTATCGGGGGGTATTAAATAAAAAAAACTCTTTTACTACAAATTAAATATCCCTCGACACCCCAGAAACCTAACCTAAATTATTATACTACCGGAAAAAATCATTTAACTAATATAATATTTTTTACGTAGATAGTTTCAAAAAACAATGTACTTAGGTATTTTTATTACTTTATTAAACTACAAAGTATTTCATTTTTTTTTTACTTACAACAATGCAAAACAAAATTAAAAAAATGAAATAATTTAACTGTTTCTATTCAAGTTTTTGTCAAAGGAAATAATTACTACACGGGCTTTGGTGTCCCTAGCTTTCCCCTATCGCAATAAGACAACAAACAGTTAAATAATTTAATAATTTTTATCATTTTTTTTAACAACCAACCAATCATTCACGAAAAAATAAATTCTTATAAAATATCTACCTATACTAGCCTGTAACTACAGATATTAAATTTTAGTCCCACTGTCACAGACGTGACGTCTCTCAGATTACTTGCCTTTGTAAGAAAAACATTCTAAAAATTGTGTTTTTTAATATTTTTAATTTTTCACGGTTTTATTGTTAATTTGATTTTAATATGTAATGAGTATAAATCAAAACGACAATTGCATAAATTGTTTTATTTAAAACCGTACAAAAAGTAAAAAATAAAACATGTCTTACATAAAATATGAAAAATACAAACCAAAAGAAATTAAAAAACATGTGAAAAAAACTAATGAATATATCAGTCTAAAAAAATATAACTTTCTTAAAATAATCACATGGATGAAAAACTGCATTTCCTTTTTTGGTTGGTTTTTATATGTTTTTATATTGCACAGTACACTGGCCTCAAAAAATTGGGCTGTATTTTTCTTATTGGAAGTAATTATGCTTACTTTCTTACCGTTCCAACTCCAAGTTGATTTTATGTCTAAACTCAGCTTATGCATTAACTTACCTCCCGACTTATGCGAGGGTTGTTGAATCTCCTTTTAGGTGTAATGAATTGTAATTTAGTTTCAGGTAATCTGTTATATTTTCCATAATAAAAACCACATATTATTAGTAATAAATAAAAATAATTAGATGGCTTTTTACAGAAAGAAACTGCAAAAAGTTGTCCTATTAAAAAATATATAAAGTTTAATATACTAACTTAACTACATACCTGAGGTCTTATGGACACTTGCACCCATCAAAAATCGTATAAAACATTAAGTTATGCACAAACTGACTGTCAACTGCCAAAAAAGTCCTGTCTCTCTACTGATAGTGTGAAAGGTACTAAAACGTACAGACCTCCAAGTGCACGTAGATGGGATATTCGGAAAAATCTACTTCCAGTAGTCTAACAGGCCACACTGTGATTACGGGCTAAAGTTAATTTTGGCAACACAAAAAAGGATTTATTGCTGAAAAATGTTTTAAAATTGAGAAATGTCAAAATTGTGTCATGGGTAACTACCCCTTAAAACTTAAGCGATGTAACACGTCAAAAAACTGTACCCGAATAACCTTTGTAAAAAAAAATATGCAACAAATTATATAAAATCAGGAGTCTGTTTTTTTATTTCAACAAGATCTTTAGAATAGAAAAAAAAATGATTTATAGTGATTTTAGAGAAGATGAAAAGTTTTTTAGGCTAGTGAATAGAGTTTTAAATAAATTTGACTGGAGCGACGCGTCGCAACGTCGTGTGCAAGATGAAAAAGAAATCAAATTTGTTTTGTTCTCGCCGACAGTTTAGAGAGGGTGATTTTTTAAGATGTCGATATGCTAATAGTTTTAAGTGCAATCATAAATTTTAATGTAATATATTATTGTAAAGAAGATTTAGTATTTTTTTTTGTATCAAGAAAAAATCATATTTCATCTTAGTTTGAAATATTAAATGGATTAAATCCATTGGATTTGTTTTTGAAGAATTAACTTTGCACTTTAGAATTGAAAAATATAGGCGTTTCAATTTAATGTAAATACCGAGGTAAATGCATAATTGAATAAAAGCGGATTCAGTTTTAATTTTTCAAGTATATTAAAGGACAAGTTACATAAGACACTATTTTGGCGCACGCGTCCATGTTTGGAAAACATGCCGCGAAGCGGGTAGTTTTCTAATGGACGAGTGCAACAAATATCTTATGGAAAGAGTTCTTTATACTATTTTGCTTACAAAGTACTTCAGTTTTAAATAATTTCAATATGACTGATTTGAAGAATTTAATGTACATATTTATATTGGTAACAATGACACTGACAATTTAAAAAATTCTACTATTTGCGACTTACCTGAGAATAACCTGAATTTAACGACACAAAATTAAACACAGCCCAAAATTACACACAAAAAATACAAAACAGTAGTAAATTTTTTTGGGTTGGCCAAAGCCGGACAGCTAGGCCATTTCTTGCCCTTTTTGTCACCCCAGGCAATCCCAGCCGTTTACTAATTTAAGTCCTCCTTGAACCTGCTCGTCCTTTTAATAAAGGTCAGGATATTGGCCCAGGGGAGATCTCTTAGTTTCTCTTGGTTATGTCTTTGAGTTTCAAAGACTTGCAACCTGATCTTGTGGTATCTGACACAATAGGCTAAGTAAAAACAACACAAAACATAAACTCCGCGCATTATCTATCTGAGTTGATGGTCATTTGTTTCTTGTTATTTGGTTGGCAGAATATATTTAGTTCCTTATGTAAGGTTTTCATCTTGTTTAAAATTTATTGTCAATCAAGACATTATTTTGACATTTATAAAAAAATTCAAATAATTTGCTTTAGCAAGAAGAAATAAGAAGGAAAGTGAATAAAAAGAAAACTAAATCATCAATCTATAAACATTTTGTTTAAATGAAGTAATATAATGCAGTGCTCTATAAATTTTTGAAGTAAACACTATAACAGAGAATTTTTTGGTTAAAATAATACTGGTCCGTAATTTTATTCAGGTAATGTTAAATTTAAGTTTATAATAGCACTTTATGAATAAAAACTTACTTTTATTATAATTTTGAACAAAGTTTTACTTTTTAAACAGATTTTGCTATTATTCGTAAGACGTAAAATGACAGTCAATTTAACCTAATTGTTAAAAATTATCAAAAGCACAATGGGCTACAAAAATATTACTAAAAGTCATTTTTAAACCACTAATCATAGCTTCCTTGATCCAATTTGTTACTCAGATAGATAATGCGCCGAGTATACATATTTATTAATATTTTATAAGAATTTTACGTATTTTTAGATTGAGATACTGTAAATACAGAATACCAAAATTTTTAGAAATGTCATCTCAATTTTAGTTAATTTTGTTACCAACTTATGAACAAAAAAAGTTACCAAAACTACAAATTACAATTGATAAAAAAGTTACTGTAACTGTTTTACAATTAAGCTTATTCTAACACGCAAACCAAAAATTTATTTTGGCGTTTTTAAAAATGTCTCTTATTGGTGGATTTTTAAAACTAAAACATGATTGGTTATACATTAAAAACTAATGCAAAATAAAACTGGATAAATGCAGCTTAAATTATTTTTTATGCATAATATTAAAACTAAACTCCGGTTATCACACCCAATATTCCTCCCACCACTGCAGCGCGCAGATATTAAATTTAAAACATGAAAATATGAATAACATGCATACATGCATAATAAGCCTATCGTATGTTAAAAACCAATTTACAAAAATAAATATGGTAGATTATATAGATAGCGCGGTCTAAAGGCCAAAAAAAAAAGGAAGAAGAAGAAGAAGATATAGTCATATAAAGACGTATTAATGGTGCAGGTCGCTTACGAAACAACTTTACACCACAATATTTCAACAACGCTTTGACAAAGAGACTTAAAATTCTGATTAAAAGTTTGAAACTGAAAATTTTTGGTGAAAAGTTAAGTTTATGTGGCAAAGCGTTCTTGAAATATCTTAGTGTTAAGTTATTTTGCAATCGATCTGCACAATTAATACGACTATACTGCCCTACTACCCTAAAAAGCAGTAACTCCATATTTAATAAAACTTAGATAATGGCAAAAACAGTAAATCGTCTTAGCCACTCCCTTTTGTTATAGCTAGAATCGAGAAAGTGGGTGTATAACTTTAGGTTTAAAGTGCCTTTATTATAACACAAGTACGCAATCATTAATTATTTATTTAAATAAAAAAATGGCACTTACTGCTTTTTAGTTTAGTATCTCGTAGTCAAAATTTTTAGGAATGATAAACTAAAAAGCAGTATGTGACAAGATAAAGAGAAAAAAACCCAAAAATAAAAAAATATATTTTTAAATTTTCTTTTAAAAATAAATTTTACTTTCCCCAAGGAAAGTCTGAAAAATTTGTATTGCTTTTTTTCACGTTTGTCGACGTTTTGTATCCAAAAAACATGATTTCCGTCAAAAAAAAATCTGTGTCTCGGTCTGTCTCTATCCTTCTGTCCAAAAATTTGTGACCACGATCACTCGACAACGCTTTGAGCTAAAGACTTTTAATTTGGACCATAGGTTGATTATCGAAAGTTCTGGGCTGGGATTGTTTTTGATAAAATTCGTGTGGGGTAAGGGAGTAAAACAGGGTAAAAACAAGTTTTTTCAAAAACACTTATTTTTTATTTTTTTTTAGTTTTTCGAAAAAATAAACTATTTTGAAAAAATAAAAAAATTTAATTTTTTTTTGAAAAAATGAAAAGACAAATTTTTCAAACAAAAAAAAAATTAAAAAAAAAATATTATTTTTTTTTGTTTCCCAAAATAATTGTTTTAATGGACAAAGACAAAGTATTATTTTGTTGGTAGCAGTTTTTTTTGGCTATTTCCAGAAAACCTAGCTTCATACAAAAGCTATAATAATGCAAAAAGAAACTGTTTTGTTAATGCTTTACATTCTTCTAATTTTATTTTAATATATTAGGTAATAAAAAACTGTTTATATGATATGCCACTAATATTTTCTTTCATAATAAAAAACTTATTTGGAGTTACTGCTTTTTAGCTTAGTAATAGTCTCTTATTTTGGAGATACTGCAATTTTCATAAGTTTATAACTGCATAAATAAAACTATTTACTCAAATTTGATTGGTTCAATAAATAGCCCATGGAAATGCACAATTAAGTGTAAGGTTAATTAAAAATCCACAAAAATTGTTACGGCTTTCTAGCGTAGTAGGGCAGTATAGGCACATGTTTAGGAAAGGGTATTCATTTTAGCTTTTTCACATTTTTACATTAAAATGTGAAAATTCTCGTTTTATACAAAGTAAATTTTGTTACACCTTTATTTAAAAAAATATTTCTTGGATCCATTTTTATTAGTGTAGTGATTTATTTCTTACGTTTGAAAGGTCAAACTGTTATCATTTCTATAACAGTAAACTTTTAAGATTGTCTTGTTATTAGTTGGTAAATTGCGGTCATTTTTCTGATTAAACTTCGAATGAAAGTTGACGAAACACAATGGCACTATATCTGGATAATAATTTATGACCAATTTTGCTTTATTCAATGTATTTTTCTCCATTATTGCGACGTAAAAGGCGAAATAAATCGTAAAAATATTTAATGTTTCATATTCTATAGTATACCCTTAACGCTGAAGATTTTTTTTTTTTTGAAAATCTATAGATTTTTTATTAGAGGAAAGTCGCCTAATTTCGGATACCATTTACAATGTATTCAATATTTAATACTCGGTATTACTTTTTGATATTTTTTTTATATAACCAGATACAACTTATTATAGCGAACCATGATTTATTATAAAATCAATTTTATTACAGTTTATTTTTTCCAAAAAACACGGTTAAAAAAAATCAGCTCATTTTTGTGCATTTGAAAAAGGGCTCCTAATTTCGGACATATCCGAAAAAATTTTTTCAAGAGTAGATCTGGATCCCATTGCTTATGTTTCTTGTTATTCCTTCACATTTAAGACGTAATTTAATCATTAAGCGATTTAATACGAAATACTATAGGAACTATAATTTTAGATTCCCAATTTCGAATATCTTAGTATCTTAGATAATTTTCGTTTTTTCAAATTGTTTATCTTAGTTTGTTGTATCATTATAAAAATAATAATTAATGGTTGGTTATCCTAAATAATAATTACCTTGCGGATATCCGAAATTGGGAATCAAATGCACAAAAATGGTCTATCCGAAATTAGGCAACTTTCTGCTTTTTAGATTAGAAATTTGTAGAATGTTTACGTTTTCAAATTGCTTAATTATGAATAGTGGATCAACTTAACTAACATCATAACTTACCCAAGACAGAATCACGAACTTTTATAACGATTATTTATAAAATAAACAAGCATAATAATGCAACTGAGCACAAAACTGTCATTTGCAATATAAACGATTTGTGCTGCCATTTAATTTAAAGGGGAGTATCTTAAATACACTACTATCCGAAATTTGGAAACCATCCGAAATTAGGCGCATTTCCTCTAGTGGAAAACTAAAGTCAATTTTGTGAAGTACATAAAATATAGAAAATTTCCATTAAAACAGTTTAATTACATTACATCTTTATTTAACCTTGTACTATTCTACTTAATTAAGCATCCTCTAAATCCAGGACTTGTGTGGGCTACTAGTAGAGGGAACCACCGGCTTATACTGACTTTCGAACCAGTTTTTATAGGGAGTGTCCGCTTCACTTAAGCTTTCGCCAAATTTCAATTATTAATTAACTGAAAAAGGCAAATCGGCTCCAGTGAGAATCGAACTCGAGCTAGTTGGCTAATAGACTTGTCATATACAGACGCGGTAGACTACTACACCAATCCTCCCATAAATTTAAATTAAAAATTACAATTATAATTAACTAAAAGCGTATGTAATATCAATAAATAATAATAATTTTAAGCCTAACTAACGGGATGGATGTTTCTAATTAAAAAAAATTATCAGTGCTTAAAGTTTTTTACTATGATGTTAAATTTATTTAATTAATAAAATTTCGTTAATTTAATGAAGGAAACCTGTAGGAATAGAGACGTCAGTAGCTTTCTGAGAAACAAGTATAATTTAGCCATCAGATGACGATTTACAGTACGTGTACACGAGCTCTCCTCATAGTAATGTGTACTGTAAACATGGTATCACCGCGTTGAGTTGGGCCCAGTTTTACTACGAAGTTGATAGAGCGTACAGAGAGTTGCAATGTTGTCATTTTATAATTATATGAGGAGATGTCATTTTCACGTATTTTACTTGCATTTTAACAATTTCGCCTGAAAGATCATTAAATTCAAAGTGTGAGGCACCGTTTTTTTAAAATAATTGTACATTAAGTATCAAGTACTAGGTACTTAAAAAACACGAGTTAAAATTAAAAAAATGTTGGACTCGGGTATGTTTTAAAGAACATTTTGGAAGTTTAGTACTTTTTAGTACTTGTTTTAGTACTTTTCAAGCTACACAGCTGCGAAGAGCCGTACGCGCGATAAATCGTACGATCATTTTATGCGGTCGACCGTTTTGTTGTAATAATAACTTGTGTCCCCGGAAAGTTTACCAATAAAACTAATTTTCGTAATATATTGCTTGTTTGCCAAAATATCGGGAGGTTTATAATAAATAATGGCTTCACTGTGTAAAGCCACCGATAAAAGCATGAAATAAACCAATCAAAAATTACAAGGGCAATGTTTTAAAGAAAGGTTGGCATAGGGTATTTCATAAAACACAAATAAAAAACACTGCCCAGTAAAAAAGCTTACACCATTTTTCACGAAAACATTGTAGATATTCAAAAAAAAATTACCCTCCTCCCTCCGGGGTGAACTAAGAATTTTTTTGTTATCAGATTTAGTTTTTTCTACCTCAAGAACCCCTATACACCAATTTCCACGAGTTTAACTCTTCAAGGATTTTAAATTTATAATAGAAAATAAACGGTATAAATTTTAGAATTAACGCAATTTTCTACCCACGTGACCATACAGGTATTCTAACATTCGTTCTTTGCCCCCAAAGTCAAAGAAACGAAAACAAAAGCCACAAAATACACAAATGGGGTAGAAATTTGCAGGTTTTGGGTAGCAGCACTCTCAGAGAGTTTATTAAATTATGTATCGAATGATGTATTTTTTATTGGATTTGATTTTCAAAGAGACTTTGTAATTTCTTGGAAAATATATTTTTACCCCATTTGGTAATGCCTAAATTATATTCCTGTCTTTTTCTTAAACTTATATGGTGAGTCAAAAAGTGGAATTTATTTACTTTAAGTAACTTACGTTTCTAACATAATATGAAAAAATACCTAGACATAGCTTTTAAACACAAAAAAAAAAAAAACAGAATAATTAAATACGAAACAAGTATTTTTCTAAGTTTGTTTCTTTTATTCAGGTTGGCATGGACATTTACCAGATGAGATGGTCCTAAAAGGAAAACGATATTATTGTTGTTTTTTAAAAGCTTCTGGTATTTATTACTGGTAGAAAAAAATCTAGATAAAAGCTATGATATTTAAGCAGGGTAGGTATTTTGTTGGCAATTGAAAAAGTTAATCCAACTCCTGTCAAGCTCCAACAATAATGTATCCATCATGCCCTTTTTCCCGATCCTTCCTGTATTTAGGAAAGGACCGTGAATATATATATATATGTACTCACGCCCAAAAGAGCCTTTATGCGTTTGTGGGCGGTGGGAAGTCTACTTATTGCCTAGCTATATAAATGCTTGGTTGGCTATACAGGGTAAAAGTATGGTAAAAGTGAAAACAAAGTTGTTTATATTGAACTTTTATAGATTTATAATCTCAATTGTAAAAAAATATATACGCATATAAAATTTCAAGTTTCTAGCTATTTTAGAAGTTTGTTTATAATTGTTTTCCAAATTGGGTGGCTAGTGGGTCGAAACTCAATAATAATACATGGACCGTTTGGAAATAAAAGCGTTTTTTAAAACCGGAGAATATACAGCCCGTTTGAGATTCTACTAGAGGGATAAAACAAAGATAGAACGATTAGATCAAGGCTGACGTGATATTAGTGGGGAGACGTCCCGTCCGATACGCTGCGTTTTATTAAAAAAAAAAAACAAGTCAGCCTTGATCTTTGTTTTTTACGTTTTGTATAATTTTAAACGGGCTGTACCTGAGAATACTCCACACTGACAAACTTACCATTTATCTGAACTTAGTACACATAATATGTAGGTAGAGAAGAAATACCAAAATATTTTCTATTACATGGCATAGGCAATATAAAAGCCTGACAGGATGCCGTTTTCGGCAAGGAAATGATTCTCATCCAAACTCACTTAAAAAAGCAATAATCCAAATATATGTATACATGTATATTCGAAAACGAAAGAAAAAGTATTTTAACAATGATATTGCTTTGAAATACATTTTTTACTTCGGAAAATGAAAGCAAACAGAACTGTTATGCAGTACTTACCTATAAGATATTATTGATTTATTTGAAAATAGACTTCCTCAAGTTTTTTTTTTCTAAATAAAATCAGCCTCGCTACTTAGGGATAACTATTAATTACTTATCACGCACTAAGGGGATATAGATTTAGAATAATGAACCAAGATGAGGGTGTGGGAATATGAACCCACCAAGACGTCACTCATATTTTATACAGAGCGGTCCAAAAGTCACCCCCCCCCTCTTAACTTTTGAACGAGTTTAGATATAGACTTCAAATTTAGAACTCTTAAATAAGTTAACAAACTATCTTTAAGCATATATTTGATACTTTTAGCTCTTAAAATGGGGGCATGGGGCGACATTTTTTTAAATAGAAAGGTGGGTCATGTGATACATAATTTTAAAGCTTATAAAATTCTCCATTTAACTGTATATTTTTTATTTTTTTAAAACATTTTTTTTTTTGGGTTTAAAATAGGGTTGAAAATGTGTATTTTTGTCAAAATTTCTCTAAAAAATCCAAACAATTTTTTTAAAATGCCTAATTTCATAATGAAAAAAAGTAAATTATACTTTTTAACTAATTTTAGTTGACATAAATAAAAATTAAGAAAAAATACTTAAAAATTTATTTTTTTAGCACAAAAAACTAAAAAATCAAAACCTTAAAAAACATGTTTAAAAATTTAAAAATATATGGTTATATAGAGAATTTTAAAGGCTTTAAAATAATCTATCACACGACCCCCCTTTCCATTTAAAAAAATTTTCCCCCATGCCCCCCTGCCCACATTTTAAGAGATCAAAGTATCAAATATATGCTTAAAGATAGTTTAAGTTGTCTTATTTAAGAGTTCTAAATTTGAAATCGATATCTCAACGCGTTCAAAAGTTAAGAGGGGGGGGGGGTGACTTTTGGACCGCACTGTATGTTCTGTTTAATGTAAAAATAATATTTCAGGTTTAAAAATATTAATCTGGAAGTTTATCGATCCCCTTTTATTTTGAACGTAAAAACTGGATAGACTTTTTGTTTTTGAGAAAGTGTTTTTTTATTGAGGGGCAACCGATCGAAAGCTTTAAGCTATTGGCTTAACGTTATTATTTAAGGGTGTCAGCTAGCGTGACGATACGTGTTGAGGAAGAATGGGATAATTTATGGATGACCCCTAAGATAGACAGATACATTAGCGCACTTATTAGTGAAAGTATATCATATCATTTTCGTGAAAATGGAAGTTGGTAATGTAAGAAAAATTGATTAAAAACTTTGTATTTTTAACCTCTTCAATACCAAGTTTGCCATATGTGGTGAAAAGGATTTTTCAAAAAAAAAAAAACTATGTGGAGTATATACCAATTTTTACGAAAACAATGTAAACAACTAAAATTAACTACCCCCCGCCCCCGCGGGTGGAATAAGAAATTTTTATTATCAGAAGCTACCTCAAAAACCCCTATATGCCAGTTTTTATGAAAATATTGTAAAAAAACAATTTCCCCCATCCCCCTTCCTTAGGGATGGAGAAGAATTTTTTTTAATATCAGATTTAGATTTAACGACCTCAAAAACTCCTATACACCAACTTTCAAGGAAATATCGAAAACATTTTAAAATTATTTTAGTACCTTAAAATCTACAAAATTTCTACGCCACTGTTATTTTTCATTTAATATTTATTTGGCTCCAAATATGTATATGATAAAGTTCTAAAATATGAAGAAAAAAAAATAAGTTATACATACTTTTTTTTTGGCCGGACCTGGGACTGAAGAGGTTAATTTTAAAAGTCGCAAAAATATCGATGTTGTACTATTTTCTTTTAGTGCGTTTCTGCTAAGCAGGGTATTATAATTAACTAGAGATATTATGTACGTAGACGTAGACTAGAGCACTAGATAGGTAGGTTTGTTAGGGTAAGTAGGTAGTTTACACACTACACAAAGATAGTACTGACATTCACGAAATTTCAGACCAAAAATGGCGGACGGAAGTGCGTCATCAAGAGGATAGTTTAAACAAAATAATTTTTAATTTTAATTGTTATTCTGTTGGCCATGAAAGTTTGACAATAACAGAAAATAATTAATGACAATTTGTATTAATTTTCTCAATATTTACGAATAAATGCTACTTAAGAAGTGCTCTAACGTAGACGTAGAGAAGGACATTATTTTTCTGATTGCAGTTTCGGAATCTGAGAGTGAAAAAAATATACTTTTTTAAACTCTTCCGGAATATTTTTTAGTTTTTTTTTTAAGAATTATACCATTTTATCTACGTCAATATAAGAAACATTATTATTTTTAAGTAAAAAGTTATTCTCATATCTGGCCATTGTCCACATACATTTGCAGAAATGGGGTAGATTCAATTCAAACGAAATTATAGGTTAGGCATCGTTTCAGATAAATATATGATAAATTTCGTAATACCATCATTTATTTGAATGATGATGCGTCGATGGGGGATATTGTATCAGAAGAAAAATTTGTTCGAATCAACACACCCTAGCAAACATCATTTGGAATCATATTTGACATATTTGTTCATCTATGAATAAATATATTAATAATAAATCTATAGACCTATGATAAATTATAGGCGCCATAATGAAAAAGATATAAAGAATTATGACGGATTTAGAAATACTGATTATCCATCCATTTAGTATACACTTCGGAGTATAAATTGTCTCTTCTTATGCCTTACTCTCGGATTAAATCGGAATCAATAGTTATTATAGTATTTCCAAATAAGCTATATATATATATATATATATATATATTTTTTTTTTTTATTTGGCTCCAAGTATGTCACGAAGTACGGTTTACACTGAAGCATTTGATTTGTTTTATATTGCATTACATGTCAACACAACCAAGCAAAATTTTATATTTTTAACCTTATGTATCAATTATTTTGTATGAACCACCCCAATAAATACTTCTCATTTCACATAATTTGTACAATTTATCATTAGATTTTTTTTATTTGTAGGTTTTTATAATAAAAAGCATAATGAGATAATATTTTGCGTGCAAAAACAATGAAAATAGGTAAAACCATTTTAGGCCTATCTGATGATTTTTTTGGGCTCACCTAACCCTCCTGTTCTAGATATTTCGGATCAACCTTACTTAATAACTAAAGCTGTGTAAACACCTGAATACGTACATGTTTTTAATGCACAATCCCATATAGGGACATTCCAATATAATATTGTATACTCTCAAAATAATTTATTTATCATAAACTGAGAAGTTATGCCTCTGGATACCTAAAATCACAAAGTATTTTATACTTTGTTCTGTTTACTTGCCTTATCTGGCATATGTCAACGTTTTTACGATTGTGTAAATTGGACCCTGCCCATACACTTACGTCGCTTGAGTTGCTATAGTTTAGAAGCGGGAAGATTTTAAAAAATATACCTTTATTGGACATACTATAGTTTTAGACGATAGTCACAACTTGTTAAGTGTAGGGGATACAAATTCTACTTTTAAGTACTAATTTTTTACTAGGATCTATTAGTTTCCAAAAATTAGTTAATATAACTATTTGTTTAGTTGTATGTAACTTAAAAATTTCCCTCAATTTTTATGCAAGATCTCATATCTTAATATGTGACCCTACATTAATTGCCTTTTTCTAACTAGCCCTTAAGGTGTACTCTCCAAGTATAGAATGTCGCGAAAGCCTGAAAACACCGCAAATCGAGGTTCGAATTAAACTGTTGGTCCCGGGGTATAACAACGAAAATCCTCGTAAGAGTAGATAAACAGTATCACCAAGGTAAGGCAAAAAGTACGAAACGGGTACCTTTTCTAGACGGGTGGAAAAATGAGGACGTTTATAAAATAAGATATTAAATTGATTTCGGCTAGACTTATTTTCGTTTTTCACAAATTCTTCACGTTTCCTGAGATTTTGGACCATTTCGTTTTGTTTTTTCTTTGCAGCTTATCAGAGATTTATAAAAAAAATAATTTAAATTTAATTTTACCTATAATTGAAATTAATATTACTAGCGTCAAAATTTGACATCTAATTAAAAATGTAAAAATATATCAAAATTTATTAAAATTCCTATATCTCAGAAACTAAAGTCCTACGATAAAAATAATCACATATATTTTTGTAGGAAAATAACTATTGTAAATTTGTATTTGTGTAAAAAAAATTGTCCTACTATAAATAATAAGTGAGATATCGCTAAAACTTATAGTTTTGTCCATTTTGCTCCCTTTCCATACGCCAATGTTAACCATATTTAATGTGACGCAAATATTAAAGGTCCTGAATCGTTGGGTAAAATAAATTTTTAAATCGGACATTCCTTTAAAAAGATAAAAGGTTTACACACAAACCGGCAGAGGGACAGACAGACAGACAGACAGACATTTTTTTAACATCCCCTTTTTTTACATTTTCTGGACGTTTCATGACATTCTAAACCCGAAATGCAAAAAAAAATATTTTTGGTCGATTTTAATGTTATTAATAATAACGGGTGTTTCCACCTGTAAAAGGACGAAAAAGTCCAAGTCAACCAGGCTTGACCTCGAAACTAGTACTATTTCCCCAATTCTCTTGTTTGTAACTCTTTCCGATATTTTATCCTTAACATTTTCCTATAGCACCACATTTGAATAAAATGTGAAATTAGTATGGTATATAATTCAATATAGTAAAAAAAAATAAATTCAGCAGAAAGCTACGAAGGTTTAAACGTTACTTTTTTCTGTGTAAATACTAAATAAATACGTAGTTTTAATATTTTGACTATGCTACAATTTGCGTGTAGTACGTGTGCGTAATCGATCGTTCCGGCCAAGCAGGGGGGCGCAAAACGATGTCCTTTGGATGACGGTTTCACACACGCACACATACATACACACACGTACATCCACACACATAGCATCCAAGGTTCGGTGTATTTCCAACTTGATAATAAATATTAAATGGCGAGTGGACCACTTGGTGTAGAGTTACACTAATAAAAATAACATTCAATTTTTCAGTAAACCTCTCGGATAGTTATTTAAACAAAATTTACACTGTAAAATATTGAGGGGAAAATCATGTTTTAAAATTACAATATTAATTTAAATTACATTACATTAAATTTTACAATTTTCTTCTAGATAGCAGCTTATTAAGTTTCAGGAATTATTTCGTACAATGTAGTTAATTGAAAAACAAATTAAGAAAAAGTTAAGACATACATTGATATTAAAGGGGCAAGTCCTTTGCGAAACAACTTTACACTACGCTTTAATATAGTGACTTTAAATTTGAACTAAAGGTTATTTACTTCGTAGAAAATCTTCGTTTCAAATTTTAAGTCTCTACGTTAAAATATTCTTAAAATATAGTAGTGTAAAGTTTTTTTTTTTAAAGACGCACCTTTGCACAGTCCATACTAAAACTGAAAAATTGCATTGATCAAAAATGGGATTAGATATTTTTATCGTTTTATGTTGGCAACAAGAAAATACAGAATATAGCTGTTATCTATCTTTAGAATGTTTGTAAAATCGATATTCCAGCTTACGTTAAATACTCATAGCAACCATGACTCTCCTAAATTGGCCAAATGCTATCGCCAAAACCACTTCAAATCTCGTTTGTCAGAAAGCTGTTACAGCCAAGCTAGCTTTAATTTGACAACGGATACGTAGTAAGACACTTTAAAGCTACTTGTGTTACTTGGGGAGACAACCCGATCAGATTTTAAATTTTAGTTGAAATTCACTCATTTTTAGTTTCTGAGAATTTATAGCTTTCTAAATATAGGTAATCTATGGACTTTTTTGGGAGTTTTGATTTTAAAGCATGTTGATTTTCTGTTTCGTTTAAGGGTAGATCGCTATAGCGTGTCGGAAACTAAAGAAATTAAGTATAAATCTATTTTCTATTTATAAACAGCAGGGGAGTTAACTTACTAAAAATTTGATTGTCTTTTAATCTAAAATTGTTTATAGACAACATACACTGTAAAAAAAATGGTATTAAAATTAGAGAGTTGTATTAAGATTCAGTTATAAAATTTATATGATTTAAACTAATTTTTGTATTGTTTTATAGAAAATTTAATTGAATTAAATTTACTATTCTTTACGATAGGCAAAATTTGCAGTTTTAGAAACCACAGTTAAAGGGAAAATGTACATTTAGTAGTAGTATTAGTAAATTTTTGGGTTGGCCAAAGCCGTACAACTAGGCCATTTCTGGTCCTTTTTGTCACCCCAGGAAATTCCAGCCATTTACTAATTTGAGACCTCCTTGAACCTACCTGTTCTTTCAATAAAGGTCAGGATATTGGCCCAGGGGAGATCTCTTAGTTCCTCTTGGTTGAGTCTTTGAGTTTCAAAGACTTGCAACCTGATCCTGTCGTATCTGACACTCGGCTAAGTAATGAGAGGATGTTTCATCCTCTCCGCACTCTGGGCATAGCAGACTCTCTAAAATCCGCATTGTTGCCAGGTGCTTCCTTAGCTTGCAGTGGCCCGTGATGACCCCTACAAGTTGTCTGAGTGCAGTTCTTCCTTTTTCCAGCAACCAGTCGGTCTTTGATTTGCTTGGGCCAGCCAGGAAGTCCCTAGCTTGCCGGCAACCGTCGACCGCCCTTCATTGCTCCTTTAGCTTGGTATAGCCCACTCGTCGAGAGCGGTCTTTACCTGCTTCCTGGTAACACCCAATATAGGTTCCGGCCCGGTGCAGGCCATCCCTGATCCGTGTCTTGCAAGTTCATCTGCCTTCTCATTTCCGGGAATTCCACTATGACCCGGTACCCATACCAGTTGAACGTTTTTGGTCCTTGCTAACTCTTTTAAGGCTTTTGCACACTCCCTGACTAGGAGTGACCTGGTGCTGGGATTGCACAATTCCTTTAGAGCGGCTTGACTGTCCGAGCAGATGTATATATCGTGCCCCCGGTGCTGCCTTATGTACATGTACATGTACATTTAAGGTTAGTTTATTTAATGTTTAACACTTAATAATGTTTAAAAAAATTGCGAAATTTGTCACTGGTTAAATTTATTAGTTAATTTAGTGTTAATGACTAAGTAAACCATCCATTACTATAACATTTTAATTTTATAAGTTCTGGTACTGATAAATTGAGGTTATTCATACTGGAAGCTTTTTTTATAGTGTATTGTTAATAATGTTTTACTAATTTTGAATTTTCATTTATATTGAAACACATTACTTATAAATACAAAACATATTCTACTAACTCGTAAAAAGGGTTCTATAGGATTTATCCTCTACCCTTATCGTTTTTAATAATAATAATAATAATATACTCACAATCTTTTTAAAAACATTGCTAAGTCTCGTTTATATGTAACATACGCAAATACAACGGATGTATCCATTTTTAGGCTCCCCAAAATAATTAACATAATTTTTAGAGAGATGCCTGTCAGCTTCTCGAAACAATCGAATTAAAGTTTGATATGCAGACAGTGTTTTATCGGTAGGTTAGACATTGGTTGAAACCTGTCCACTAGAGTTGTCTCGTATAGAATACGTTTTATTGATTATACACTATTTAAAATTATATATAGACTTTAAATTTAGTATATAGGTGTCCGAAAACAGAACATAACCTATAAAAATTTTCCCCTCGTTACATTTTAAATACATGCGCACATACGCGCCTTCGCCAAATTATAGTAATTATATACCAAGGTAGAGAGACATTTTTTATAGCCGAGCGTATTATATCCCGAGATTCTAAGCATCAAGGGATATAAGAGTGCGAGGATATAATAGTCTTCTATACCTTAGTTTATTTATTTATTTATATGTATCTATAAACTACAGATTCATGAAGAGCCCCAAATAAGCTTCAAAGCGTGTTAGGGGCTCTCCATTATTTTTGACAAAAAAATAGCTCTAAATAATTCTGTTGACAATAGGTAGGTACTTGAAATTTTAAAATCTTGAAACTGGGTCATTTGTTACATCTATCTTCATTTATCCAAAATCTTGGAAACTTCCATAACATTTTAGAACTTTATATGCCATCTTCCAGTTTTTTACAAATAATTTAAAATGAAAATTTAAATAAAACAAGACATGATCTGTCAAAAATATATACATATAATTTTTTACTAGCATATTATTTAAACATTTATATATTAATAATAAGTAAAATGTTTACTGGATCCTAGAAAAAAAAAACAGGTGCCTTTGAAATGGCGATATTTGAAAACAAATAAATTAATTTATTTGCTTAAAGTTGACAATACTGGTAGCGTTTTTATGTTTTTAAAATGTGTGAAGTCATTTAGGTAAGTATTTATTAAATAAATAATGTTTTATATTCTATTTTAGTTAATTGATTTATAATGATTGCTATGCTAATTTTTATCGAATTGCAAAATATTGTATTTTGTCCAAAAGAAATTGGAAGCAACGTCAAGAAAAATAAAGTGACAGTTTTCAACTGTTTATAAAATTATCTCCTACTAAAAGAGAAAAATTATACTGTAGGTGTACACAATCAGTTGGATTAAAAACGTGATAAATAATGGTAATTTCTAAATTTAGTAGTCAAAAAAAAAATATTACCTTAAAAATTATAGCTTCGCTTGAATAAAAACTTACCTGCGCCCACGGAAAAGTATTGTGGCGTCCACAACAGATTTTCTTTCAGTGTATGAGAAATTGTTCAAATTAATCAAACTATTTTTGTCAGTGTAAATTTCTTTGAACATAATAAATATTAGATGGCGAGCGGTACACGTGATGCAGTGCCAGTTCGGTGGCGAAACGGAAGTGCGTCGAGGGGGCCATTTTGCGTGAGGGCGATGAAATAAGTAATAGACTGACTGGCGAGACTTTTACTGCACAATTTCGGGCTACCGTTATACTGCTGATTGCAATATTTGAAGGCTGCCGTACAAAAACAATAAATGCCACCACAATGACATTTAGAAACTTCTTGTACTGTAGCATATCAGTGAATTAGAAATATTGGTTGAATGCCAACAGCAGGGCTAGCTCGGGCCCGGGAAATGTTTTGCCTATACCCCAGGTCCGTAGATATGGGGGGGGGGGTGGTATTTACCACTCCCAAGGATATTTATTAAAATTAAAAATTAAAAAATTAAATAATAATAATGTTTTTTTGTTTGAGTAGGGGCGCCAAGGCAAAATTTTGTAGTAGAAACGGTCAGGGACAAAGCTGTTTTTTCGGAGGGTGTTTTTTTTTGTTTTGGTAGGAGCGCCAAGGTGGGTGCCAATTACCAATTTTTGTAGAATTGTAGAAAGGCTCAGGGACAAAGTTTTTTTTTTTTTAAGGGTGTTTGTTTTTTGTTATGGCATAAGTTTTTTTAAGGGATATTTCTTTGGATATACCGTGTGTCCCAGCTCAGATACACAATCGTTTCTTGACGTTATTGTTAAAGCTATCCAAATAAAATTATGTCAGTTAATATACACCTAAAAAGCGATAAACTGTTTATGTTTATCATAAACATATCATGTTTATCAACGCAGACATTGAGTAAATGCGATTGTCGAGTAAAGCTTTTTGTAAAATATGCATTAGGAATCTAAAGGAAAATAATTACTTATTTTATCTTAACGTGATTTCTTTAACCCTACAATGCATGATTTTTAAATATTCTTGAATTATTTACATAAACAATGTTTTTATGGCGTACCAACTGATTTTTTACATGGAATATAAGATTTAAAATTTAATTTTTAATCTCAATCTATAAAAACAACTTTTTCTAAATAAGGCATCATTTTAAAGCAAGATATTTTAAAACTGGACTTAATGAATTAAAATATTTATTTAACAACTTATTAGTGTTCAATAATTCTTGCACCCTTGATATTTGCTTAAAAAATATTTTTCGTTTGGTAACAGTTAAGACTAAGTATTGAAAGTTATTTAAAACTGCAGACAAGTCTTTCCATCGGTTTGATTGGAATTAGTTTGAAATAAAATTTAAATCTCTTAATGGGGATGACTTAGCCTCCCGTAAAATCATAATTATCCCTACGTTGCATAGGACAATAATTTTATTTATTAAACAAAAAAAAAACATATTTGTTAGCCCCCCCTCTAAATCCTTAGGTTGAAGCACACATAATATGTCTGTTAGAATAGCTAATTTGAGACATAGAGTTTTTTTTATTAGTACGTATCTTTTCATAAACTAACTTTTTTTTATTTGCGGTTTACGTTTGTTTTTTTTTGCAGGTTTGGTATTCTGGTCTCTCTATAAGTATTTTAATTATTTTTTTGCGAGCTAAAATTAAGTTTGGTAAGGTTTTGTAATAAATTAGTTATTCAAACGATTTTTTTTTTATTTTAACAAGAAAACTTTTAAAAATAACATTGTTTAAATTGCTTAAAATTTATCGTATTCGTCCATTTTTTTGAACTGATGTTTGTGTCAATCATATTAAAAAACAATTAAAATCGCGATAGCCTTGAAACTGACTTTTCGCAATTCACAGGCATCTTGATTAAATTACGAAAATAAAACACCCGATTTTAGACGCATGGTTTTTAAATTTAATTTTATCTACCAATCTAAATTATGTTTGGTGCAAAAATAGGGTATATACCTCAGGACTAAACGTGGCTGTTTTAGTCCCTTGCTTTTCTGTTTTCCTCGCTCGCTACGCTCGCTCAGGAAACACTTATGCAGCCGGACTAAAACAGGCAGTTTAGTCCCTTGGTATATAAATAACTATTGTTGTGTAATCATTTTTATTTTTTTCGTTTTTTTTTTTTAAGCTTTGGGCTGTAAAACGTAGATAAAATAGTATACTGAATAAGTTTGCGACTGACTTTTAGTGCACTCAAATGATTTTTCCACTTTTATTCTCGTGCACAAAAAGCTGATTGCGTCGTCTTGCCCTTATTTAAAATACCTACCAATTAAGAATCCGAATCCATAAATATGTATTTTCATGCACCCTAGATCGGAGTTCCCAGTGAAAACAGTAGCTTGTCAGTCTAAATTCTCCCAACATAAACGTCAATTGCGTGTCACCATGCGGTATGCCTACTGCGATTTATGGGGTGTAAAACTTCATACGCAAGATGGCCTTGCATCCGGCAGATTATGTCCTCTAGGCAGCCTTTTTTACGTAGTTTTTATGAGGCTTGGCATAATAGAGGCCTATGAAAAAAGTAAATATGCAATATTTTATTACAGCAAACGATAAAGAACATAAAGCTATAATAATAATGGATTTTTTTAGTGTCAGTTTTTTTTATAGAAAATGTATGTCGATAGAGATAAGTATTAAATATATGTCAATAAAATAGTGAATGACATTTACGATCTGACGAGTATGCAAGTTCTGAATGTAATGTATTAAAATTAAATTTTAATATTTGACAGGAAGAAAAATTGAGAGTAGGTAACTATGGCCCGTTTCATCAAGCAAGATAGTAAATTAAAAATCGCACAGTGAATATTTTCAAAACAGATTCGAATACTGGATGTGCGAATATACTGCGTAGTGTATTTTATAAAACATAACTATATTCTATTCACAAACATATTCTATTCAAACCTGTTGTAAAAATATTTACTGTGCGATTTTTAATTAACTATCTTGCTCATCAAGACCATAATAGTTGGGTATGAAGACGGCCTTTTAAAGATAAATATATTACGTACGTTGACAGATTATTTAAAAATGTGTGTTTTTAGTGTAGAAAAATTAAGGAGTTTATGCAATTCCTGACTAAAACTTGCAGGTTTCAAAAAATTGAGTTTTTTGGAAATTTCTTTGTTTAGTTAATTGAAAAATATATTTTTTTCTTACTTTGCTGCTTTAAATAGTTATACTCGACGTAAGTTATGAGCTATTTATACAGAGAAATTGTTACTTAAAATGAGAACTTATTACTTAGATCAAGTTACTCAAAGAGCCAAATTAATTACAAACTATGGTCTGTTTTTTCAAGCAAGATAGTAAATTAAAAATCGCACAGTGAATATTTTCAAAACAGATTCAAATGGATGTGCGATTATACTGCGTAGTTTATTTATTATTATGGGAGATTTAGCTCAGTGGTCAATGGCATCGATATAGCCTGACACTGATCTAATGATCGTGAGTTCAAACCTCACTGGCGCCGATTGCCTTTTTCAGTTAATTAATAATTGAAATTTGGCGAAGGCGTACTCCCTAGATATATTGGTTCGAAAGTCAATTAAAGCCGGTGGTTCCCTCTACTACTAGCCCACACAAGTCCTGGACTTAGGGGATGTTTAATTAAGTAGAATAGTACGAGGTTAAAAACAAACATAAAAAACAAACATAAACAAACATTTTATAAAACATAACTATATTCTATTCACAAACATATACTATTCAAACCTGTTGTAAAAATATTTACTGTGCGATTTTTAATTTACTATCTTGCTCATCAAGACCATAATAGTTGGGTATGAAGACGGCCTTTTAAAGATAAACATATTACGTACGTTGACAGATTATTTAAAAATGTGTTTTTTAGTGTAGAAAAATTAAGGAGTTTACGCAATTCCTGACTAAAACCTGCAGGTTTCAAAAAATTGAGTTTTTTGGAAATTTCTTTGTTTAGTTAATTGAAAAATATATTTTTTTCTTACTTTGCTGCTTTAAATAGTTATACTAGACGTAAGTTATGAGCTATTTATACAGAGAAATTGTTACTTAAAATGAGAACGTATTATTTAGATCAAGTTACTCCAAGAGCCAAATTAATTACAAACTATGGTCTGTTTTTTCAAGCAAGATAGTAAATTAAAAATCGCACAGTGAATATTTTCAAAACAGATTCAAATGGATGTGCGATTATACTGCGTAGTTTATTTATTATTATGGGAGATTTAGCTCAGTGGTCAATGGCATCGATATAGCCTGACACTGATCTAATGATCGTGAGTTCAAACCTCACTGGCGCCGATTGCCTAGATATATTGGTTCGAAAGTCAATTAAAGCCGGTGGTTCCCTCTACTACTAGCCCACACAAGTCCTGGACTTAGGGGATGCTTAATTAAGTAGAATAGTACGAGGTCAAAAACAAACATAAAAAACAAACATAAACAAACATTTTATAAAACATAACTATATTCTATTCACAAACATATACTATTCAAACCTGTTGTAAAAATATTTACTGTGCGATTTTTAATTTACTATCTTGCTCATCAAGACCATAATAGTTGGGTATGAAGACGGCCTTTTAAAAAAGTATATTACGTACTATTGACAGATTATAATCTGTCAAATAATTATTTAAAAATGTGTTTTTTAGTGTAGAGAAATTAAGGAGTTTACGCAATTCCTGGCTGAAACCTGCAGGTTTCTAAAAAATTGAGTTTTTTGCACTTTTTTTCTTAATTTACTGCTTTAAATAGTTATGCTCGACGTATTTTATGCGTCGAGCTCCTATATATATATACAGAGAAATTGTTACTTAAAATGAGAACGTATTATTTAGATCAAGTTACTCCAAAAGCCAAATTAATTACAAACTATGGTCTGTTTTTTCAAGCAAGATAGTAAATTAAAAATCGCACAGTGAATATTTTCAAAACAGATTCAAATACTGGATGTGCGAATATACTGCGTAGTTTATTTTATAAAATATAACTATATTCTATACAAAAACATACACTATTCAAACCTGTTGTAAAAATATTTACTGAGCGATTGTTAATTTACTATCTTGCTTGAAAAAACAGACCATAGTAGTAAAATGATAAATGGAAAATATTCAAGAAAACTTTTTAACGTGTGTATTAATTTCCTTGTTATAGCCTATATATTTACACTTAAATAGGCTTTATACTTACACTGAAATAAACGATCTGGTTGGAGCAACCAGATCAACCTAAATACGGACTATTTTTCTGGTTCCTATAACCAAAAATCTGATATGAGCAGCTACACAACTGGTTTTGTATTTTAAGGATCTGGTAAGCACAACAATCTGTTTTGTTGCCCTTACTAGATTTATGGTTGCAGCAACCGTTATAATTATTAATCTGGTTTTCCCGACCAGATTTTTATTTCAGTGTATAAGCAGTTCTTTTTCTTAATACTGTGATATTTATACTAAAAGATAAAAAAAATCAAAAGAATTTATGACCCCTATAAAAAGTACATCCCTTAAATTATATATGTTTCCAAGAGATTATTTTATCAAATAATGTGCAGTTATGGTTATAGGCATTAAATATTTTTTATGTTCGAAAAAATGAAACAAAAACAATTCAATGAAACCCTGCTAAAAAATAACAGCTTCATTATTAAATTTTTTGTTTTATTCGAATTTTATTTAAATATATTTTGTTTATTTTCATATAAATTTGTAAAAACACTGTATTTTTAAAATGGATTATAATCATAAAATTTTTGTTTTTATTATCCGCATTTTTAAATGAAATTTCATATATAGCTGTAAAAATAATGAGTATAGTGGATGCATTTTTTTACAATAGTTTATTTTTTTTAATTTTATGTTTTATTTAAATACAATGTAATTAGCTATTTTTAATTACCCACCTTTGTTTTTGAAGTATTGTTTCATGTGATTTTTTTTACAATATACTCGTTTGTAGAGAGTGTTCTAAAAATATCCACATAAACAATATTTTGCATTGACTATTTCACAAACAATATATAGGCCAAACAAAACCTTGCATTTTTAGTTTCTTGACCAATCAGATCAAAATGAATCTGATAATTTTTGACCAGTGCAATTATCACTTGGTAACTATAGAAACAAGAAACAGTTATTAACATCTTAATAAATGTTATATTTTTGCAAAATGTGTTTTTAATTTGTGAAGCTTACCTTTAGTTGATTTATTTTTATTGATAAGCAATATAAATGCTTATTTTATTACCAAAACATCCTAGGTATAAACCCTAATTAATTTCAGATATAATATTTTATGCACTTTCCATCTCAACAGCTCTAAATCACTGATATTCATAAATTTTAATTTATTTAATTGAATCTTGGTATCAAAGTATATCAACAAAAGTACTCGGATATGTAGACTACTTTGCTTGGTATTAAAAACAGGTTACTCAAAACTAATTTAAACACTTATTTATAAAAAATATATTTACAGTAAAGTAAATAATTTACTTCTTTTAAATGATGGAAATGAAAACATCAAATGACTACGCTGGTACCAGTACAGCGTTACCAAACTTTATTAGAAATCGATCGCAAATTGTTTTTTTACGGGTGGAAACACCAGTTATTTTATTTCCTTTCAGTTGAAAACTAAACCTTTTAAATAAAAACAGCAATTATCTTTATTTAAATGCTAAAATATATGATAACAACTATTTTATTGGAATAATCTCAAGCAAAGTTTAGACTTGGCAACATTCGGTAACAAGTGAACATATTGTTGTTTAATTCTTAAATTTTTAAAATAGTCTTTCAAAATACCAATCGTGCATGTTGAATTATACATAATTTTTTTACTGTATATAAAAAAACATTTTGCCAAGCAAAATATTTTTTTAATACAGTAAAAAAAATATCGATAACTTAACATGCACTTATGATATTACTACTGACAATATTTTGGCTGTCTTAAACAAATAAACAGTAAAATATGGCTTAGCTTTAAACTACTGTAATTGAGTTTTTATTCGATTTTATTTAAAAGAGCCACAACCAAATAGAAAATCTGTACGAAAAGTTTCATTTTCACACTAGTTTTTACATTTGGTACTAATACGAAAATCATACTTTTCTTAGAGATTTACTAGGTATATAAAAATACAATCGGATAAAAAATAATGTATGTAATGGGACACTTCGTATAAAACCAATTTAAAAACTTTTATGCATGAAATTTTAATTAATTTTTTTCACGTGTCTTTATTAAAAGTCGGTTTTATGATACAAATTTGAGGATCAAAGAATTATTATTTGCTTAAAACTCTTTTGAAAAAAATCATATAAAAAATTCTATCGCTACAAATGGAAGAGTTTATAGTTCTCGCTTATATTTTAGTATTTAAAATCGTATTAAAAGACAAAGTGAGTGCTTCAGCATTTTTATTATAACGGTGGTTTTTATTTTATTAAAATAATTTAAATATTTATAATTAAATATAATAAAAATTACCTAACTTAATAATTATCAAGAGTCCAAGTGCACATATACCCTTTAAAACTTATACTAATCAATTGTGCCGTTCTTTTTTTTTTTCTCAAAGAATATTTGATATCAAATGTTTTTAGTTACAAATTATTTTTTAAATTTAATATTAAATTTAAGAAAAATAAATTTAATTTAATATTAAATATAAGAAAAGTAAGTTTGATCTACGGTGTGATCTACGGTAAAAAAATTAATTTAAAATATTGTAAATATACCTTGATTTATTAATTTAACTATACTTTACTATGTTTAATTCATAAATATGCGGAAATGGGCGTATTTATATTTATTATATAATAGGACTGGTATATTGTATATATTAATGTAAAATTATTTAAAATTAAATAGATTTACATTGATTTTCACCTATTACACCGGCACACAAAAAAAAAGATCTCGATAGCGGCAGACGAGGCTAGTCAATTCTTACGTATTTTGGTCGCTGAATGGAGATTTCTCCCGTTAGATTAGACAGGGACAAAAGTTCTACCCAAAAAGGATAGAAGACATACATACACTCCCACTTCCACCCAACCAAACAAATTCTGTATTTGTTCTTTGTTGAACAAATAAAATATTTACTTGGCCGGGCGAAGAGTATTATTTTTATTAAAGAAATTACTGGCGCCATCTAAATTTTAGTAGAATTATCTTATTCTACAGATTCACATTAGCTATGTTCGTTCGTGCCGCTCACTTCACTTTCCGGCCAACCAAATAAATACTGTATTTGTTGTATGAAAAACAAATACAGTATTTATTTGGTTGGCTGGAAAGCGTAGCACTAATGAGATAGAGATAGGGTAGACGTCTTTTGTTTCATAATTCTAGTTGTAGAGAGCTCTATTTGAATCCGATGTCAGAATTTAAAAGTTAGCGTTCACTTTTTTTCTAACCTCAAAAAACATACTTTTTTTGGTAAATTTTGTGCTGTAATGGAAAAACGCGAGTTAGTTTCAAAATTCTTTCAGTGGATTCAGATGCAGAAGTTTAAATTACATAAAAATTGATTATAGGCTTAAAATTCAAAATGGCGGATCCAATATGGCGGACCAAAATGGCGGATTTTTTTTAAATGGATCCGATTCACTTGAAACTTGATATTCGGGAGTTTTTGGTGTCGCTGATTAAGAATCTGGTGCCACTTTTCCAAAATTCAAAATGGCGGATCCAATATGCAGGATTAGATTTTTAAAAGTTGCTCGGATTTGCTTGGTACTTGGAGGGATTTGGGGTCGCTGATTACAAATCTGGTGCCAGTTTTTCAAAATTCAAAAAAAAATCGTTTGTTTTGCGTGCGGTTTCATTTTCAAATTAAAAAAGCTATAGCTTGGTGATTAATTTTTGTTAAAATGTGTCTGTTATAAAAATAATAATAGTTCTGAAACCATTACATATATTGAAATTGTCTTTTTAATTGAAATGTTGTGTTTTTAATTTATTTTAGTGGATGAAGGTTAATCAGTTAACATATATTTTGAGGTTATGTTATAATAGAAATTTTTAATTTGTGTGAAATGATTAAAATAACTGTATCTGGTCAAAAAGAACAGTTAGTTCAAGACCTAAATTGAACCAAAAGGACATTTCTTTATAAATATTACATATTATATAAAGGTAAAGCATCTTCTTTTAAAAACCTTAAAAATTACAAGTTTTAGTTAACGGGCGAAAGTTCAACTTTTCGCCCGTAAAACATGAAGAAAAAGTGTCGCTTTTAGAATCACTCGAATAAAAATGTATTTTACGATCCATTGGCTAACCCTTTGCAGGGAAAAATTCACCCCCCCCCCTCATAACTTTTGAACCAGTTGAGATATCAATTTCAAATTTGGAACTTTTAAATAAGACAACTTAAACTATCTTTTAGAATATATTTAATACTTTTAGCTCTTAAAATGTGGGCAGGGGGGCATGGGGGCTCATTTTTTTAAATGGAAAAGGGGGTCGTGTAATACATCATTTTAAAGCTTATAAAATTCCCCATTTAACTCCATATTTTTAAATAAAAAAAAAATGGGTTTAAAATGGGGTTGAAAATGGGTATTAATGTCAAAATTCCTCTAAAAAAAAACAAATAATGTTTTAAAAATGTCTAATTTCATCATAAAAAAATGTTAATTATGATTTTAAAATAATTCTACACTTCTGCTCAAAAATATCGGCCCACCTAAAAAAATACACATTTTCAAATGCTAATAACTCCAAAACTATTCAATAGATTTATTTGACCTTTTTTTTATTTTAAAGCTTGAACTTTTAGCTCTTAATTACTGGAATAAAATTATCAAAAATCTTTTTTTAAACCGGCAGCAATGAAAATTACACAGCTATGTTTTTTTACTGCTTCTTTCGATATGCGCACGGTTTGCCACTGCATATTTTTTTACAATTTAATTAATTGATTTTATAGGCCAATTAAATGGGAGTAATTTCTTTTTTAACTTTTTAATTTTCCTTTTCTCGTTTAGGAGATATACGGTTTTTTCTGAAAATAAACATTTTTGCAAATAACAAAAAAACTACACAGTGGATTTAATTGATTTATTTTTTAATTTGAAGCTTAAGTCCTTAACTTTTATTTATTTAATTTAAGTTTCTGGTGCAAACATGTTTAAACTGGGTTTACATTGCTTAAATAGTCATGTTTTTTTTACCCAATCTTTTTTGATGCAATTTAACCACAAACTCAAATGTTTCCATAAGTTTTAAAACTTATTCTAAAAGCCACACTTATTGTGACTGATTCCTTCTTTTATTTTTTATCATAAGTCTTCTTATTTAGGAGAAATTAAAGTTTTTCGGAAAAAGTGACTTTTTAATCAGTGGGCTAGTGCCACCCCTGTAAAACTGTATATGACGGAAAAGCGTCGATAGAATATAAAGATCTATTGCACTTCTATAACTTTAGCTTAAATAAATACATTTAATTAACACGTTTTCTGCGTTAGCAACTTTTTGGTTCCCAGCTCAGACTGCGTTTTGAGGCATATATGTCGAACGAACTTTGCACAGACTGTTTAAATCTCTAATGGTACTCCAAAAACAAGTTCTAACGTCTTTTTAAGGACTTTTTGCTTTTTAATTTTTTTTAAACAAAATATTTTATCAAATAAAATAACAATAGACAAATTTTAAATTTTATTAAAATTATTTAATAACAATTATAAACACAAAAAAACTAACTTTTTCTGCAATGCAGGCCTGTGCATAACGTTCTCCAGGACGTCGGTAGACACGCTGTCTTGCATCATTCCCAAATAGACATATCCTGGTTTTATCAGAAAACATAACCTTTGCCCATTGGTTTCTGTCCCAGTTTAAATGTCTTCTTGCAAACTGCAGCCTGGCACGACGATGGTTAGCAGTGAGTTTAGGTCCAGTTGCGGCCTTATAAGAGCAAAGGTTTCTTTCAAAAAGCCTTCGACCAATAGTGGACCTACTTACTGCTACACCTCTTGTTTCTTGAAGCCGTGATCTCAAATTAACTGAATTTAGACGACGATTCCGCAGGGAATTAAGCTCGATAAATCGGTCATCCCGAGCGGACGGGCACCTATGTCTGCCAGCTCCTTGGCGTCGACTAAAGGAACCAGTCTCCTCAAAACGTTGGAATACTCTTCTTACCGCTGCTCTCGTAATATTTAACTGTTGAGCAACATAACGCTGACTGTGCCCTTCTTGTAGCAGAGCTACAGCTTGGGCAGCTACTTCCGGACTTGTTTCCATTTAAATAATACAATTAAATAAAATTTTAACGAGTTAAAAAAGTATTGTCACATAAGTGACAAGTCTTGTCAATCATAAAAAACTTAGTTACAGGGGTGGCACTAGCCCACCACTTAAAAAGTCCTTATTTACCAAAAAAACATAATTTCTCCTAAATGAGAAGACTTATGATAAAAAATAAAAGACGGAATCAGTCACAATAAGTGTGGCTATTAGAATAAGTTTTAAAACTTATGGAAAGATTTGAGTTTGTGTTTAAATTGCAACAAAAAAGATCGAGTAAAAAAAACATGACTATTTAAGCAATGTAAACTCAGTTTAAACATGTTTCCAACAGAAACCTAAATTAAATAAATAAAAGTTTACGATTTAAGCTTCAAATTAAAAAAAAAATCAATTAAATCCATTGCGTAGTTTTTTTGTTACTTGCAAAAATGTAAATTTTTAGAAAAAACCTTATATCTCCTAAACGAGAAAAGGAAAATTAAAAAATTTAAAAAGAGATTACTTCCATTTAATTAGGCTATAAAATCAATTAATTAAATTGTAAAAAAATATGCCGTGGCGAACCATGCGCATATCGAAAGGTGCAGTAAAAAAACATAGCTGTGCACTTTTCATTGCTGCCGGTATAAAAAAAGATGTTTGATAATTTTTATTCCAGTAAGTAAGAGCTAAAAGTTCAAGCTTCAAAATAAAAAAAAGATCGAATAAATCGATTAAATAGTTTTGGAGATATTTGCATTCAAAAATGTGTATTTTTTTAGGTGGGCCGATATTTTTGAGCAGAAGTGTAGTTGTAATAAATAAAAATTTATAAAAAAAAAACTTTAAAAATCGAATGTTTTAGCACAAAGAATTGAAACATCAAAACCTTAAAAAACATTTTTAAAACATTTAAAAATGTAAGTTTAAATAGAGAATTTTATAAGCTTTAAAATGTATCACACGACCCCCCTTTCCATTTAAAAAAATGTCCCCCCATGCCCCCCTGCCTACATTTTAACAGCTGAAAATATCAAATATATGCTAAAAGATAGTTTAAGTTGTCTTATTTAAGAGTTCTAAATTTGAAGTCGATATCTCAACTCGTTCAAAAGTTAAGGGGGGGGTGACTTTTGGACCGCACTGTATTATAAAGTTTATAATATAGTATTCTTCTGGAAGTTGCGAAGATTATAATAATATTGTTATCTTTTAAGTAAGCCTGTCGTCTCCATTGCGGGATTTGTAAAATATAAATCCCGGTAAAAGTAAAGTTAACTCGAATAAACCAAGATTATACGTTGCTAGATAAAAAAAATCCGATTTATGCATTTTACCCAGCGGGTGGTTAGTCGGTTTTAAATTTGCTGCAGGGGTTGACTCTCGTAACAACCAATTAAGAGGGATGATTCACGGACTTTTCTTTTTATGAGAAACTTATGCGTACACATAGATAAAGATAATATTATTCTGCATTCAAGTAAAAAAAAAACATAGGTAGACAATTTTAAGAATCGACTTAAATAGACAAGTCAATATCTGATTTGTAAAATTATACGTAAACATGATATTTTGGAATATTTGGTATAACTAATAGCGTTTTGTAAACCGAAATAGTTAAATATAACCTAGACTTAAAATATAGTTTCCATGGTGTAAACTTAGGCATACACACAAGGAAAAAAATCTTATTTTAAGTATTTGTGTATATTGAATTTTCCCAAATACCACAAAAAAAATAAAAAAAATTTCAACAAATTTTCAAAAAATTAAAAAAAAACTTTTCAAAAAAAAAAATTAAAAAAATTATCAAATTTTTTTTTATTTTTTTTTTTTGAAAAACAATTTTTGAAAACAAAAATTCAAATAAAAAAATATTTCAACTATTTTTTTTAATCGTAGCTTTTTAATTTTTCTGTAAAGTTTGACCCCCATAACTTTTTTGTTCAAGGGGAGATTACTTTTAAAAACAATAAGGATCTTCCCCTCATAAAACTTAATTTAATAACTCAAGGACTCCCCATCAGACGGACAGACGGACATTTTCAAAGTTTCTTATTTTCTTAAGAAGCACATTTGTATCCAAGAATTTTTTGCCTTGGACATTTTTTGGCGATTTTGTGAAATTCAAAACTACCGTACACCTAATACTCAACGAACTAATAACTCTTCTCTCTAGAATAGGCATTTCATTCGTAAAAACTGACAAAAACGTAGCCAACATATACATTCCTCTATCTTACTCGCACGGCTTTGTTCTAACAGAGACAACAATAACAGTTACTGGTTATTGTTATTGTTCAGGCCTGAATATACCTACTATTTGTTTACAAACAAATCGAGATGTTGGCGATAATTTATATTAACGGTATGCGTATTCTAGTTAGAAAAGTTATTAGTTCGTTGCTAAGACTATTCTAGCTCTTTAATTAAAATTAAAATTTGTTTTATATTTATTTTTGCTTCACTAGATCAGCTACTGTATTTTCTAATAAACTGAGAACTAATTTATTACTTTTAACTAGAAACTTATATAGGGCAAAGAAGTTTGTAATTATTTTATTCTATATAACGTGACATCGTAATAAACGAAAACCCAATTAACTGTCAAATAAAACCAGGCCTTTGTATTAATTTGAAATTTTTGGTCTCTATGGGTCTAGGAAAGGTTTTACTACCCCTGTTATTGGATAACTTCTCGGATTGGAATACCAATGCTTTTATACTACAGTAGTCGTCAAAACTGCTTCTGTGCTCTCTCTTCCATATAGATGGTATAATAAGTCAACTGTGTCTCACCAAACCTATAAAATCCACTAAATTAATTTCACAAGGGCGATACCATTGACCTTAAATGATAGATTACAATATTGGCATGGCTAATAATTATAATTTGTTTTTCTTTGTTTTGGTGACATCGTAGCACCTAATGAATATTGTGAATTTTGCTCACCTAAAAAAGGCAATTTTTTTAATTTGTCAATTTTATGTCAACATATAAAAAAATACTAAAAACATAGGTTCAAAATTAGGTCGTAAGGGATCTACGCCCCTTTAAAAGGGGCTACATAATTTGGTATTTATTTAGTAACTCAGAAACCCTTTAAGCTATAGCCACGGGGGTTTGCATGTAATCTAACCTTAAAAGGGGCATCATCCTATGTCATGTCCATTAGTTATCAAGGGGCTTACAAAACTGGGGCCTTATTACTGTTTTGCCCCAAACGTTTTTCTGTTTATTTTTATCAAGATTTATTTAAAAAATTACACAAAATCTTGTTTTCGATTAACAAAATATAATAGTTTAACCATTTTTTTTTTTAACTTTTAAATGAAGTAGATGCATGTCAAATTTTATTTGACTAAGCTGAAATTTGGCCTAGATTTCAATTTATGTATTTATATAATGTTAAATTGTTTTCCAATTTTCAAATGAAATGGGCGTACTTAACCTAATTTTATTTTTTAGCGGAAATTTGAATGAACCAAACAACAACAAGATGCTTGTTTTTGTATTTTCACAGTATAATAGGGACTTAAAATTTTCAAAAAAACGTGATTTTTGAAATACACTATATGAGCAAGGGACACACCCAAATGTTATATTTGAAAGGCATCCTCAATCAATATATTTATGTCAATGGATGAAATTGGAAGAAGAACCACACCGACATGCATGCGTGTTAGTATGTGTGTGAGTCAGCTGAGCCGGTCGTAAAACCATCATTCCAAAAATGGAATTATTTAATTAATTCAATATTTTTACGAGCTTTTTATTGCGGTTTAGCGGCCTTATCTCTTTCGCCGAGTGAGGCCTTAATTAAATCGGGGCTAAAAAGGATAAATAGTTAGAAATAAAAAACCATAAAAAAGAGTTTTGAAGACCAAAAAATGCTTTCAAGTGATTTTTTTTTCTGTTGTAACCTTTTTTTCTTCCTCCTACGTTAAAACTAAAACAGAATTAAAGCCAATTAATAATTTGTCGTTTTATCTTCGGATAGTACTTAATTTATTCGAAACTCTATCTCTGGCAGATTAATAATAGGATTCAGTATATTTTAAATGTGATTTTAGCCCTTTACTGCGTTTGTAAGATACGGCTGTCTTAGTAACCAAATTTATTCTAGTCTCAAAAATTGCAAAGTCATTGAATACCGAAACAAATTATGATCCTTGAAAATTAAGGAATGGAAGATTAGGGTACGTTCAAGTATTAAGTTACGCCCATGTTAATGGTATAGGAAAATAGCGTTACACGGGGGGGGGTTCAAAATTATCAAAATTTGCATTACGTAATACTTGAACGTTCCCTTAACCCTTTCCTGAACTTGAAGTTTATTGTTTTTGTTGTTCATAACTAACAATAATCTAATAAAGTACAAATTAGATAACTATTCGGAGTTTAAAAGACTAGCACTAGGGTAAATTACTTTAAGTTATCTTCTATCTAAGTTATCATCTTATAGATGTAACAAAATAAAAAAATGTAATGTAGGTAAATGTAACAATCAGTTCTCGGTGCCATAGGGTAAGAAACTGATTTTTGGATAAAAATGTTCTAATTTGGGGTCCAAATTTATTCATTATCTTTCACGTATATTTACATAGAAATTATAATAAATAATTTAATTTAAAAAAAAACACACGACTGATAAACTTAAAAGTATCAAACAAGAATAGTGTGAAATAAAAGTATATAGTAACCATCGCAGTCGGAGACCTATTCTGCATTATACTATTAAAACATTTGTATACTTATTTAAATTAAGTTTGAAGATTTTAACATTATTATGATATTTAGGATTGGCCCCCGACTGCGACGGTAACTATATAATTTTATTTCACATAATTCTTGTTTAATAATTTTTATTTTATCAGTCGGGTGTTTTTTTTTTAATTAAATTATTTATTTTAAACTTTTTTAACGTATTTTATTTTTTTTTTGTAAAAAATAGGTTTTGTTTTAGGCTGATGAATACAGCTAATATAGTCGAAACATGTATAAATTCTATATTAACTGTTATTCATAGGACCAAGACGCATTTCTTGATACCTATGTCACCCGCGGTATCAAGACAAATAGCATGACACCTCAGTTATCAAATTCGGATAAGGGGTTTACGCTGTAGAGAAAATTTCTTAATTTATGCTGATGATAAAACGAATAAATCAAATATAGTTGAAACGTGGGCAGATACATCTATAACTATAATGACTACTATTATTCATGGTACCAAGACGCTTCGTTTGATATGTTATTCATAAAAATCTGAGTTTTTTATTTTTTGTCTTTATAAATCCCAGATGATGACAGCCCAAATGGGCGAAACATGGGCTTTTATACAGGGTTATTCATATTTTCTAATGTTGAATCACCCATTAAAATTAATGACGCTATTTGTGAATAAACCTGTATAGCCTATGTCACCCGCGGCATGAAGACGAATCGTTTAAGACCTTAATTGCCAAATTCGATCCAGGCGTTTGGACTGTAGAGTGGTTCAAACATACATACTTACATACATACATACATAGATAGACTGTTAAACACATAACCCTCCTTTCTTGGCCAGTCGGGTAAAAATGTATTAAAATCTGTAGCGTTTAAGTTTAATAAAAACAGAAAATAATGGGGCATAAATTGTTCTTTTAAATTGAATTTAAATTAAATTAAATTAGAAATCTTCGTTACCCATATTAGAGAAAAAAAATGATAAACCACCTCGACCGAAATTCGTTTTATGCACAATTTGACTCGACCAAAAGATACAGCCGAAATTGGTCGCAATAAATTTGAATTAATTCCCAATTAGAAATTCAAATTGGCCGAGTCAACACTTTTTTCCAACTTTTCCAACTTCTTAAACGGGAGATTTACTTTCATTTTCCACGAAAAAATGCACGGAAAAAAAGGGGTTGTGCTTCTTAGCTAATTAATCACTCGGCCGATAAGACTGAAGCGCCTTGCTGGGAGGGTTTATGACCTTGAAATCGAGAAAAAGAAAATAGACACTCCTTGGGTAATTAATTACGATTTTATACATAGAGATGACTTGTACATTTTTATGGCTGATCGTATTTTATATGTAACTCTCAAACTGAGAGCCAATAGAGACCTATTTTTTCGATTTTACGAAGATAATATAATTTAACATAAGGTGGGTGAGCTAATTATTGCCATGGTAAGACATTTTATTTGTACTGCATTCCAATTTATTTGCAATACCTAAAATTTTACTACATTAACAATAAAAATATCTGTATTCTAATGGGTAAAAAATAAACAAACTGCAGGAGCCCAAAAAATATTGTTTTAAAAAAAGATTGCATACTGACAGTATTAGGAGTCCATGTCCTAAATATTGCCAGAGTACTGGCAATAATAGTTAAGAAGAAATTTACAAAAAATTAAAATACTAATAGGAAAACATTGTGGCACAATAACAATTTTAGCTGTTTTTAAGTACAATTTGGGCATTTGAATAATAATTTGTCGTTTTTAGTAAGCCCCACGCAGTCTTTATGTACTTATGGATTACAATCTCATATCGGCCGAGCGATTCTCTTTGAATAAGAAGCAGAACCAAGATTTCTTCTTTAGTTTCTTTTCTTGTTGTTTTTTGTTTTTGTCATTTTTTTGTTGTCAACTACTTCGCATGGCAATATCAAGAACACAGCTACTCAGAAAACAATCTCAAAAAATTAGCTTTTCGCTTCTTTATTGAGTAAAACACAATATGGGCCAAGAAAGTGCACCTTTATGCTACCTTATTACGTTCTTAACCTGAAATAATCAATGTTACCCAGCTTGCGACAGTCAACACAATTTCTCAAGTTTTTATAGTGGAAGGCACGCGTTTTTTTTTTTGTAAGCCATTACAAACTGGATAAGACACATCATATTTACAGGAAACTGGCAGTGTCATCTATGACACAGAGCACGAACTAACAAATTTGAGAGGGGGGACAATATTAGGAACATGGCAATAATTGGCTCACCCACCTTATTTAAGAATATAATATATAAATCGTTGTCCACAGGTTCGCATAATTATAACACAAGTAATACAAATACACGCAATGCTCCATATAAGAGTATTTTTCTCCGCTCATGAAGCAGTATTTATTTCAATGTTTTAATAGGTTTAAGATTTTACCTTGAACAATATGACATATTACTTATATAAAATTAGAACCAACGTATAAAAATAGCTCTGTACCTACCTACAAATAATTTGAATTACTCTTTCTATTTTCCAAAAAGAAATAAGAAACTATTTGTAAAAGTTTTTGGCATAACATAATGTTTTTTGTAGCAAAGTTGTTTAGGGAAAAACTTGGAGAAAGTCATCTTAAATTATATTTCTCTTTTTGTAATGGTTTGTCTAAATCTGCAGAACCGTATATTTTTTCCACCATTAATGTGACTCAGTTTCCTCAATAAAACAGTATAGATAGGCGCCCGAGGGCGCCCGGACTCATGGGTAATCCACATTGGATCTAAAACAACTGTTCTAATTGTTTGCGGATGCAAATGCTGTAGCGGACGGAGAAGAGTTATGTAGACGTGGTGCGACCCCCTTCGGAGGGGCCTTCGTTTCTCCTCCTCCAAACAGATCGTTGCTTCTTTATCGGCAACAGATTACACCACTTCGGGGACAGACCGCTTAATTAAATACGGATAGACATAGACGAGCTTTATTATAGTCCGGGAAATTGTTAGGAGAATGTTAGATTTAAATTTCTGTTGATGGCGATGAAATTATTTTTTTCCTTCTTACATAACATAGATTCAACCAAAAAAGGTCTCTTTTTATATTTTGTATTTACGCTTATTTTAAGATCAAACCGAAAATAATATTTAGCTTTCAAGAGAACTAGAGCTCTAGGCACTTTTGGCATATTTTTCACTCGCTAACTTAGGAACTATGGTCTGTTTCTTCAAGCAAGATAGTAAATTAAAAATCGCACAGTGAATATTTTCAAAAGAGATTCGAATATTGGATGTGCAAATATACTGCGTAGTTTATTTTATAAAACATAATTATATTCAATACACAAACATATACTATTCAACCCTGTTGTAAAAATATTTTTTTTTTTTATTTACTATCTTGCTTGAAAAAACAGACCATAACAGACATAATTTTTTTCTCCAATTTAGAACCAAAAAGGGATATCATGTAATGCTATAAAAATTTGCCCCTAAATAGTTCCCTAAAAATGGTATGCCCTTGATTGAATTTTATTTTTTTATATATTTATTGGTATCAAACTTAAAAAACTCTTGTCATAGGGATTCGTTATTTGGAATTTCAGTTAAAAACACAGAACTGTTTCCTTGTCTAAAAGTCTTGCTGCATTTTAAGGACAATATACTAACCTTTTGTAGACAATCCTTTCGAAGGTAGGTAGATAGTTTCCTTCCAAATCCTTTCCTGCAAAGTTCAGCAACACAAACAAAATATCCCTATTTTAGGGTTGAAGAAACGTTACTTTTTCCTTTGGGAGAAAAATATAGTTTTTCTTACTGAAAAAAGGTTATGTTCATTGAGTCACTCATATGATAAGAGAACTTTTTGTGTAATGAAAGCAGTATACCGGGTGTCCCAACTCTATTTACCCAGCGATTTTCTCGAAAACTAAAATAGATAATCAAATTCTGAAAAAAACACCTTAAATGGGACGATAATATCTATAAAAAGTAGTCAAAAATAAAATCCATCCCTCAACCCCCTTCCCCAACTTACGCCTAACTTTTTTTTTAAATAGCACGCCTATAATTTTTTGGTTGTTTTGGATGGACCTTGAGCTTGCAAATATAATGGTGTATTGCTATTTTTAAATTTTTAAAGTGGTAAAAAACATTTAAAAAAAAACCTGATTTTAACTGTATTTGTCATCGGTTTTCCCGAAAACTAAAAAAGATAATCAATTTCTGCAGTTTAAATTATAATTTAGATAAATACAATAATATCTATAAAAAGTAGCCCCAAATTAAATCCACCCCTACACCCGGGTGCACGTCCTGCCGCAAATTATCCCCAACTTTATTTTTTCAAACAGCACCCCTATATTTTTTCGCTTGCTTTTGATAGATGATGAATTTTAGAAGTGGTAAAAATTTTAAAAACAACCCCCGGATCCCATCTATATTTAGGCAGTGATTTTCTCGAAAACTAAAAGAGAGATAATTAAGTTTCGCAAAAACCACTATAAATGAGACTATAAAAAGTAGCAAAAAATTAAATCCACCCCTCAATTTCCTCCTAAAACTTAGTTATGTCTTTTAGTTTTCGAGAAAATCACTGCCTAAATATAAATGGGATCCGGGGGTTGTTTTAAAACTTTTTTACCACTTCTTAAACTCAAAAATAGCAAGTATTATATACCATTGCATTTTTAAGCTCAAAGTCTATCCAAAGCAACCGAAAAAATATGGAGGTGCTATTCGAAAAAATAAAGTTAGGGGTAGGTTGAGGAAAGGGGTTAAGGGGTGGATTTTATTTCTGGCTACTTTTTATAGATATTTCCCATTTAAGGTGGTTTTTGCAGAACATAATTCTCTTTTAGTTTTCGAGAAAGTAGCTGAGTAAATAGAGTTGGACTTTTTATATATTTTGTACTTTTCTTTCTGAATAAATAGCTGTTTCTTTTGTTAAAAAAAAATCAGCATCAGGGTCTAAATATTTCAAGAAGGCTAAATTTAAAAAAAAAATTCTCGCAACCTTTTATGATCATAAAATGGCACTAGAATGCTTTTGATAGATCTATACAAGGCCGTAGCAATGCAGATTTACACAACTTTTTTTAGTCTAAAATTACAACTTTTATTCCTGTCGACAAAAAAGTAAATGACTAAAAAAAAAACGTTCCCACTAAGAATAAAATTACAACCCTCAATTTTCCCTACAACTACGTTCCTGGATCTATATAGATTCTTCTACTTTTTATATAATTTATACTCATGGTTCAATTATTATTGCTTTCGGGACACTGTATTTCTTCTTCTTGCAATAAAATACATTCAATTACAGAAAGCAATATAGCATATAACATAATCCTTCAATTTATCATTATAAAATCATTACGTCTAATTTACAATATAACATTTTTCATTTTATTTTTAACCATCATTCTTTCTTGATATTTCTCCAACGCAAGCGAGACTCGGGAGTGGTATACATCTCATATATATTTTATCAGCTTTTATGTCGTTGTCAACAAGTAGCCGCCGCCCGTTGTAGCCGCCGCCTTGGATATTTTGCTATAAATGTATTTTGTCATTTTCCACATCATGGTGGAACCCGTTGTTCGACAGCCTGCCTGCCCAGTTGTGACAAGGGTTATGCAGGACAGAGGTCACCTTTACAGTCATCTCTCTGCACACTGTAAAAATTTAGCATAGATATAATTAATCCATTATTTTATTTATTATTCAGCATAATAATATAGTCAAATCTCTGTAAATTGAACCTCCACAACTCGAAATTCTCCATAAGTCGAAGTTTACTGATTTTTCCCGCACACTTTCTATTATAAAAATGTATTTTCACCTTTTTTCTTTAACTCGAAATCTCTCTAACTCGAACTAATCTCGCGGTGCCTTGAGTTTCGAGTTTGACTGTATATGCTAAAGCATATTATGTAAGGCAGTTTTACTAAGGGCCATTATATTCACCTTCAAGTAAATTTATCTACTTGGTAGAGTACCTTGGTCGCATAGCAGCCACCAGTGACAAAGCAGCTTTCGGCAGTTATCCTGTTGTTAGCGTTAACAGAGACTTTACTTTCAGGTGAATACAATTGTCCTTAAAATAATAAACCAGGTACCTAATATTAATACTGTACCGTAATTAATACTTTCACTGCCAACGGCTAGTTTTGACAGCGGAGCAATGGGTATGGGCAAGGGAAAAATAGAAAGAATTGATTAATGTTGTTAGGGGCGCCAGTTACTTTAGCTTTTACTCCTTTAGGTAAGTAACAACCTAGTGTAAATACTTAAGCTTTTCAGTTTGAGAAAATATAACCCTTAAATAAAATAAGATAATTCATTTGAGAAATTTATTATAAATAAACTTAATGAAAGCACATCAAGTAATGTATTAATATATATAAAAAAATATGTGTAATTATATTAAGATATAATTAAAGAAATCTTAATAAAAATTACTAAATTCAGAAATCATTCGACTTAAATGTATAAAGAAAACATGAAGTTCAGCAAGCACCAAGAAATGTATGTAAACAACAATCATTTCTTGCAGTGTATAAAAGTCATGCTTAAATTAGAAATCATTTAATCAAAAGTATGATATTTAATAATTAATAAATGAGATTAAATGTTTAAAAAAAAAATAAGTACCTAAAAATGAACAAAAGCCAGAAGGGCATATAGTATTAATCAATACTATATCAGATCTGATAAAGTTTACAGTTATAAGAATATTGAAATAAAAGAATTTAAAAATATGAAATATTGCTTTCAAAAGTTTTCAGAATGAGTACTTAGCTGGTTTCTGCAAAATCCATGAGGTATGAATTCCATCGTCTCCATCTGTGCAAGTCTCCCCTATGCTGATGAATTCATTTCTCAAATGAAAGAAAAAAAAATATAGGCTGTCCCATCTACTTTGGAAAAATTATCTTCCAGGATAAAATGTACGATTGAAAATGTTGTCCGGGATTAAATATGCTTTTGAAAATTATGTCCAATATAAAATTGTCTGCTAGACGGTCATATAGAATTTATCTATGCCGAAAAATACAGAACCATGTTCCAACAGAACATCACTCCATGCGGAGAACTTGTATATCAAATATACCAAAATAAACTTCAACTTAAATTAATGTAATTCCATATTAATGGTATAGAAATGGTGAGTAATTAATGGTAATTAATTAATGTAGTAATAATGGTGCTTTATGGTGCTTAATTAATGGTGCTAAAACAATAATTATATCTCAGAAATATTCTAAGAAACAGAAAAACTTAACTTACATGTCATTCTAAGTCTTCGATGTCCATCGAAACGTTATAAATGCGTAATTGTAGAAAATAACAGTTATAATATCTTCCGCATTGTTTAAATATTCATTTTCACTAACTTTAAATAAAAATACATGAAGGATTACTTCGATGATTACAGAAAATAAACACTCGTCAAAATGACACCACCATTGTACAGAGTTCATCAAGAAGGAGTGAAAATCGACCTTATCAACCGGTATGAACCCTTCAGGTAAATAAAATCCTATTTCTGAACTATTAGCGACATCTATGCAAGTCATTATCAACTACAGTTTTACCGTATAGGATTCCTAATAAAGGTAACGAAAACTACATCAAAGATAATAACCAAAAAGACTATTTCCTAATAAATCCGTATTAGTGATATCTAACCTCAAAATATTACTCTAAGAAACAAATATAAACAATACTTATTGTTTATCAGCAAAACTAATAAAAATACGAACAGAATACTAAGTGTCCTGTGAACTAAGTATAAACAAAATACTGAATCTAAGTGAGCAGTTCCAGCAAACTATTTTCAACAAATTCTGGATTATCCCGAAGCAATAAACATATGAAACTTTCCAGGAGAAACAAGCTACAGATGAAAGCCAGTGAAATCCAACCCTCAATAGACTCTGAAACATATAAAAACCAGGTAAGTCCATAGACAAATGTATTATAGAGAAATAAGTCATATGATTCTTTATTATTAAAAATCATATTCTAATTATGTTTTCTTTATGTTATTTTCAGGTAGAACTATGGAATAGAGACTTATATGGTTAGAATTCAGTTCCTGCTACAAAATAGTCCCAGATACAAAATAGTTCTGTACGTACGTAACTATTTATATACAAAATAAACATAAATTATAACGTAAGTAAACGAATAGTTTAATTAACCCTTGCTATATTACAAAGTGACGATTTATATCGTTACAATACCGTTAATTCTATGAAACGATTTTGAAAAATTTATCAAAAGTATGTACCTACTATAAATGCAGTAGGCTCTGTAATATCAAACCCTTTTAAATAATAGATTATACGTGCTAGCACATTTCATGTTATTAAAGTTTGAGATCTATGATAGTAGTAATTTGTTTTTTGTTGTCCATATTTCTTTTAATTTACATTTGGACTGCAACACAATGTTTACATTTTGAAAAAAAAACATACAATAACTAAGCTTATGTTAGTTTATGTTGGAGTTTAAAAGTAGCACAATTTTTCGATGCATTTATGGATCACCCTCAATACTACCGACCCTATATAATGTTGACATTAAACTTAATGCCAAAAAATATTTGAGGGTTCTGAATACCAACTGCTGAACTAATATTTACCGAATTTTCGGAATACTGCTACTGGCGAATATTCGGCCTTCGACTTTGGCAAAAATAATTTTACAACACACTGTAAAAAATACATTCGTTGCCACAGACCGTTTTGTAAAATTTTTCATAGAAGCAATATGTAAGATTAGGGTGGAACTTATATATTTTTATTAACTTAAAATGTTCATTTAGGTGTAACTAAAAATTTCCGAAAATATGAGAGTGATTAAACTTCTCTAAGGGTGCTAATGAAATGGTAACCAAACATTTTAAATATGTATCGGATTGAATTTATTTTTATTTAATGCATTCTAATATTTATTCATAATATTAAAATGATTTAACTAAAACAAAACGAGGTAAGCGCCATATGAGAGCTCCTAATATATATAACAATACATTTTTAAAATGTTTGACTCACATTTATGTTAGAAATTCGTAAATTTTAGTGTTTAGGGGCAACTTTGGCAGATTTTCAGCGCGGGTTATAATCTTTTGATTATTTTGAAATTTGCCACATAATTTTATATGGTCAAAAGGAAGAATTCAAGCCTTTTAAATTTTTCACTTATAAAAAAATTACAGAGAATTTTCAACATTTTTTTACGATTTATGGAATTTTACGAATTTTATGGTTTTTGTTAACACCTTTAGAGAAGTTTGATCACTCTTATATTTTCAGAATTTTCTAGTTACACCTAAATGAAAACTTTAAGATAAAAAAATATAAGGTTCACCCTAATGTAAGATACAATTAGACCGACACTTTTATTTTCTGTCAAAAACATAGTCCGTAATTGATAATTATCAATATATATATATATATATATTATAAAAGGTGTAAATCAATGTAATTTGAAATATTTTTACATTATTGTTGTAATTTTGTGTAATTTTAAATTATTTAAAACAATACAATATTTCACAAAAAACTTATTTACGCATTTAAACTAAACATAGTCAGGTACAGTAAAATTATTTTTTACCGTTTAAAACGAAAAGTACTTTTAAATCTTTAGACTTTTTTCTTGTTTTTTTTTTCTATATCTACACTGTAAAAAATATATTTTCTGAAATTTAATTACCGGCTATCGGTACCAGAACTTAAAAAATGTAAAATTTTGTTTTAATTTTGAAATAATATTGTAATTTTAAAACTTGATTTTACGAATTACGTCGTCATCGTAAATTTAAAGCGTACATTTCAAGATTTAGTCTGATTTTCTGTAAAACAATAAAAAAAAACGATTTAAATCATATAAATGTTGTAATTTAATATTAATCCTTAATTTACCCCAAATTTTTTACAGTGTATGTTTCAACACACATTTATTTAGCCAATTTAAATATTTCTGCATGACGTTTATATCTTTTGCCAACACAAGAAAACTAAAAAAAGAACGGACACGACCCAAAGATAAATATGTCAAGTCTTTGACAAGATGCATTATTATATTACAGGACGTTCCGACGTTTCAGCAGCAAAATGGACATAATAAACCACAGTTTGTAATCGATTAAATTTAAAAGCAGTCACTCTGGTTCCCAAAAAAAAAAGAACAAAACGAGAATCTTGTTACTGTCAACTAAAGGCAATCGATACAGGACATTGCTAAATTAACTTTTAATTAAGTATCATATACGGTTTGTGTAATAGTAATTATATACCAAGGTAGAGAAGACATTTTTTATGGCCGAGCGTATTAAATCCCGAGCTGTGTAGCAGCGAGGGATTTAAGAGTCCGAGGCTATAATAGTCTTCTCTACCGTGGTTTATATATTATTTTATTCACTACTAGCGCATTTATTCTTATTATTTAACATTTTTATATTAATAATAAACTAAAATATTTTCTGGATCTTAATTAACCGCGCAACAACAAGTAGCCGTTGAAATTTCCATTTCTGAAAACAAATGAATAAATTGATTTATTCACTCAAAGTCGACAGTTCTAGTGGGTGGCATTTTGATATTTTTAAAATTTGTGAAAATATCGGTAAGTTGTTTATTTACTGAATAATATGTTATATTCTATTATAATTCATTTATAACATTTTCCATGTATTTTGTCCATTAAAAATTATAAGCAATGACATGTCTTTGCAGTTCAAGGAAAATCAAGTGACAGATATCAATTCTTTATAAAATTTACTCCTACTAGGAGAGAAAAAATTATTATTGCTATAGGTGAAGAAAATTGATTTCACAGTCTGAAAACATGATAAATAATGGTATGTTCTAAAGCTAGTAGTGGGAAATAGTTATTAGTAATACAAGGGCGAAAAGTAAAATTTTTTCATTTGAGTAGGTTTTTAGAAGCCGAACTATTATCGTACACGGGCGAAAAGTTAAATTTTGATTTCGTAGGTTTAGTGTCCTGGGACCAGAAGCCCTCGACTTCTAAAAGCCTACTCAATCAAAAAATTTAACTTTTTGCCCTTGTATTATAACTATTACATTATATATTACATTAGGGTGTGTCCAAAAAAAATTTTATATACCTAATCTGTTCTATGTGTCCTGGTTAGAACGCACCTAGAGTAAAAATGTATAGAGACAATCAAAATGATTATGTTGAATGGCGCTTAGACCCCATACTCGTTGCATGGATTATCGTAATATTTTAAAATAACTAAAATAGGTTTATATAGAAAAAAAAAGTGACATAAAAACTTTTTTATTTATAAATCGTCAGTAGCACAAATTAACAGAAAATGCACTTTTTCGGAATTTATGGGTAATTTCGGGACCTTCTTGCACGGGTTAGAAACTTTTGATCAGGCTTAGATTTTGCAGGCCTATTTTTATATTAAAAAAGAAAAAAATTAGGTATCAAGGTTTTTAAATTTTACAAAATTACACATACTAGGGCTGGTTTTATACGAATTTTATGGATATTTGCATGATTTTAAGGCCCTAAAAGTACCACTTAGTGTTGTCTATATATATTTTTACACGACAAATAGAAAAGATTAAGTAAATATATATTTTTTTTGGACCATAAAGTAAAATGCCAATTTTACTATTCTCAACTTTAGAACTAAAAAATATCTTGTATTTTTTACTGTATACTTTAGCTTACTTGTTATTGTTTTTTGCAACGGTAACTTTGTTGTTTTGTAATGCGATTCTAATAAAACGGTGAATCGTCCAAGTAGGAGGTTTTGTTTCGACTATTTTTCCTGCTGGAAAGAATCCAATCAATTACCACTTGTAAAGCACCCACATTAAGATAAGACCCTATCTAAATACGGCCCTGAGGCCTAGAAGTCCGTGTTCACTTTAATCGTTGGAATAAATCTATGCGGACCTATGTTTTTATTTGAGATCAACGCACAGAGGATAAGCCAGTTTTATTCAACAAATTTTTAAACTAAAAAATACTGTTAATCGGCTTTAGTACCTAGATTTTAGCACGTTAGTGTTTAGAGGGAATTAAGTTCTAAATTTTACAAAATTCTCTATCTCTGATCTGTTCTTATTGATTTTGGATTAAAAAATAAAATTGTTTCCAAATTTTATATTCTTTTATATTTGAAAAATGTATGATGCTAAATCAGCTACTTGCTGATAATATGATGCTAAAGATAATAAATTACTTATTTATTATCTTTAGGTTTTATTTTTACTATTAAAGTGTCATCACATTTTGATAATTTGTCTAATACATTTTATTAGATTAAAAACGATATAAAAAAATTGTATTTCAGATATTTAGGCCATCTTTCTTGATCTTGGTCTAGAAAAAAAATTATCCCTTTATTTTGAGTTTTGCTCATTATATTTTTAAAATTTTAATTTTTTCAGTTTATGGTATTTTCAGTTTTAAAATTTTTGGTTATAAATATTGTTTAAAGGGAAGTTCTGGGTACGTAGTGGTATAAAAAATATAACGGACGAGTATCTCTCTCTCTCTCTCTCTCTCTCTCTCTCTCTCTCTCTCTCTCTCTCTCTCTCTCTCTCTCTCTCTCTCTCTCTCTCTCTCTCTCTCTCTCTCTCTCTCTCTCTCTCTCTCTCTCTCTTTCACTCTCTTGTAATCGGTATTTCCGTCCAGACTTACAGAATAGAAATGCCAACCTTGTTTATTCTAGTGCGTATTGCTATGATTTTTGAAACATCAACCATTTCCATTACCATTTTTAATTATTTTTCTTAAATGACACTATTTTTATTTATATGCGATAACCATAGCTCAAACCACTTGATGGAATATGCTAAGAGATGATAGTGATAAAGATCTATAATAATTATAATTATTATTCTCCTTAGCAGAAACGCGGCAAAATCAGATAGCAATACAGTCGATTTTTACATAATCGGTCACAGAAATATCGACTATATTGCTATCTGCTTTAGCTACGTTCCTGCTAAGGAGGATAGAATTAGTCTAAAACTTCTTAGAACTGGCATTCTGAGCTAGAATTTCTAACCCCCGTGCGTTGTTTTTACAGAAGATCAGAGGCGCTTGGTCAAGCATAAGACAAATAAATACAAACGTTAACTGTTGGGCTGAAATCTATATAAACCCTAACTGCACAATCAAAACATTACCTTTATTAAAGTACATACAGAATAATGTATTCTGTTCTATTTTCTGTTGACTTAAGGGGATTTGTGCATTTTTTATTTACCAAGAAGCACATCAAGAGATTGTTTGTTTTTGGAAGATGACAAAGTTAAATATAGCTAAGTAAATAGAATCATTATAAATGATATTAATAGGGTATATACGGAATAGGCATGGATTCTTTAGTATTGTTCGTTTGTTATTGTTAGTTTTTCATGGTTTGTGATGTATATTTAGGAAATAGTTATATAACTATATATAACATAAAATATTCTCACCAAAAACAGTTTTGGCACGCCACTGAAGTTATCCTTTCGCGAGCACATGGCTAATGGCGATCGTTCAGAAAATTAGTTGCAAACTCGGCGGTAAAGTAGTCAAGCTATTACTCTTTACTTGTTTGCCAGGATAGACCTTCGTCGCGACTGATGTTCACTTTTTTTTTCTTTTTTCACTTATTTTGGTTCACCAGATAAATATCTAGATAAAACTGTCACATTTAAAGTAATCTTTTTTTAAGTAAATGATTAGATGTATTTAGTCCTCGTTTATCCCAATAAACATATAAAAAAATCTTGGCTATTATTCAGGCTATATTACTAAAAAAATCCGTCCTTTCAGCAAAACCTGCAGAAATCTGGAACTGGTTCCATATACATGGAGAAATTACTGCTAAGAATAACTAAGGTGGGTGAGCCAATTATTGCCTAGTTTCTAATATTGCCACACCCTCTCAAACTTGTTAGTTCGTGTCAATAGATGGCACAGCCAGTATATCTGTTATATCGAAAACATGCCTGATGTATCTGTATCCAGTTGGTAATGACGTACACAAAAACTCAGTTCATGGTTCGTGCTTTTCCACTATACACTAAACTTGTAAAATTGTGGTGGCTGTCGCAAGCTGGGTAACATCGATTATTGTAGGGCAAGAACGTAATAAGGTAGTCACAAACTTGCACTTTCTTGGTCCATATTGTGTTATGCTCAATGCAAAGACAAAATGACAAAAAACAACAACAAGAAAAGAAAGTAACGAAGAATTCAGAGAGTTCTGAATCTTGGTTCTACCTTTTATTCTAAGAGAATCGCCAGGCCAATATGAGATTGTAATTAATACGTACTTGAAGTGCGGGGCTTACTAAAAACGACAAATTGTTATTTAGGTGCCCAAATTGTACCTAAAAACTGCTGATATTGTTACTGTGCCATAATATTATCTTATTAGTTTGTTAATTTTTTGTAAGTTTGTTCTCTACTATTATTGCCAGTACCCTGGCAATATTTAGGACATGGACTACTAATATTGCCAGTATGCAATATTTTTAAAAAGCAATAATATTTTGAAGCTCCGCAGTTTGTTTATTTTTTATCCATTAAAATAAAGTTATGTATATTGTTAAACTAGTAAAGTTTCATGAGATTCCAAATAAATTTAAACGCAGTAAAAAATTAAATGTCTTAGCTGGCAATAATTGGCTCACCCACCTTACGTAATATTCAGATCAAAAGTCTCAAAAGTTTGTATATCTGCAAGCAGGTTAGGTATTTAAATATTTTTTAAATTAAATACATAGCTTATCTTGACAGAGAGGTTAAAACCTGAATCAAATAAAAGTGCTTGCTAAATTTCTAATCCAACCTATTGCTTTAAGTATTTTAAATTAGTTAAATATGTTTATATCAAGTATTTTTATATTTGCAAGAAGAATCCCAAATTCTTCATATAAGAATATTTTAAATATTTATCAGTCAGATAAATATATATATATATATATATATATATATATATATATATATATATATATATATATATATTTTAATATATTAGCTACATTTGTACAATCCTGCAGATTTTTGCAGTTTTGGTGAAGGCGAGCGTATGATTCATCGTAAAACATTAGTGTGTCAGTCCTTCCTGTCATATTTCCACATAAATTTATGACGGCCTTAAGAAAGAGATAGCAGCTATATCGTCGTATCAGAATATCAAGGTTTCAACCAATATATTTTTAGGTTTACACTTTTTTGCATTTTTGAATAGAGCTTTTTACTACATTTTTGCCTGTACTTAAAAAATAAAAATATTATGCACATAGCTCATTTTATTTACAATACATTCATGTTCTATCTGCATTTTTTGAGATTTTTTTAAGCCAGATCGATGTCACTAATGCATAAAAAGTTTGGCCTGTGATTTTTACCAAAATTATGGAGGTTGATGAGGAATGCTATAAACAACACTTATAAAATTATAAATATGCCAAAATATCTTAAAAAACAAAGCACAAATAACGAAAATTTATAGAAAAACGTAAAAACTCGAAAAAATATACCGCAAACGTCAGTTTAAAAGTAAACAAAACATTTGTCTAGACAGCGTTGCCGCTTGTTGACAAATATTTGTAAACATGTATTATTCGTCCAGTTAGAAAGAGAAAACAATACATTTTGAAGGAAAAACATGAGTTTTGGCAAATTGGCAGGGTATCAAAATGGCGGTTCTCTATACCCTAAACATCCTGCGTCAAAAGCTGCGCAAATAGGTATATTCCTTTGGGGGGTTAAAAAAAATACAACATTGGCGAAGGCGCCACCATTGTAAGATCTCTGGCTGAAATATGAACTTTCCTGTTAAAAAACAGACTTAACGGCTCGTATAAACTAATTCTAATACATTTTGCACACTAGACAGTTATGCATGCTGCCATCCTAAGCAACAAGGTCGTATTTAAAAAATTAAGTTTTCCTTCTTAGTATCTTTGCATTTTACTTTAACTGTTATATTACAATAACAAAAATCGTATATGGCGTTTTGAGATATGTATTTATTGGAAACATTGTAATGTATGCGAAATTGCCGCCGGTCCTAATAAAAGATGTCGATTTTATCAAAAGAACCAACATGCAGATTCGACCCTTTAGAAGGGCAAAATGCAGGCCTTTAAAATTAAATATTTTTAAAAATATTGTATTATACAAGGTGTGACAGAAAAAAGTGACAAATACAACTTAAACTCAAACCAGAACTCAAACACTTTATACGGATTTTTTCTGATAATTTAAGTGATAGCAACATTCTTAGCCAAAGCTTACTCGTAGAGTAGATAAAAACAGAAATTAAAAAAAAGGTTAATTAATTAATATAACTTACAAGGTGGTCCAACGTACGAGATATTTACAAGTACAGGGTCAGAGAAGCTTTGTATTTCACTTGGGCGCTTGGTATAAAGTATTCCCTACATTCGTTAAGACGCGCGGAAATCATCCGTTACAGCAAGTCTTTTATCCCAGACAACTTAGATCACTCAAACCCCCTAATTTAAAATTTGATTACGATTACTCGTGATCACGCATGATTCGTGCACGAATACCTTACCACTCACAAAAAGATTAAAAAAGTTCTCAACCAATAATGGTGCCCACCTATTCCCCCACCGATGCAACTCCAGCAACAGTGAGCTAGTCTCACCCCCCCCCCAACATTTCATGACTGATGCAACTCCAGCATCAGTGAGCTAGACTCACTCCCCCCACTAAATCCGCATTCCAATTAAGACAAATGAGCCATAGGCACTAAGCATATCTCTTAAATATACCAAACAAACTACAGATGATGATAAGACGAGCGACTACTTCACACTTAGGTATAAATTACCTCAGTCTCCACCCGTAGAAGCTCATACATCTCATAACCTTCTGTAATGTTATTAAAGGGCTTTGTTATCAAACTAACTTATTAAAAATTTACCCACGCATATTGAAACTTTAGCCCGATATTTCCACAAACTTCTCCTTTATATTATTAAACTCTTATAATTAGATTATTATACAACTTTGGCTGTCTAGTTTGATTTTAATTTGCTTTTCCAACATTATAAATGCTTTATTTTAGTAACAAAACTAAATACAAATTCTGCAGCACAAAACCCAAGAAAATATTTAAATAATCATAAAACTTATATTTACGTTTATATGTTCTACTATCATAAACTTAATCTATGCACACATAAAAATAATGATTCGTTTAGTTTTTATAGAATACCTAGTAGGTATTACCTATACTATACTACTATCATATACCCGCGACTTCGTCCGCGTAGGAATCGAGACACTAAAAAGCATCAAGTTCACTGTTGCGTTATACTTCAAAACAATAAGGAAGTCTCGTCGCCCGTTACCCGTCGCCCATAACCCGTCGCCCGTCTCCCGTAGTCCGTCGCCCGTCTCGGCTTGATGAAAACTATAAGAAAGAAGATTAAGAGGTATCTTTAAAATCTTTTTAAACCCCGTTTCACCCCTTAGGGGTAGAATATCGAAAAATTCTGAAACACGTATCTTTTCGATTTCGATAAAGAACATTTTTGGCAAATATGAAGATACTAGATTAAGAGGTCTGTGAGATACGCACACTTTAAAAAGCCTTTCAGCCCCCAAGTCACCCCCTTAAGGATTGAATTTCGAAAAATCGCTTCTTAGTGGATGCTAATATCATAAAAGGAACAAATTATCCAATTTTAAAGTTTCTAGGTCAAGGGGATTAGGCTGGGCATTGATTCCTGTCAGTCAGTCAGTCAATCAGTCAGTCAGGACAAAGCCGCTTATATATAGAGATATTTAAAAGTTTACTGCACAATAATGAAATATTTTACGTCGCAGGTAAAATCTTGTCTGCAACTTGTACCAAAATACTTTTAGTACAATGAAATATAAAAAATCTGAATTATTTTCATACATCAGTGTATTGGTCTGTTAGTCGATACGATTTAAAATCGTTTGATCTATAGACTTAAAAATTGGATCCAATTCCATGGAGTATAATAAGTATAATAAGTTTAATAAGTTCTTAAAAATTATAGGATACCCATATATATTTTGTAATCTGTCAAAATTCTTATTAGTTTGTCTATTTTTTCAAGTGTGGGATCAATTATCTCGAAAACGGTGTACACTGTAAAAAGTGATAGTTAATTTAACGCAGTTATCCTTGTTAGGAAACACGACAATAATACAGTCAAACGCTTTAAATTGTAAATGTCAAATTTTTCAGGAGCGACGAAAACAGTTCTTAGAGTTGCTGTTTACTATATTTTTAATATTTATAGCAATATAAATAAAGTGGTGTAAGGTTACTTATTGCCCCTAAATATGTTTTAGTCTTACATTTAAACTATTCTAGCTTATAATATAGTATTATTGTAGTTAGGAGGTATTGGTCAAAAATGTCAGTTAGGAGGTATTGCATGTTCATAAACGTATATTATGGTACGTTTTAACGTATAAAAAATATATAACCATTCTTTTGCATTGCTGTAATTAGGTAATAAACAACTAAATTTTGTTGTTGTTTATTTTGTTTTGCAATAAACAATAGTTAAACTATTACAGTTTTATATTTTAACATTCACTTATTTGCTCGAGTAGTTTCAATTGAATTAACAGCGATAAAATACACACAAATAAACTATTGTACTGTTTAGTATACTTTATAACTAGCATGTTTAGTGCAATTAGGCAAAAATGAAACATTAGACAATTCTGAATAGAGGTTAGCAGCATGATAACCTGCAAAAGTGGATGCTGACACGCTAACTTGCAAACTGGTCACCAATAATTTCAAATTTCTTTTGCTATTTTTATTCTTTAGGGACTTTATTTTATTTTCGAGTGATATTTTATTTTACCTTAGAAAGAAGTTAACTCATTTTCTTTTCCATTTTGAAAATTTTCAAAATTTTGGGAAAAAAATTCAAATATTTTTTTTTGCTTATTTTTGAGGTTTATGACGTTTTATGTCGATATAAATCAATTTCGAGCAAAAAAAAATGTCGTTTGGTCGATCGGTACATCCGTCGCACTATGTGGTAATGAGGCTTAGTTCAAACCATAAGTCGCTAAATGATTTTGGCAATATGATCACAAAATATTTTTAAACTAGTTAATTGTACTATTCTCCATAATGGACCTAATGATTGGGTTTAAATATTTTTTTCGAATGTAATCATTTTATAATGAAGTGGCTTAGCCTTTTTCCTAGCGGTGCGAAGCTGAGCGAACATAAGCGATACAATAAAGTGCTCGTAAAAACATGCCGAATAGACCTATATTATTAATTTTGCCCGGTCTCATCCGCCTCCTTAAAATTAAGCGCTTTTATTAAAAAAGTATGATTTTTAAGCATCTTTTAATTTTATTTTGAATTATTTTGAATATAATATAATAGTAAAATTATTTGGCATGCAAATAAAGATCATTGATAGTAAAAGTATCGCAATTATTGAGGTTTTTGAGGTCGCTAAAGATAAATCTTAAAACAAAATTTTTCTAAATCCACCCCCTGAGGGAGTAGTTTTCTTGAAAACTGGTATATTAAAGTTGCTGAAAGTGAATCTGATTATAAAAAATCCATTTCACGTGCGGAGGTGAAAATGGGAAAGCTGTTTTACTGGGCAGTATATTTTCTCTATGTTCAGAGATCTAAAATTAGTGTGCTGTGCATTCGGTGGAATTTCAGAGTAGATTATTATATATTATTATTATTATATATACTTATTATTACAAACAGGGGCGTATTGAAGAGAATTTGAAAAAAACGTATCTTGTGAAAAAGGCTAGTTAGGAGAAGGGATTTAGTAAAAATAAATGCAGAAAGGGACCAGAATATAATAGGTACTGCTCACAAATCTTAAACGATGTAGGGTGTAGAACTGTTAGGGAAATAAAAGAATTGGCTATATATAGGTTGGAATGGGAAGTAACTTTAAACTAGTCTTGGTGCTGACGACTTCACACTACATAACTACTACTGCATACTACATATACTCGTTTCAATCTGAGAATGCGACTCTAACGTCACAGCGCCTAAACTAAATACCACTCTGTAGGGTAATTGAAACTTATTTCTTAAGATGTAATAAATTATTTTTGTTTATATACATTTTTTATATAATAATGATGTATTAAGTCTTGATAAATAAGTTTCAGTTACACTACAGAGTGCTTTTTAATTTACGCGCTGTGACGTCGAGTCACATTCTCAGATGGACACGAGTATACATACTAATAAACATATTTTTAGTAGTGCAATATTGTATTACATTTTGTTTAAACTCGTACTATTCTACTTAATTAAGCATCCCCTAAGTCCAGGACTTGTGTGGGCTAGTAGTAGAGGGAACCACCGGCTTTAATTGTCTTTGGAACCAATTTATAGGGTGTGTCCGCTTTACTTATGCCTTCTCCAAATTTCAATTAATAATTAACTGAAAAAGGCAAATCGGCGCCGGTGACAATCGAACTCACGCTATTTGTGTAGTAAACTCGCCAAGTACGACGCGGTAGTCCACTACACCAATCCTCCCATTGTATAATGCATTTAGTTTGTTAAGTTCCTAAATTGTAGGATATTGTCTGCTCGACCTAAATAGAATTAGCAATAAAACTTTGCTAATATGCCAAAACAAGGTTGCTTAAATATAATAAAGTTGACCTACTTTTAAATTTCCGCGGCTCTACGTTTTATGGCAGATAATTGTTGATGAAATAAAATAAAAACTCTACAAATTAAGTTACATGTTAAAAGCTTAGAGAGAACAGAAGAAAATATAATTGAAAAGAATAATTACTTTAAATCCAAAGAAAATATACAACGCTTTCAAGAAAATTTTTGTTTACGAGTCCAAACTCTCGTTATGGAAATTTACAAAAACATTAAAAATAGATTTATTTCTAGACAACCTTGATCTAAAGTATTTATTTGGTACTGTTTTTTTTAGATAAGGTGTCAACATGTACGGAAAGCAAAACAAAATATGTCTTCGTGCTGAAAAAAAAAAGACATTTTTAATGTTAATTACTTTACAGAAAGTAATATGTACAACTTCAAAAGCAGTTACAGATTATGTTAATTTTTAATATTAAGGCTTTTTTTACTGTGGTTTAAAAACATTGGCCGGAACTACCTCTTTGACTTATTATGTTAAGAAGCGTGAAGAAACTGTAAAAAATATCGGTCTGCCTATTTGTTTATATTAAAAATTAAAAAAAATCAAATAAGAAATTTTCACAAAAAAATAATAAAAAATCAAAATTTTTCGATTTTTCTTTTAATTTTCTTTTTTGCGAAAAAGTTTAAAAATTTAACCCTCATAACTTTTTTGTTTTCGGGAGGATTACTGTCAAAAACAATAAAAATTGATTTTTCTTAAAAATATCAAGTCGATCGAATTATTCGTTCTTGAGTTATCGTGCACACAAAAACGTGACATCAGACGAACGGTCAGACGGACGGACAAAAAAAAAAGAATTTTCTTATTTTTTTTATGAAACAAATTTATATCCAAGAATTTTTTGTCTGAGACGATTTTTGAAAATTTTGAAAAATTCAAATAAGAAATTTTTACAAAAAAATAATAAAAAATCAAAAAATTTCGATTTTTCTTTTAATTTTCTATTTTGCGAAAAAGTTTAAAAATTTAACCCCCATAACTTTTTTGTTTTCGGGAGGATTACTGTCAAAAACAATAGGGGTCTCCCCCTCATAAAAATTGATTTTTCTTAAAAATATCAAGTCGATCGAATTATTTATTCTTGAGTTATCGTGCACACAAAAACGTGACATCAGAGGGTCAGACGGACGGACAAAAAAAAATACCTCTTTGACTTATTATGTTAAGAAGCGTCAAGAAACTGTAAAAAATATCGGTCTGCCTATTTGTTTATATTAAAAATTAAAAAAAATCAAATAAGAAATTTTCACAAAAAAATAATAAAAAATCAAAAATTTTCGATTTTTCTTTTAATTTTCTTTTTTGCGAAAAAGTTTAAAAATTTAACCCTCATAACTTTGTTGTTTTCGGGAGGATTACTGTCAAAAACAATAAAAATTGATTTTTCTTAAAAATATCAAGTCGATCGAATTATTCGTTCTTGAGTTATCGTGCACACAAAAACGTGACATCAGACGAACGGTCAGACGGACGGACAAAAAAAAAGAATTTTCTTATTTTTTTTATGAAACTAATTTATATCCAAGAATTTTTTGTCTAGGACGATTTTTGAAAATTTTGGAAAATTTGAAACTACCTTATTATACTATTCTAACGCAGGCGCTGTGAATAGTATAATAATGGTAGACCCTAAGATAAATCTGCACACAATCAAATCGAAAACTTCCTGGCCACCCCACTTTTCTACAACAAACAACTTTTAAGTAAATTATTTCTTTAACTTCTTTTTAGGCGTTAGATAAAACTTTTTTTTTGCTCGGCAATGTGTTTGTATCTTTTTAGATCATTTATCGCCTAACTTGGAATATCGAGCTCTAAAATCTTTTCTTTTATACTTTTTGACCCAAAGGGAAAAATACTCTTTTATAGTAGAAATATTGCTGTTTTTCTATTCCGGAAGTTTTATAGAGATACTTAGCTGTATAATTTGATGGCTTATTAGAAAATAATATTATTTACAAATGTTTTACAAAAATCGTCTTGTTTATTTTATTTGTTTTATTTGTGTATATTTGTTTATAGTTGTTCTCTTTTTAAAAGTATTTTGCACCATAATAAAGGGTTTAATACATTTTAAAACTTATTACAAATAAGCCTTATATTACAATATAATTATAAAATTTAAATCTTAAATTTTCATGATTCTTTGTTTTTTTAGAGCAGTAATTAAAATATATAGGGGATCCCGGGGCGGAACGGTATGGAGCTTTTATTGGGCGAGAATGTGTGGCAGAGCTAATCATATTAAAACATTCAGTGAGCTACAATTGATTGGCGTGCTAAGTTTTTGTGCGGTTCTGCGCGTTCCGAGATTTTTACAGGTGTCCTCGAATTTTGGGTATATTTATAATATTTATGGATATTGATTTGAGGTAAGTCCTCAATTTTATTGATTATATTTTAAATATAATATTTATGATACCTATTAGGGTAGTTAGTAACATGTTTTAATTATTTATTGTGCTTATCGTGATGAGTAAAATAAGCTTAGGTCCACTTTTTACTGTAGAATGCAATTAGGGCAGAATGGGATAATACCCGTTGTAATAATATAGTAACATTTTTGTTGTATTTATTGCTATTGGGTCACTACAAAATAAAAACTGCAAACCAAACTGTTTCTCAGAGACCATGGACATATGGAAACTACCATCGTAAAATTAAAAAAAAAAATAAACTTTTGCTGTGTGGAACTACAAAAGGAAAACAGGCAAACCTGATCATCAGAGAACATTTAACGTTCTGTGGAAGAATCTCGAAATTTATATAACATACCCCATTCTGCCCCGGGTATGGGAATTTTTGGTAAAATTTGCGCAATCATAATGTTCCAAAGATATTAAATAAATGATAATTTTACAATTTTTTGAAGATTTTCTTCAGATCGTCCTAGCCATAAATATTAACCATCCCGTTCCGCCTGGGTTCCCCTACATTTCTTATTCTTTACTTTAGGTAATCCTTTCATCAAAATAAAGGTTTAAAAGTCTTTAGATGACTAAAATTTTACATATTTGGCATTTGGTTTTCGGTTGTGGTGCGATAGGAGAAGAAAAAAGATAAAATGGTCACATAGTGTTACAAACAAGGGCGTATTGGAGAGAATTCGAGAAAAACTTTTGAAAAGTTAGGAAAAGAGAACAAATAGTGGGTCACATAGTAACATTTAGGAAAGTAATCGGGACGTAAGGACGTGGGCAGGCCTACAATGGAATACTGCTCATAAAGGATGTAGGGTTCAGAAATAGGGAACAAAAGAATTGGCTACCAAACCAAACTAGTCTTGGTACTGATAACTTGACTGATAAAGATGAAAGACTGTAAAATGTTTAAAGAAGACCAAGAAAAAGAAAAACGGGATAGGCAGCAAAACCCTACTCACAGTAAAATATTCTTAAATCAAGAATATGGTGATTTGTGTATAACGAAGAAAATATATTCTTCTTTTATGCATACCATATTCTTATCCTTTCATATTTGAAAATATATTCTCCTTTCAAGCATACCATATTCTTATCCTTTCATATTTTAAGCAAAATTTTGCTTTAAAGGAGAATATATCGCCTTGTAAATTCCGAAACATCTTATCTGAAAAATTACCACTTGACAGGTATAACAAATTATCCTTTTTTAATCAATTAATAAGGTATTTATTTAGAACTTTATTAATTACAAATAAACAAGAATAAGTTCTTATTCATATAGCCAATTATTATATTAAATTACTACCCTACTAATTCCATAAAAAAGAATAATTTCTAGTCTCTGGCAACTTCCCATTTTTCAAATACGATGTTTCGGAATTTACAAGGCGATATTCTCTTCTTTATATCCAAATCACGCATTTTTGATTTAAGACAATATTTTTTTCTGTGTAAACACGACATTTATAATATTGCAAAGGAAAGCAGGAACAAATAAAACGTTGAAAAGTAAAAGCAAACAATTTGGACGTGCACTACGTTAATTTCGGAATATTTGAAAATCATTACACGGGGTCGTGCTGGCAGAATAATAAATTGTTTGGGCTGTCGGGAATTATTACCGGTAGAAATAGCAGGAATGCGTTTTCGAAACACGCGGAAATACTGGCCCTGTGTGTTTTGCAATGCCACTGAAAAACCCTGCACATTGCTCTAAAAATAGGTTCAGAAAGGGCTTGCACTTGTCTCTCTTTATAATTTGTTTCAATGATCTTTACATGAAAAGGAGGTTATTGTATTTTGGGTTAAATCGCTTGCAATGATAAAAATTTACATGCTTATAGATACATAAAAATAAATACTTAGCCAAAACTGCAGACCTTTTTACATCCCGGAATATACTTTAATTAATTATCTTAATTACGAATTTTGACATATGTCATTGCACGATTTGACAATATCGCACCTAACGATGGTTCGTTTGGACTTTTAAGTCAAGGTCAAGTGGCATGTCATATCCAAATAAGAATAACTTCTTCTGTGGGCCAAGGGCTGTGTACTGTGATGTGTTGACTGCGCTTGACTAAAATTAAAATATTTTGTTGTTTTGTTGTTAATTTTTACGGATTTAACATGGTGTAAAATACACATTTGCCGATTTTTTGTGGAGCAGCGGTTACTAACCAAGTAAGGGGAATATGTATTTCTCTCTCTTTTTAACTAATCAATTAAATAGAGAAAGAGTAACACACTGGTTAACCGGCGTTACCACAAAAAATTGACTATTGTGTATTACACAATATGTATTGGACTTATCAGACTAGTTTTTCAGTAAGATTATCGAGTTGTTTTGTATATGTATGTATGTACCTAATAATATTGTAAAGCAATCGAGAAGCTCCAACGTTATAGTATAGTAACCTAAAGCCTGCAGTCCCATGGGACAGTGTGACTAGTAATTTAATGTAACTTTCAACTCGTTAAATACCTTTATTTCCATTTCTACTTTTAAGCTGTAATAATACTCATTGATATAAACCTTTATTCAAAAATGAATGTTGTCTAGCCTAACGGTTCCTGACTTAAGTGTAAAATATTCTAAAAATTCCATTTCAAATAGCCATAGCGTCCTTAAGAAGCAATTTTGGATAAAGTTACTTTTTTATATTTTTTCAAAATAATAAAATAATAAAATAATACCGAATATCTCAAAAATCGAAATCAATTCTAAAAGATTAAACTCAAGGGCCCAAGGGCATTAAAATAATAGTAACGTATTTTTTCTTAGCATAGCATTAGCATTTTGTGTCGGTTACACTGTTTGCTCTAATTCGAAATACACGGTATTTCTACAAAAAAAAGTAACTATAAATTATGGCTGTAATGGGGTAGTCGAAATTGAACGACTTGGCCAGTTTTCCTTATTTAGGGCACAAATTAAATATTATGAAACACAACCAGCCGTGAAGATATGTAATGCTACGCATTCCATTATATATTATTCACAGTAAATGGTATATTGCATTTTCCCAAATACCAAAATTAAAAAAAAATTAAAAAAAAAACTTTTTTAAAAAATTTGTTTTATTTCCTTTGTGCGAAAAAAATTAATTAAAAAAAATTAAAAATAAATATAACAATTTTTTTAAATAAAAATTGGTAGATATTGATTTTCATACTGCCCTGCTAAGACAAGTTGTCCTATCTGCAAAAATTCACTTTTTGAGATAACTACACCATTGCTTTACACTAGCCCCATGTGTCTACTAAAAAGAAATGTCCTATCTAAAACCCAAATCCTATAAATCAGCAGCAGATTTTTGTCCTAAGTGGAAAATGTAAAATGTTTTATAAACAAAATTGTCCTAACTAGTCTTTACTAGACGAATAAGTCAGGACTAGGACTAACTTTACAGATCTTAGTAATTTGATTGGACTTTTTAGATCATTGTGTCCTAACTTTTTCAGATAAAACAAATGCACTTATTATGACAATTTATTTTTCTGACAAAAAAATTTTCAAAGGACTTTTGATTTAAAATAAAGCAGAACCCAACGCCATATTTATTTAAACAAAATTGCACACAAAAACAATAAAACTGGCCATATCTCAAAACATCTAATTTGCAGATAGGACCACTGGTCTTAGCACGGCAGTATAATAAAGTAATTTTTCCTGAAAAAGTTACGCTAATCGGAATTTTCTTTCAGCTTTTTTCGATTTTTTTAAAAGTTTAACCCTATAACTTTTTTTTTTTTTTTTGAGCATTACTGATTACTTTCAAAAACAAAAGTGATCTTCCTATCGTAAAACTTGATTTTTTCTGAAAATTTCAAGACGATGAGATTATTCGTTCTTGAGTTACCGTTTACTCAAAAACGTGACATCAGACGGACAGGAGGACGGTCAGACGGAAATTTAAGAAAAAAGTTTCTTATTTTTTTATGAAACAAATTTATATCCAAGAATTTTTTGTCTAGGACGATAAAATATTATTTTAGGGCAGGCGCTGTAAATAATATAAGGAAAGTTTTGAATATTATTGAATTTTAAGTTCAAACGAATCGACTAAATAATCTGACTTTAAACAAACATCGTTTAAGTGACTTGAATATGCAAACCAAAGGTCCATTGTATCCACAGTTGGATGGATATTGGTATACGGCAAAAGGGCGCATAAGGTTTTAGAAGTATTAAACTTGGTACTTTCATTTGGGGCTTTGTAGGAGCTGAAATAACCCTGCGTGGCTATACCTATGTAGTTATTATTTATTTGTTGTTATTTATTAATTTTTTAATATATGTATCCAGGTATGGTTATTTTGGTACATACACATATATGGTATGGATATTCTGGTAAATATTTTAATAATAATAATAATAATAATAATAATAATAATATCCACATATAAATATCCAAGCGTGGATATTCTGGTATATATTTTAAGAATAATAATATTCAAGTATGGATATTTTGGTAAAGACAATAATATCCAAGAGTGGATATTCTGATTAATATACTAAATTGTTAAACAAATTAAAATTATAAAATAATTAAAAAAGGCTTATAATCGACTTCACGTTAATTTTATTATTGAAAACAATTAGTGTGACCGCGGTTTCGCTATAATAGATATAGCATCTACGGACTTAAATACATATAATGGGACATCTTTAACATTCTGGTCATAAATAACACTAAGGACATTACACAATTAATAAATTAGGTTACAGATTAAAAATGCATATTTTTAATCTGTAACCTAATTTATTAATTGTGTAATGTCCTTAGTGTTATTTATGACCAGAATGTTAAAGATGTCCCATTATATGTATTTAAGTCCGTAGATGCTATATCTATTATAGCGAAACCGCGGTCACACTAATTGTTTTCAATAATAAAATTAACGTGAAGTCGATTATAAGCCTTTTTTAATTATTTTATAATAAACCACTTCACTATAAGAAGTTCAGACGTTCAGAACCATGAATGAATTTTCAAACTGGACAAATTAAAATTGTTTAAATTACATATTTGTGGTAAATATCGTCTTGTAAATTTCAGGACGTCGTACCTCAATTTTTTTCGATTTTGAGATTTTGGATTTAAACGCTTTATATTATTAATTTACATCTAAAATATAAGTTTCACCTATTATTTTTTTTTTTAATAACAAAAATATAAGCAAAATAGTAACGTCGTATCTTAGATGATTACAGATTAATAAATTTTAAAACCTCGTATCTCTTAAATCTAGTTAACTGACTTGGAACGCACCTTTTGCATATATATTTTGTTCTATGAATCCACCGATCAGCTGATCGGTGTTTGAATCAACCTTGGCAAAATGACAGTTTGAATAACACAGCGCATGCGATGCAAGAGGTGCGTTCCGCTAATAATGTTTCAAAGCTCGTATCTTAAAAAAAAATTATTAATTTTGAGCATCAAAATGTCGTATCTATGAACATTAGGTTTTTATTTGTATTTATTTATTTTATACACAATAAAATGACTTAAGGTAAGTTAATCATTAAAAATGTATTAAGTTTATATTAAAAAAGTACATTTTCAACCTATGAATAATGCGAAAAAGAGTTATTTCTCATTCCTGTAAAGTTGTCTTTTTTGAGATACGACTTCCTGAAATTTACAAGACGATATGTAAATATTACTTTTATTCTATAGCGTATCTTTCTCAAATTATTTTTTTAAAGAAATTTTAGCCTGGAGCGGAAGGGGTTAATCCTGTTAGTAGGAGATCTACACATTATAAAACCATAAACAGTAAAATCTGAGGTGCTCGATTTCGGAAGATAATTGACTTTATTTCTTAGAAATGACCATAGTGCACTTAATAAAACTTTATTTTACACTGTTTTGGATTATCTTATATGAATTTTGGTCAGAGATTTTAAATCCGTTCACATAAATAGTTTATCAATTTTTAGTTCAGAAAAAATTGTTGCAGAGGTATTTGGCAGCTTATTTTCTAAAACAATGAAGTTCAGTGTATTAAATTTCTGTCATAATGTGCAATTTCTCTCATAATTCATTAATCGATACACTAATATGCATATTTTTTGAGAAAGTAAGTTGCAAAACATGATACATTTTTTCGAAATGAATACTTTAGATCATTTCTGTGAATGGATTTAAATTCTCTAATCAACATTTATATAGAATAGGCTAAAACAGTATAAAATGAAAAACTATTAAGTCAACTATGGTCTGTTTTTGAGGAATAAAGTCCATTTTCTTTCAGAACCGAGCACCTGTTGATGTTTTTATTATGCATATGCAAGTCTCTAAAACATAATGTTTATTTAGGATTAGCGGGTAATACTACGTCTAAATAATATTAAATAAAATTCGGACTAAAATGACAAAATGACAAAGTGACATTTTACAAAAACGGATTTTAAGTAATGGTTATTTACCTCAATGCGACTTTAGGGGTGTATCTCCTATGAAGATTGACTATTTTTATTATTATTTCCTAAATTTTGTGGCGACTTTTTATCAACTTACGTAATAGAATCTTATAATTTAGGGCTTATATCCCAGCTGAAATATCCCCCACTCTAAAGTATCTTTACCTCAGATTTTTTGACGTTTCCTCATTCTATAGTTCTATAAGGAAACAAAAAACTTTTATTTGAAATATTTTACCGCCCTCTTGGTAACGAAATTCATAATAAATTCATAAAAAATGAGAAAAAAAACTAAGAAAATACTACTTTTTACCCTAAAACGAAGTTCAGCGTCACATTACCTAATTATTTGGTTTGTTGTTTCGTATGTTTGGTGTTTTTGATGCTAATGGGGAGTGTAGCCACCCTATTTAAACGAGGAGAATATAGTTCTGACTAAAAATATACCTTAAAAGCTTAAAAAACCCCAAAAATCGGCCAAAAAAATACTGGACATGGAAATAGCTGCGTGGACGTCAGACGTCGAAATAGCCGCTTCCTTTTAATAAAGCCCCATATATAACCCGATAGAAAATATTTCAAAGCAAAATAGAAAATTTATTAATTAATCTCGGAATATGGAAGTTGGGAGTATAATAATACAAGACACTTTACACAATTTATTAACTTCACTTTGTAATATTGTTTATTTTACTTATGCTTTGCCGTTTTACACAAAACCTTGTATCCCTTCTGAAGTGTGTACATTGTCATTTTGTTTACTTGGATGCCACTGCCTAAAGGGCTTCTATAACTAGGGTCACCTCACAATAGGTTTACCTAAGTACTTGTCATACCCTAATATTATCTAATTTTAAATATTAAAATTATTTTTGTTGCACGAGTTTTGCTTGGTTAAATAACCTTTAGCTCCAAATACAATTTCAAAAGAGCCTGGTATAAAGCCTAAAAGCTTTTCTACGTCGTTCAGCTCTTATGCAGGTATTCAAACATTAACCTTGTTTTCTAAATTTGAAATGGAATTAATTAAACCAAGCATATAAGACTGATTTACTCAATAACTAAAACCAAACTAAAAATTTGACAAATGAAAATTAATAGGTTTACTAACCTACATGTAATTTCTTTAATTTATTTACACTTTGGTATATCCTATTTTTTTCTTTTGGTTATTATCCAAAAACATAGTAAGTAGTAGAATTATTTGTTAATATATTTAAATGAAGGATTAAAATATACCGGGGGAGAAGTTTTTACATATGTCTTTTACATGCTAGCCCATTTAAATTCCGCATCAATCACTATGCCCAGTAATATTTATTTGATTAAAGAACTTTTAAAAAAGGTTTTTATGTAACGTAATAAATTATGACCAAGATATAAGAGGAACAAGGAAACAATGCTGTTTCCTATGGGCCCTGTGAGGCGCTAAGCAGCCTGAGGTAGGTGCAACACTTTCAGAAGAATAAATCTTTAAAGCCAATGGTGTAACCCTCTTGCCTGGCAAGATGTCATGGTCTTTTCTAGGAAATCAAGCAAATTTGGTACGGAGTAGACTAGTCAGCTTGGTTAGGTAACTCGGGGTAGAGAAAAAAGGCTATGGAACCTAGTTGTCAAGCCTATAGACTACCCGCCAAGCACTACTGCTACTACTACCGTTATGAACTACTACTATAGTACACTACCTACCTACCTGCCTACCCCTGTATATTATATACATGTTTGAATAGTAATTACGTTGTTTTTGCCAAATAGTTTATTTTTGCCAGCGTAATATTCGACATTTACTTGGTTTTAAAAAACGAAAAAGAAGGGAAAAAGCTCGTGTATTTATGCAATTTGAAAACGGAAACTTATTCTAAACAAGAGCCAAAAAGAGAGTGGTATACACAATTTGTGCGAAAGCTCAGCAAATGACCTCGGGCACAACAAAGACAGCTTAAATGTATGAAAATTGCTCTCCTAGCTTGTGTGCACTTGATTGTCGCCTATCTGTGTACGTTTATGGCTGCATAAATTCTTGCCAACTAATTAGATCACTTGCAATAAATGGACATCCGAACAATATTGTCCCACTTATCCAAGAAACAAAAAATATACCAAACGTTTGAAAAATATACACTCGATTTGCATCTATACTCATAGTGATTATATTGTTTTCTGAATATGTTATGCTTTCTACCCTATTACCTTAAAATCTTTACTACTATGAATTGTAGAATCAGTTGTGCTTAATAAAATATTAAAACAATATTAAAGTCGGCGATTATATGAAATGCATTTTTTAAATCTACAAAACCCATGTTTATAAATTAATAGTAAAAAAAACATTTTTAAGAACAAGCTTTTATTTAAGTGCACTAAAAAAAAGAAAATAAACTTTTAAGTTAAACCCATCATTTTGTTACATTATACAATTTTATATCATATAAAATTGTATAAGGTAACAAAATAATGGATTTGCTTGAAAGTTTATTTTCTTCTTTTTAGTGTACTTAAATAAAAGCTTGTTTTTAAAAATGTTTTTTTACTATTAATTTGTTTTTCTTTTTTTAGTCGTCAAAATTTTGTAAGATACAAACTTTTTTTTGAAATAGGGGCGCCGAACCTGAATCTTGATTCAGGGCGCCGAAATGCAAAGGCCGGCTTTGTGTATTATTCAATGATAATCTTTACATGTATATATGTTTATGATTGAATGACAGAAGTTTTGATGACTAAAAAAGAAGGTCTCACATCTAAAAAGATGTGGGTAAAAAAGGGATTTTTTTAATTTTAGGGGGGGGGGGAGTTGGGGATAAATTTTATATAAAATTGTGTTGTCATTAGAGATTACATTACCGAATTACAGCTCTCTACGTTAATACTAAGTGGGTGAAACAGAGAGGAGGTAAACATTTAGCCTTATACGCGTATGGGGGGTGATGGGGAGATAAGGGGGGATGTAAAATTTATTTTAAAATTTTATTATCACTGGATGAGTATGTAACCTACTTTTAGTTTTAAATTATCTCATGTGGGTAAAATATGAAGAACCCCTTAACACGTAAGTTAAGTTTTTTCCATGTGTGTATATATTTTCCTATATTTTTAGTCCTTTCAAATTGTCATTTTGCGTATGCAGGACGGTATGCACATTGGTTATAAGTGGCGCGTGCACACATATGTATTGCCGGATTAGTTTGGAAGCAATAGGAGCGAAAAGAAATCCAATTTACTGAATGAAGTTTATTGCGGCGTATAAGTACAACGTTTGTGCGGACTTTAAGAAGTATGTTTGTGTACGGGGTAGAAAAGAAAATTGGCTGAATTTTTACGCCCCTTTAAACAAAACCAGGGCGATGATAGAAATTATCTGTAAAGTTGTTGGTGCGTTATTTCCAATTTAAACTGAAAATTAACATCTATTTTCGTTTTAATGTCCAAGAATGATGTTTATCTAAAACAATATCTTCAAAATTAATAAAATAATTTAAAGCATTTGGTACAGTATTATTTATTAGATCAGATATATTACACAACCCCACAAAAAAAAAGAGAGACCCTTGAGACAGACCATTCCTTTGTATTTTTCGACGCTGAATCTGAATCCGAGGTCAGAAAAGACCCTAGACGTCTGGAATTCACACCCGGGCCCAAAAACTACCCTTAAAAGGGGTGAAAAATTGAGTTCGAACTGAAGCCGTATTGGAGGTTAAAAAAATTTCTACGCCCCTAGAGTTCACCCCCGGCCCCAAAAACTACCCCTGAGAAGGGTTGGAAAATTGAGTTTCGGATGCCAGATGCTCAACCATAGTATTAAGATGTATTTTTCGACGCTGAATCTGAATTTGAGGTCAAAAAAATTTCTGCACCCCTAGAGTTTACCCCCGAGCCCAAAAACTACCCCTGAGAAGGGTTGAAAAATTGAGTTTTGGATGCCAGATGCTCGACCACGGTATACCTATGTATTTTTCGATGCTGAATCCTAATTCGAGGTCAAAAAAATTTCTACACCCCTGGAATTCATTCCAGAGCCCAAAAACTACACCCAAGAAAGGTCGGAAAATTGAGTTTCGGATTCCAGATGTCATTCCTATGTATTTTTTGGCGCTGAATCGGAATTTGAGGTCAACAAATATTCTACACGCCGGAATTCACTCCCGGGCCCAAAAAATACCCCCAAGAAGGGGTGGAAAATTGAGTTTCATATGCCAGATGCTCGACCATGGTATACCTATGTAAAAAAAAAATATATACACCCCTGGAATTCATCTCCGGGCCCAAAAACTACCCATAAGAAGGGGTGTGGAATTGAGTTTTAGGTGCCAGATGCTCAACCATGGAATTCCTACGTATTTTTCGGCGGAGAATCCAATCCGAGGTCAAAAAAGTCTACATACCTGGGATTCACCCCCGGGCTCAAAGCTACCCCCAATAACGGGTGAAAATTGAACTTGGGATGGAAAACGACTGAAGTCGCAAAGCGCCAGTCTCGGCCAGTTTGGAAAATTATAATTTTCCTTTCGCTAGGGCTCCTGCAGAAAAAGCAATGTTATGATTTATTTGTTAAAAACCTGTTGTTATAACAACAACAACCATAAAAAAGTTCGCTGGCAAAAAATATTAAAAATACAAGATCTCGCTGAAAAAGTAAGACCACGTCTGAACTGGCGGAGACTGGCGCTTTGCGACTTCAATCGTTTTCCATCCCAAGTTCAATTTTCACCCTTTATTGGGGGTAGCTTTGAGCCCGGGGGTGAATACCAGGGAGGTAGATTTTTTTGACCTCAGATTGGATTCTCCGCCGAAAACTACGTAGGAATTCCATGGTTGGGCATCTGACACCTAAAACTCAATTCCCCACCCCTTCTTAGGGGTAGTTTTTGGGCCCGGAGGTGAATTCCAGGGGTTTATATCTTTTTTGGCCTCAAATTCGGATTCAGCGTCAAAAAATACATAGGAATACCATGGTTGACATCTGGCATCCGAAACTCAATTTTCCGACCTTTCTTGGGGGTAGTTTTTGGACCCGGGGGTGAATTCCAGACGTCTAGGGTGTTTTCTGACCCCGGATTCAGATTCAGCGTCGAAAAATACAAAGGAATATCATGGTCTGTCTCAAGGGTCTGGACCTTTTTTTTTTGTTGGGTTGTGTTATTTAAAGAGCAGTATACCTATTCTAGAGAATGAGGCCTCATGTATAATTTAATTATTGTTTGTTAATCTATTTAAATTATAAAACTTATTTTTAGAAGTTAAAATTTAAATTAATAATATTTATTGAACTATAACATTCAGCCTGATTCTTACCAAAAGTAGGTCTTTATACTTAAAATTATTCAGTCTATTCCCACATACAATTAACTTAATTGGAGTACTTCTATTATATGTAAAACCAAGTTTATAGCTCGTAAAACCGTAAAAATCTATTTCGTCTCAGGTCTTATTAATAAAATTCGCCCGAGAATTCGCCCCTCTAGTGTTTTTCTCGATTTTTCCCAAACGCGCCTGAAATAACCGCAACCGGTTGTAAATGTTAGAATGTCGTAAAATTAATAAGGTTATTCAAATACAATTCTGTAAAGTGATTCTTATTGTTGCTCTGTCGCTCCCCTTTGGGAATTTAGAACAATTTTTACTACATGGTCGTTATCGTAAAACATACTATGCAATTGTCCATTTGTATACCTTGTATATGGACTATAAATTGGACATTGCTATCGTTTTATACACTGTTTTATATCAGTATACAGGGTAATTCGGAAAAAGGTTACAACCTTTGAATGGATGATTCTACACATTTGGACTTTGAACTAGCAAATTAGGGCTCTTGAGAGATACATTAAGGGGTGGTTCTCATTTTTGGTTTCAAAAAATCGATTTTTTTTGCTTTTATACTTTTTAATATGTATAAAATACGCTCCTAAAATATTTTTACGAAATTCGTCTCCTTTAAAAAGTTATACATAAATACATAGAGGAAAGTCGCCTAATTTCGGATACCATTTACAATGTATTCAATATTTAATACTCGGTATTACTTTTTGATATTTTTTTTTATATAACCAGATACAACTTATTATAGCGAACCATGATTTATTATAAAAGCAATTTTATTACAGTTTATTTTTTGTGCATTTGAAAAAGGGCTCCTAATTTCGGACATATCCGAAAAAATTTTTTCAAGAGTAGATCTGGATCCCATTGCTTATGTTTCTTGTTATTCCTTCACATTTAAGACGTAATTTAATCATTAAGCGATTTTCTACGAAATACTATAGGAACTATAATTTTAGATTCCCAATTTCGAATATCTTAGTATCTTAGGTAATTTTCGTTTTTTCAAAATTGTTTATCTTAGTTTGTTGTATCATTATAAAAAAAATAATTAATGGTTGGTTATCCTGAATAATAATTACCTTGCGGATATCCGAAATTGGGAATCAAATGCACAAAAATGGTCTATCCGAAATTAGGCAACTTTCTGATTTTTAGATTAGAAATTTGTAGAATGTTTACGTTTTCAAATTGCTTAATTATGAATAGTGGATCAACTTAACTAACATCATAACTTACCCAAGACAGAATCACGAACTTTTATAACGATTATTTATAAAATAAACAAGCATAATAATGCAACTGAGCACAAAACTGCCATTTGCAATATAAACGATTTGGGCTGCCATTTAAAGGGGAGAAGCTCTACCGTTATCATATTACAGGACGGATTTAGTTTGAATTTTGGCTTCACATAAAAGTAGGTTTCTGTTTACCTTTGCAGACAGTATCTTAAATACACTACTATCCGAAATTTGGAAACCATCCGAAATTAGGCGCATTTCCTCTATACTTTAACTTATAAAATAAATTTTAAACGCGTTTTTAAAATGCCATTTTTCAAAACGGTTCCAGCGGTAAAAAAAACTATTTAACATGTTGACTTAAATCTTTCGGCAATTTTTCTAAGTTCGTATTGGCGAGATAGCTAATTTACAATTTTTTTTTTTTCAAAAGCTTGTTATTTATATTTATCCCCCCTTTTTTACCCCTTTTTGGCAGGAAAAAATGCATTTTTTTGTTTTTTTTTTACTAAAATTAATTGCGTGGATTTTTTTTTACTTTTGACTAATGTCAACACTAGCGGACTAAAGTACGTAATTTTTAACAAGTCAGGTTTTGGTTTTTGTGTTTCAGAACAATGGAGGTAGAGCTATCGCTGGAACCGTTTGCCATGTTATATTTAAGGTGTCACCTTCAGCGCGTGCTGCACAATTATTTATGTCGGCAAAAAAATGAAAAATAAGTTTTTTGTAAACTTTGAGAGTTGCTCAAAGTTTTGTACATAAAAATAATACAGGTGTTTTCAAAAAAAAAATCCAAAAATCGTCAATTTTTGTCTCAGAGATCAAAACAATCCCTTATTATAACTTGCACCACCCAAAGTATCAACGTTACTAAGCATTACATAGGGGTGGGGGGTTACAGCTGTAAAAATTGTCCTTACTTATGAATCGTTTACAAATATTTTATGCTAACAACAAAATATATATAGAAGTTTTTTAGGAATTTTATTAAAACATTCTAAACTTTTCTCAACACTTTGTTTTACTAATTTATTAACATAAACGCTTTAGATTCTTTCAAGAAAACTTTTTTCGACTTATTAATTCGGTAAAATAATTTTGGGACCCTAAAATGCATCTTGTACGTAAAAATTCCCAACAGGCCAATTTTTCATGAAAATTATGAATTGTTTTGTTGAATTAAGATGTACCACGCCCCGAGATAAAATTAAATATTATTTTACGAGAACTGCATAATTAAGCTTTATTCCTTAACCTCTTTTCACCCACACTTTTCATCGTTTTTCTGGAAAATAAATAACAGTTTGTTGACCAAAGCAACCTATTCTTTTTAAATGTTTCAAAATAGTTCTTGTTGATATTATTTATCATGCGTTTAATTCGAAAAATTAACTCTCTTCACCTACTAGTGGGAGTTAACTTTGTAAACAATTGATAACTGCCACTTAATTTTCAATAAATTTTAAAGATATGACATTGCTTATAATTTCTGTTGGACAAAATTTAACAAAATTTTGTCATTGGATAAAAAAATTAACATGGTAAACATTATAAATTAATAAATTGTAATAGAACATAATGCATTATTTATTAAATAAATACATACCCATATATTTAAACACATTTTAAAAATATAAAAATAAAGGCTTTTCGTATTAGTTACCAAAGTTGCGGTTATGGTTATGATTGATAATAGATTGGTTTAAATAATAACCAAATGCTATAACCGCTCTCAAAGAACGGTCACAGACTTTACTACCAATTGGTTAAACCGCACATAACCAAAGCATTCCGAAATCAAACAGTAAATACCAAACCTATGACCAAAACTTTGGTAACTAATACGAAAAGCCTTATAGTATTGTCAGCCTTTAGGGATTAAGTTAATTTATTCATTTGTCTTCAAGAATGATGATTTCAAAGGCTACACTCAGAAAAATCTCATCACGTAAAATCAATAAGAAATTATTTTAATTTAAAAAAGTTGCCTTTTAAAATAATAAAAGTAAAAACTTTACGTTTTAGTTATGAATAATATTAATTTAAAAAAATAATTTTTACACCAAAACGTTTTTCACTTTAAAGTAAAATTATTGTCCCTTACTTTCTTATTTTAATATTTTCCTAATAAAATTACAATATTTCCCTTCATATTGTTGGAAAATATCAATATATTAAAATAATTTTTTATAAAATAACCAGTTTTTGTATTCAAATCATTTCTGGTTTACAAGTTATTTAAAGGAAACATTTTTCAAATAACAGTGAATATTTTTATTTTTACTATGGCTTATAAAATTAAAAAGTATCTTTTCGAATTAACAAAAAACACTGTCGGAGCAAAAACATATTGGTTTTCTTTTAAATCATATGACTTTTGTTTGATTTTACAACGATTTTTTTCTGAGTGTACTTAATTTTTCGCGGTTAATTAAAACCCTCCGATATCGGAGGGTTTTTGTGGTCGCAAAGCTGAATTTACTGTTAAAAAGTCCAAATTCAATATGGCGGAATGAAAACGGCGGAAAAATTTGAATGATTTTAAATTGTGCTTCTTAAAAAGGGATATCGGGGTTTTTAATGTCGCTATTAACTTAAAGTCAAATCTAATGTGAAAAATTAAAAATTTACTGTCTAGTGTATTTTTTTTGTAATGAAGGGTAAAATGTTTTTTCAGTGTGTTATTATTGGTATTATTTATAGTTTTATATTTTTGGGCACTGATGACAGAAAATAATACAAAATAACACAAAATTTTGCTAATACAATTTTCCACTGCTAAAATATTTTTAACAAAATTTAATACAATTTAAGGGTATTTTCAACTTTATAATGTCTATAGGATATTTACCTGTGATTTATTTGATATGAAAGATAAAAAAGTAGGTTTTAATTGAAAAAGTCGTTGCTAAAGGCACACTTAAAGGATGAAAGGGAACAGATGAACTCGTAACGAGCACAAAAAACTTTGTTATGGATCGGCGCACTGTGGATTCTTAGGCACGTTTAAGTGGACGTAAGTCAATAATAACTATTATTTTTAATTTTTTTTACATATTTATAGATAAAAGATTCGCTTTTATAAAATTATAATTTAAATATACGTACTTATAATAACGCTTGTCTCGGGATAGAAGAAAGTTAACTAAAATTAATATTAAATCAGCTGATTTCATATTGATTTTTATTTAACTTTCCCCCATCCCAAACAAGCGTAATTGAAATTATTGGAAAAGAATTATTTATATAATACGTAATTATATGTAGTCTAGTGCACAAACACAGGATATTTCCACTCTAGTGCGATAAACAGAATTTCTGCTAAAACAATAGTTGACTAAAGTGAACTATGGACCTAATATTTACTTTAAAATAGCAAGATTGTTTTTTTGTTGCATTAACCAATGGCCCGGGAGCCCACGCCCAGTTTAATTTTTTTCATTGCCTCACCGTTGAGACTTTGTATATGTGTTCTTCATGTCCAGTCAAACAACTTATTACATAATAAAATTCTCGGTAGCGAGTACAAATCAAGTTCTATGAGGGGAACACCTGCTATTTGAAATACAAATGTTGGGGGTGGTTTCAAGGGGTGGGTAAGCAAGGGGTGGTTTTTGATACGTAAATAAAAACTTTTTCTTTTCACATAACGGAGATATAGGTTAACAAGAACGTGGTGGGACACCCGGTATATATAGCAGTTAGTAAAGCATTTAGAATTTTATAATAAGTAGATCACCCTGTATAGACTTTTTTATGTAAATATTTTATTGTGGACACTGTACCCTTTGGGAGAGTGTTTTGTGCGCGACTACTACAACGATTCATTATTATTAGCGGGCCACGGTTTGTTCCCCAGATCCGCGTCGCGTGGGCGTCCCGACGTCGTCTTCCAGGCAACCCGACGCGAAATTACCTTCTGTTGGAATGTCATAAATTCACGGCATTCCGAAATTCGTCTTCATTAAGCTCGGTGATGTATTGATTCGCTCGAAGGGGTGCGTACCTACTACTATTACACTGATTTCAGCTCTTATTAGAAAATTTACAGCTCAGAGGGCTTCCATACACAAATAAAAACAAGCCGTGAAGATATGTAGTGCTACGCATTCCATTATAAGCTATTCACATTAAATGGTATATAGTATTTTTTAAAAATATTTTTTTTAAAGATCCTTTCTTGGAAAATATTTAAAAAAAACTTGCTTATTTTTCATGAAAATAATTTATATCCAAGAATTTTTTGATTACGACGATTTTTGATTTTTTTTGAAAATTCGAAACTACCGTATAATACTATTCCAGCGCAGGCGTGGTGAATAGTATACTGCCCTACTAAGCCAGAAAGAAGCAACTCCATTTCTCACTTAGCGACGTTTTCACGTCAATTCACGTCAACTCTGATGTAATATTTTGAAAACGCTGCTATCGACAAATGGAGTAACTGCTTTCTAGCTTACAGGGCAGTATAATAATATCTAAACCCATGGGTTGTTGCACACAAATTATTTATTTAGACATTAGTGACTGCCAAAAGGTCTGCACCATATGAAAGATTTTTATTAACAAATATTTTTTAAAACGGTGTTTACCATAAAAAATAACCAAAAAATTAAATTAAAAATTTCTACCCAACTAACACAGCAGTATGTCAATAGTTTTTTTTACGATAATAATGCTACAAAAAATAATTATTTAAATAAATCTTTTGGGTTTTAGTAAAATAATCATATCTGGCACTATAAAAAATTTCGCCTTGTAAATTTCGAAACACCGTATCTGAAAAATGACCACTTGGCAGGTATAACAAATTATGGTTTTTTAAACATATAATAAGGTATTTTTCTAGAACTTTATTAATTACATATAAACAAGAATAAGTTCTTATTCATATAAGTTAGTCAATTATTAAATTACTACCCTACTAATTCCATAAAAAAGAATAATTTTTAGTTTCTGGCAAGTTCCCATTTTTCAGATACGATGTTTCAGAATTTACAAGGCAATATGTTCTTGCGTATACTTGTATATTAAGTTAAAATTCTCTTGGCCTAACAGATATTCATTTGGATTAGTATATTACTTTTATCTGTGTACTACTATTATACTGACTTCAGCTCTTATTAGAAAATTTGCAGGGGGTTGGCTCCCATATAGAAATGGAGAACTCAAATTTTCTGCGTTACAAACAGATGGTTTTTCATAAAAAAGTATTGTAACTTTTTGTTTTATGATGATATTTTATTCTCATCTTTACATTTGAAAAATACTCGAAAGGGTCTTACATATACGCGTATATGTGATTATTATAAAAATCTGTAGATATGGGTCTTTTCAATTTGTAAATGGAAAAAAGTTTTTCTCAAAAACGGTCTTAAAATATTTAAATAAAATTAATATGGACTTATGTTAGAACAGAGTCAGACTGAAACCATTTATCCCATCGGCAAGATAGTATGCTAACCTCACATTATAGTTTGGCTTCAAAATATATAAATTTTATATACTTTTTTAATTTTCCCTGTCGGCATTTGTCGACTTGCCGGCCGGTCCAGTAAGGCTCCGTGTTTGAGTAAAAGACAAAGCCTTTATAAGTGCTGATAAATATGTAGATATGGAAGTAGAAGGTTTAATTAAATTAGATCACCAAGTAGAATTTACATTGAGCCTTAATGGATCGGTAGAAGTAGAAGTAGAATTTACTTTAAGATGTAACATTGCTAAAAGAAGCACATGCCTAATGCTCCAAAGAAAAATTATAGAGAATCCCTGGTGCTGAACCATGTATAATAAATAAAATAATAAATCTAGTTGCCATTTATAATAACTATATAAATAAGTTTTTGAGTACCGTCAACCGGGTAAAGTGTATCAAATGTTAATTTACAGAATAATTTAATGAATCACACACTTCTAGACACATTTTTTCGTAATGCAAATAGATAGTTCAATTTTACTGACGGATTAGAAATCTAGGTAAAAAATATTATTAAAATCAATATATAATTGTGGAAAATCAGCGATTGGTTTAGGTCTGGTTCACCCTGAAGAAATGCTAAGCCATTATCTCCCAAATATAAACCTTTGAGATTTCACTGTGAGTGGTACTATAATTTCCAGACCGTCCGCTACAAGGATCCATCGTCGTTGCTTTCGTCAATTTGTCCATCCAAATTTTTCTGAGGAACTATGTGTACACTGACAAAAAAGTTTATTTGTATGTACAATATATTTGGTTGTATTTGGCCAATTGAATTTTTTGGTTGTGATAAATAAATGTTATTTCTGTATATTAAACTATTTTGTTCACATTAATAAGTGATTTTGAAATTAAAATGTTTCTTACATGAACTAAATATTTATTTGACCCAAATAAAATTTATTACTCAAAACAAAATAATTTAATTGGCCATATCCAAATAAATCTAAATTATCTCTTTTATCAGTTTAGACCACTACCAATGTATCGACAGTGTACTAAAGTTTTTATTTTTAAGGTATAGTTATTTTTAACCTTTCCGCTTGTAAACAATCTCGAAATTACCAAAGCAACGTAAGATACTCATGCGTCGTAAGCGAAATGACTAGACCCAATTTACACAACCGTAAAACGTTGACGTGCCATTATAACGAGAACAAAACAATGGTTTATTCCTCTATATTATTGGAATAAAAGCGATTTTATAAGGAAATTTTGTTTCTACAGGAATAGAAAAGTGTTTTTAGCAATAGCTTTATCAATTCTATTTTTTTACATCAAAACATCATAAAAACAATATATAAGTGGGGTTGTAAGGCATGGTAATGCCTTTCAAGTCACTGCGACCAATGAGATCTATTGTGAATATCATAAAAATATTCAAAACAAGCCACATGCTTTAGTGTAAATCGGAGTATTTAGCGGTAAATTTAAAATATGTATACCTTAAAAAAATAAACTTTACAGTGGTCTGGCCGGGTGGTAGAGGAAATGCCCCTAATTTCAGATGGTTTCCAAATTTCGGATAGTAGTGTATTTAAGATACTGTCTGCAAAGGTAAACAGAAACCTACTTTTATGTGAAGCCAAAAGTCAAACTAAATCTGTCCTGTAATATGATAACGGTAGAGCTTCTAACCTTTAAATGGCAGCACAAATCGTTTATATTGCAAATGGCAGTTTTGTGCTCAGTTGCATTATTATGCTTGTTTATTTTATAAATAATCGTTATAAAAGTTCGTGATTCTGTCTTGGGTAAGTTATGATGTTAGTTAAGTTGATCCACTATTCATAATTAAGCAATTTGAAAACGTAAACATTCTACAAATTTCTAATCTAAAAAGCAGAAAGTTGACTAATTTTGGATAGACCATTTTTGTGCATTTGATTCCCAATTTCGGATATCCGCAAGGTAATTATTATTCAGGATAACCAACCATTAATTATTATTTTTATAATGATACAACAAACTAAGATAATCAATTTTGAAAAAACGAAAATTACTTAAGAAAATACTAAGATATTCGAAATTGGGAATCTAAAATTATAATTCCTATAGTATTTCGTAGAAAATCGCTTAATGATTAATTTACGTCTTAAATGTGAAGGAATAACAAGAAACATAAACAATGGGATCCAGATCTACTCTTGAAAAAAATTTTTCGGATATGTCCGAAATTAGGAGCCCTTTTTCAAATGCACAAAAATGCGCTGATTTTTTTTAACCGTGTTTTTTCGAAAAAATAAACTGTAATAAAATTGCTTTTATAATAAATCATGGTTCGCTATAATAAGTTGTATCTGGTTATATAAAAAAAATATCAAAAAGTAATACCGAGTATTAAATATTGAATACATTGTAAATGGTATCCGAAATTAGGCGACTTTCCTCTACTCATTAGATTCCAGCCTGCGGGAGAGACGTTTGATTCACTTCACCCCCAGTGATACACTTAACTGCGGTACCGGTACCCACTAATAAAAGTTCTACTTTATCAAAAGCCTTTTAAGAATTATGTTTGCAGCTTGTAGCTTGCAGCTTGTAGCTTCAATAAAAATATTGAAAGTAAATTGATATGACTTCTGGCAAAAGAATCGCATTGGCGGTGGCGTTTATAAAATAGATTGAAAGAAAATTGTTTCCATTATGGGATAAAGCGAACTTTGTTGAAATTTTCATCGGAATTTAGTTTAATTGAATAATTCGGATTTTGATTCGATTATAATGCGTTGGCGATTTCCATAAAGACGATCTTTGCTGAAATTGGAAAAATATCAAGTAAAATAGAGCAGCTGAACTCATAATAATCGAACGATAAGAAAAACAACAAACCGATCTTAGCGCGCAACATTTTTTGCAACAAAATGGCACCAGAAACTTTATCTACTTAGTTTCGCACAAATGACTAGCTTTGAAATAAGTTTCGACAAACTTGAAAGTTTTTAAACCTTGTCCAAAGTTACTGAGATTTTTCGGATTTTTGAAAGATGTTTGAAAGACTTTCGAAAATTTGTACACGGACTTTCCATACTTTTAACTAAAACTGTTAATTTTGGCTTCTACAATAATTTATATTTATATACAGGGTGTTTCAGATATTCGTTTATTAATTTTGGAAGGTGATTCTACATCTAAAAATATGAAAAATAGTTCCTATAAAGGTTGGTCTGGAAACGAGCCTTAGGGCAGGTGCGGCCCTCCTAAGGATGCGTCTAAAAAAGAGTTTCTATTTAATATTTTTTATTTAAACCCTATAACCACAGGAATTTTTGCTCATGCCTTAACATTGATAAAAGCTATCATTTTGTGTAATTTTTATTTTGTATTTTTAACCAGGGACGTGCAAAATGGGGGTCGATGTCACTTTTTTCCCCAAAAATTTTATCTGTTATTTTTTGACATGTTTAAAGAATATACCGTATTCGAGAAAATTATAGTTAAAGAGATATTCTGGCCATTAAAAATAGGAACTTAAAATTTTGTCAATACAAATCGCTATGCACGATTCAACATCACAAATCGATTTTAAGGGAGTTGTTTTAAGACCCGGTAGTACTCTTAAAACTGATTTTCGAAACTTGGTGCTAGATGCTTATGCATTCACAGTGTTTCATGCGTTGCTTAGCGAAAAAGCGTAAATACAAATAAAAAACTTAAACGAAAAAAACATTCGGTCTTGTTATATTACCTAATAATACGTCAGTTTCATTCAGTGTTTTCCATTTTTTAATTTAACCCCCACAACTTTTTATTTAGGGTTTATTTTTAAAAGCAATAGTGATCTTGAATAATTAGTTTTTCAGTTGTCGTGCTTACAAAAGACGTGACATCGGACGGACGGTAAACGGACATTTTAAGTTATTTTTTTATTAAACATATTTGTATAATTTTTTTTTTGTCTAGGAAAGACAATTTAGATTTATTTGGATATGGCCAATTATTTGGTTGGTAAATTTTATTTGAGTCAAATAAATATTTAGTTCATGTAAATAAATATTTTAATTTCAAAATCATTTATTAATGGGAACATAATAGTTTGACAGAAATAAAATTTATTTGTCACAACCAAATAATTTAACTGGCCAGATCCAACCAAATATTTTGTAGACACAAATAAACTGTTTTATCGGTGTACCGCTTTATACTCTACCAGTGCGTAAACGCTCTGATTGGGGGTCCAAAATGATCAAAATTTGCGTTACGTAATACTTGAACGTTCCCATAATAATATATTTTAGAAATATGAAAATATTTCAATTTAAATGTGTATCTGATATTATTAAAAAAACACAATAAAAAATAAGTACTTAATACTATTTTGTCCGTAACATTGTAATACCCACATTTAAGTTTTGGACATATCTGAAGTGAAGTAAAGTTAGTCACAAGACAGTTCCCGACCAAGGGATGGAAATGTGGCGTTTCAAATTTTTTAGGTAGTAGAAGTTAACAATAACTGATATTATTTATGAATGATTGTGAATAAAATACTATTCTGACTTTTTGTGTAAAATTTTTAAAAATTGCCTATTGTGCCTCGCTCTATTTTCAGTAAATCTAAAGTGTTCGCCGTTGAATTTCAACGGATGCATATCAGCGTATGTAGTTTTTTCGTCGACGTCAACCGTTTCAGAGAGGTCCTCCTCCCCCTGACATTCGCTCCTCGCGCGCCACGGGCGCGCATTTGCGTCGCTCCACTGAAAATTGAATCGAAAATCAATCCAAAACAAATGACCGTCCGGAACCAATCTCGGAAGTGCAGCCGAGTTATGGAACTCTTCAATGATGAAATTATTCGGAAAGTAAGGTAGTTTTCCAGATAAGGTTCCACGGAAAAGAAGCCTAATAACGGGAGTTCCAGGGCCACGCTTACGCGAACTCTGTGCTAGAGGTAAGCTCGGTTTTACGACAGTTGAGAATCTCAATACCGAAAAGAATAATCCGTGTAGATTTAGTTTGTGTAGAAGTTTTTTACTTTGTACACTGATGACTTAATTATTTTTTTACAGGAACAATAGAATTACATACTTTTTGTGTTAATAAGCCGTTGTTTCCTTTAAATATATTAAGGATAATCTGAAAATTCTAAAATATAAGTCAATATAGACTTTCGCGGAAAAAAATTAAGTATCTATATCGTCAGCTTACAAGTAAAAGGCACTAAGTCACTTTTTTGCAAAAATGGGATTTTTATGGTACTGTAATTAATTTTTGATGATCTATGTACGGGTAAACCGAACTAACTTCTAGGTGGACTGCCAAGAGAGTTACCCACTAAACAAAACGCACCAGTTTGATTTTGAATAAAATTTTATCTGGCAATAGACACTAAGTCACTAGTGCACTTAGTGCGTTTTACTTGTAGATTATTTCAAATGTTTCTGCACTAAGCGACTTAGTGTTTGTTTGGCGAAACGTGCATTTTTGTAACAATTATTACAAAAATTAAAAAACAACAGCGAAAGTTAAATTTATCAATATATCAAAACCATGTTTTTGGACTTAGTGCTCTTTACTTGTAAGCCGACGATATAATTTTTAGGGGTTTTAGCTCTTACCTCGTAACCCCCATTTACCTAAACAATAAAGTCTTAAAGCGCACCCCCCAATTTGTAATACGTTAAAAGAACTTTAATTATAAAGAACTTAAACACTTCAACCCTTAATTTAAGGGTGGATGATTTTTAAAATAACTGAAACAAAATATGTTTAAAAAAAAAATAACAGCAGTTTATTTCATGGAGTTGTTACTTCCATTCCTTAGCTACCAGCCACCCCATTATTTTTTTATTTTATTTATCAAAATAGCATTTTTCAAGCTCTTTCAAATAACGTATTACAAGATAAAAGTTGCTAGAATTTAATGTTGTATTGGCTGATTGCTAGAAGGTTAGTGTTACAATCCAACCCGAAAATTATAAACTTAAATTTCCTCCTCTAAAATCCAAATGGACCTATTTTTTAGAATTTTCATAATGTGCTTTTAAAAGCGGTTAGACTGCGGGTAGGGTGGTTCTTTTTCATCTTGTAAATTCGATCTAAATAACCAGATCATCTTTGTCTCTTAGAATAAACACATCCCGACAATATATCGACACTAGGTATAACTGAAAAACATCGTAAGCGTCATTGTTTTTTTTTTTCATATTTATTGTGCACAAAAAACTTATAATTATGGTACTTATATTAAGTACAAGAATTATTTCACTATTGCCAAAAAAAAAGCATAATTGCTTACAAAAAATATATCTTTACCTGCAATACAATAAATTCCGACTGCTAGATACTAGATATGGACAATTAGAGCAGCATGAAAACATAATTGCAATCGTTTTGCTTTGAGAAAAAGAAATAGCAAAATGAACAAAAAAATATATATTCCTGAAGATATGCGTCGTATTCCATAGTATTCTCTTTACAGTATATTACAGGATGTCCCAGAATGTTTCCAAATGCTCTGGGGGTAAACATATCTCCTCAAAATAATGCCAAAAGTTTATATATAATTTATGGCTAAGCACACAGGCGGAATTTTCTAAATTCATGGCCAAAACCCTTAATAAGCTCCAATTTATACCCAAATTTGGATTTAGGGGTTTTTGGGGCTGCTGAATTCAAATTTAAGATTCAAATTAATTTTTACAAAATGGCGCATCCAAAATGGCTGCCGCCTATATCAAAATTAGCAGATTTTTTACTAAAAACCATTGTACAGGGGTTTTTGAGGTTGCTGATTACGAATGTAATACTTATTTTAATTTTTACAAAATGGCGGATCCAATATGGCTGCCGCCTATATCAAAATTTGCAGATGGTGCAGGGGGTAAAATGTGATAAAAATATTTTTTTAAACATTATTTTTAATTTTTTCTTTTCGTTTTTAAAAAAAAAAATTTTTTTTGTTCAAAAAAAAAAATTTGAAATATTTTTTGAAAAATTTTTGGTTTTCAATTTTTTTTTATTAGTTTATTAATAAACCTAGACCTACAGAGGTAAGTATTATTTTGTTGGCAGTAGTATTTTTTTTTGGGAGGGAGGGGCGGGGGATATTAGCAGCAAATTCTTGTTTTAATTATTAGCAAAAATACATTAATCTTCTCAACCAAGTGTAAAAAGTTGCTTAATGCTGATTAATCTGAAACTTTTTGCCAAGTCGTAATACAAGTTTTAAAAAAAGCAACCAAATTTACAGACTAAAACTTATGACATCCCCTTTCAAACTCAATAATCAAAAACAATACTTAAAAAATAAATAGGTACATACCTATGGAATTTAAATCCATTTTAAAAAACTGCTTAAAAAAAGCAACAACTTTGATATTTATATTAAAAAAACTTGATTTTTCGGGAAAAATAACGTTTCAAAATTAGTTTCTTGAAACTCGACTTTTAAACTGACTTTTTCGGTTCATTTGTTTTGATAGAAAATCGACTTTGACACCATATATTGGTACAGTTCCTAGAGAAGATAAAAAACGATAGAGACAACTATTTGAAGCAATTTCGCTTTCGAGGGTTTTGGCCATGAATTTAGAAAATTCCGCCTGTGTGCCCTCCTACTCTGAGATATTTTCCCCCAAAGATGAAATAGAAAAATCAAGTTTTTTTTTAATAATTTTGAACAATTTTTTAGAGATTATTTTTCGAAATTTTCTAGCGTTACGGAATAGGTAAAAAAATGAAGATATTTCAGCTGTGCGGCGGCGAATAGTATAAAAAGCTGCGTTTTATTTTTCGTCCGGCAAACGTAGTTTATGCTATGGCAATTATACAATTACAGGATAATTATATCGTAATGTGGTTTTTGCTCGCTAACAAATTAACATTTGTCGTCTGCACGGCTTACTGCAATTAGCCTTTATTAATAACGCGGAGACTATGTTGAACAAATTAAGTACATATTTACTAAATTAAAGGAATAGTCACTAACTACTACTACACTGATAGAACATTATCGTAATCAATAGCTTAATTAGGTTATAGAATACAACAATAAATAGTTGTATATCGCCTTGTAAATTCCAAAACATCGTATCTGAAAACTGATCACTTAATAGGTAGGCTTCTTTTGCCACTTATAATTTTTTTGTAATATTCATATGGTGCCAAGAAGGGCCAATCATATCAAGTTTCGCTTAGGTGTATACTGTTACCCTACTTTCCCCTATCAATAATAAAACTAGGCAACAAATTTCAATTTTTTTTTGCCCCGATCGGAAAGTGATATTTTATTACTAATTCGAGGGCGTACATTCCGAATCTGACCTTAGAAAAAATCCAGCACACCATATTTTTGAGATATAAGTCCAGGATATAATGACATTTTATTCAAAATCTTTAAAAAGAAGAGTAGGATTTTGAAAAGTATACCATAAACTTTTAAAAAAAAATACGAGAAATTTAAAAATCGATATGCAAATCATAGTAAAAACGCGAAAAAAAAAATAAAATTAAATCACACAGTGTAAACTTTTTTCCCGAGCGGAAAGAATATATTTTTCTTATCAACTTAAAGGCACTGAAATTATGCCAATTTAAAAATAATTTATAAAAACCAATATTGCTTATTTGTTTTTCGTTTTTTAATTTTTCGTTTTTTTAATGGTTTTACATCATCAAAATATCACTTTATTACTTAACACGTTCGCTGCTGACACGTAAAAAAAATTCATTCCTGTGTGCTGAAGCCAGCCTGCCGTGACGAAAATTTCCTTCAGTCAGCAGCGAACGTGTTAAGGTCCGTATTACGTAACATATTTTTTGTTTATTTTTAACCCCTAGTGCTTTTTTGCCTATTTTACTATGACCACTAAGCTTGTCCCCTTATGAACCTCTCCTCACCCCCACCCCTACTTAGTTGTGTCACAGGATCATTTTTTTAAATATTTTTTCTACTTATTATACCTATGAATTTCAAGTTTCCATAATTTATGCTGGGTATTTTTTAACTAATATTGAGTTTCCAAATTCAAATTTGTCCTCAGAATATTTTTATCTGTCATGATTTTAGAAGAAAAGAGGGCTAAAATAATGATTTTTTACCACTTTTGTCTCATTTTTCTCAAAAACCTGAGGTAGTAGAAAGGCCAGATTCGGTCTCAGCTATCCAAAATTAGTTATAAAACATGACTGCAATCAGGACAAGAAACCGTGTTGTCAAGTGTTATTATTAATATTTCTGTATTTGATTATAAATGGTTTCTCAATGTGTAGACCTTCTGCTATCATGATATTCAAATTTTTCAGTACAGATACTACATATCATTATTTTTATAATTTTTAGTAATATTAGTTATAAAACTATAGGTGACTCAAAAAACCATTAATAATTGTTAATGTATAAATTATAGTTATAATTATTTGACCATAATGATACCCCGTGATGTTAAAGGCCGGTATTTTATTTTCAATAACAGTAAGTAATTTGGGCTAAAATTCCCCTAACTAAAGTTCTCGAGAAACCACACATATCTCTCCCCGTTTCTGAATTAAATTTAATACGTGACTGCACTCGAAATGGGCACAGAACTTATATCGGCTATCCCAATTACGGGCATTACTAGACTAATTACTGCACACCAGAGTTTCTAACATTTATCTGCAGTCAAAAAACTAAAAGTATCTTCTGTTTTTATAGATCTATTTGTTTGTAGCCCTTTCTCACATAGTTCCCCAGAAAATTTAGATAAACAAAATTGATGAAAGAAACTGACGTTGGATACTTGTAACCGTTGCGACGGTCTGGACATTAACGAGCTAAGCACCAATAAGAGCTTCTAAATATTTGGCGATTAGCTCGTTTTGTTTTAGTTAAATCATTTTAATATTATGAATAGTAATTAAAATGCATTAAGTAAAAATAAATTCAGTCCTATTTTTAAAATGTTTGTTTACCGTTTGACTCACATTTGACATGTATGGTAGAAATTCGTAAATTTTAGTGCTAGGGGCAACTTTGGCGGATTTTCGGCGGGTTAGAATCATTTTGAAATTTACACATAATTTTGTATGCTCAAAAAGAAAAAAATAAGATTTCAAGCCCTTTAAAAATATATAACCAGGCAATTTTCAACGATTTTTTACGATTTTTGGTAATTTTACTAATTTTAGGGCCCCCATTAGCACCTTTAGAGAAGTTTAATCACTCTCATATTTTCAGCTAAATTTTAAGATAATAAAAAAATATAGGGTCCACACTAGTGTATCAAGTTTATAAATATCTCACCTTTATATTATTACTAGCCGTTTTAAGTCTGTTTTTTAACGTATTTAAGCCCGGGGGTAGTTTTAAATGGTCATCAATTTTGTAAATAGTTTTTAAACAATTGTCCCAGAAAAATTGGGGTTTTAGACAGTGGACCCAAGTTCCTGAAGTTTGGTTGTAGTTTTCAGTTGTCTGACAAGCATGAAAAAACTTCTAAAAGGACGGATAGACAGACGCCTTATTGATTTTATTATATAGATTTTTTTTAATAGGACGGATAGACAGACACCTTATTGATTTTATTATATAGGTTTTTTTAAATATGTGTGTGGTGCCGCGAAAAGGTACCTTAAGCATAAAAAGTAGATTTCGAGAAAAACGAGTTTGAAGTTGGGACAAATTAAGGATGTAATTTCGTTTACTACACATCACTTATAGCTGCAGTTTATTTTTTTTAAGACTAATTCAACCATCCTGATTACGAAAATAGTAATCACTCTTTGCAGAAATGCACCGTTCTCCCATGGTCGACACAATATTTTTTATCATTTATAATAAAAATTTTAAACCTAATTTAGTTATTTATGGTTCATTTTGGTCCAAAATCGGCATCGGGGCGTTTTTGGGATCAAAAATTGCAAATTTTTGGTCAAAAAAAAAAATGGCGGCGCCAATATGGCGGACGACTTTTGTAATTTCTGGCCGATTTGAACCAAAATCGGTATCAGGGGGTTTTCGTGGTCGTAGATTACAAATTTTTTGTTAAAATTTAAAAAATCAAAATAGCGGCGCCAATATGGCGGACGACTTTTGTAATTTCTGGCCGATTCGAACCAAAATCGGTATCAGGGGGTTTTCGGGGTCGTAGATTACGAATTTTTTGTCATAATTACAAAAAATCAAAATGGCGGCGTCAACATGGCGGATGATTTGTGTCATTAATTGCCAATTCGAACCAAAATCGGTATCTGGGGGTTTTCTTAAAAATAACAATTGGAGTGGCTGGTAGCTAAGGGTAGAAGTTACAACCACCATGAATTAAACTGAAATTATTTATTTTTATATATTGACATATTTTTCTGAATATTTTATACCAATTCTTCTAAAACAAAATCCACCCTTAATTTAAGGGTTGGTATTTAATTTTTATTTCAACCAAAAATATTAATTTTTTAGGCTCGTTTAAATTCGCATCACAAAATGGCGGTTGCTATTCAAGATTCTAAAGTTGGGTTAGCTGGGTCGTTAGGGGGTGAAAATTACAGCCCTCAAAATCATATACTTAAATTTCCCTCTTGAGGACCCAAATTAACCTCTTGTTTAGAATTTTTGTATTGTGCTTAGTTCGCGAGATATTTGGGTTGGATCGTTTTTAAAGGATTACCCTGTATATTCTTGAGTAGAGATATTATGGTGTAGATATTTTTTGAGTAAAGGTGTTCTGAAGTTAATATATATTGAGTAGAGATGTTATTATGCTCATCTAATAATTTTAATAATTTTTATTACAGGCGACTTTTTTTATAATTTTTCTTTTGTAAGCCTTTACAAAAAAATCATTATAAAAAAACTATTGGAGATATTAATGTTTTTCTTTCACTAATTAACGTAGAAATATACAAAAAATCGTATTTTTTTCGTTAAGGTACAGGCGACTTTTTTTATAATTTTTCTTTTGTAAGCCTTTACAAAAAAAATCATTATAAAAAAACTATTGGAGATATTAATGTTTTTCTTTCACGAATTAACGTAGAAATATACAATGCATCTAAAACCCAAAAAAAAAAACAAAAAATCGTATTTTTTTCGTTAAGGTACCTTTTAGCGGCACCACTCACATATGTCTTTTAGATTATTGGTAATGATGAATTTCATCGGTGTATCGAACTTGAAATGTTTTTCCTTTTTTTTATGGCCCGGCAAAAAACGTTTATTGCCTCACAGCAAAGCGACAAATGACCATTATTATGTCCTGTTTATTGCCGATCTATTTTGTTTCAATTGATCAATAGCTCTGATAAAACTTCGTTCACATTATCGAACCGTTGTTGTTTTACTTCCCCTTAAAAACCTTGCCCTTTTAGGATTCTCCCTGTTTTATAAGAAAAACAAGAGAAAATTAAATTTGTTGAAAAAGTCTTTCAAGCTTTTTTACAAAAAGTTGTAAATTTTGACCAACTAAAAAATTAAATAACGGGGATTCTTTAGAATCAAGACTGATACATCACATAATGATCCACTTTATTTTTGTATTATCCTTATTTTCCTTGCTTATGTGATGAGAGTGGAGAAATTTATTTTAACGTCAAAATATTACCCTCTGGATAATTAAAATTAAGCTAAATTATAAAAGTATTATATTTCTTTCTCAGCTGAGATTAATATTGGTAAACATCTAGGTGGGGGCTTAATATTACTGGTAATATTTTTTTGTTAGATGACTTAATTTTTATTATTTTTTTTAATATTTTTTTGAGATTTTTTTTATTTTTTTTTGTTTATTTATTTGTTATTTTTTTATTTCTATTTTTTGTATTGTATATACCGAGTGTTTTTCAAAGGTGGCTCTACCCTATAACTTTTTTATTCCTAGAGATAAAATAATAAAATTTACAGGTTGTCTATAAGACCATATTTTGAGTTATATCACCTAAGGTAATTTGTTTTCACTTCCGGAAACGACCCCTACTTTTGTTTATAAATATTATTTATATTTTTACATAACTGGATTCCCCATTAAATTATATTAACACTATTATCTCATGTTTTTGTCAAATTTTCACAGCTTTTGTCATTTTTGAAATAAAATTTTGTTTTAGATTTTTTGATCAGGAAAGTTATTTAATCTATTCATATGAATCAAATATTAGTAGGAAAATACGAATTATTAATAAAAAAATGTTTACTTTTAATTTTACACCAAGACTAAACTTGGTAAACACATGTTTAGCTTTTACTCGAATTTTTTCTTAATTGAGTCTATGGCTCGTCGATATTATTAAAAATATTATTTTTTTTCTTTTAACACTTATACCAATAAGTTAATATCTATTTTTATAATCTCTTTAAATTAAAGAAAATTTGTAAAAATAATAATAATCTCGCACGCATGCTTATGTCTACGGCGCGCCAAACTAAAACTCCGCGGCGTTTGGTTTGCGGCCTGATCAAACGAACTAGTCAGTACAGCCCAACAACGCTTAGCTTATATTATTTTAAAAACTTATATTATTTTAAAAAGATTATGAAAATAAATATTAACTTTTTGCTATTATTGTTAAAAGAGAAAATATTCTTTCTAGTGATATCGCCGAGCCCTAAACTTAGTAAAGAAACAATTTTGAGTTAAAGCAAAAAATGTGTTTTCCAAGTTTAGTTTTCGTGTAAAATTAATAATTATTTTTTTTAATAAATTGTATTTTTCTATGAATATTTGATCCAAAATGAATATATTTAGTTATTTTCCAGATAAAAAAAGCTGAAACATCTTATTGAAAAAAAAAATACAAAACCTGTGAAAATTTGACAAAACAATTGGGATAATCTACAGAATTTAGTGGATAATCCAAATATGTAAAAATATACAGGGTGTTCCATTTAAAAATCAAAAGTAGGGTTCGCTTTCGTTTAAACCTGAAGTGAAAAAAAAATTATGTTAGGTGATATAATTCAACATATGGTCTTATAGTCACCCTGTAAATTTTATTCTTTTATCTCCAGGAATAAAAAAGTTATACGCTATTGGCAGCTATTTTTTTTTCGATTACTGTCCTGCAAAAACGTTCATTGGCCTGTTACAAAGCGTTGGACCTACAGAAACTGTGATCGCGCACCGTACTCTTATCACACATTTATTTGCATATCTGGTAAGCATCTTCGTAGAACACGTGCGTTTCCAAATAAAGCCTTTACGAGCAAAATAAGCTATCTCCACTTTTTTTTTCAAAATTTAGTCGAAAGGTGTAACACCACAGAACACTAGTGTAACACTATCCTTACATTGTGCAACGCTAAAGACTTCTGTAAACACAATCTAAAAAAAAAAGGATTTGGCTTATTTTAATCTTGGAGGCTTGAAATAAAAGAGGATCGGCCGTATAGCCTCTTATCCGGACTATCAATCGCAGACGTAACTACTCGAGCTCGGTCATCCTGGGACGTGGGACACGGTTACGTCATCAACTTTACATTTTGTGAATTACTGGTTTACAAAATGTGTAAAGAAAATATATTAACCCTATTATTTTTATTTTATTGATGCTGAGAAAGCGTTTGACAGTATTTTTAAAATTCTTAAAAAGAACAGAGGCAAAAATAAATATAGAAGTGCTTACTATTGTATTAAATTTTTAACTTATGATCAGTACTCGGCGAATTTCCAGTACTCGCATAGGCCGCGTCGACTCTAGCGTTGACGCGTTCTTTTTTTTATGATTCCATTTAAACCAGTAAGGTGGAAAAAAAGTTATCGATAAATAAAAATTAAAAACATTCGTATTCTTAAAACATAAAAATCGAATATCGTTTTTTTTTTTTTAAAACACCAATATATATATACATATGTATAGTATACAATAATTTGTTGTGTTTAACAAATTAGTCGTCAAATGTTTCGATTTGGTGACCTTTATAAAAATTTCCCTCACAATTCGGCAAAATTATTCTGTAAGCCTATGTTTCTGTGTTTATTTTCAACGTTGATGAGTTATAACTGAGTTTACGCCGACTACTGCTTATAATAGAAAATAGAAAAAAAAATATTTTGGGATAAATATCCAGGGGCAAAAAATATTTATGCTTCGTTATACATAATATCATATTATGGCTTTCGTTGTTAGAAAATATTAAAAGAAAAGTAAAGAAAGCATTATTTTAAAATGCTGAGTATAGCAAGGTTTAATAAATACACTGCCCAGTAAAAAAACTTTCCCATTGTTCACTAAATTTTATTTGTAAATACATATTTGTTATTTATATCGTCACCATTGGTATTTAATACTTTACTTGTGATATTAAATACTGCAATGTGTGTATTGTATACAAAATGTTGTCATAATAACATAGAGACCGTGCTGGTACATTTGAATCCCTACGCAACATGTGTTTATTCATACTGTAACATTTGGTAAATTACAAAAGTCCAAAAGTCCAAACCCCTGCGGGGGTGAGGTTAGAAAAATGTTATTATCAAATTCAATTTCAGTAACCTTAAAAACCCCTATATGGCAATTTTCAATTTTTTGTAAAAAAATGTATTTTTCCCCGCAGCCTCAACCCAATATTCACAAAAAATTATCCGGAGCGAGAACTTTTGGTAACATACCTGTGTGACAAATTTCAAGTCTCTAGCTTCAAGCGTTCTTAAGTTATCTTGTTGACAAGATTTCCCGGGTAGACCGACCGACCGACCGACCGACCGACCGAGCGACCGACCTACCGACCGAGCGACAATTTTTTTTGCTCGAAATTGATTTATATCGACATAAAACGTCATAAAACGCAAAAATAAGAAAAAAAAATAAAATTTTTGCACGAATACAAGGATTTCCCGAAATGTTGAAAATTTTCAAAATGGGAAAGCAAAAAATGAGAATTTATACAAAAAAAGACAATAACTTAATTTGTAAAGGCAGCGAAAAACTAACCATCTGTAAAAGCAATAAGAACATTAAATAGTAAATTAAATTGCATATTTGGGAAGTAATAAATATTGGTAAGTAATAAATATTGGTAATATTACCAATTAATATTCTAAATAGGATATCAGAACGAGTAACATAAGAAAATACAGTTTTAAATTAAAAAGATTTTTTTACTTTGGTAATTTATTTTAGCTCATGAATTAATTAAATAATATTTATTTATTTATTTATTTATTTATTTATTTATTTATTTATTTATTTATTTATTTATTTATTTATTTATTTATTTATTTATTTTTGGTGTAGGTACATAGTCATGGAGAGCCCCAAATAAGCTTTTATTTATCAGATATTACTATTTTTAGTCCAAGTATGTAATTTTTACTCGCTAAAAATAAAAATCCATAATTTTTGCATATGCTAAGCCATAAATAAATCAATGGGAAACTACATGAATTTTAAAATACTCCTTACAAAAATCTGTAAATCTGTATGAATAATTAGAGGGTAGTCCTTAATGGGTTTACACATATAACTTATGTTATAAGGACGTTTTTGTATCTAGCGATAGGTGAAAAAATATTTTTGGTTAAACTACCATGACTTTAAAAACCTGCATATTTCCTAAATTAAGAAACAAAAACAATAACAAAAACGAAATTCTGTACCAACTGACCCCGGGCTCCCCTACTCTAACCTTTTTTTTAATTTTGGGTTAATTATTGAGATGGTAATATATCATACACGTTGGAATAGCATAGAACTTGAATAATGTTCAAACACTTAAAAGCCTATCACTGGGAATATAAAAGATTCGTATTTTTTTACCTAAAACGTTCTATTAGACTATAAATAGAGTTGTTTGGTAAGAATTTGTCTAAGAAAAATCAACGCGACATAATAGCACAAACTTTCTTGGCAAACGGTATTATTTTTAGCTGCCAACGTTGTCTGTATATCACCTAAATGGCTTGACGAGGACAAACCTCGCAGTGAAGAAGACGATTGACAAAAAGCCCCATCACGTTGGGTGTAATAGGTTTAGCTGCCATTTGAGAAAAGTAGCCAATGCCATAGAGAACGTAGCTAACGAGACCTTTTGTTTGATAATATTATATCTACAGAGCGTCCTATAATGCTTTGAAATATCTGCTGCATATAAATATTTATTATATTTTATTAACTATTATCAATTATAATTGATAAAATTGATATAATTATAACTGAAGATGAAATACTGCATACTCATTTGATTAAAATTAACGCAAAAATTAAAAATTCAGACCAAAAATATCCAACAGCAAGCTGTTGATAAAATACCGTAGAATACACGGACGAAAACTGCTTTTATGACGATTACGGTTGCCAACCTCGCTTTTCGAGCTCGGCTAGCAATCTTTGAAACCGCCCTAAAAAGGGTATTTTGTATTCTTGCATCATAAATATATTATAAAAAAAAACTATCATCACAATACACTTTTGATTATTATTATGGTAATATAAATAAATAAATACAAATAAAAATCACAGCTAATATACAATGTCTACAGTTCGCCCCCCTTTAACTTTTAGCTATCAATAACTGTTACGGTAACGATAATTACAACAATGGTAGTGGTAATAACTGTAACGGTAGTCGTTACTATAACGGTAACCGTTACTATAACGGTAACCGTAACCACAGCTAATATAGAGTGCATGTCTAAAGTCCGCCCCTTTAACTTTTAGCTATCAATAACTATTACGGTAACGATAATTACAACAATGGTAACGGTAATAACTGTAACGGTAGTCGATACTATAACGGTAACGGTTATTATAACGGTAACCGTTACTATAACGGTAGCCGTTGCTATAAGGGTTACGGTAACGGTTACTCTAACGGTAGCAATAACTGTTATATAACGGTAGTTACATAACTACGGACAAAATTTAACTGGAATTACTATACAAGTTCCCAAATAATACCTAAAATTGTAAAGAAACAAGACCATCACCAAGAACTTTTAACAGTCTCTATCTTCCGAAAACGTTCTGCTGTGATTTTGCTGTTAATGGTATTGTATAGCTTAGACACATTCTACCAACATCTATTGGTTGTTTGCTTTGTCCATTCTTTAAAAATTAAGTTACCTTCAGGACTACTGGGTTACCTTATAGTCTTTTTTTGTTGGAAGTTTAAACGATTCAAGTATACTTTCATAGGATTTTATATGAATTCAAACAAAATTGGTTTAACCAATTACACTCTGTATATATTTTATACTTTTTCTTCTTATAACCAAAACCCGGAGTGGAAAACGTCCATTAACGACCAAACAAGTCGGCGTAGGATAAACGCCCAAGGCCAGCGTGATTATCATTACACGACGTGTACTCTGGGCTTCCACCAATGACCTCATCAGCTATAGAAACAATTCATACACTCTCGAAGAGATTCTGTTAAAATTAGATGAACAGTTGCAAGCATCTCATCGAAACATCGGCACTATTTTGAAAAGGAAAGTTTTGTAAATACGCAACCATTAATACACCTGCCTTTTTCATAGTTTATTAATGTTTGAAAGTCTGTATCTCAGCCATTCTTTTTGTACCAGGCGTTACATTGTGACACTTGAAACACAAACATCTCTCAATCTAAAACTACATTTAAATGTTTTTTAATGTATATCGCTTGGAATAGGAACTACTTTCCTCATGACAAGTATCATTGTAAAGCTAATCATAGTTTTCTTGCTAGAGAAACTTTAGTGAGTGTATTTGACGGGATAAAAAATACCCTACATTCGATACTTGCTCACGTTCGTTTAAAACTCTAGAGATATGTTAACTGTATGAGACTACAGATTTAAAAACATATATACAAATTGTATAGACACGATGTGGACACATGATGTACTTGATTAACCTAAACTTTATTTCATTATTTGGAAAAATAATAATTTCTTTGTATCTACGCTTAGCTACGGGACATATCTGACGTGGCACAATTGTGCGAGCCTGTATTTTAATTAAAAGATCACGTCAAAAACGTCTCTAGGATTCGGATTCCTGCATGTCTTGTTTTTATTAATCTACTGAATCAAAATCCCACCGGCTCATTTTCTAGAGTTATGCGCATATTAAAAAAACATAACATGTAAAAAAAAAACTAAAACCATTAAAAACCCTATAAAAAAAACAGAAAAAATCCAACAAATATTATCGGAACTTAAAGACTAAATTTTTATCTTAATACGATATAGAATATTTTGTTTTTGTTTCATTTAACTTTATTTTGGCACCCAGTACCGGTTGCAAAAGAATGGCCGATCTTCAAAACATTATATTTTAGCAAAAACCTATTTATAAAACTTTTTATGAGGCTTAATAAGAGCTTTAATTTAGATGTAATTATTTGAAATTGGATATTGGATGATACAAAAAAAAACATTTTACTGCCTTAAACGCAAATATCTCGAAAATAAGGAAAAAAATATTCATAAAATTTTTTGAGCAGGACTTTCGTTGATTTCGAATATAACTTCCATATTTGCCCATCACGTAACTGTTTTGAACAACAGCGCAATGGGAAAAGAAAAAAAAAACAAGGGCAAAATTCTGAATTTTTGTTTATGACAAAAAGTCCAAACCCTATAAAAAAAAAACAGAAAAAATCCAACAAATATTATCGGAACTTAAAGACTAAATTTTTATCTTAATACGATATAGAATATTTTGTTTTTGTTTCATTTAACTTTATTTTGGCACCCAGTACCGGTTGCAAAAGAATGGCCGATCTTCAAAACATTATATTTTAGCAAAAACCTATTTATAAAACTTTTTATGAGGCTTAATAAGAGATTTAATTTAGATGTAATTATTTGAAATTGGATATTGGATGATACAAAAAAAACATTTTACTGCCTTAAACGCAAATATCTCGAAAATAAGGAAAAAAATATTCATAAAATTTTTTGAGCAGGACTTTTGTTGATTTCGAATATAACTTCCATATTTGCCCATCACGTAACTGTTTTGAACAACAGCGCAATGGGAAAAGAAAAAAAAAAACAAGGGCAAAATTCTGAATTTTTGTTTATGACCATTTTTGGTACCTCTGAATTTAAATAAAATAACGAAAAATAAAAAAAAATCGGCGCCATTAGGGTGGTCTAAAATTTTATTTTTCTAAAAATGTGTCAAATGGCTTCTTTTGATTGTGCTGATGTAGACCAATGTCCATAACTTAAAAATTGTACACTTAATAAGATTTTTGGCATGGTTCATAGCTGAAAAATAGGAAAAATAGGAAAAAAAAATGCTTGTTTGGCAGTCAGTGAGTCTTAACTAAGCCAGAAAATAAAAAACATCCTTTCACAAAATCCTTGTTGGCCTGTGTAATATAAAATTTATACAAAATTCAATTAATTGACTTACAGTCTTAAAACATGTTATGCTTTACCTATATATTTTTATGTATTATGTATGTGCTCTGTATTATAGCAAGCTTTTATTTCCCCATGCCTTTCTAATTTAACTTCGTTAGTTATCTTACAAACTTAAACATGTATACAAAGTGTACAATTTTTGTTAAAAGGTTTCCTTATTGATGCAAGTATATCATAATAATTTTATTTAAATATAAGGAAGACTAAATTTCTTATTAAATTTAGAAAAGAAAAAGGAATGACTTTTTTAAGTATAAGGGGAGTCAATATGAGTGGGACATATTATTAAATGGGACAGTGCCTGTTTCTGAGCAATGCTTTGTAATTTTTGTTTTTGTTACTATGCTTAGATCGCCCTAGACGTGCAGTTTATGTTAATGTTTATGTTTGTTTTTAACCTCGTACTATTCTACTTAATTAAGCATCCCCTAAGTCCAGGACTTGTGTGGGCTAGTAGTAGAGGGAAATTGACTTTCGAACCAATATATCTAGGGAGTACGCCTTCGCCAAATTTCAATTATTAATTAACTGAAAAAGGCAATCGGCGCCATTGAGTAAAAAAAATAATAACAAAAATGGGAAAGTTTAGGCAGCTGGGTTATTTGACAAATTTAATAATTCACTATTTCCATGTCAAATATAATTTTTTTAATAATTTTGAAAGACATTTTGTTGACGATTGGCAACTGGAGGAAAAGGAAATTTGGTATATTTAATAGTCTAGAACAACATCAAAACATATACCAAATAATCAAATATAAATAAAGGTAAATATTTTTGGCCTAATTTTTTTGATAATATTGTTTCTTATTTTTGATTGGAACCAATTTCTCTTCCTTAAATGGGACAACTATTTTATTGAACAATTTATTCCTATCCATCTCGTTTATATAGAAAATACCTCTAAAAGGACAGAAAGTGTCTTAATTATTTAAAGTAAATTCTGTGTAAAAAAAAAAGAATTTAAGAATTTAACAGCTATTTTTTTTGTTATCAAATGAAATGATAGATTTATTGTTATTAGTTATATTGACAATAATAGCTATATTCATGATTTTTTATCTTAAATAGCAATTTTGTATTTTTACCCATTCAAAAATACCGTCTTCTTGAAAGGAACGTTTTTTTAATGCTTGTGGTTTTGGTTAAAATAAATATTATTCAGGTTTAACACTTGGACTGCGTTCTTTTATTTCCAAATATGATAACTAAACAAAAAAAACCTGTAAAATAACAAAAATAAAAATTTGGCAACCGTTTTAAAAGTGTTCATGGTGATCTTCCCCTATATTTTATTTTAATTAGGTGTTCCATTTTAATATTTAAGACATGTGTTTACTAAATGTCTACACTCTAAAAAACAAAGACAAAATTGCCACTCATCCATACCGGAATTCCGATTTTACCTATTTTGGTACTGGAATTGTTACGAAGTGGAAAATATTTTTAATCAAAGAATAATTCTATAAATTATTCTACACAGGTGGATAATCTATCCCCTACTTTTGACTGGTTCACTTTTACATTTTTACTGACTTGGCACTTTTTAGTTAATTTAATTCTAATAGAAGACACACTGAGCTCGTTTCCTTAGTAAATAAAACATTTTTGCTTATATGGAACCCCACGAAAGTTTAGTTAACGTTTACTGGTTGTTATAATTACCAAAACTATAACAACGTTAAGTATTACTGTAACAACCAGTGAATGTTAACTAAACTATAGTGGGGTTCCATATAAGCAAAAACGTTTAGCATTTCCCTATTGAAAATGACGGGTCTGCGCGGGTATAAATGTTGCATAGACCGGACTTGAGCGGGTGAAGTTCATCCGCTCAAGTCCGGTTTATGCACCATTTATACCCGCCCAGACCCGTCATTTTCAGCAGGGTTACTACGGTAACGAGCTTCCAGTGCACTTTGAAAAACTGATCCCAGATCTAAATATTTCACCCCTTTTATACTCTTTAAAAAATAATAAGACATCTTAAGGTTAAAAGACTCACGTGTTTCTAAGGTGAGACCTAAACGAACCATAACGGAAACATCCGAATATTAAAATAGGACATGTTAAGGTCAACAATTTTCAAATTACTTAGGAAGGGTTAGCGTATAGTCTATGTATATTAAAATAAAATTATTATATTTCATTTTATTTAGTAAATCTCCGGTTAGAATGACTGTAAATTTCGTATTCTATATACCAAATGAGTATGTAATGTTTACAGATAAATTATAGTAATAAATTTATTGGAGTTATAATGGCTCAAAGACTACATAATTAATACAAAAAAAAACTTTATGCAAAGGTAAATGAATTGCTTAGTTATGAAGTGGTAATCTTTGTTTCACATAAGAAATAAAAACAAAAATTAAGTCAAATTTGATTGAATAAATTTTGCTTTATCTTTCAAAACAGCAAACTACATCTGTTTTATTTTCTCCATGATGCAAAAAAAAATTATTTAAAAAAAAATATGGGACTGTTTTTTTTTTAATCACATGCTACAATTATGATGTTTTATGTTCTTATCTTTTCATATTTGAGAATATGTTCTTCTTTCAAGCATACCATATTCTTATCCTTTCATATTTAAAGCAAAATTTTGCTTTAAATGAGAGTATATTCTCTTCGTTATATCGAATCGAATCGAATGGCTATATTCCTTTTGCGAGTAAAGTCTAAAAACGTTTTCTTAATCAGCGTGCAGAGTTAACTCTTGGTACTAAAGAGGGCCAGCAGCCCGAAACTGTCAGTCTACCAATATTACTCTGTACGATGATTAGAAAATAGATTGATGGAATAATAAATTAATATTATAGTTAAGAGCTAGTTAAGTTATAGTTAAGATAAAATTCACTAAATAGAATTAAAAACTCTAAAGATTTCCGATCAGAACTTGAGAATTTCCATTTAAATTTTATTCTTCCACGATTGTGAAATATCAAATTTTCCCTCTGGTCCGTTTTTCATTTAACGCTGACTCAATAACAAACTAAGTGAGAGATTCAAGTGACAAGTATGGCTGAAACGAGTGCGAATTACAGACAAACATATGTTTCTATTTTCGCTTATAAACTCTCGACACTTTTTATCTCTTCGCAGAACTACAGTACATTAGGTTAACCTATATGTATAGTTTGACGCACGGATCTGTGGCTACGGGAAATATGTTTGGAATGTGGGAGGCCCGTTGTAGGCACGCACGCCTTATAACGCTCTTGACGGAAAGAAGAGAGAGCGAATGATTCGTCCTCCTTTCGTCGGAGACTTTCTTTCATGCGGAGAACTATACTTATTAATATTTTTAGAATTTGCTGATTTTCTCCTGATGCCAAAATACTGATGCCTTTAAATATGCTAGTTAACTTGGGGGTTTGAGCTTTTGTTATTTTCAAAAATACGAGCAAACGCCTTAATGCATTCATAGTTTTTAGTAAAAACTTTTTGAAGTTTGTTTACACTCAGAAACCCGCTATTGTGAATTAGAAAAAATATGTTTTCTTTCTTTCGTTTTTTGTTTGGTTTGATTTGAACTGCTAGGATATTACTTTAATTCATTTGCGACTCGATTTTTAAACATTGACGCGTGTGCCAAAATTGTTTTTTATGTATTTTGTCCTTTAATATACCATTTTTACCTACTATTCCTAAGAGCATTCAGTGGAAAGAGATGCATCAGATATCTTTTCGGCTTTTTTTTTGCCCGCTTTCTCCCGTTCTCCGGGAACACGGAATCGATGCATTACCATGTCTATTATTGCCCGAAGGGTCTCTATATTGCCTTTCGGGTTGAATACCGCCCCGCATTTACGCAATGCAATCTACGCACAAAATCGCACTTCCACATTTTAAACAGACCATTACTAAGCAGTGAAGCAATTCCGAAGATATATAAATTATATGCACAAAACAGTTCCAAAACTATATTGCCAATTTTTCGCGTTTGTTTATTATGCTTCATTTACATCATAATCAGTTAAAGTATGCCTATATTACAGTCTCTTGTACATACTCTTCTGCCTTAGGGGTCGTCCATAAAATACGTCACCCAAATTGACCAAAATTCATACAATTCATGCACCGTTTCTCGCGTTATTAAAGGATATAGAGATTTCATATTTTGGCTACCCCTCCCAAACATAACAAATACAAAAATTCAAATATTTTGAATTTTTATTTTTTTTTAAGCTATGTAGTACTACGCAGAAGTGGGCTCGTCGCTAAAGGCGTTCTTTTGTTGTAGAATCAGACTTTTTTGAAGTACCTAAAGCCAGTACTTGATCCAAGTACATGCACACATTCCTGACAGGAATAATATGCAAATAATTTTTCGTACGATCTTCTATAAAAATGATATTTTGCACACTCTTTTGTTCTTTAGAAAACGACATATATCACACTAGTTTGATATTTTCAGATCACCCTAGTGTGATATTTATGTAGGGTTGCCTGATTTTATTTAGATATTTACCTCGAAGATTCTACCAATTCTATTCACCTGTTTTAGATTTTAAGCTTTCACGGCCATTAAGATATAAAGAACTTTCACTTTCGGGTTTAGACCGTGTTAATGGATTTTCACTTTCCAACGTTTCGTCTCTTACTACTAGAGACATCTTCAGGGATTAATCTGAAACTGTTTCAGATTAATCCCTGAAGATGTCTCTAGTAGTAAGAGACGAAACGTCGGAAAGTGAAAATCGATTAACACGGTCTAAACCCGAAAGTGAAAGTTCTTTATATTAATGGATTTTCACTTTCCGACGTTTCGTCTCTTACTACTAGAGACATCTTCAGGGATTAATCTGAAACTGTTTCAGATTAATCCCTGAAGATGTCTCTAGTAGTAAGAGACGAAACGTCGGAAAGTGAAAATCCATTAACACGGTCTAAACCCGAAAGTGAAAGTTCTTTATATCTATTCACCTGTTTTATAAGCCATTTTCCACCTTTTACCACAGCCTTTTTTGATATATTTTATGTTTTTTAATCCTTATATTTCTGTTTTTCATGTCAAAAATAGTCTTCTGTCTACATTTTTTAAAAATTACTTAATTTTGATTTAGTTATTTTATAAAAAAACATCAAAATTCACACTATTTTTCTTATGAAATGTAAAACAGTACAATTTTACTGTCTTAGAAATCTAATTTAACTAGCAAATTGTCAACTTTGCCTTCATTTAGGACAAGCATATATGCAACCAATTAAACAGCTATGTATAATATTGTATTAAACCAAGAAAACTAAAGATAAATGAAAATCATGTTTCCTGTTTGACATAAATTATAAATTTGTATGCTATTTATTATTATTTAGTGATTTGCTTTTCTTAAATATTAATAAAAATTAGAACATTTTAAAATAAGAAACACATATTTTTTCGGGATCGTAGGAAAAATAGTGTACATAACTCGTTGGAAAGTGTATTCATACACTCACGGGGTTTCCTCACTCGCCTGGCGGCTCGTTCGTAAACCTTCCCACTCGCTTGAAATATGTCACTTTCCACACTAGTTATGTAATATACTATTAAAAACAGCAGTATTATACTGCTGTATAATAGTAGTCTACTATTAGTATAAATCCTTAATATTCTATTCTACTCTAATGTTGTGCTAGAGCTTTATGTTTATTGAATAAAATATAGTTTATTTTTTAATCAGTCAAGTTTTTTTAAATACCGTTTTATATTTTTAATTAGCAATGTATTTCCTTGGTTTATAGTTCGCTACTGTAAATACAATGTTGCACAGTTACAAAAACATCAGATTGTGCTCCAAGACTTTTTACGGAATTTTAAAAAGGACTCTATAATAACAGATGTAAATCTGATTCAAAGTCTTTAGTGACTACACTAAATGTCAAAGTAAATATTTTTGAGGATAAATATGAAAACCAAGATCAAACACAACCTGTCTCTTTTAAATTAGAAGCTTTAAGGCTATTTGAATCCCTTGGTATATTTTTTGCAGGAGTATATTTTTTTTTTCATTTATCTGGCAGTGCATTTTATCTCTGCGGTTAAAAAGAAACGTGTCCTTGATAGCTGTGTTTGTGCTACCCGCCGTAGACCGAGAGTGTATACAAACAAGCCATTAAAAAATATATTGTTTTGAATTCTATGGTGCACTCTTCTCAAACGATGGGATATATTGGCATACAAAATCACAATTTCTGTTTTTAATTTGATGATTATGAACCCAAATTTAAAAGTTTTCCACTTCCATTTTTTTAACAAATTCTTTGCTTGTAGTAGAGTAGATATAATAGATAAAATAATACACTTTTAGTCAACTCTACATTACTTTTATTCTTTTTATATTTTTGCGATAGCAATTTCGAATGTTTACACATTCATCTTCAGGCAAACTAAAAATAAATTAGAAAAGTAGATATTAGAACCAATACTAAACAATGTAAACACGGCTTAACCTTATCAAACCTTACGTTAAGAACAAAATTTCAAGAAAAATTACACAAATTCATCTACAACAATTGTATAAATATAAATAATTACCTTAAATCTCAGATTAATCGTAGAAACGATAGTGATATTAACATTAAATAGTTAAAAAATTAAAATTATAAACAAAAGTCGAATGACATGACTTAACCTACAAAGTGCATAGCACAGACACACAGTAGCTGTAAGTCTATAGACGAGAAAACGTGGCTCGAATAAAACTGCCATCTATCGTTTGGGTTCAATATCAATAAGCATTACTTTTCACTGCCACTTTAAGACAAAGTTTTCGAAATTGCCCGCAGAATAAAGGGGCTTAAGGTCGCCCGCCCCGCCCACAGACAAAGAGAATTTATAAAACTACTACCCACCCCCCCATTTTTTCCCCAAACGCAAATTCCCACACTAGGTTTGGACTTTTTTTCGCCAAAAAAACGCAAACCCCCACTCTACCCAACAACAATGCATACGAAAATATCAAAAATCATTATTTACGTCTGCCACTTTGAAATAAAGTTTTCGAAATTGTCGAAAAAGTTATTGATATCTTATCTAGAGTCCACACACCGTGTATTTCAGCAAATTATAATTTATTTAACTTATACATTTATAGGAATATAAAAAATGATAACACTTTTAAAATTCCGTACTAATCCAAAATTATAATTAATGTAAAACAGCTAGACACAGCGAAGTTCTTAAAACAAATTTAGATTTTGGGCTATTGCCCTGATCTCAAAAGTTATTTAAAAGGTTCGATATTTTTATGATAAATACTTTAACTGTCATTGATTACAGTGAAATATTTGTTTTATCCAAATTGCATAAAATACTTTTTGTCAAAATACCTGACCTGGCCCATAGAGGTAAAATAAAAAATCTTATCACATTTTAAAGACTCTTGCGCAGAGTATAACAACTTCTTCAGAAATGCGTAGAGTACTTAAGAACTATTAACTCGAAAATAAATCTTGTCAGTCCGTTGAGCGCGCAAATAGAACAAAACCACCACTGGGGATCTTTCTTTTCCTCTCGTTCTGCATGTAACTTGTTTATTGGACATGTTCAGGTCCGGAATACAAGATAAACTATCTCGCTTGGGGAAAAACCATAAAAATATGTTATTTTCTCGTTGATTTGCGATACACAAGCTTACAAGCGGAAAACTACGGTTTCTTTCGCTAAATCTACAAAAACTAACATAGGTGATTAATAATTGGAGTTAGAGACATAATAAGGAACCAACTGTATATAGTACATGCACTACAATTATTCCATATCTAAGTGTGTCATGTGAACAAAAACTAGCATAGATAATTACAAATTGGAGTCAAGTAAATAATAAGGAACAAACTATACTACAATTATTCTTACAAGTGTGTCACGTGAACAAATGTCTCTCCCAGGTTGTTGTCCATAATCATAGAGCCATACAGAGCATGCAGACGATACATGTATGACGAAAGCTAGAATTGAGTTTACTCATTTTAAGTTATTTTTATCATTTAGATATCAAAGATAATTTTTGGCCCAATTTGAATACCCAAAATACTCGAAGAATTTTACCCTCTTCTCTATACCTACTTCTTTCACTCTAATAGTGACAAGTACATATATCTAAAAATTGAAAATTGCTATATATAGGGGTTTTAAGGTTGCTGAAATTGAATCTGATAATAATATAACTCCAGTCCCGCGGGGGTGTAAATATTTTTCAAATATTTTTAATATTTTCGTCAAAATTGGTATATAGGGGTTTTAGGGATCGAAGAATCTGAATCTGATAATAAATTTTTTATAATTTCACCCCCTGAGGGGCGGGGTATTTTTCGTGAACATTGGGGTTTTTAAGGTTGCTGACAGTGAATCTGATCTCTCCACCCCCGAGGGGCGGGGGTAGTTTTGTATAATATACAGTGCGTACAAAAAGTCTGGAATCAACCGTTTAACTTTTCAGTTATGTCTTTTAAAAAAACGCTCGGACACCCCCTTGCATCCTCCCATCACAACTTTTTTTTTAAATAGCAACCTACCCTTGTGACATATGGTTAAAAAGGTTATTTAATAAGCTTTCTAACGGTCTTATTTGACAAAGGTCTTATAAAAAAATGGTTGGCTATTTTGAAAAAAAAAAAATGGATTGAGTAGGTGCAAGTGAAAATTGTGATAACATTTGGTTAAACCAAAATTTGGAAATTTTAAAATAAAAATCGACCTATCTGAACATTTTTTTTAACTTTTCCGTTACAAGTTAAAGAAAAAAAATGCTCAGACAAGTCAATTTTTATTTTTAATTTTGCAAATTTTGGTTTACACCAAATTTTATCATAATTTTCACTTGCACCAATTCCAATTTTGTTTTCAACTAGCCACCCATTTTTTATAAGCCCTTTGTCAAATAAGGCTTTATCATACACCATTAGAAAGCTTATTAAATAACCTTTTCAACAATGTATCACCAGGGGTAGGTATTAAAAAAAAAAATTGATGGGAGGGTGCAAGGGGGTGAAAATTTTGGTAACTATTTTTAAAGCAAAATTTGCAAAATTTAAAATAAAAATCTACCTGTCACAGCTGTTGTTTAAAAGTCTTGTAACCGAAAAGTTAAATGGGTCATTCCAGATCTAATGTACTCACTGTATAATATTATTGTGTTTTTGAAGTTTCTGAAAGGGAATCTGATAACAAAAAAAATTTAACTCCACCCATTGAGGGGTGGGGGGTAGTTTTCTTTGAAAATTTGCATATTGAGATTTTTGAGATCGCTAAAACTAAATCTTAAAATAATTTTTTTCTAAATCCACCGCCTGAGGGGCGGGAGGTACTTTTCGTGAAAATTGGTATATTGGGGTTTTTGAGGTTGCTGATAGTGAATCTGATAATAAAAATCCATTTCACGCCAGGAGGTGAGAAATGGGAAAACTCTTTTACTGGACAGTGTATTTTTCATTTTTGTCGCATTACATGAAAATATCTACTGCAACGCGTTGCAACGTAATAAAATCTTTGTGCGCGTTATTTCATAAATAAACGAAGTAGGTAAATTATTGTATGTTAATTCGTAAAAGGGTTTTTAAATTTGAAAGGGCGCCATTTATAAGCCGTTTAATCTAGTCATCACCGTAAATTTACATATTCCGGAATATACCAAGTCACAGTGGGATATTAACACGAAACACTGGACATGTTTTTGTTTTGTTTTGATAAATGTGCTAGCATCGTCTGGGAAAACGCAATTTGAAGTCAAAGAAAACTCACAAAGTTTTAAGGGATTTTTTGCAAATCTTTATTAAATTATACGTATAATATACATAGGTATATTTATATAATATGTTTAACAGGATATACTTTAAATATGTACATCAAAATCTTTGTAATTTTGAATCCCTCTTTCCTCCCATTTAACGCTTCGTAATGCAACACTAGCAGCTAAAACCCCTCTAAAAAAAAATTGGGTGAGAATACAATTTATATATATATATTTAGTATGCTGTACTGATAAGTAAAAATACCTTACCCCTACGATGGTTTTTTTACCCCTCTTTTCTCTAATCTAAAATCGTGCTTATTGTTTGCTTTTTAATTTATAAAATATAATTTAATTGTGGATTAATACGTTATAATTAAGAGGTATGTGTATTAAATAAAAATTATATCAATTAAATATCAATTCGTGATACTAGGTTAGGTACCAGCGCTTTTTTCTCAAATTTTACTCATATTAATCCCAATTTTTGGAAAATGCAACTCCTGCTAAAGCAGTCGTTGCATTTTCGTCATTGGGATTAATATTCGTAAAATTTATGTAAAAAACCACCGATACCTAACCTAGTATTACTTATGATATTACCCCTGAAAACACAATCGTTACGTAAGGCTATCAGTCCCTCCACTTTCTCGCAACGCATAGTACTGCTAAGCACTGCCCTATCCCCTTAATTGCCTTACGTTTTTTAGGTATGGCCCCTTAGTGCAAAAATTAAATTTACGTCAACTGCAATAGATTCAAAAAGCTGGTTATTATAACCAGGCAATACTATAATACTATTTTTCTATTTTGCGACTTTTGTAAGCTCATAATCACACGCATTTTCCGTGTTCTTATAGGCTCATAAGAGGTCTGTACTTTTTGTTCTTTTGTTATTTTGTTCTTTTGGGTTGGCAACAGACCTGGCCTATCGCTTGACGTTTTCCGTGCAAATGTCAATGTCGCTTTAAAGTTGAATTTTCTACAAAATTTTGTGTTTAGGTTATTTTTACCATGTTAAAATTGTGGCTTGGTTAATTGCAGTAAAAAAGAGAAGAGATGACTATAAAATATATCAAAATATCATTTGTTCTTAGAATTTTAAACATGGTGTAAACTGTAATGCCAATCCAAAACAAAAATCCCTAAACCAGTCATCAATTTAAATGTAAGTTTTTTTAAATTTTAGAACAAAATAGAAAAAATTGTATAAAGCACCCGTTTCATAACATGTTTTTAGAACACTAGTACTTTACTTTACTAGTACGCTAAAAACGTATGTTATGATACTAGTACTTTAATATACTATTATTGCCTTACAATTAAATGTTTCGAATGGAGTGTAGTTGTGAAAACTTTTGTCCGGATCTTTGATGCAAATAACCCATAGCGCAGTAACCATATCTCACTTTTTTAGCCGGCACAGATTTAAATTATATCGACAGCTATATGCACCCCCTATTACTTTAATTGTTTAGTTTCTATTATTCCTACACGTGATACACAACCATAAAAACCAGTTTAAAGCGTAGTGCAGTAAAATTGGGTTTGGCACTCAACGATAAGAGAGTTTTAGGTCAAAATGATGGTAAAATTATCTGATCCCATTTGACCTTATATTAAAAGGTTTTACCGTAATTTTTCCTTTTTCAGTAATTTTGTAATGCTTTATTCTATATTAAAGCATTATACATTTAAGCATTATATGTTAAAGCATTTTATAGAAACTTGGAAAATAAATGAAAAAATAAATTGCAAGTTGGACAACATAGAACATTAAAGAGAAAATTGTCTACAATACTGTTTCAACCTTATTTGGTATCATCATCACAATATATTCCCAGTGTCCCAATGCACTCTATAGTTGAAAAGAAAAGGACAGATTTTAAATTAAAATTTTCGTTCAAAATATTTCCCTCATATTTTAAGCTTTAAATTGTGACAGAGGATTCAGCACAAAAAATAAATTTGCCCATTTTAATAAGGCGCATACTTCCATACAATTTTTTTGTATTTAATCACTGTTATTGTTTCTAGAAGTCACAAATTCAATGCCGATTTTGAGACTTAGAAGTCAATCTAATGTGAACTTGTAACTTATGGTAGGCTAAAGCTATCACATTAGATCGTAGTTTCATTGCTTTTGCCATCATTGAATACCAGATTAATGTAATGCTCAATGTAAAGGTTTACTGGTAAGTAATTATAGGATATCTAGGTGATAGTGGGTGACAGTGGCGTTTAGAGTAAATTCTGCATAGGTTTAAAGCCACGACTGTACAGTAGATATGGTATACAATAATTTGCGGTGGCCTTAGTTGGGTTGTAAGTTCGATTTGTGCAATTTAATACCGTCCAAAAGCCATTAATCTGCCATTATACAAAAGAACCACGTATATATACCAAACTACCAAACTACCAAACTACCACAACACATAAAAATACATAAAAATAATAGAACTTTTAAAACTCTGTTATTTAATTACATTTATGCTTTGGAACCTTATTCTCTGAAAGAATTTGAGTCATACAAGCCAAATTAAAGCTTTATTTGACAATATTTCAATCAATGATTTTATTTAGGTGCTATATGTATTGTATTTAAAACATTTTTTATGAAATAAATCGAGTTATTATTATTATTATTATTATTATTATTATTATTATTATTATTATTATTATTATTATTATTATTATATACACACATAGAAAGAATTCTCTACTCTGATACTTCTGTTAGATACTTGGTCTTGTTGGAATTACAAAAATACTCTTATTATTTGATTAAAAAAATCCACAATTTGTTTTAAGTTTAATTGCTTTCCTAGTTGGATATTTTTAACATTTCAAAAAGCCTTTTATTCTTGCAAAAACGGTTTAAGGTATAGGCTTGAAATTTGGCATCCAGATACGTTACCAAAAGTTCTTACTCGGGACTGTTTTTGGTAAACATTGGGGTGGGGCAAGGGGGGCAAATGGGGAAAATACTATATTCTTTTAAAAAAATTTTGAAAATTGCTATATGTGGGGTTTTTGAGGTACAGTAACACATCTTTATCAAGTGGGCCAAGATTATTTTTGCCCTTGATATCATGCTGTATTTTGAAATTAAAAACATATGAATAATTTTCCATTTCAGAAAATAAAATAAATAATTAAAATGTATTATACTTGATAATATGGGTATTTGAATTGCAAAATTTGTAGCACATAGCACATAGATTTCCTAGTATTTTTGTAAATTTTATATTTAATTTATTGTAAATTAAAATAGACCATCGAGTTTGTAAAAACTTTGCCTGCTGCGCTAGGGCTTTCTTCCTTTTTTTCTTAATTCAGGAATATTGAATTTTATATTATGGATTTTACCCCCCCCCCCCCCCTCTAGGACCATTTCCTGGATCAGCCCCTGCTGTATATGCTCATATACGAGGTTTTTTTTTTAAGGTACAGTATTAATAGTTCGCTAATTCACTATCGCATTCAATCTGAGCATAGAGAGACCGGTTTTCGATGTAGCATCTCTTTCTCGCGGTGAGAGGTCCATGCGAGGTCCCAGGGTCTGCCTAATGGTCATTTGGAGAGACGTTTGATGCTTAGGTCGCTACGTGACTGTGACCGCGACCGATAGTTTATCAGATAAACACACGGACACACGTAAAATAATAAGTTGCCAATATTCTTCTACCAGGTGTTCCACCTACGCAGCAAACAAAAACAAAGTTTTGGAGAAACCAGTACTGGCAGGCGGATCCGCGGACTTCGTGTACTATAGAAATCTACTCCGCGCTACATATTTTGAAAACGCTGCTATGAGACAAATGGTAATATTTATATTTATAAATATTTATGTTCAAGATTCCCTTAGTTGGTTACAGGGTCTGTAACCAACTAAGGTTTGAACAGGCCATTTAGGCCCAGAACTTCTGGCAATTAAATCCTTAAAGCCGTTATAACATTTTATTTTAAGGAACAAGGAAAAAATAAATACAATTTTTGTTGAGCTACGCATAAAGTAAAATTTACTGTAGTCTTTTATGTCATAGGTTGTTGTTTTTATAATAAATTTTTGAGTATTTTCACTATTTTTTTAACATACCTCTTTTTTAAAAGTGACGTCACTTTTTGCCAGACCCCCCTCCCCCCTTCGCCACTTTTCGTCACCTTTTGACCAACCCTCCCCCCTATGGAGGTAAGATAAGAAGATAAGATAAGATGAGTTTACTGTTTAAATTATTATTTTACATTATACATCTATTATTAACAATAAACCATATAATCACAGAAAGCTTTCGCTTGTGCGTGATAAAAAAATATATAAATTATAAAGTAGTAGAATAAAAATACTTAAAAATTAAAACTAAAAAATAAAAACACTCGCTCAGTTAAACTAAACTAACTACTAAATAACTATTATTGTATGAGGTCGGACACCTGGTATATTCTAAAGCTCTTTTCCCTAGAATGCCTGCAAGTATATCTTCCACTGAGAGCCAAGGGTTCAATTAAACACATAGGACAGACATAACAGATCAGAATCGTGCTTCTTCTGGTCACAATTATATTTTGTTCATGACAATATTTTTCAAACTTTTTAAGTTTCAAACTTTTTTTAAAAGACACTACTTTATTCTGCCGTGTATTAACATGCCCCCTGCTGACATGTAAAAAAAATCCGTTCCCGGGAGCCGCCATATTTTTGAACTGTTAAAACAAGTGTGCTCTATGAAGGAATCGTCCGTCAGCAGCGAACGTGTTAAACCGCAGTTCTCAAAGCTACACTTATCTACTTTTTATCTCTATAGATAATATCTGTGCCGATTCAGGCAGGGCTGAGGGCTTGGGTCACAGATTTGACCGATTACACAGGCCCACAAAAGAAAAAAGTGGGCTGTGCTGGGGTTGAGACCTAACTATTCTTATGTATTTTGGGATGCTGAATACGAATCTGTCATAAAAAAGGCACTTCGTCTGCTTATTTTGTTTCTACACTGAAAAAACTTTCTGGACCCACAAAAAAAGAGGTCTGTGCTGTGGTTTAGACCCACGGATTCTTATGTATTTTGGGATGCTGAACACGAATCTGCCATATAAAAGGCACTTCATAGGCTTATTTTGTATCTACACTGAAAAAACTGTCTGGACCCACAAAAAAAAATAGTCGTCTGTGCCGGGGTTGAGACCCACCTATTCTTATGTATTTTGGGATGCTGAACACAAATCTGTCATAAAAAAGGCACTTCATAGGCTCATTTATTTTCTACACTGGAAAAACTGTCTGGGGTCACAAAAAAAAAGTGGTCTGTGCTGGGGTTTAGACCCACCTATTCTTATGTATTTTGAGATAGTGAATAAGAATCTGTCATAAAAAATGCACTTCAATAGCTCATTTTTTTGTTACACTGAAATAATATGAGATTTTTACCATTTTAGACAGTTTTTCAGTGTAGCAAAGAAATGAGCCCATGAAGTGCCTTTTTTATGAGAGATTCGTGTTCAGCATCCCAAAATACATAAGAGTGGGTGGGTTTCAACCCCAGCACAGACCACTTTTTTTATTTTGTGGGCCTATGTTATTTTTTTACTTGAAGTCCACCGATGTCTAAGAAAAAACCTCAACGGGATTTTATTCGAAAATATTATTTTTTTAATTTTTCTTAAATTTTTTTAAATTTGTTAAAAATTTTACATTGGCGTGCAATAACTTAAAAATCTGCTGAAATTTTCTTTCGGGTGATCCTAAGGGACAACAAAATCCTTATTTAAAAAAAAAAAATGGCGGAGGCGCACATATCACAGAGAACTTTCACGGGTTTAAATATAAGCTTTCCTGCTATTCTCCGTGTCTGAAATAGAACGCAGAGACTAATACATAAAATGTATTATGCTGCTCTCGTATAAGGGATTCTGCTGGGACGGAGTTACTCGAACCGCACCCGAATTGGTATGACTCTCGCTTTTTTTAGTTCACTTGCAAATGAGTCACTGCTGTATTTTAGATACTATCCTATAGGATAAATACAAATATTAAAAAAAAAATACCAATCATGACTTGTTGCTGAAAGTTCATGCACGTGCTACAATAACACAAATAAAAATATTTATTAAATTATAAATATTGAGATTTGTATCAGGTTTTTATCCCTGGAGTATTTTAAATTTTTCCATCTCCGATATGGCATACATAATATGTAATACATATCCTCAGCTCGTTAAAAATATATCGCTCAAGGCCAGATATAAGGTTGGATGCCCTGATTTTTTTTCATAAATTGTTTAAACACACCATAAAAAGTGATTTTGGCAAATATAAAAAAAGTCGTTCGGATCGATCTTTTTTTTACATTATTTTAAAATTTATTATAATATGTATATATTACGTACTTGAACTTCAATATATATTTTACATATAATAATAATCATAATAATTTATGATCAGTATATTACAGAAATGCCAAAGGGCGTATCTTTTTTTTCTAGCGCTTTATTGCTTTTTGGGCCAAGTCGTCCAAAAATTATTTTTTTTTTGCATATTCCATGAAACGTCAAGAAAATGTGAAAAAAGTGGGTGTTAAAAAATATCGGTCTGTCTGTCCTCTGTCTATAAACTTTGTAACTTTTAAACGAAAGGTCCGAGTTAAAAAATTCTTTAAATTTACGATTCAGGACCTTCGTAATTTTACTAATGTCAAATATAAAGCTCTTAATAAATAGAGCCTATAGAGCCTTAGTCTAATATGATTAACATTGGAATAAGGTTAGGGGGACAAAGGAGGCAAAAAATAATATATTTTGCTATAACTCGATGATTATAATAATTATTATATTATTATTATTATTATTATTATTATTATTATTATTATTATTATTATTATTATTATTATTATTATTATTATTATTATTATTATTATTATTATTATTATTATTATTATTATTATTATTATTATTATTATTATTATTATTATTATTATTATTATTATTTTCATTATATCACAATTAAGGTTAACCATATTATAACCGGAAACAATCCATGTTTCTTAGATTATAATAATTATTAAATATTATGTCAATTAAGGACTCTTCTTAGGATGTGTGCGGTACCATAAATAGCTGTGTTCTGCATTTGGCCTAATCTTAAATAACTTGGAATTTTGTTAAGGTGTTTAATAAATTGTTTTGTTATTGTCCCCAATGCTCCTATGGCAAGTGGAACAATTTCGACTTTCATATTCCACATCCTACTAATCTCTATACTTAAATCTTATTATTATTATTATTATTATTATTATTATTATTATTATTATTATTATTATTATTATTATTATTATTATTATTATTATTATTATTATTATTATTATTATTATTATTATTATTATTATTATTATTATTATTATTATTATTATTATTATTATTATTATTATTATTATTATTATTATTATTATTATAATTATTGATAGTAGTATAAAGATTCTTACACAGATAATAACTATTTTTTTATTTTCCACTAAAATTTTAATTATTTGTATCGTAGGACAAGAATTGTTATCTTTCGATCAATAATAAGCCATTTACCACTAAAAATATTTGTTGACTCCTTTGCCCCCCTTCTGCTTCATAACGTTAACCATATTTGACGTCAGGTAAACTATTAAGGTCCTGAATCGTACAATGAAGGATATTTTTAAATTTTAAAAGACAGACCAATATTTTTTTAAAACCAACATTTTTCACATTTTCTCGACGTTTCGAGCAAAAGTCCGAATATGCAAAAAAAATTGATTTTTTGGTCGACTTTGCCTAAAAACAAAGCGCCATGTGGCGTTGGAGATAATCATTTTTGTAATGTAGAGATCATAAATAATAACTATATTATATCTAAAATATATATTGAAGTTCAAGTACGTAATATGTACAATGTACATATTATAATAAATTAGAAGAAACGTAAAAAAAACGATCGATCGATCCAAACGATTTTTTTATTTTGCCTAAATTACTTCTTATGGTGGAAACAAAAAGTTAAAATTTGCAAAAAGCCACCGTGATATAGAGTATTATGTGTATGGGTGAAAAAAAGTTTTGCTCCGGAAAACTAATTAAAAGTTTTGGCTTCAATTTAAACTGGCTCGAGTTTAATTGTACATAAATCCTTTGGGGAATATTCTTGCGAGACGCCAAAAAAATATGTGCCTGTATGTTTAAAATAACACATTAAAAACATATTAGTCCAGTCAAATAACGAAAAATTCCTGTGTTAAATTGCAATAAATATACACGGGCTAATATTTTAAAGGGTAGTAGTGGATAGTAACAGAACAGACAGATTTGCTTAAGGGATGTCCTCTATCTTAAATTTTAGGGGTGAGTGGGGTTATCTCTCATCTTACGATAAAAATGTATATAACTAATTTTGTTAAGGAAACAATTCTAAACTAGTTTTGTTTGAATAATTTTTTTTTATTATATTAATAACAATCGGGTTATTCAAATTCAAATATGACCATGTTGGGGGTAAAATTGTTTTTTTCGATTTTTCAGAAAATTATTTATCGGAGGATAAAAGTTGTTATGAGCAAACTTGTAGCTCTTGAAATTCTCTATAAGTTTTATATATTCTGAATTTTCATAAGTATTTTGTTACGGTTACAGTGGCCAAGTTGCGCCCTCTGTAACCGTACCAAAGTACCTATTAAAATTTATAATATATGAAACTTATAGAAAATTTTAAGAGCTACAAGTTTGATTATAACCACTTTTATCGTCTGATGAATAATTTGGCCGAAAAATGGAAAAAACCAATTTTACCTCCATCATGGCTATTTTTAAATTAACTCGATTCTTATTAATATATTAAAAAAATCATCCAAACTAAAATTGTTGGAAATTTTCTCCTTAAGAAAATTTATTATATGCATTTTTATCGTAAGATGCATGTTAGGGTTGCTTAACACCTAAACCCCTAAAATTTAAGATAGCGGACACCCCTTAGGCAAATCACCCGGTGAAAAACTAACAGGAGTGTTCTGTTACCATCCACTACTACCCTTTAAAATATCAAATCGTGTACATTTATTGCAATTTACATTTATTATTTGACTGGACTATATTATGTACCTCGTGTATTATTTTATTTGCACTGATTGCTGTACAACTATATTTTAAGTAATTTTAAACCTAATGAATCATTATTTATTTTACAAAGAAAATACCAAACATTTATTGTTTACATCGAATTTTACGGTATGAGATACTTTATTTTATAAAAAAAAACGGTATATAAAATCTAAATTTATTTACTGTAAACTTTTACCCGTCAAAATGTTTTTACTTTCTCACAAAAGAAAGTATTGTCATAAAAAAAATTGTTTTTGCTTAAATCATCTTATTTTTTCCTGAAACATCGATAAAAACCAAAATAAGCAACAAAAAAAATTATGTCTGTTGGTCGGTTGGTCTATCTAACTGTCTGTCTGTATCCACAATAACTTAAGAAGCTTTGAACTCGAAATTTGATATGCACATGCATTTTTATATTAAATTTTTCTTTTGGTCGTATTTTTTTAAATTATTTGCAACAGAAGAAAAATTTAAAAAGCTTATAAAAGGTAAAATAAAATTACACAAAAAAAGTTATTGTGATCTTTTTTTCAGCGCCCCCTCTCCCCCAAAATGTGAAAAATTGTTTCTTAACATAACTGCACATTAGAAGAAAACTTTAAAAACCATCTTAAAGGTAAAATAAAATTACATAAAAAACGTTATTATTTACAAGTTTTTCCTTAACTTTTTTAGTATTTCCAACAGGAGGAAAAAATTAAAACCACATAAAAGGTAAAATAAATTACACAATTTTTTTTATATATTATCAATTTCCATGGCCCATCCCCCTATCCTCAAAATGTAATAAATTGTTTCTGGACATAACTTTTTTTTATGAGAACGTATTTTCGTTCATTCCAGACGGCTGGTTTTTAGTGTGTAAAGATAACTATATTAATTAGCTAGTAAAATAAATTATTACCTATCCCATATTGATGAGTGATTGTTTTCCATGTTTTATAACGAGTAAAGCAAATTATCGGGTGCTGTACCATTATGGTACAAAGATAGATTTTGTACTCAGGACGTCAAATGTTTTATGTAGAAACCTATTAACTACCAAAATAGTTAGAAATAGGTATTTGAAGAATTTTTACCATGCTATGATTTATAGTAGTTTACTATTTATACCAACATATATTGATTCATAATATCTTCTGTTTCATTCTTTATCCAGCTATACTAAGTTGGTAGCCCACTGCCTTGTTGTCAAATTAACTCGGATAATGATTGAAACGGAAGATATGAATGTATTTATGTTTGTAAAACTGGTAAAGTAAAATACTATAAATTTTTGTATCGTAAAAATTCTTCCTATATAGATTAATAAAAAAAAATAAAAGGACAATACTTAAGCAAAAAGCCAATATTTTTCTTTAATTTGGATTTAGCATGTTTTTATTTTTTAAATTTGTAATAAATCATATTTTGTTTGTTTTGTAAGTCACGGTTCTCATGATTCTCTCGTAAATAAGTCATTATTACCAATTAGACTTTTAGAAAAAAATATTAATGGCTGATTTTTTAATTTATTTTAATGAGTGATCCCTAGGGCCTTAAAGGTCAAAACTTTGAAAACATCGTTAGTAGGTTTGTCTTGGAAAGACACGTGCGTTTTTTACCTATTTGTAATTTCAAAACCTTTTACATTTTCAATTAATAAAACAATTTATAGGGGAGATAGGATAATAAGAGACAAATGGGTGAATAAGAGACACGGTATGCTACTAGCAAAGGTTTTATTTATTTACTTATTATTTACTATTATTTATAGCAGGAAATGTTTCATTTGTATAGAATATAGTTAAGTAGTTTTAAGTTGCTAGTATTAAAATCCTATGAAAATCATTCTGTATAAACTGAGAATTTGTAATCGTAGTAAATACTAAAGGTTTTTGCCTATCTGGAACCCCACGCAACATTTGTTATTAATTACAAGTTGTTACAGTCAAATATAACAGAACAACGTTATGTTTTACTGTAACAACTTGTAATTATGGGAGAATTATCTCAGCGGTCTAAGGCATCGATATAGCATTGACACTGAGCTAATGATCGTGAGTTCAAACCTCACTGGCGCCGATTGCCTTTTTCAGTTAATTAATAATTGAAATTTGGCGAAGGCGTACTCCCTAGATATATTGGTTCGTTCGAAAGTCAATTAAAGCGGGTGGTTCCCTCTACTACTAGCCCACACAAGTCCTGGACTTAGGGGATGCTTAATTAAGTAGAATAGTACGAGGTTAAAAACAAACATAAAAAAAACAAACAAACATAATTAATAACAAATGTTGTATGCGGTAACCGCATGCATGTTGAAACTTCCAAATAGGCAAAATCGTTCAGTATTTACTAGGGTAACGAATTCTCAGTGTAGTGCTCCTTAGGAAAAAAAAAATATATATACAGGGTGTATTTGAAATAGCATAGAAAATTTTAACAGGTGATTCTACATGATAAAATATGACAAAAAGTTCCTATAAACATATGTCTAAAAATGTGTCATAAGGGAGCTACGCCCCTTTGAAACTGGCTAAAAAAATCGGTTTTTATTTAATAACTCGGGAACTCTTTGAGATATATTAACGAGGTTTTGCACTTGAATTAATCCTAATAAGGCCCATCTTTGTATGTCATTTTCACGTATTTATTTAAACCAGGGGTGTGCGAAACGGGGGGGCCTTATCAGTTTTTTGTCTCAAACTTTTTTCTGTGTAACTTTTTTGCAATTTTATTTTTGAAATATGATTCCTCAGGTCAAAATGCATAAAAAAGGTACTCTTGTTGTAATACTGTAGGATTAACCGTTTTCGAGAAAAGGACATTTGAAGGTGAAATTTCACGGTTCGAGGACGAAAAATTAAATACTAAAATGTCGAAAACCAAAATTTTAATAATGCAATGTTATTCTACATCAAAAACTAAGAAAAAAAGTTTCCATACATGTAGGTCGAAAAAACGCTTTTAAAGCTACCATAGCCCTTTATAAATGGTGCATATTTAGGAGACCATAGCTCCATTAGGATTGATATTTGGAAGTACCTGTATATGAGGTTTTTTTCTTAGTTTTTAATGTACATTCGCCCTGTATCATTAAAATTTTAGTTTTCAACATTTTAGTATTTAATTTTTCGTCCTCAAACCGTGGAATTTCAGCTTCAAATGAATTTTTCTCGAAAACGGTTAATCCTACAGTATTACAACAAGAGTACCTTTTTTATGTATTTTGACCTGAGGAATTATGTTTCAAAAATAAAATTGCAAAAAAGTTACACAGAAAAAAGTTTGGGACAAAAAACTGATAAGCCCCCCCCCCCCGTTTTGCACACCCCTGGTTGAAATAAGTACTTGAAAACGGGCCTTGGTAGGATTAGTTGACGTGCAAAACCTCGTTGATATATCTCAAAGTGTTCCTGAGTTATTAAATAAAAACCGATTTTTTTAGCCACTTTCAAAAGGGCGTAGCTCCCTTATGACGCATTTTTAGACATATATTTATAGGAACTTTTTGTCATATTTTATCATGTAGAATCATCAGTTAAAATTTCCTACGCTATTTCAAATACACCGTGTATATATATATATTTTTTTTGGGATAATACTAGATTAATATATCTTATATAGAAGCTTTTAAAAATAGTTTAAATTCATCTCTATTCTCCGTGTCTGAAATAGAACGCAGTGGCTAATACCTAAAATGTATTATGCGGTTCTCGTATAAGGGATTCCCCTCAGACGGAGTTACGCGAACTGCACCCGAATAGGTATGACCCTCGCCTTTTAGCACACTTTCGCAAATGAGTCACTGCAGTCTATTTCAGACACGGATAATAGATTGATTATATAAAAAAAATGCTAGAGTGGAAACTTGCAGTTCTTAAGGTAAATAGCTGAAGGATATGGGCTGTAGGTATTTTTTTTTTTGTTTAAGGCAGAATTTAATGTTATTATGTCCAATGTATCTTACATCCCCTCTATATTATTTTATCCTTTTTCCCTACTTAAATTCAAAATATTTAGAAATGTATTTTTCCTGAAAAGATTAAAGTTAATAAAATAATCGTGTTATTATGTTTAATCTATTTTCCCGAACCCTCCTTTTTCTCCTTTGCCCCTCCCAAAAAAAAAAAAACTAGAACGAATAACGTGATTCAAAAACAAATGCTTAATTAAATTAATGAACATTTGTAAACTTGTTTTACTGTTATACAATTTTTAACTTGTTTTATTGTTTTATACAATTTTCCATGAACCAGTTTTGTTTACTTTTGATGATAAATTGTCCTACTACCCACGACCAATTCGCCATTTTATTCAAGTAATAATGTTATTTTAAATAACTTTTTAAAAACGGTTTGCTTAATATATGGCATCTAAATTTTTAATAGTAGACCGCTTATAAAAGAGCTCAAGAGCCGGACTAAAATAATTCTTTATAAGCGATATTCGTTATAAATGTAAAAAATACTATACTATACAGGGTGTATTTGAAATAGCGTAGGAAATTTTAACAGGTGATTCTACATGATAAAATATGACAAAAAGTTCCTATAAACATATGTCTAAAAATGCGTCATAAGGGAACTACGCCCCTTTGAAATTGGCTAAAAAAATCGGTTTTTATTTAATAACTCAGGAACCCTTTGAGATATATTAACGAGGTTTTGCACGTAAATTAATCCTAATAAGGCCCATCTTTGTATGTCATTTTCACGTACTTATTTAAACCAGGGGTGTGCGAAACGGGGGGGCCTTATCAGTTTTTTGTCCCAAACTTTTTTCTGTGTAACTTTTTTGCAATTTTATTTTTGAAATATGATTCCTCAGGTCAAAATACATAAAAAATGTACTCTTGTTGTAATACTGTAGGATTAACCGTTTTCGAGAAAAGTTCATTTAAAGGTGAAATTTCACGGTTCGAGGACGAAAAATTAAATACTAAAATGTTGAAAACCAAAATTTTAATGATGCAGGGCAAATGTACATTAAAAACAGAAAAAAACCTCATATACAGGTACTTCCAAAAATCAATCCTAATGGTCTCCTAAATATGCACCATTTTTAAAGGGCTATGGTAGCTTTAAAAGCGTTTTTTCGACCTACATGTATGGAAACTTTTTTTCTTAGTTTTTGTTGTAGAATAACATTGAATCATTAAAATTTTGGTTTTCGATATTTTAGTATTTAATTTTTCGTCCTCGAACCGTGAAATTTCACTTTCAAATGAACTTTTCTCGAAAACGGTTAATCCTACAGTATTACAACAAGAGTACCTTTTTTATGTATTTTGACCTGAGGAATCATATTTCAAAAATAAAACTGCAAAAAAGTTACACAGAAAAAAGTTTGGGACAAAAAACTGATAAAGCCCCCCCGTTTCGCACACCCCTGGTTTAAATAAGTACGTGAAAATGACATAAAAAGATGGGCCTTATTAGGATTAATTCACGTGCAAAACCTCGTTAATATATCTCAAAGGGTTCCTGAGTTATTAAATAAAAACCGATTTTTTTAGCCAGTTTTAAAGGGGCGTAGCCTACTTATGACGTATTTTTATACATATGTTTATAGGAACTTTTTGTCATATTTTATCATGTAGAATCACCTGTTAACATTTCCGACCCTATTTCATATACACCCTGTAGTCATGATTACACACATAAATAACCACAGGATATTAAAAGGTATACATTTAAATTTAATTATATTTTATTTACCCTTTAAACATTTTTAGGAAACAAATATTTTAGGATAAAATGTATGTTATTTGAATTTACATTCTGGTAGAAATTTGAGGTTGGATGAAACGTGTGGATCAAATGTATTCGAATTTTGCTTGGGATCAATTTGGCTGCCACCATGACTTTTTAAAATTTCAGGGAACAAAATTTTTTCCAGTAAACAAAAATACATAAAAGTAATAATTTTTTATGAAATAAAAAAAAAAGACCAAAAATATATTTAAAAATTGTGAAGCTTTAATAATATTAAAAAGTACAGAAAATATTCCAAGTTGGCCTGACCCCCTGTTATTAGTCCAGGGGGCACTGACCCCGGTCCCCCGTAGTCGGTGCCACCAATAATTTCTCCTACTCAAACAGAAGAAAATTTAAACTCACCAAAAAAAAAATGCGTAGAATTTATAGTAGTTTATGATACGAGGACGAAAAATAATGTGTTTTGGGCGATTACGGTGATTGCCATCCGAGCTCGGAGAGCGAGGTCGCAACCATAATCACACTAAAAACAGTTTTCGTCTGTGGATTATACACTATTTTTTATTCGATTGTAATATATTAATAAATACATTTATATTTTTGACAACAAATTTGAGGTTAAAATTCAAATGTCGACCAGTTTTTTGCGGCCCAGGCCGAAAAATTAAACTTTTCGTACTGGTTTATTATACAAAAAGTGGCGCTTTTAACTACAATCAATTAAAAATACAATTAATTACATTTTGATTTAAATTTTCAATTTGGTTTGAGCTTAGTCATGCTCTTAAATAACAAAAATAATATATATTTTTTTGTAGTGGTAATGGATTAAAAGTATACATGAAAAAACTAAATATGTTTTCTTCATAGAACCAAAAAAATTACTCAGTCTAAATGCCTTAGGCTGAAAGCAATAAGTATGTGATGCTTAGTAATTTATAGTGTACTCTTCTCTTAGGCTCTACAAAAAAGGTGATACTACATACATACACGGAAAAAAAAAATTATAGCTAGGAGCGCTATAACACACATACCAAGCAAATTATAATCGCTTATTATATAAATACAAGGCTTTCTCTTACAATTATGGCAGTCAGTGTAAAAATTTATATGAAATACTTTAATTGTTTAGTGAATAATAAAATATAACAAATAGTATGGCATTTATAGCTTAAATAGATTTAATTATTGTCCGTGCTAATAATTTTTATAATATAATAAAATTTCTGTAAATTTATAATAGTGCCTGTAATAAATATAATCGTGTCTGTAATATATATAATCGTTTCCAATTTATTTTTAACATTATTAGTTATTGTGTCCCTTATAATCTATAGCTTAAATCACTATAATTTGCCACTGTTACGAAATATCTTATAATGTATAGCGCAGAGCCCACTAATTTCTTTCCGTGTACATCGTCAGGGAACGTTCAAGTATTACGTAAGGCTCCTAGGGGGGGGTGGGGGTCATTTTGGAGTGTTACGCCCATGTTAATGTTATGGGGGGGAGTTGGGGGTCCAAAATGATCAAAATTTGCGTTACGTAATACTTGAACGTTTCCTCAGTAGAAAATAACATTTAGTAGGTTTATTAAAACATGATTTAGAATTTAATTAGAATGACACAAACAATATATAGGCCAATCAAAATCTTGCATTTTTAGTGTCTTGACCAATCAGATCAAAATAAATCTGATAATTTTTGCACATGTGCAGTTATCACTTGGTTACTATGGAAACAAGAAACTGACAGTTACTGACATCTTATTAAATGTTATATTTCTGCAAAATGTGTTTTTAATTTGTGAAGCTTACCTTTAGTTGATTTATTTTTATTGATTAGCAATATAAATGCTTATTTTATTACCAAAAAATCCTAGGTATGAACCCTAATTAATTTCAGATAATATATTATATTTTATGCACTTTCCATCTTAAAAGCTTTAAATCACTGATATTCATATTATTATTAAAAACAGGCCACTCAAAACTAATTTAAACACTTATTTATTAAAAATATATTTACAGCAAAGAATTAGATAATTCTTTTAAATGACTGAAATCAAAACATCAAATGACTGCGCTGGTATCAGTAAAACTTTGCCAAACTTTATTAGAAACCGACCACATTGTTTTTTTTTTCGGGAGGAAACCGAGGAGGAAACACCCGTTATTTTATTTCTTTTCAGTTAAAAACTAAACTTTTTAAACAAAAACAGCAATGATCTTTATTTAAATGCTAAAATATATGATAACAACTATTTTATTGGAATAATCTCAAGCATAAAATATCCTACAAGCAAAGTTTATACTTGGCAACATTCGCGAACAAGTGAACATCGTGGTTTTAAAAATCGCGGCAAATTTGAGATTTAAATTTTTAATTATAGTTGTAAAGTAGTATTGTTGTTTAGTTCTTAAAGTTTTAACTTAAATATGAAACAACATTAAACATGGTAAAATTATATACTTCTCTATTTTGTTTGTGAAATAGTCTTTCAAAATAGCATTCTTACATGTTGAATTATAAATAATTTTTTTTCTGTATATAAAAAAACATTTTGTTTAAGGAAATTGTTTTCGTGCATTTTTCGTCACCTACGATCTAGGAAATTTGTAATACGAAAAATGCACTCAAACAATTGCCAAGCAAAATCTTTTTTTAATACAGTTAAAAAATTATCGATAATTCAATATGCACTTATGATATTACTACTGATAATTATGCCAAATTTTAAGGTTCTGCTTATACAAGAAGTTATTTTAAAAGTCAATCACCAGGTTCTTCTGAGACTAACAAGCAATAAACTAACAAAGTAAAAATAAAGAAATAAAAGCTGTGAAACATGGAGAAAACCTTTTTTTATTCTAAAGGCTTTACACTGATATAACCTGTGACGGGTTTCCTTCTCATTTTAAATTTAGACCTCCTTTGTATTTAATTAATAAAAATATAAAATTTACGTCCAAGGATATTTTTTTTGTTTGTAAAATACTATTGATATCTAAAATATATTTTTCGTCGTTTATAATACTGAGTTATACCAAAAAAAAAATTATTTTTTTTCCACTCAAGACCAACGAAGAGTTAAATAATGGCTAGTTATGTTCAATTAAATAAGAAAACCTTACATTTTCTTTTCTGAATTTGTTGTGAGACAAAAATAATGGGAAAAACCTGCAAAATACGAAAAGCACGCGTTCGCATATCGTTTGCTTTTCCCAGAGCATTCGCGAATTGTGGCACTTTTCTACACAGATTAAAATAATATATTAGGTAATCCAATTATTGTCAAAACTGTCACATGAATCAGTCAAAATTTTTAGTAAAATTAAAAAACACTTATACTTTTGGAAAAATGCATCGAACCTTAGAAAAATAAATATATTTGAAGAAAAATTATGAATACTATACTAACAACATTAAGAAAAGGCTGTATGGCTGGACAAAATTTACCATTTTATGGGAGTATGGTAACCGAAGATCATTTTTTCAAAATTACTTTTTAATTTATGTTCAAAATTAATGGAGAGCCCCTACCACAAGCCAAAAGCTTATTTGGGGATCTCCATGACTGTATAAATAAATAATAATAAATAAATAAACATTATTTAAGCTAAGTGACTGTTAACTTTTTATATTTACACAACAAAATATTTTCTTGTACCAAATATTATTATTTTAACACAAAAGATTTATTTAATTCATCAATTTTTGTAGAAAACTATAAAACCACTATTGTGACATACTACACTATTTTTTTTTTGTAGGCTAAATCGTACATTTTTCGCGATTTCAATGGTAACTTGTCTAATATAGCATTTGCAATTTCGGAGAGATTTGTAGGTGTATAAACCATATATTCTTCTTCAATCATTTTTAATCAATTTCACACAAGGTTTTTGCACAGAATCTCGAGTCTGTTTACATAATAAACAAACATGTTTGAAGTATGGCTATCATCAAAGTCAAAGAGTGCTGCCGCCAGTGGTGGTTTAGCTAACTAATTTTTTTTTACGGTGTATAACAATGAACTCATTTTTTTACTGTAAAAAAAATAGATCACTTCTAACTAATGTGTTCAGTTATAAAATATGAACATTTTAGTACGCTTGAAGAAAAATAATTTTGTTACATTGAGATATTAATTTTATGTGTGTGTGTGTGTTGTTATAAATTTAATAGGAGGGTTCAATGTGCTTGTGACAGTCGTTGCAAGGCAATGCCTGTCGATTTACTGCCTAAATTATATTCCGAAATTCCCCTTTGGAGCTCGTCAAACTTGACGGTGACATTCACCCAGATGTATTATTTAGAATACGACGTCTTGGATGGGTCCTTTAAATAAGAGATCTTTAGTATTTTAATACAATAGTGCTTTTTTAGACTGTTATACTCGAAATTATATTTATTCGTAACTTTTTAAATTGGCGCTTATAGTGCGTCCAATAGCGATTTCTCCCGTTAGATTAGACAGGGACAAAAGTTCTACTCAAAAAGGATAGAATACATACATACACTCCCACTTCCACCCAACCAAACAAATTCTGTATTTGTTCTTTGTTGAACAAATACAATATTTACTTGGCCGGGCGAAAACTGTAACTATATTATTATTTTTATTAAAGAAATTACTGGCGCCATCTAAATTTTAGTAGAATTATTTTATTCTACAGATTCACATTAGCTATGTTCGTTCGTGCCGCTCAGTGCTACACTTTCCGGCCAACCAAATAAATACTGTATTTGTTGTGTGAAAAACAAATACAGTATTTATTTGGTTGGCTGGAAAGTGTAGCACAAATGAGATAGAGATAGGGTAGACGTCTTTTGTTTCATAATTCTAGTTGTAGAGAGCTCCATTATGCAAGATAGTAGTTTAAAATTCCCGCGATTTTTAAGCTACATCATTAGTTAAAAACTCGTACCTTTTAACATATAAAATATTGTGACATTTTTTGTCTATGACAATGATTGACGGTCGTTAAAGCTAATAAAAGAAGAGAATGTTACATAAAAAAATGCTTAAAGTTAATGATATTTTGTGTGGTATTGAAAAAGGTACTTTTTTGGTTTATTCTTCATACACTTACACTAAATTAACATATTCTACATATTGTACAAACGTAAATTATATTGAACACAAAGAAAACGTCAATTTTTTAGGTTACAATTACATCTTAAGGTTTATCCAGAGGCTCGCATAACAATCATTACAAGATACATGACGACACATCAAGCCAATCCTGGCATCGCATTCTTATGTACTATGCTTGTTTTGCGAGCCTTTGGGTAGGCCGTTTCCAGGAAAACAGTACCGACATCTATTAAATTTTTGATACACTACGATTTATGCATAATTATGCTATTTATGCGCTCTGTGGTGTAAAACGGGCCGCGTCCCTTACTATCTTGCATAACTGGACGGAGTATAGTACTACTAATGTGTTGAAATTATCGCCGACACTAGTGTAAAAAGTTAAACTTTTCGTACAGTCTTTTAGATACAATCGAATATAAATACTCTTTAGCAGTGCCCCATTTCCTGCAATTAGCAGGAAAAACGAGTGTTCACCATAATGGTGTCATCTGGAAAATGGAAAATTTACACCTCTGTACACCAGATGCTTTCTATTGCCCGGACGTTTAGCTAATTTGTTTTGCCGAACTGACCTTATATATCACTTTTAAACCAATCAAGGCCCTCGATTATTAAATTCCAATTTCAAATATATTTGAAATATGTGTGTTCGTCTGTAATAATGAGAATTTAAAATTTAAATAACACTTCCTTTTTCAATACTAGTTTTAGAAATTAATTTTATTCACTTGTAAATAATAAACATTTCTTTTTTACTATACTACTATAATGCAACCAAATCTTGATTACGATCTGTGATATTAATTTTTTTACAATTTAGTTACTATGAACTTAGTTATTAATTTTTTTAATTGTATTGTTTATTTCGTGTACTTTGCAATACGCTAAATAAATAAAATGGTCAACAATAAAAACAGTAGCAGGTTTCAAAAATCACTGTTTTTCTGAGAGTATTATCGACCTTTCAATAAGAGATCTGACACGGTATTGACACGGTATTGACTATAATAATTAAGTTTATTCAGTTGAATTTAGAATAGCGTGAATCAAAAAATCTCCCAATTTTATATACAAGCAGTTTTTATCCCAAAAATAAGTTTGAGTGCTTTGAGCTACCTCTAAACATTAATCGATTTGGCTTAGTTTTGAGTGGCCACCGTTTTTTATCAAGTAGCAACTTTTAAGAATTTCGGGGTTCGGGATTTTTTGATACACTCTAATCTAGAAACAGTTACCTTATTAATTCTAGTGTTATCTCAGTGTTGACTTTTTAGAAACTCCCAAAATAAAAGAGCATATTTTTCTCAGCATTAAGTCAACACCTTACTTTTAACTGGTATCTTCGTTGTAAGATACCATCTCAAAGAAATGGACCAATTTAAGGAACGGTACTAAACTAATTCCGTGTTATTAACAATATATTGTTTGCCAAAGGCTAACACATCCAGAACAGATATATCGCACACCAGCTCATATTCAATTAGCCTTCAGGATAATAAGCTTGTAGATAAAAGTGACACAGAGCCTCTAGGGGCTATTGCTATGAGTTTCTTCCACGAAAAAAAAAACTTTGTACCCAAGGCTGTGCCAAAATAAAAAAAAATAGGTTTGACTTACCCTTGTCGAAAAAATCCTCAATATTTGAATATTTATCCTCAACCAGTTGTGTATTTTCGAAAACAGAGCCGGATTAACTATGGGCCGTATGGGCTGGCGGCCCAAGGCCCACCACCAGAGGGCGCCCAACAAGACTGTTTGGGTAAAAATTAAAATTAAAAAAAAAATAATAATGCGTAAAATCATCGACGTTCAGACACTTTCATGTGGATGATTTTATACATTATTAATAGTTTTTGTATATTTAAATTTTTACTCAAACAGTCTTGGGTGGGCCCCCTCTGGTGGTGGGCCCTGGGCCGCCGGCCCACCTGGCCCATAGTTAATCCGGCTATGTTTTCGAAACTACATCCAACTGGTTGAGGATAAAGAAGCAAATGTTGAGAATATTTTCGACAAGGGCAGTGCTGAGGTACCACCAGAAAGCTTCAAATTATTTGAGGTTATGTACCAACTTGTAAAAACAAGTAAATGTACTATCCAAGACATACAACATATACTTCTAGAATGTACTTTGAACCAGCAGCGAATATAAACCCTTTATCGATCCTTAAAAAAAATACTACCCTTTCCACTAAACATACAAACCATTCTTGGAATCCCAACCAAATCAGTAGTCTCTCTGGTAGGCCATTTTCTAGATGCTTCCAACATTAACCTGTAGTCGTATTTCCATTCTCTATTCTCCGCTTTTTTCTGCTTTCTCCGCTTTTTTCTGCTTTCTCCGTTTTTTTCTGCTTTCTCCGCTATTTATACTCTTTCTATGCTCACTTACTCTATTACTTAACATGCACTCTAAAATAAAAAAATTTGAACTCAAAAGACTTACCCCTAAGAAGACATACCACCGATATGGTTTACCGAGGCCAATAATAGGATAGAAGAAGAAGAAGAAGTAAATGTACACAAGTTTGTGTCACGTGCAGAAGATCTATGCTCAAACGACCCTCTAGAATTTTAATAATTACCGTAGCAAAACCAAGTGCTTAAAAATAGATTAGGCAGCTTTTAATAATAATATAACATTTTTAAGGCTTGGCCTTAATACCCTTCTGTATACTATCTAAACAAAACGTTCGTTATTGAACTCTCCACAGCACGCAAGCGGTAGTTTCGAATTTTCAAAATCGCCAAAAAAAGTTCTAGGCAAAAAATTCTAGATACAAATGTTTTATAAAAAAAGTAACTTTAAACATATCGGTTTGTCCGTCTGTTCGTCTGTCTGTCTGACCGCTCGATGTCTAGTTTTTGTCAAAACGTCAAATCGATAACCCTATGAAATGAGTCTATGAGAAGCAGATTCGTATTGTTTTTGAAAATTATTCCCGCAAAAACAAAAAAGTTATGAGGGGTTAAACTTTTTAAGAAATCGAAACAATTGAAAAAAAAATAGGAATCAAGTTTTAACCTTTAAACCTACTAAGGTAAAACACCCAATAGTTGACAGTCTAAGAAAAATTCTATAATGTTTTTTAATTAAAATTTTATCTCATAATTTTTTTTTATATTTTATTGAATACATGTGTTTAGTTAGGTGTTTTCTTTTTATATTAGTACCAAAATGTTTGAATGTGATAATACAAACAAATATTTTTAATTTTTTTGTAGACCCTATAAAAATTGTTATGTTGACAGGGGTAATAAATTAATTTACCAATACTTGACACATAACATATCTAATAGTCGACATAACATATTTTTCTTTTATTTTAAAAGAAATATTACTTTAAAAGCATAATGCTTTAAAAATGTAACTTATAAATTACTGTTTTTATTTAAAAGAATGCCAGTAAAGTTATATTTTTATTTAAATTCATCAAGTTTTACAAAACAATATCAAAGCACCAATAGTTGACACTATTTTAACCAATAGTTGACGTAAAATTTCCTATTAACTTTAAAGCTCTAAATCTTATCTTATCTCTAAATGCTTTGCGACTAGAGGTTAACCAGAATTGTACAATAACTTACAAAACTGAAGTGAAGTTCTTAGCCAAATACGAAAAATAAGAGATGAGCATTTTAGTTAAAATACTTTGATATATTTTATTTTTTTATTGGAATTATAAAAAAAAAACATAAATTTTATCTTAAAACACCCATCCACATTTAGATCTTAATTAAATGTGCAGGTGTCGACAGATCAGGGAAAACAGGGAAATCAGGGAAAAGTCAGGTAATTTGATCAACTGTAAAAAATCAGGGAAACTGAAAAAAAGCTGTGGTGTATATGATAAACTATTACTAAAACAAGTTTTTATTCATAGAGTTCTACCAATCCATAGATCAGTTTTACAGAAAAAAAGTTGAAAAAAATAAAAAATCATAACTCAAAAATAAAACAGGATGTTCAAATTTTTTCCGAATATTGGCTTCAAAAACTTTTTTTGTATCTCTACGTTCATGATCTGTACTAAAATCAGGGAAAATTTTTAATTTTTATCAGAGAGTTCAGAGAAGAATCAGGAAAGCATCATGAAAAAATCAGGGAAGAATCAGGAAAAAATGAGGGAATCTTAATTTGAAAAAACCTGTTGTCACCCTGAGGTGTATAATACAGTATTTTAAATGATCCCCACGAGCCGTAAAATTAGCTTTCAACTATTGAAATTTGTTGATTTTTGAATCTAATGGTTGACACCCCCTATGTAAAAAGCTAAAACTGTCTTATTGGGTTTTAAATAATCAGAAAAAGTTTGATTTCAACCCATAAAAGCCTGTAATTAAGATTAGCATGCATAAATACGTATTATTCACTAAATACTGAAAATTAAAAACACCCAATTTCTTAGCACTTGTCTTAAGAAACTGTAAAAAAAAATGCGAACAAAAACACTCCACTAAAAAATTGCCTGCCATATTAAAACGCAACTCATCACGTGATCTTCAGTTGCAAATTCTAAGACTAGATGGTACTAGGTGCTCATTTATTATTTATTTCGCCTCAATAAATGTAATGTAATCTTATTTTAGGTTATTTTATTTAAAACTGTCAACTATTGGGGTAGTGTCAACTATTAGGTGTTTTACCTTAATTAAAAAAAAATCAAAATGTTATAAAAAAAATAAAAGTAAAAGTTTGATAAACCCCAAATCAAAAAAGATTACTTTGATAAATAAAAACATTTTTACCAATTCTAAAACGAATCGATTTATAAACAAACAAATTATACCACTTTATAAAAAAATTAAGTAAGCACACGAGACACAGACGTTACACTGAGAATTCGTTACCGTAGTAAATACTAAACGTTTTTATCTATTTGGAACCCCAGGTAACATTTGGTCTTGTAAATTTCAGGACGTCTTATCTCAATTTTTTTCGATTTTGAGATTTTTGACTTAAATGCTTTATATTATCAATTTACATCTAAAAAACAAGTTTCACCTGCTATTTTTTTTTAATAACAAAACTATAAGCAAAATAGTAACGTCGTATCTTAGATGATTATAAATTAATAAATTTTTAAACCTCGTATCTCTTAATTTTGACTATTTTGGAATGCACTTTTTGCATTTGGCGATGCTTATTTTACATCTTATGCGCATGTTATAAAACTTTTTGAAGTTTAAATGTTTCAATAATTAATAATAATATTATAATAATTAATTATATTTTGTTAAAATATTAATATAATAATGTTTCAAAGCTCGTATTTTAAAAAAATATATTCATTTTGAGCATCAAAATGTCGTATCTATAAACATTAGGTTTTTATTTGTATTTGTTTATTTTATACACAATAAAATTAGTTAAGGTAAGTTAATCATTAAAATTGTATTAAATTTATATTAAAAAAGTCTATTTTCAACCTATGAATAATGCAAGAAAGAGTTATTTCTCATTCCTGTAAAGTTGTCTTTTTTGAGATACAACGTTCTGAAATTTACAAGACGATTTGTTATTAATTGCAAGTTGTCACAGTAAAAAATAACATTGTTCTGTTATATTTTACTGTAGCAAATTGTAATTAAAAACAAATGTTGCCTGGGGTTCCAAACAGACAAAAACGTTTAGTATTTACTACGTTAACGAATCCTCAGTGTACAACAAAAATAGATACATGGCAATCTCCCTATAAACAAATGGGACGTCGATATTTTAGCCGCCACAATGTACCACACACATTTTCTTCTAGTTATTGATAGTAGACTACTCTCTTATTACATATCACTACTCAGTGAGTAGTACTCACCTAAATCGCAGCTGTTCCTTCTTGGGAGATTTTTAGCTTTTTTTTAAATTTTTTTTAGTATTATTAGAAAAAAAAAATTTTCATTAATACTTTGGCAGTGCCGTACCGAAGGTAAACGCAGTCTAGTATCAACAAAAAAAAAATTGGGTGGTCATTCCAAAAAGCCTAAACTCTCACTGTGCGTCATCGAGAATTTATTGGCAGAAAACTACCCGACGCATCTGCACAATCCGAAATTTTTGAAAAAAATAGGGAATGGTCTCCCGGTAGTACTTTACATAACAGCATAAAAATTATTTGATAGATCAATTTGTTTATATTTATTTTTAAACAAACAAAAACGAGAAATACGGTTATCGAGCATTTGTTGGTTAAAAACTACCCCTCATTACGATTCGAAAAGTTTTAAAAAAATAGGGAATGGTTTACCGGTAGTATTTTACATAAGAGAGTAAAAAAAATATTTATTTTTAAACAAAAAAAACAGAGTAATATCGTCATCAAGCATTTGTTGGTTTAAATGTACCCCTCAGCACCATCCCAAATTTTCGAAATAATTATGGTATAGTCTACGGGTAATACTTAATATAACAGTGTAATAATTATTTGGTAGATCAATTTGTTTATATTTATTTTTAAACAAACAAAACAGAAACACACCGTCATCGGCATTTGTTGGTTAAAAACTAACCCTCAGCACGATCCGAAAATTTTGAAAATAATAGGGAATGGTCTCCCGGTAGTACTTTACATAATAGCTTAAAAATAATTTGTTAAATCAATTTGTTTATATTTTTAAACAAACAAAACAGAGAAATACCGTCATCAAGCATTTGATGGTTGAAAACTACCCCTCTGCACGATCCCAAAATTTTGAAAAAAATAGGGAATGGTCTCCCGGTAGTACTTAACATAACATACGTATGTTATTGTAAAGTACTACCGGAAGACCATTCCCAATTTTGGGAACAGAAAAAGCTAAAAATCTCACAAGAAGGAATACCTGCGATTTAGGTGGCTAGTTGTATGTAATGAGGGTGTAGTCTACTATCAACAAAGGAAAATGTGTGTGGTCATCCCAGAAAACCTAAACAAAACAGGGTCGCACTGTGTTTGATTGATTTTAACTGTTGGCAATCCTTTCTGTCTCGGCAAGACGCAATCGTATGTGGCTTCTTCTCCTTCTTTCAAAGAAAGTTAAAATCAACCTTAAGACAATAAAATCACTAGATTTTCTACAGTATGACTGCCCTCATACCGGCGTCACTTTTGTTTACAGCGAGATTGCAGGTCTATTTTTTGTTGTGATGTCTGTGACAGGAGATCAAAGCAATTATAATTTGGGGAGTATATCGATAAAAAACGCAATATTCTTTAAAAAGAATATTATGGAATGCGAAGCATTACATGTTTTCACGGCTTGTTTACTTTTTTGATATTTAGTACCTAATCACGGATAATTACAGCTTTGTAGCGACCCCAAAAAAGCAGAGAAAATGTGTATAGTACGTTTTACATCCGCAGGCCCTTTTCGTCGTCCGGCTCTCACATAAAACCCCGGTTTCGGCAATAAATCACGATCATAAACGGAATTAACAAGCAATTTTATCCACATGTTGGTCCTGACTGCTGCCAAAAACGCGGTCTTGCCTTCAGGTCACACTACAGACCTTCAAGTATAGATAGGATTTTACGGGAGTCGAGAAAGCGAACTTTTCTCGATTTTCGATCTTATCTTGACCATTTCTCGACTAACTAGTTAGTTCTTACGTTTAACTTCATGTCTTTTCACGCGAGAGCCTTGATTTTCAAAACTCTTGACAAATCCTCTGCTCTTACAAAACGTTGTAATTATTTCTATTAATAAATATGTGGGTTTTGTAAGGATGTAGCGAAATACCTAACCCTTGACGTTGCGGCGCGACATGACTCTCGTTTTATCTGGATTTTTTTTAAAATCACACTCTTGATATTTATTCTCGAAATGAAGACAAGTCTATCTTGATTTCTCGATTCTTGTAAAACCTTAAGTATAGAGCAAAAATCATGCAGACCTTCAAGGGCTCGAATCTTGAATTCTGAACAATAATTCTCATAATAAAATTATGTCACGTTTAAGTCATTTTATCTCGGTTCGTATATAAAGTTTACAAAAATTAACATAAATTATGTAATTTTTTCATAAAATTAATTCGAAAGATTTCAAGAATTAGGCCCAGATGTGAAATACTAGGTAGGATACTTTCTCACTAAAAAAAATAAATAACTTTATTAAATTTTTAAACTTATACTAAAAATAAATAAACACAAAACTCATAAATTTATTAAGTTATTTTAAATGCTAGAAAATATTGTGCCTATCTATTTATTTGCAGTAGATACATGTCTATAATTACCACCCTAAAGACCTAATTATAATTAGGTCTTTAGATGTTATAAACATGTTTTTTTACAGTAGTTTTTACTATTATCCTAAGCTAATTTTCAGTAGGGAGCAGACAGACCAAAAAGTAGAAAAAACGTCGAAAAATGTAAAAAAGATATATTTTTTATTAATTTATAAACGCAAGACTAAGGGGAAGTAAATACAATCATTTTTGTACCTGTAATACACGGTGTGCAGTCTTATGGCTCTATCTCAAAGGGTATTAGAGTTATTAAGTAAAAATCTTATTTTTAGTACAGTTTTAAAGGGTTGTTACTCTCTTAGGGTTCGTTTCCGGACCTATGTTCATATGCTAGTTTTTCATGTTTTGTGATATGGGAACGTTCAAGTATTACGTAACGCTCCTCAAAATTTGCGTTACGTAATACTTGAATGTTCCCTATAGAATCATCCTCTTTAATATATGCCATAAGACCGCAAACACCGTGTATAACGTTTAATAACGTTACTTATATTTGCTATCCAACAATTTTTAGGTCTATGATTATAAGCCCTATGCGTGTCGCATATCGATCTGGCTCACATAGTAAGTGCCACCGGTCAGCTAATAATAATCCGCCGTAATGACCGAGTGAGGGCGCCCTCACACGCACATTCATTTCCAGAAGCATTCCTGCTGATGTGTCCCCATCTAGGACTTTTAATTTGACTTCGGGATTTAGCCAAATAGCCAGCAAAAATATAATAAAAATTCTGTTTTTTTTTACATTTTTTTGCATCTACACTGTAAAAAAGGTAGATAAAATTCCAGAATCAAACTTCAGTACAGTTGGGTCCAACATAAACGCAAACTATTTAAGCTTAACTTTTTGGTTAATAATTATTATAAAAATTACAATCTTGTTAAACTTAGGATTAAAATTACTTTAAATATAACTTTACTGTACTAAAAAAAGGGTAAAATAAATTGAAAAATTAACACGTTTCTTAACCTCACTTTTATGTTTATTTTAAACCCTATTGTACCGGGTGATCCAAAGTTCCCGACCCAATCAGTTTTCTCCGAAACCGTAAAAGTTATGGGCAAAATTTTATTGGGTTTTTCTATGGGGTCACCTAAGCTACAAATTAAGGTGGATTAAAGGTTTTTAGTTTAGTGAAACTTGGGCTTAGCGATGGACATTTTTTTAGTTTTTAGTGGCATGTATAGGAAAACTAGCTTAAATCGAATCATATTCTAATTTTATATATTTATCACACCAAGTCTTTAATATACACGCAAACGTTAGGAAGTTATTTTATAAATAATAATTTTCACCTTAATTCAACTTATTTTAAACGAAAAAACAAACAGTCAGTGGATCAGTTGGTTTACGTATCGAAAATGTGTTATGTTCAAAAATCGCCTGGGTTCAAATTTCAACAGCGGTGCTATATTTTTTTATTAATATTATTATAAAAAGTTTTTATTTTTTTGAATAGTATTAAATTTTTGTGATTTATCAATATTTTATTACTTTTATTATACAGGTATTTTGTAGGTCTAAAAAAAATAAGTAGTTTAATCGGTCTTATTAAAAAATTAACGGTCAACACAATTTAAAGTTTTAAACTTTTACGACCGCTAAAATTATATAAAAAATTACAATAATTATAATGTTTCATACCAAAGTATTGTAAATAACGGGTAATAACTATTAAAATAAAAAAAAGTTTTTTGATTGATTTTTTTTTGTTTTTTCGAGAAACGAAAAAAACATTAAAATTTGTTTTTAATTAAAAAAATGCATTTGCCCTCTTGATACCTTACTACCCCCTCTTCCATTAAATTAAACTCGAAGAATAATATACAAAAAGACGCAAAATATCATAGTTTTTACCTCCTTTAACTCCCATAGCTTAACCCGAATTTAAGCAATAGTAATCAGTTCCAACTAAAAATGGCCCTGAATTCCATTTACTACCCCGCGCCGTGTAAAAATAATTAAAAAACTTTTTTACAGGTCCAGAGAATCAAGTTAAGCGGCATGTAAAAGATTTTTAGCCGTAATATTTAAGTGACCCCTTAATCAAGTTATCCGGCTTATCCGAGTTATCCGATATTTCTCTAAAAATTTGGTTGGTATTAGAACAAAATTAAGCCGTTTTTAAGTGAAATTGCGTTAAAATGATTATATTTATCTTAATTATCCGGCTTACCCGGTATTATCCGAGCGTCAAATTAAAACGATATCACCTCATGAATGCCCTCTTTAAGTTGCAAAAAGTTTCATCAAATTCCGTTCATTCGTTCCAAACTTATGCGGGAACAAACATAAAAAAAGACAAGTCACACGTCGAATTGATAAACTCCTCCTTTTTTGGAAGTCGGTTAAAAAGAAGACCCTGTGCCGTAAAAAAACTAAAGCTATAGAAATTATTTACGGCTCTACTTTTTTTGAAAAATTCTGAAAAAAATCAGGGGTTATAAAGCTACCTCAATGAATAAATCTGGAGGGTAAGACCTCCAAACTTTTTAATTTAAAATTTTGGTGGGTAACCCTAGTGTTGATGGCTTTTATGCACATCTTCCGTAATAATACCAAAACTTACAATCCAAATACACGGTCTAAACCCGAAAGTGAAAGTTCTTTTAATTTTAGCGGTCGTAAAAATTTAAAATTTTAAATTGTGTTGACTGTTAATTTTTTATTAGAAGCGATTAAACTACTTTTTTTTTAAACCTACAAAATACCTGTATAATAAAAGTAATAAAATATTGATAAATCACAAAAATATAATACTTAAAAAAAAAACTTAAATAATATTAATAAAAAAAGTAGCATCGCTGTTGAGATTTGAACCCAGGCGATTTTTGAACATGACACATTTTTGATACCTAAACCAAATGATCCACCGACTGTTTGTTTTTTGGTTTAAAATAAGTTGACTTAAGGTGAAAATTATTATTTATAAAATAACTTTCTAACGCTTGCGTATATATTAAAGACTTTGTGTGATAAATATATAAAATTAGAATATGATTCGATTTAAGCTAGTTTTCCTATACATGCCACTAAAAACTAAAAAAATTTCCATCGCTACGCCCATGTTTCACTAAACTAAAAACCTTTAATCCACCTTAATTTGTAGCTTAGGTGACCCCATAGAAAAACCCAATAAAATTTTGTCCATAACTTTTACGGTTTGGGAGAAAACTGATTGGGTCGGGAACTTTGGATCACCCGGTACCAATATAGATCAATAGTTAAAATTATAATTCAGGTATGGAAGATACTATTTTCAACATAGGCAACTTTTATAATGTGTGTCCCCTTTTAGTCATTTTCCCAATTAAGCATAATTTAAATTTGTTTTCTGTGTATCAATGTTCAATAATCTCATTCAAAACAATGTATACAGGATAATAACCATTGTAAAAAGTACAGAAAAAAAGTAACAGGCTTTTGACGTGGGGAGGGGGTGGAGGGATTTCGATTACACCCGCCAACTTGATGGATCAATCAAATACCGAAATAGGCGCACGCAATATGCCGCCTACGCGTTGGCGGCGGCGGCAGTTGCAATATATTCTACCCTTACACTATAAAACACTGTAAGCTTGTAGCCCAATCATTTTAGATTTTTGCATGAAAAAAAATTACAAAAAGTTAAAACTTTTGACGCAGTTCAGTGTCCCCCGCGGAGTAGATGAAGAAATCACATTCTTACCCATAAATTTGATATGGAACTGTCCGCCATCTTGGATTAAAGAGGTGAGTGCGGTTATCTCGCATATTACCAATAATGTTAAAAAGGAAATTTCCAACAAGTTTTATTTAAATTATTTTTTTGTTATATTAATAACAATCGAGTTATATTCAAAAATTGCCATGTTTTTTTCGATTTTTCAGCCAAATTATTCGTTGAAGGACAAAAGTGATTATGAGCAAACTTGTAGCTCTTGAAATTCTCTATAAGTTTTATATATTATGAATTTTCAAAGGTATTTTTGTACGGCTACGTAGGGCGCCCTGTAACAGTACCAAAATCATAATATAGAGAATTTTCTGAGCTACAAGTTTGCTCATAACCAGTTTTATCCTCCAGCGAATAATTTAGCTGAAAAATCGAAAAAAAAAACAATTTCATTCCCCAATATTATTATATATAACTCGATTGTTAATATATTAAAAAAATGATCCAAACAAAAATTGTTTGAAATTTGCTCCTTAACAAAATTGGTAAAATGCATTTTTATCGTAAGATGCATATTTAGCGAGAAACCCGCACTCACCACTTTAATCCAAGATGGTGGACAGTTCCATATCAAATTTATGGGCAAGAATGTGATTTCTTCATCTACTCGGCGGATGGCACTTAACCGCATAAAAAGTTCTAACTTTAAATTTTTTTCTTTCTTATATCGAATTTAATCTAAAGTCATTGGGGTCTTGGTTACAGCAACCAGACAAATACTCGTTCCGTAAATAACTATTGATCTGGTTGTCCCACCCAATTTTTTTTTCAGTGATATTATTTACATTCACAGGTACAGAAATTTTTAAACAAATAATTATGTGTTTACCTGTTCCAGCTTACGTAGTAGGCTAAATTTTAAAGAAATGTATGCTTCTTTATTAATTAACCAAAAGTGCATAATATTACTAATTACAACTAAAAAAACAATCTGTAATTATATATACAGATATATATTTACTATATTTTTAGTTGCTGCAACCGAAAATCTGGTAAGGGCAACAACACAACTTGTTGTGGTTACCAGAAACAAAATTTAATTTTAAGGATCTGGTAAACAATTTGTCTTGTTGTGTTTTTTCCAAATTTCTGGTCGCAGCAACCAGAATAATAGTTGTTCCGTATTTAGCTATTGATCTGATTGTCCTAACCAGATTTTTTTTCCAATAACTATAGTATATAGCTATAAAATGTTATTAGTCAATGTATAAAATACTCTCATAGAATACAATCAGAACAGAAATCAGAAGAGAAATCAGAAACAGCAGTCAGTCACTGATCATTACCTTTAAAACTAGGTAAGAGAATTTATGAAGCAACATACTATATATTTTTCCTACGACCTAGTTCTTAATTAGTGCCTATTTCTCACCCGTTGCCTATGATAACGGTTGGGAAGTGACAATCAGCTGATTTTACATATCTGCTGTCAGAAAATTAGTAAACTTCAAACACATAACCTCAAATTGACAAACTAATTTTAAGATAATTTTTGCCTTGTTTTATGTTAGGTCGTAGAAAAAATAGTATACGCATCTCGACTCAAACCATTGCAGTGTACATCGAGTGCTTTTTTTACTCGGCTGGGTCTCGTTTTTGTAAACTAAAAACTAGGTTCGCGTACTCGGTGAGTAATATACTATTTCTAAATTTTATATATATCTCACTCAACACTCACAGAAACTGTATTCTTCAGTTCGCATACTCTATTTTGCCACAGTTTATAGCGGGTGCCTCTCTTACCCTTGTGTACAGTCTTTTCTTTGACATCTTGATAAACTTATTAGCTTACGGTGCGTCTTCGTCGATATGTGTCACTATCCCATATGCACTTTAACCCCATCTATTGTGGATCCATTGCAAAAGAAAAGAGAATACTTTATAGTGCTAGCTTCGCAACAAAGACAAAACATTTTTTTTCTCACTATCAACTAGGTAAGTTAATATAACTTAATCAAAAAGTCGACAGTAATGAAAAGTACTATATCGAGCACACTTACTGATAGATAAAAGCAATACAAAGAAAACCGTAACTAAAGACAGAAAAGACGATTTACCGCAGAGGGACATCTAGACTACTATTTCTTATTTTACAGAGTTATTCCATAAAAAAAATATTTCTTCTTGTCTTGTCATACATATAAATGTCAAAAATATTATTAATAAAATAGGATTTTAACTTCTTGGTAGTGAGAAAAACGTAATGCGCTACTCGTAGGTAAGTTTTTCTCTGTCTTCGGTCGTGTTTATGGACCTCAGCTTCGCTTCGGTCCACAAATTACGACCTCACACAGAAAAAATCACTTTACTAGGAGCCCAAATAACTGTTTCCTAATGCAAATATTCTTTTGTCACACTCAATTGCTTGTCTTCCCAAAAATATTGATTTTACTCTTTTCCTTCTTCTTCTCTTCTTTTTTTTCTTTTTCTTATCTTATCGTTATAAAAAAACTACTCCCCAATTAACCACCCCCAGGTTACTACCCCAACCTTAAAAAGTTAAATAGCACCCTGTTTATTTTATTTCATTTACATTTTTAGATACAGTTTTAAAAATCTGTAATGTAATTTTAAATAATTTGACATTCGTGTTGTAATTTTGTGTAATTTTAAATTAGTTTACCACATTTACAAAGTTTTACTTTATACAAATATATGAATTAAACATTGTCAGGTAGAGTAAAATTTCTTAGTAAACTAAAGTATTTTTATATTATTTTACATTCCTTTTTACCGTGTATATTTATAATATTATTTTCACCGATTTTGTAATAGTATATTAAAGTACTAGTTACATAACATACATTAGAAAACGTTTAGAAAACTCGTCGCAAGCGGCTCTTTTTATAAACTTTTTAAAAACGTGTTATGAAACGAGTGCTTTATACATTTTTTTCTATTTTGCTCTAAAATTTTAAAAACTTACATTTAAGTTGATGGCTGATACAGGGATTTTAGTTCTGGGTTGGCATTACAGTTTACACCATGTTTAAAATTCTAAGAACAAATGATATTTTGATATATTTTATAGTATTCTCTTCTCTTTTTCACTGCAATTAACCCATCCACAATATTAACACGGTAAAAAATAATCTAAACACAAATTTTTGGTAGAAGAGATAGGCTCTTGTCTGTTACCAACCCAAAAGAAAACAAAGTAGAGACCTCTTATAGGCCTATAAGAACATGCAAAATGCGTGTGTTTATGAGCTTATAAGAGTCGCAAAATAGAAAAATGGGATTTATGAACTTGCTCAAATGATTTATAAATCATATAGGTCAAACTAGAATATACCAGTATCCCTTATGGTGTAAATAATTAAACTAAAATATCATACACTGTATTTGAGTACGAAACAATTAGCTTGATTAGATTAGTCTTTGTTCGCATCTGATCTAGTGACCCTTTGCGGGAGTACCACACATCCGGGACTGAATGCGACCTAAGGGTCAAGTGCTAGTTCTAAAAACGCCCGTCTTAATTAAACAATTAAATTACTCCATTTCCGGTGAAATAATTTTCCTTGAACCTCTATCAACCGCGGTTTACTTTGATATAGCTAGTTATAGATAACGCAAAGAAATACTTGACTACATATGGTCCTGCAAAAGGATTTATTTCAAAGCCGGTTCTAGGATGAGCATTTGGGAGAAGTAAATTAAAAAAAAATAAATGCAAAGTTTTAATATAAATAAATGATGAGAGGATGGGCATTGGGAAAAAGTAAATTAAAATACAAAATTTTGATATAAATTAATATTTATTTCAAAACTTTGATGATGTGCATTATTAGAACAGCCCTAGCAATAAAGCGAAATTATACACCTTAACATCAAATATAGATTGATTTGAAATGTGTGCCTTATTGGGGAAGGTGGTAAAGGTGAGTGGGGTAGATCTTGCCTCGTCATTACTATCGGATCAATGGTATCGCTTTTTCTTGTTTATAAAAAAATTTCTTATGAATCTCACATATATGTGACATATATATCAAAGGCAATTTTTAAAGACTGTTCCTACCCCTTGGCCTCAAAATTATTATATATAACTATGAAAATAGCTTAACCGGATCCGGAGCCTATTAGTTTGAAAATAGCTTAATTTGAATGCACTTTAAGACATACAGGGTGATCAATAACTGGCATGCCAAAATTTAAGAGTTGATTCTGAATCTAAAAATATCAAAAAAAGTTCCTTTAAAGGTTGCTCCGAAAATGAGCCCTAAGGGAGCTACGGTCCTTTAAAATTGTAATAAAAATAAGGTTTTTAATTAATATTTCTGCTACCCTTTAAGCTAGAGCGACGAGGTTTTGCATGTATAATAGTATTAATAAGGGCAATAACTTTATGTTAATTTATTTTTTGAATTAATCCAGAGGCGTCCCCAGACGGAAAATGTATTAGGCTTAACACATTTTTGCCCCAGACTTTTTTAAGTGTATTTTTTTGCATTTTTTTATAAAAAATATGGATTTCTTGAGTAAAAATACATAAAAATGTCATATAGTGTAACAGTTTTGTGCCAACAAAAACATTACTTTTTAAAAGGTTATTACTCCTTTAGTAATTAATTTAGGTGTTTTGGTAAAGAATACTGTTTTGCTCAGTTTTAAATAAAGAATCACGCTGCAGTAATAAAATTTTATTGATGCTTTTTTTTTTCCTCATTCAATATGTCGAAGGGCCGTATCTCTCTCAGGGCTCATTTCCGGACCAACCTTTATAGATACTTTTTTCATATTTTTGGATGATATAATCACCTCTTAAAGTTTGGCATGGCTGTTACTGATCAACCTGTATATAAAATACAGCTGGGAAAATTAATTTGAAAAAAATCACCAGCTCTCCGACTATTACTACTGTGTATATTTTAGCAAAATTTAATTTAACCAAGTCGTGTTTTACTAATATTAATTAGAAGTCATGTAGCGTTCTTAATTGAATAATTTAAAAATATACATCAAGTAGTCCTCGCACCTAATTAACTCTCATAAACCGTGTAATATTTTAAACGTTATTTCTAATTGAAGCAAAAAAATAAATAAATTAATAAAAACAGGAAACTGTTAATATGTTTGTCTTCATTTAGCACATAAGTTTTTTGCGTAAATACAATACAGAATTTTTAATTTTCAATGGATTTTTTTTCATAAAATAATTTTTTCTATTTATATTTTATAATAAAGCCATTACAACACCCAGCTTTGAGTCAGAGGACACCCCGGTCTGGAAACGATTTTTAGCTCATATAACCCAAGTTTTTTTTATATTTTAATTATTTAAAGTTTAAGCTTTGGCATCTTTTTAAGACCAAAATTAAAAAAATCTGTTGATGCCTTTTTGAGAAAAACAATTTTCGTTTGTTTAAACAAAAAAAAGTGAAATATTTAATTTTTTTTTTGGATATTCAGATTTTACGTCGAAAAGTCAGACAAAAACTTTCTATGAACGTTTGTGTTAAATGGTTTCTTACGCAGCCGAGTGTCAAAACCTTAAAAAGCAATTTAGCTCAAACGTCTATAAAAACTTTTTTCTTACTTTTTGACGTAAAATCTGAATATCTTAAATAATTTTTAAATATGTCATTTTTTTTTGCTAAAACAAATGAAAATCGTTTTTCTCAAAAACGCATAGATAGATTTTTTTAAATTTGGTCTTAAAAAGATGCCAAAGCTCCAAATAATTAAATTATGAAAAAAACTTGAGTTATATGAAAGTTGAGCTAAAAATCGTTTCCAGACCGGGGTGGAAAGTCTTTTATTTCTTAATTTTAATCGCCAATACTAAAATATCATTTTATAAAAAAAATTACATTGATAAAAAACAATTTTTAAATTTATTTGTATATGGTCAATTAAATTATTTAGTTGTGTGTAATAAATTTTGATTTATTCAAATAAACATTTAATTGGTATTAATAAATATTTAATTTTTAAAGTCATTATTAATGGGAACAAAATAGTTTATTTGACATAAATAAAATTTATTACTCACAATTTCGTCAAAAAATTCTTGTTTCGTAAAAAAATAATAACTTTAAAAATGTCTGTTTGGACGTCTACTCGTCCATTGTCCGTCTAATGTTACGTTTATTGTAAAAACAAGAAAGTTATTGGAGGTGAATTAAAAAAAAATAGAAACAGTTGAATTAAAAGTGGGATTGACTACGCTTTTTATCTATATATAAAATAGTAAATACAACGATAACAATAAAATTAAAAAGAAAAAAGAAAAAGAATGTTAAAAATAAAAAAAGTTGCCCATTTGACTTTTATCCGGAAATGTTTCCAGAACCGATGCAGCGTTTCTTCTCTCTACTGCAATGACTTTTGAAATTTTACGAAAAATTACTTTTATTATAATGATCTTTATGCCAATTTTATGAAAAATGGGACAAATTTTTTCCGAAAAATTAAGCAACTTTGTACTGGTGATTGAATGTATTGTATTAGTTTATATTTAAACACTCATTTCTTATTGACATGATGGAACAGTGATAGAATGTTGGCCTTGTAAGCCAGGGGTCCTGGGTTTGAATTCCAGTTGAACTTTTTTATTTTATTTTCCATATATAACTCTTTAACTTAATTTTCCTTCTTGGTTTTGACAGTTCATAGTCATATACATTGCTAAATTTTAAACGCCTTGAAGAAAATCATTTTCTGGGAAATATATCGAGAGAAAACGCAATATACTATCCGCAGCCGAGTGTCAGATACGACAGGATCAGTTTGCAAGTCTTTGAAACTCAAAGACTCAACCAAGAGGAACTAAAAGATCTCCCCTGGGCCAATATCCTGAGCTTTATTGAGAGGACGGGCAGGTTCCAGGAGGACTCAAATTAGTAAATGGCTGGCATTGCCTGGAGTGAAAAAAAGAGCCATAAATGGCCTAGTTGTCCGGCTTTGGACAACCCAAAAATTTATTACTACTACTATCCACTGTGAACAGTATATTATGGAATGCGAAGCATAACATATCTTCACGGCTTGTTATTAATTAAATGTTCTAATGGATATGCAAAGTGAATAATCAGATTATGACAAAAAAAAGAAGTTTCTGCGTGATTACACAAGGTTGATTTTGTCATGTGGATAAAAAATATTCTTATAAGTTTTGATCCCAAATATGATTTATAACTAAAAAAGTGACCTTTTACATCAAACAGTTTAGCGAAGTTATCTTTCTACATCTTAATAAAGAAACCTTTTTTTATCAGACTTCCAAAGATAATACAGAGTTTTAAATCTACTATTTTTCCTAGATAAGAAAAGGTCTATCTCTATTTATAACACGTTAGCAAAGACCGTATTTTTGAACAGTCATCCATCATTATTCGTAATACCATTATCGCGTTCAACTTTAAATCTTTCTTTTGATCATATTTGTACGGCCAGCAGCATAGTGTCCTTTCTGACAATATGCAGTTTAACCCAGATGATCTATACACGGTGTATTTGAAATAGCGTCGGAAATTTTAGCAGATGATTCTACATCATAAAATATGACAAAAAGTTCCTATAAACATATGTCTTAAAATGCGTCATAAGGGAGCTACGCCCCTTTGAAAAAAATTGGTTTTTATTTAATAACTCAGGAACCCTTTGAGATATATCAACGAGGTTTTGCACGTCAACTAAAACATTTGAGTTGTAGGTGTACAAAAAGTACAAAAATTTAAGATTCAAGCAGTCATGATTCTTAATCAAGAGTCTACTCTCGACGACGGAACTCTCATCTTGTCTTGATTTTGCTTTCCCATTTTGAAAATTTTGGGAAAGCCTTATATTCGTGCAAAAAAGTTAATTTTTTTTGCTTATTTTTGCGTTTCATGACATTTTATGTCGATATAAATCAATTTCGAGCAAAAAAAAAATTGCACGATAATTTAAGAACGTTTTAAGCTGGAGACTTAAAATTTGGCATACAGGTTGTTTGGGGTGCGTCAAGGGCGGAAAATGGGGAAAAATACTTTTTTTTTACAAAAATTTGTAAATTGGTATACAGGGATTTTTAAGGTTGCTAAAATTGAATCTGATAATAAAGTTCTAACCAAGTCCAAACCAAGGGTGGGGGTAAATATTTTTAATATTTTGGTCAAAGTTGGTGTATAGGGGTTTTTGGGGTAGAGAAATATGAATCTGATAATATTTTTTTTTCTAATTTCACAATTATCTAGACAGATTTACAAAAGTTCTTGAATTAAAAATTCAAGTAAGTATAGTAAACCAAGTTATTTTTACATTATTTTACATTTAGTTTTTAACATGTATAACAAACAAGTACCATTTTTAATGGACGAACACATAGTTGTTCGCCCTCTAAAAGTAAAAAAGTATGTATGGCCGTCATCTCACAAACTTGAAATGTTATCGAAGACCTTCTAATCTTTCCGCCCAGATCAATAGACATCCGTCACGCATGATGACATAATCGTATGTGCTTGAGTAACTTTTTGTAGCTACTAGTTGGTATTGTAAATGTCGGTAAAAAAGACAGTAGAATGAATATTAATTTTGTAATAATAATAATAATAATAAATTAAGGTAAGAAAAACACGTTTTTTTTTGTTATTCTTGCTGCAAATAGGAAACTATTACTCTAATTTTCATATTATATTTTTTATTATTGGAGACCCAGACAGTTATCTCGACCACATGTGCACACACAACACAGAAAAAAAAATCCTCTTTTCCTATTTTGTATTTATTTTTTGATGAGATTTTGGGTGACTTGAAACAATGACAAATAAAGATGAGAGAAGTTGGAGAAACGAAAGTACATGACTTTTTGAAAAAAAAAATGGAAGGCAAGGGCCGACATTTGGTCCAAAAAATTAACAAACACCGAAACAAATTTTTATTTTTGTGTTTTGTAAGTAGGTATATATGTCTAAATAAATGTTTTACCTTTTTAAAATATTTTGTAACCTTCGTTATTCCGAAAATTAAATTATAATAAGTCAGTATTTCAAGTCACCTAAATAGGTTAACCCTTCGTTAGGCGCGCCTCTTTTTGTAACGTGGTTAGGCGCGCGGTCTACACTTGTAGACCATTTTATTTTTTGTTAAAAAAAAAAACATATTTATATTTTTAAAAACCAAATATCTTATGTTATTTATTTGGTTGTATTTAGAAGTTATTTACATATTTTTTTCAAATTATTATTGTTTTAGTAAGTGTTAAGGGTAAAGGAAAAATGATATACAATTCTAACATATATTTTACATCTGTACGGTAATTTGTAAAAAAAATAAAAATAACTTAACAAACTTTCTGAAACTAAAACATTTGTTTTTTTTTTAACATGTACGATTATAAAAAAATTAAAAAATACCTAAATTAAAAGAAAAAAATATTATAAAATTTTACTCGAAATCATGCAATATTTTAGTAACTCATGCGCCTTGTACATGTGCTCTTTGCAATCGTAGTTATGATATTTTGAGAATTTTTTTTTTCGATTTATTTTCCCTTTTTATGCACATTTAGTGTCCAAAGTAATTTTTAGTTTTATAGAACAGAAAATTACCTTATTTATCAAAAACATTACGTATGAGCTCTTTCAGGCCCAAAAAGACTCGTGCCAGTGTCTTCCTATATACTGCTATTTTTTCTGGTGTTAAAGACATATTGTATCTTTAATTTATCTTTAAACTAATAAACTAACTTTGAAAAATAATATTCACAAAAAGAAACCATAAAAACTTACACAAAATAAAAAAATGCAAAAATAAAAAAGGTAACGTGGTAAGTCGCGCGGTCTACAATCGTAGACCAGGCAGGTTTCAATATGAATAAAAAACAATATTATACCCATTCAAAGTGTGAATTATTACTGATCTAATAGATTGATACATAATGCACAGCTACTCGAAGGGGCGCAAGCGTAAGCACTCCGTGTAAAAAGTTACCCAGCTAAAAAAAGCATGGTCTACGATAGTAGACCGCGCGCCTAACGAAGGGTTAATAACTTACGTTGAGATAATTTTAAAAGGCCATTTGTTTTTTAATTTATTTTTTTATTATTATTTCTTAATTTTTTTAGTTTTTTTTGTTACATTTTTTTAAAAATAAATTGTTAAGAATGTTTAAATAGCAGTAGCATTTTCATATGCTATCATGTATGTACTTAAGCGTCTAAAACTCTTTAACTCTAAAACTCTAAAACATTTTGTTCCAGTTTAAACTAAATAGAATAAAATTGTTTTTTTAGGCATGAAATTAGCTCTATTATGTATTAAATGAAGAGCTCATCTGAATAAGGGTCACATACCACATCGAGATATTTTTATATTAACTTGGCCCTGCCTGGAGTCAGCTCCCTAAAAAAATATTTTTTAAATAGTGGCGAAACTGTTTCTTGGTCTCAATTACGATATTTAGTTTATTCACAGTCAACAAAGGCACAAGCCACACAAAATGGAGTCTATTCCGCGGAGACTTTCGGTTCAGATAAAAGCGTTACATTAAATTAAGAAAGTCGTGTCATTTAAAAATAAAGTTAAAAAAAAGAAAAACATTTTTTATTGCTACACGATACATTAGGGTGGACCTTTTTTTTATGGTTTAAAATTTTCTTTGCTGTAACTAGAAAGTCCTAAAAAGATGAGGGTGATAAAACTCTCCAAGGGTCTTAACTGGGACCCCAGAACTCGTGCAAATAAAAAATCGTAAATAATCGTTGAAAATGCCCTGTATTTTTTGAATAAGTAATAATATAATAATAATATATAATATATATTTATTGCCCAACAGAAAACCATTTACAGGAAAATATATAATAGAAAACAAAGAGAAAATATATGCTATAATAAATTAAATAACCTAAAACTAAACCTAAATAAAAAGTTAGGTTACATTATCTATATATATAAAAAAAAAATTAATTAAAAAGTAATAAATTTAAAGGGCTTCAAATCTTATTTTTTTTTATTTAAGCATACAAAATTATGTGCCAAATTCTAAAATGATTAAAAGAATACAAACCCATTCCAAAAATTTACGACTTTCTACCATAAATGTGAGTGAAACGGTAAAGATTTGTTTTAAATGTATCAGCCGGACTTATTTTCTTTTTATTTAATGCATTATAATAATTATTATAATTATAATTATTTATAGATTTAACTAAAACAAAACGAGCTCAGCGCAAAATATTTAGGAGCTCTTATTTGGCGCTTAGCTTGTTTTGTTTTACTTAAATTTATAATTATGAATGTATCAAATTTAAATAAATTCAGTCCGATGTGATGCATTTTTTAAATGTTTGTTTACTGTTTGACTCACATTTATGGTAGAAATTCTCAAATTTCAGTGTTAGGGGCAACTTTGGTGGATTTTCGGCACGGGTTAGAATCTTTTGTCATTTTGAAATTTGGCGCATAATTTTTTGTGCTCAAAAGGATAAACATATGATTTTAACCCCTTTAAATTTTTCACTTATGCAAAAATTACAGGCAATTGTCGACGATTTTTTATGATTTATGGGTAATTTTACGAATTTTAAGGGCTCTTATAGAAGTTTGATTACTCTCATATTTCCATAATTTTCAAGTTGTACCTAAATAAAAATTTTAAGATAATAAAAAAATATAAAGTCCACTATTTATAGATACTTAGAAGTCACACCTTTATTTATTAAAATCGTCCCTGAAAAAATAGTGCCAATTTTTATAAACCTTCGGTGTCGGTTTTCGGATAAGGTTTTTGTTTGTTTGTTGGTTTGTTCCTTTAACCTCGTACTATTCTACTTAATTAAGCATCCCCTAAGTCCGGGACTTCTGTGGGCAAGTAATAGAGGGAACCACCAGCTTTTACTGACTTTCGAACCAGATAAAGATAAATGTAACTTGTGACCCTTATTCCCCGAAGCCCTTCATATTAGATATTAGTTTAACCGTTTAGAATAGTTTTATCGCGAATAGTTTGTTAATATGATAAAACGGCCGTCATGAAACGTCATTATGAAACGTTCTAGTGTATATAATGACTTAATTATCAACAATAACTGCATGAAACGTTAGTTTGCAGGGCGCAAAAAGCCATTTTGCCAGCATAATGGCATCGCAGTGATGGCAGTGGAAAGACTCAATTTCATTTCATTTGTTTCTGGATAATGGGGCGCAAGTAGCGAACTTCCAATGCTCTGCACTATGGGCTAGGTATTAAAAAAATACGGCAAAAAGTAGTCTTCTATGATAGTATATCAATCTAAACTTGTTTTATTTTGGATATCTATTAAGAACAATAGTATTATTATCTAAATAACTTATACTCCAAAATTTATTCTGTTCATTAAACAAATATTTAAATAACATAAAACAGCTCTTACAAACCTTCGTCTGGAGTATTGTTCCCTGCTATTGCAAAACTTGGGCTACAGAGTCATTTGAAATTTGGTGCTAGAGAAGAATTTTAAACCAAAAATGTTGATATAGAGTTAATAAAGTATTGTTACAGAAGAAAATTGGGGAAAAACGTATCTTGTGGAAAGGGTTAAATAAGGGAAGGTATAAAATGCTGGTATCCATGGGAGCTTGCTTCTTGTAAAATCCAGGTTCCTCTCAAAATAAATATTTTTAATGTCATTCTTTCACAGTGCGTTGCTGCGAAACTATATAGTTTATATATACTCTTATCTCATCAGAATAGTTTTTGCATGTTGAACCAGGTCCTGGCTCAAATCTCTAAGGTATAGATAGATTGTAAAGTCTGCATACTGATAAAGGAAACTCGGTTCTAGCCAAATACTATTTTGAAAAGACCTTGACAACAAACGAATATTATTATATCGGCACTAAGTACTACTATGAGTGCCGATGTATTGAAATCATCGCCAAAAGTGAAAAATTTTAAACTTTGTTAAGGTATTGACTAATATTTTTTAGGTATGGAAGATAAGCAGATAAGTATTATTTTAATCGCAATACCTTAAGGCCTATCCAGAAGCTTGCATAAGAACATAAAACATAAGAATGCGATACCGTGATTGGCTTACAAGAATTTTTGTCTATGACGTTTTTGGCGATTTTGGGAAATTCGTAACTACTAATACTATTCTAGCACTTCGCGCTTAGGTTTTTAGTCTGAGGTCTTCAATATTCGACAATGACATAACAGTGCTTTTTGCATGGTCTAATTTTGGCAATAAACATTTAACTACGCTAATTTAATATTTATGTTAAACTTTGAATGAAATGCAGATAAAACCAAGCTTATGTATAAAGTATGATTCGTAAATACTTGATAGTGACTCATATTGAAAGTATGGACTGCGCGGGGAACGGAGCGAAAAGAGCGAGACCAAGTATTGGAGTTGCGAGTAAGAAAGCGTAAAGTGGGAGGTCGCTTTGAGCATGAGCCACATAAAAACGAATTAGCCTATAGCAACTATTTTGGAAAAATCATGAACCGGTTCGGTTAACCATTATAATTTTATTAATATAAAATATCTGTTATTTTTGTCCTACAGAGTCTTATATTATTATTATAATGCTATAACCAATAAAATAAGATTTAGATTTAAATATTTTACAGCAACGCGTTGACTCTAAATAAGGCGTGTTTGAATGTGTGTTTGTTTTTCCCTCTAGATCCCGACTGGGACAATTATATCGATAGATGCGTCAAAGGATTCGTCTTAGTCACAAAGTGACATAGGCTATATGTTTCGACAATACTGATAGTTATCATCAGAAATTTAAGGAAAAATCAAAGAAGTCTAAATGTGTTTATTATGAATTCGGTATCATACTGTGCATATTTTATTAAAAATTCCATATGGTTTACCCACCGTTCCGCTTTTGTATATTAAATTTTAAGTTTCATCAATATATGTTATTATCTAAAATTTGACGTAAAATTAGAGGAGTTTGTATATTTTCATCATAACTTCAGTATAATATGTTTTAAATTTAACTCCTAGCTTTTGATTCACGAAGGCTTCGGCTTTTTTACTTTATTTCTCAGGCATATAGGTATGCATATTGGGAAGAAGCATTTTTTCGTATTCGGGTTTTCGGTATTTTGACTTGTTTAACTCAGATATAACGGACAGCTATGTAATTTATTTTTATTTTTTTTAATTCATATTTTAATTTAATTTAATTAGCTAATAATATACAGGCTGTCCCAGAACTCGCGACCAACCTTGAAGGTACACATACACCATCAAAAAATATAAAAAAGTGCGGATCTATAGATCCCCAAATCGGTCCTAAGGGAGTTTTGCTGCCCTGCTAGCACAAGTTGTCCTATCTGCAAATTAGATGTTTTGAGATATGGCCAGTTTTATTGTTTTTGTTTGGCACTTTTTGAAAACATGTTTAAATAAATATGGCGTTAGGTTCTGCTTTATTTTAAATCAAAAATACGTGATATCCTCTGAAAAAAAATATATATTTTTTTTTGTCAGAAAAATAGTCATACTAAATTATTTGTTCTATCTAAGAAAGTTGGATAAAATGATCTAAAATGTCCAATCAAATTACTAAGATCTGTAAAGGTAGTCCTAGTCCTGACTTATTCGTCTAGTAAAGTATATACAGTGCGGTCCAAAAGTCACCCCCCCTTTTAACTTTTAAACGAGTTGAGATATCGACTTCAAATTTAGAACTTTTAAATAAGACAACTTAAACTATCTTTTAGCATATATTTAATATTTTCTGATCTTAAAATGTGGGCAGAGGGGCATGGGGGACATTTTTTTAAATGGAAAGGGGGGTCGTGTGATACATCATTTTAAAGCTTAAAAATTCTCTATTTAAACTAACATTTTTAATTTTTTTAAAAATGTTTTTTAATGTTTTGATTTTTTAATTTTTTGTGCTAAAACATTCGATTTTTTAAGTTTTTTTTATAATTTTTATTTATGTCAACTAAAATTAGTTTAAAATTATAATTAACAGTTTTTTATAATGAAATTAGGCATTTTTAAAAAATTATTTTTTTTGTTTAGAGGAATTTTGACATTAATACCCATTTTCAACCCCATTTTAAACCCAAATTTATTTTTTTTTAATTTAAAAATATGGAGTTAAATGGAGAATTTTATAAGCTTTAAAATGATGTATTACACGACCCCCCTTTCCATTTAAAAAATGTGCCCCCATGCCCCCCTGCCCACATTTCAAGAGATGAAAGTATTAAATATATGCTAAAAGATAGTTTAAGTTGTCTTACTTAAAAGTTCCAAATTATATATATATATATATATATATATAGTTTGGACAATTTTATTTAGAATACATTGAAAATTTTCCACATGGGACAAACATCCAAGTCTAATTTTTAGGATTTGGGTTTTAGATAGGACATTTCCTTTTAGTAGACAGATGGGGCTAGTGTAAAGCACAACAATGGTGTGCTTAGCTAAACAAGTGAATTTTTGCAGATAGGACAACCTGTCTTAGCAGGGCAGTATTGCCCATTAAAGGGATACCAAAAATGGGTCCTTTGAGCTAGAGGGACAAGGTTTTGCATAAGATTTAGTATTATTAAGGTTAATTATTTAAAATTATTTTAGTTTGTAAATTTTTTATGACATTTATGACACATTTTTTCTCAAAATTTTTTCAGTGTAATTTTTTTGCATTCTTTTATTATGGATTCTATAAGTAAATTAAAAGAAAAAGTTTTTCCTAGTGTAATACCGAAAAAGCAACTGTTTTCGAGAAAACCCCATTAAAAAAATACAGGACATGCCCCTAAAAAAATTTACTATTTAAAGAGTCCATAGCACAATATTTATTTTTGGACCAGGATGTAAAAAACTTTTTTTTCTTAGTTTTTAATGTGAAATTAAATTATTTTATTAGCGTTTTTTAAGGCCCTATTTAGAAGACCTACATTCAATAAGCTAAGTCCATTTTTATTAAAAACGTATTCTGAGATCCACAAAATGATCCATGAATGAAAACAAAATCTTTTTGTCTCTGTTTATACAAGAAACTGTTTTATAAAATTATTCTAAATCTATTTTTAAGCAAGCGATCGGGTTTCCTTCATTTAATTTTATATATATGTCCTTAATATTTATGAGGAATTCCAAACAGAAAGGGATTTTAAGGTAAGTCACAGATAAAAATAGTAGCAGGGGCAAGTCACAGGGGCGGTTTTTCGTCCCTTCGAGAGGCGATCTTGAGGTGGTATGGGCCATATTGATTAATGTAAAAGGAGATATTTCGTCCCGCAACTGAAGAGTGACATACCCGTTGTATATACACAACAACTAAACTAAACTTAACTAGTACTAGATATTATAATTTTAATACTAAAAACCTAAAGATTAATTTAAATAATATTTATTATTTGTAGCATTCCGGAAAATTATTATTGTGGCATACTGCGGTATTAGTTCGACAGAATTTAACTACAATTTAATGAAATTATTTCCTAGAAATGAAAGATTCGTCCTTTAATTTAATAAAGACGTACTTTAAAATTTAAAACGCGAATAATTTTTAAAATATTTGATATGTTTAGGGGGCATAATGGAGGTATGGGGGCAATGGGAACAATTTTTTTAATAGAAAGAGGGGTCGTGTTATACACAAAGCTTATCAAATTCGCTTTGTGACCATTTATTTTTTAATTAAAAAAAATTTTGTGCTGAATTTTTATTTTTTTGTTGAAAAAGCGATTTTTATTTTTTTTATATTCATTTATATCATATAAAATTAGTTATACGAGGTGGCACCCAACGAATTTGAATTGAGGGCACTCAGATTAACTACAAGCCGTAAAGATATTTTTAATACACTGAAAAAACATTTCAGCAAAATTAAATAAATATCAACTAGCCTAGTTGGCTTTGACCCAAAATATTTTAATTTCCTTAATAGATACGAGTTGCCACATAAAACCATCAAGAAAATATATACACTAATGCCAGGTGTAAAAAAATATATTTTTTATAGATTTGGGCATGCTGAACCCGATTTCGTTCTCAAAAGTGACAGAAACAGTGAGGAATACTGTGTTTTCTTCCTAAAAAGGTTAAAATAGGTCAATTCTGCCCTGATAAAGTAAAGGGCAGTAAGTGACATTGGTCAATAGCAGCGTTTTCAAAATATTGCATCAGGTTTGACGTGAAAACGCCGCTATGATAGGCGAGTGACGTACTCACCCGTGGATTAAGTAAAGTATTCTACTCGCGCATAATAGCTATTAATCATTCGAGTGATTACGCTACTCGCCTATCATCTGGTTTTGCAAAATTCACTCTCATTAATAGCAATTATTTTACGATCATTAAATAATATACTATTTTTACTGGCATCGTTAGCTCATAATTGACTTATTTTAACCTTTTTACGAAGAAAAAAAAAGTCTTACACACCGTTTCTGTCACTTTTGAGAACGGAATTCTGTTCAGCATGCCCAAATGTATAAAAAATATATTTTATCCAATACATACAGATAATGAGACAATTACCAGCTTTATTTTAAATAGATAAACTCAATAATAACCCCCGCGTGGCTTTTACTTTATTGAGTGGATAATTATTTATTTTACCCACTCAACTGTCACTTGACAAATAATTTTCTTGTAAATGTCATTAAAATTTTTAATAAAAATATGAATTTATATGCTATTTATTGGATAAAACCTTGTATGGCATTCATGGGTAAACCGATATTGCCCTCTCGATTTAACCTGCTTGGCTGACGCTTCTCAGGTTAATTTTCTCATGGGCAATATCTTACTTTACCCACTAGTACCATAAATAACTATTATTACACCTGGCATATTTAGCTCAAAATCGACCTAATTTTACATTTTTACGAAAAAAAAAACACACCGTTTCTATAAATTTGAAGGTCAGAATCGTGTTCAGCATGTCGAAATCTATAGGAGTTTGGGCTTTTTCATACGTTTGCACGAAGGGGCCAAAAACGTCCTATTTTTAACATTGTTCTTTCACCCATTTCACTCTAAGCTTCCTTTTTGCATGGAACATAACAGATATTCATGTTGCAAAACTGGGACGTTGACTATCAAGTAAAATATCATTATTTACTTTACCTATTTTCTTTAACGATGTTGATTTTCGTCTTAAAATCATACTGATATCTCTTGCAACATTTTTGATATGCACATTTTCATGTTAACGTCTATATAGATTTTCTTCTACATACTGAGACATTATTGATAGGTACTATACTGATGCATTACTGAATATATTTTGCGACGATATAATATATATTATCGATATATCGATATTATATATTTTTAGCTAGATACATTTCTTTTATAATCCAGTGTTAGATACGGTAACATTCAACTAACCTGAAATGGCATTACATATAATTTTATTTTATGCTAGAAAGGTGAACCGCACGCAGAGAAAAACATCTAATATAAAGAATTTGTGATATTTGTTTAAATAATTTGTTTCCAAGAAAGGACATGGCACAATTTATAGGGAATTTTGGCCCTCGGTGAAATTCGCTAAATTTTTTATATGTTTTACTTTATACTTTTTTAAAAGGAATTAGGAACGTTTCAAGCTCTTTGTATGTACAGTTTTTTTTCTATAAGGAAAATAAAAAAATATTTTTGCCCTACACTCCTCATAAATATATTTTTCTAGTAGGCATTGTTTCGTTTGACAACTTGTCAGTGAAGGATATTCTGACGTATTTTTGAAGTTTTTTAGACTAAATTGTCAGCTTTATTGGAAAAAAGTAATGAAATACATATTGAAATTGGACAGAATAATTAAATAAGATGAAGAAAAGTGCAACAGAAATACTTCTTAAGGACTAAATTAGTGAAATACGTGAAATAAGTTATTTGGTAACCTGGTAAAAAGTACTAAAACGTATATAAAATTGAACTAAAGAATGAAATAAGAAGAAAAGCAGGATAGAAATACGTTTTAAGGAAATCGTTTGTAAACCCATGTTAAAACTCCAGAACTTAATAAAATAATAAAATAAGAAGTAAAACAGAACAGAAAAACTAAGTTGAATGTGAAATACTGTGTTTCTGCATAGAATAAATTATCCAATATAACTATCATACCGAGGGCTTCATAACAGGGCTGTATCAACCGTGTTAACATGTAGCAGATATGCCCCTTTGCTATGAAGCCCTCGATATAATTTAAAATATGAACACTAAAAAAAAGGATCAATGAATCAAGAAAATGCATCTTTCGATTATATTTTAAGCCAAATTCTCTTATTTTTGGACTAGCATTTCTTATGAACCTAATAACTGGCGCGGGTCTTTGAATGGAAATCCGCGCTCTTCATTTAAGATGTTAGCCTTAAAATAAGAGAATATGGTGTTGTACTTATCAAAAGACATGTGTCCTTGATTTAATTCTTTTTCACAGTATTACATTAGGACATTTTTATAAAAAAATAAATAAAATGTTTTCTTTCCTCCCATTCGGGGCATCTGCTGTTGACCACCTTGACGGTTGCATACAAAGCAATTTACTTGAAAAAAGGTTCTAAAAGCCATGCTAAATTAATTTTATATTACTAATAATATATAAAAAAATTGACAGACATCAGTTTGACTTATACCAATCAAGCTTTTTTCTTAATCATTAAGCTACTTAAACTTATTTTTATGAGGAGTTTGGGGCAAAAATACTTTTTTATTTTCGTTATAGAAAAAAAACTGTACATACAAAGTGCTTGAAACATTCCTAATTCCTTTTTAAAAAGCATAAACTAAAACACATAAAAAATTTAGCGAATTTCACCGAGGGCCAAAATTCCCTATAAATTGTGCCATGTCCTTTGAATTGGTAATATTTTTTATTAGTTTTAGTATTTTAAATACTCAGTATAAATATGTACATACCCCCTTTCATTTAAGATTTTTACATAATTTAAAACTCAATACAAGAAATTTTATTATTTAAGCCAAAAACGTTTACGTAATTTAATTTTAAACCTATTAGTCTAAGTGAGATACGTAGAACATACCTAGAACTTCAATCAAGTAAGTAGCCATTTAAGTACTTAACATGCTAGCGGATTTAAAAAATGTTGGGCCACTTCATCTGAATATTACATACTTGTTTTAAGTACCTAATCATTTTTTTCTGTGTGTATTTAAAATTGTTAAGTCCATGGACATTTTTAAAACCCCCTTATTATATATCCATTTGTATCACGATTTAGTGGAGTAAAGCAGCCTGCTTGAACGAAATCCTATGTAAAGTCGTGTCATTTTAAGAATTCGAATGTGGTCCGTGTCCAGTAGTGCCCTATACCGGCTGGAGTGTGGATTCGACCAGTGGCATACTAATATTTATAAAATCACTTGTAAATCACAGAAAAAATAAATGAAATGACAAAACACCCTATGAGATTTTGACTGTACACATTTTAAGTTCGTTAATATTCTTGTTGAATTTCTTTAGAGTGAGGGTAATTTCTTAGGAAAATACGGTGTATCTTACCTCGCATTATTATTTTAGTTTTTTTTACAGATAAAATTATTAAATTAAAAAAATTAAATATTTTGCAGAAAACAATCAAACAGTTCTACAAGATATAACTGCTGGGTCCTGGTTGTGGGTATGCCTAGTTTCCTTTAAAACATTTTCGTCCGAAGTATTTACCACAATATCCACAGTTGGATATTCATATACGGAATTTTCCATATAAATTTTAATCTGGTATAGGGACCTATAGCTTGAAAAACCGGCTGGAGCGAAAGGGATTAGCAGTATTTTCCTTCCTGTATATGAAATGTTTATATACAGCGAGGTCTTTGCCTCTAGAACTTTTCATTATTTCGATGGACATGACGATTTGTACTAAACTGATTAATCAGCGATTTATACAAATCAATCGATATAAATAAAAAAAAAGACACACACATAAAAAAAACCCAAACACAGTATATTTAGTAAAAGTTCTACTTTATCAATAAAAATCCAAACCAAAACCAAAACTAACAAAGCTAAACTGCCATCAACTACAAAAAAACCCTTACATAAAATTAAAATAATGCATAAAAAGTGGCGCGGTAAACGATTTTCGCTGTAAAAGTCATACGCGGTAAATACCGTTTACGGTAATGGACTGCGCGGTAATGATTTTCGCGGTAATTTTTTCGCTGTTAAGTCCGGCGCCCAATTCCTACCATTCGCATTCTTAAAATGTCGAGACTATAGTTCATTTGGTGCCTCAGTATTCTGTATGACGAGGCACTAAGCTATGTATATATTTTTTACGTTAAAGCCATTTTTTATCTTATTTGGTTTTAGTCTTTCATAAGTTTATGTCCTTCATAAATAATTGATTTCTTTTTTTGGTTTGAAATCAGTGGAATTCATAAGAATATTTTATTTTAGCTATGATTACATTTTGTTGTTGTTAAACGTCTTCATACAAAATGGGATTGCAAAAAGCGAACGCCTGAAGCTTTGAATCTAAAAGGCGCTATACTAGTAGACACAGACTCTCTGAAAGCGACAAAATAAAAACCGCATCAAATTTATAATCCCGTTTTATTTAATGTTTGTTTATTGTATACACTCTTCGCATAGGTAGAACAGTATTTATTATAGATCTCATTTTTAGTTAAGCTGACTTTAGTTAGCTCAATGCCGAGTTTTTAGCTTTGAGCACCTGGTCCCTAGGGACCTTCGTGTTACCAGCAAAGACTTCTTCATAGCATTCCTGTTTTAAAAATCTATAAAGTCCAGGTACGGTTTCAGGGGAGTGTTCATGATCTCGTTCGGTTCCAGTGAGTCGTTACCAAAGTACTTCTATCTTTGTCTGTTCCATGAATTTCACTTATTTTAATTGCAGTTAAGGGTTTCGCGAATTGAATTTTAACATTATTAATATCTGGATAAACTGTCAAAATTAAATAAAATTTAACTTAAAATGTGTTTAGAATTTAAACAATTATAGCGTACGGCTAACGTAAAAGTACCATAAGGAGTAACAAAATTTATTCAGATTAAAGTGTTAAAAAATACAGTAGTTCCATTTAGAAAATAGTTTGGGTTTTACTTAACCACAACGCTAATAAACAAACTATTGTGATTTTAACAAAATAATAGGTTAGGATTATTCCAGATGAAATTATTTTTAATTTAAATATAAATTATAAAACATTATTTGATAAATGTAAAAATCTAAAATTAGTTTTTTAATTTTAGTATTTAAATTAAAATTGCTTATAAAAATGGTGAAAAAACAAAAACTATGGTCTGTTTGATCAAGCAAGAGAGTAAATTAAAAATCGCACAGTATATATGTTTACAACAGGTTTGAATAGTATATGTTTGTGTATATAATGTAGTTATGTTTTATAAAATAAACTAGGCAATATATTCGCACATTAAATATTGGAATCTGTTTTGAAAATATTCACTGTGCGATTTTTAATTTAATCTCTTGCTTGGTGAAACAGACCATAGTAGAAAACTTTTATTTATGCACAGTTATAGCTTGTTGGGTTTATATTGACTGACATAAATTTTATTCCGATAGTTCTAACAATAACGCCAAAAAACTATTGATCTCTTTTAGCTGGGACACCCTGTATATTATTTAAATCTTAATAGATAAGGTTTAGTCACACTATAGGGTGCTATATGATTCACGCGTTGTGACGTCAAAGTGGGGTTCTTTTGTTAAATAAAGTTTATGTATTAGGCATAACACATTCTTTTGTACTAAGCAAAATATTTTTTTTGCACGACCAAAACTAAAACCTAATTTTACGCTTTCATATTCTTGCCGTTTTTCTCCCTAGGGAATAAGAATCACGGCAACCTTGATAATATTAAAATATTATACTTACTATGCGCTTTGCTGGTTCAAAAATTAGGTTTGGTGGTGTTTTGTAATAAATTAGCGATTCAAACCAATTTATTTCATTTTAACAAAGAAAACCTTTAAAAATAACATTGTTATAACAATTTATACATTAATTTAAATTTATCATCTTCGTCCATTTTTTTGACGTTTGTGTCAACCATATTAAAAAACAATTGAAATCGCGATAACCATGAAACTGACTTTTCGCAATTTGCAGGCTTTTGATTAAATTACGAAAATAAAACAACCGATTTTAGACGCGTGGTTTTTACTTTTAATTTTATCTACCTACCTAAATTATGTTTGGTCCTGAAAAAAATAGTGTATATACCTCAGGACTAAACTTGGCTGTTTTAGTCCTTGCATTTCTGTTTCCCTCGCTCGCTAAGCTCGCTCAGTCCAAACACTAATGCAGCGGGACTAAAACAGCCAGTTTAGTCCCTTCGTATATAAATAACTATTTTTTTACTAACCGCGAGCAATTAAAAATTTTAGAGCAACTGTTACACGCAACAAGTAAATTCATAACCTCAAACGGAAATAGTAATGGAGTGATGTAATTGGTTAATGGGAGAAAGTTGACTTTGCACCAGACACGGTTATACTTTAGTTTTCTTTTAACCGCTGGTATGGCATAACTCGTGTTTTTAAGTAGCTTTTAACTGAAATATCTGTACACTGATAAAAAGGATTTATTTGGATATGGCCAATCAAATTATTTAGTTGTGAGTAACAAATTTTATTCGACTCAAATAAATATTTAGTTCATGTAAACAAATATTTTAATAACAGACAGAAATAAAATTTATTTGTCACAACCAAATAATTCAATTGGCCATATCCTACCAAATATTTGGTTGACACAAATAAACTGTTTGTACCCAGCCCATATCTCGAATTCAAAAAAGATGTGAAAACGTTGATTTTGCATTGCACCTCCTCAAATAAAGATCGCTTCTAAATAAATCAAATTATTTTAAAAAATATATTAACTGAATTAGTATTGAGTTTCTTTTTGACTACAATATGTTTTACTGCGATGAGTCTACAATTAACCCCGAAGTATTTAACATGTTTAGAGCTTGTTTATTACCAGTTTTTACAGATGTGTAAATGGTTATATTGTGGGATGTGGATGTGCGCCTTGCTCGCGTCGTCATTTCAATGCGTGTACATTTTGTATTTTTTTGCACGTGGACTGGTACTGACTTTTATCTTGACTGTTTATCAAAAAAATGCAGGTCGTGATCATGGTTTATTTGAGTTCAATAAGATGGTATTATGCAAAACGTATGACTTAAAATATAGCATTTAAGAATATTTTTTTTTTGTATACGTTGAAAATGGGAGCTAACTTTCAAATTCCGACTTCAGAATTGGATTCAACAGCTCAAAGTACATAGGAATTGACTAGTCGCGTCCGTCGGAGATCCAACTTATTTAATTATTTGTGGCTGTGTTATCTCTGCAAGTATAAATCTGATCAAAAAAAGTTTTTTACAAAATATGTTTATTTTTTTAAGGAGAATTAAATAGCAGTAAAAAAAGTATGTTTTTATTAAAAAAAAGCAAAGTTAATTTTGAAATTACCTTGAAAACATAAATATCCGCAAAAAATAAATAAGCCATTTTATTTCCCCCATTCAAATAAACAACTTTTGTCCTACACTTATTTTTATAAAATGTATAGTTTTCGACATATTTGAAAGTTTCAGGTGAAAAAACGCCCGGTGTAGTGTATGAAAATATATATAATTAATTATTCTAAAATTTAGAGTCACTCCAAAAGAGGTTTTTTGAAACCGTAGTCAACGGCGTGCTTGCTACTACCAGCCCATCCGTAATTATTTAAAAAGCATTAATAGGTTTTATCAAGGTAGGCATAATTCTGACAACAGATTTTAAAAGTTAGGTTAAACTTTTGACATTGACGTCTAGGGTAAAACACAGTAAGTACTTGATTTTTTGTTATTTTTCTGTATTGTACTATTTAAATAATTCTTATATTACTTTATAATTTAAAAATTTGTTTTATTTTTTTCGATAATTATAATTTTAATTTTTAGTAAATAAAACTGTGTTTTTGTTGTGATATGTTTTATATTTGACAAATAAATAACCTTACTTTAAAAATTTATTCTTACCTGTCAAACAAGATGAAACGATGTTGTAAAATTGGGAGGAGGAGGGGCAGTTAAATATTTGGGCGGTTTAACATTTAGTTTAGTCTTAATTTTAATCCCATTTAGTTGCAATTATGGCGAAGGCGACACTATGTAAAACATAATTATAATTATGAAATATTTGTATTTTATTCTCAATTAAGTGTGAAGTAAATTAAAAGAAAAACTGCTGCCAACAGAATAATACTTTTTTCTATATGCCTAAAACCGAAAAAAAACTACAAAACATTTTTTCAAATTTTTTTTTTCAAAAAAGTTTCTTTTTTCGAAAAATAAAAAATAAATAGAATTTTTTTTTTCTGACAGACAGATTTTTTTTTCACCGAAATCCTATTTTATGTATATAAAAAATACAACGTAAAACAAAGAAATATAAAATTTTTTATTCTTAACTGTATATGTAATACATACATTACACGTATTAATAAAGTTTGGGAAGTACGTGATTTCTTGTCCCACTGTTTTCACGCCGGGACATGACCTGTAATGAAAAATAGAGACCAGTAAACTAATTATTACAGGTCTGGAATTCAAATCATTAATTTCCGCTAGATAGCGCCACCGATTAAAATACCATTTTTAATGCTTAAATCAAGATGGCTGAACTGCTGTCACGAATGTAATCTAATACATTTCGTTTAAAAAACTTAAATGTACAGTATTTTTTACTTTTGAGACTGAGAAGGATGCCTTGTGAGCTATCAACAAATGTTTTTTGTGGTTGTTTATTTGGGTTACGCGTATGTGTAGGGGGCGGCGGTAGCTCAGTCGTGAACTCCTCGATCTAGTATTCGAGAGGCCGGGGTTCAATCCTCGGTTGTGGAACAACTTTTTCACAGAAATAAAATACCTTCGTTTCCCAACCACGTTGACTTGTTCTGCCGAAGATCTAAGCACACAGTACAGAAAAAGGTTTGCAGTGGATAATGCCGCATAGCACTCGGACCTGTGATACTACCCGGGCGCACCGAGAGGGAGCAGCAAGGTAGCTGGCAGAGCTCAGAGGACTTTCAAGCAACCAGGATCTGTACTAAGGCTGCAAGCGAAAATGATCCTTAAGCAGTTTGGCGCCGGTCCAAGTGCAGCCAATAAACTTAAAGGATCAAAGCCGCTCACTTAGCCAAAAAAGCCGACAAAAACGAGGTTCGGATCCCTCGCTAAACTGTAGGTTCCGGGGTACAACAACAAAAATCCTCGTTAGAGTAGAAAAAACTAGTAATACAGGGGTAGGCAAAAAGGACCATATGGTCTAGTTGCCCGGCTTGACCTCCCCACCATTACTACTACTACGCGTATGTGGTTTTATGATTGTGCTTTTCTTGTGAAATGCAGGAAAAAATATTTGTGATAAATATAAAAAGAAAAAAACTAAGTATTATACTATTATTTTCTTCGTTTGAATTCAAACATCTAGGTTTCAAAAAAATTGGTACTTTATTTTTAAATAAAAACACTTGCTAATAAAATAGTATACAGGTCTCCCGGACAATGGTACTTTTCGAGTCGACCTGTAATCTACTATTCAGCGCAAGACTTTTCTTGGTAAAAGTAATACCCTTCATCTGTATAAAAAACAGCTATAATCTAAAACAAGAACTAAGAATAGGTCATGGAACTCAGTTTAAAAAGATGAAAGAACAAAAACAGGGATCAACAAATTGGGTCTTTTCTTCTCGCGGAAGTCAGTCAACTTCATTCAGATCTTTTTTCCGATGTAAGTTAAATTATTCCATAGTTTGTTTTGTCTCGTTTTTCGTGATCGGCATATAAATTTGACAATTGTAACGCATCAAAGGGACTCACGAGGACGAATGACATGCCACGGTAAACCACGGAGAAATATATGAGTTGGTCAGGAAGCAAAGAAACCCTAATGTCATTTTTATTTAATACTTCCCTACTCTAACAATTACTTTATAACCACCTTACTCTACAATAACGCTATAATAATAATAATAATTGCTTTATTGTCCAACAGAATACACCATTTACAGGACAAAGTGTATAAACATAATCACGATACTACAATAATTAAATATACTACATACTAAATACAATATGCAAATCTATAATACTATACATTTAATCTACAATTAGATTTTCTAGGATAAGAATTTGTTTTAATTTACTAAAGTTAATATCAATATTTTGGTTATTTAATAAATTGAAATTATTGCACATAATATAAATCGGCGATTTAAACATGAGATTTGTTCTAGCATGACTTTTTAAAAATGTTTCGGTATATCTTAAATTTCCACGTAGTACCAGAAAATTGATTTTACTTAATAAATATTTGCAATCGATTTTATTGTGCAGAAGATTAAATAAAAACGAGAGAGATATATTTTTTCTTCGTATATCTAAAGATAACATTTCATATTTATTTAATAAAAATGTTTGACTAGTACCCTGATGCGGGTATACTCTTTCTAGCCTGTATGTTAACAATTTTAAAAATTTTCTTTGAATTGATTCAACTTGATTTTTTTGGTTTGCGTAAGTAGGGTACCATATTAGAGCGCCGTACTCCAATTTGGACCTGATAAAACTAGAGTAGAGCGTTTTAAAACTATTTATAGATGTAAATGATGCTGTGTTTCGTATAATAAACCCCAAGAGTTTTGATGCTGAGTTACAAATGCTATCAATAGGTGATGTAAATGTTAGCTTAAAGTCAAAGATAATTCCAAGGTCTTTGATTTGATGACATCTCTGCCGAGCTAAGCTGAAAGGTCCTATCTATATAGGTTTAACATATACAGATAGGACCTTTCAGCTTAGCAAGGCAGATCTTTCTAGGGTAGTATTATTTATTTTATAATTATAAAGAATAGGTTGCGATTTAGGTGTATAAGTTACAACTTTACATTTACCTATATTTAGTTTAAGTCTATTCTTCTCGCACCATGAGTGAATTCTTTCAAGTTGTTGTTGTAACAAGTAGCAGTCATGTAAACACAAAATAGCGTAGAAGATTTTTAAATAACCCTACTCCCCAATAATCCTTGTGCATTTGATGATCAAAAAAAGTTAAAATTGTTAAGAATGGTGCTTTCTCTGGAAAAAAATCAGTTTTGGATAAAAATCATAAAATGTCCATATTCTCTAATCATTTCTAAAAACAAATAAATTTAATCAATTCAAAAATATTTACATTCGGGATTTAACAATATATCTAATGTAACAAAAGACAAATTATTTTTGAAAACTGAAAATTAATTAATAGCGATTAATTCTACCTCTGTAGGAATAACCGCTTTAACGCACCGAGGCATACTCAAAAATTAAGGGGTTTAACTGATCTTGGTACAAGACATCCCATAAATTCGGAAGAACTTGCTAGTTTTCTTACGTCATGAAAATGTAGTTGACAATCAATTACTGCTATAACAAGCATGTCTCAGACATGTTCAATACAGTTAAACAGCACCACAACTTGTGAACACGTGCTTTGGTTCAGAAATTTGGCGAAAAATTATCCACAGTCCCCTACACCGTCCGAAGTCACCTCGGTTGACGGTTTTAAAATCAGTTCTGTATACGTTAACTTTAGCATGTTGCATGCAGTCTGGGTCCATATCTCCTGACGAACACTTATATGCATTTGCTCCCGATAAACAGACGTGGCAAGGAAAAATCTCGATGAACCGTTTTAAAAATACGGAGACAACCGCAGTGAAGAGTAGAAATCATCGTTGAATTGGTGTCTTATGTCTCTGCGAGGCCACGAATCGAGTAAATCTCCAAGAGCGATTTTAAAAACATCGTCGGTAACCGCATATGTTTAACCCAGAAATAAGAGAACACTCGTCAAAATAAATTTCAGACACGACATAGAGAGATTTAGAATGTCACAAAAAATACCTTTTAAAGTTTATCTACAAGAATATAGTCAACAGTAATATCCTTACTACAAGTTGAATTATTGAAAATTTCGTTTTGATATCAAATTATATACAAAAACCATTTTGCTTGGAAATTATTAGAGTGCAAGAGAATGCACGAGAATAATTTCCTTAATACATTTTTTTTTAATATTTTTAACAACAAAATTATCTAATAAGGGGCTCTCCATATATTACGTAACGCAATTTTTCAAAAAATACACAAAATAGTACACACATTGGTGTTCTGTGAGTACACATTCCGCGCGAAAATGTATCATCGCCGATGATTCATCGGCAAGATCACGCAATTTTTTTTAATATCAGTGTCAACAGTTTTTTTACTGATTACAATCTTATTTAAATATGCATAGTTTCGTCAATTTTTGTGTGAAAAAGGGAATTATGGGCCACTAAATAGTTATTTATGTTGAAATGAATGAAATGAAGAAAAAATAAATAAAAATAAAAACCTTTTAAAAATACATTTAAAAAATTAAAAGATATGGTTGAATACAGAAATTTGATTTTCTTTAAAATGATGTATCATACGACTCCCCTTCCATTTAAAAACAATTTTTTCCATATGCCCCCTGACCACATTTTAAAGCTAAAAATATCAAATAAATGCTAAAAGATAGTATAACTTGTTTTATTTAAAGTTGAGATCTGAACTCGTTCAAAAGTTAAGAGGGGGGTAAGTTTTGGAGCAAAGTGTATAATCTTCAGTAACAAAATATTTTGCAATGGGTACTAAATAAAATTTTCCCCTGACAAAGGGTGATCGCAAAAAAAGAGGTTTTTAGTCTCTTTTTCCAACACCTGTAACTTCGATTGGAATTGATAAAATGTAATATATACATTAGTGTATATATATTTAGTTATTTTAAGGAATTTACTATTTATTGTATTGTATTGGGGTAATCCCGTTAAATAAATAAATAAATAAAGTGCTCAAAATTTTTGTCTGTCTCAAGATTTATTATTCTATTTTAGAAGCTAAACATCCCCTTAAACAAAGGGTTAACTAGGGTACTTGAATTGAATTTTATAAAACTTTCTCACATTTTTTGGCGATTTTGCAAAGTTAAAACCTACCGTATTATATATACTGGTTACTAGAGTCATTAGAAATCAATCATTTTCCTGTGTTATCTCCAAACCAACAATATTTTCTGTAATTATATACAATATCTCACAGGATTTCCACGCAATTTATTACTCAAATACATATAATAAATGTATATAATAATATTAATATCATAAATCCCCTAATCTATTTGTATAATTCATAAATTTAGGGGAATATTTATACAATTACATTCCTGATGACTCTTACGATTTATCAGGAGGATCTGAGACTTTTTTTGCGTTCATAATTCAATTTTCCTAACCTATTCACTGGTTTCCCGAACATCACGTAAAGGTGATTTTTTTTGTGGACTATATGGGTGTGGAAACAGCAAACTCGCAGTACAGTAATATACAGGACCTGTATAAAGCTATTAACCCTCAGATTTATTGTATTGTATATGAGGCGTATAGTGCAAGAGTGGCCCATATGTGTTTTTTGAGATTTGCGTTTTTTTATAAATGTAATAAGGACATCTATATATTTCATTACATACCTCCCACATAACAGAGGGTTTTCGTTTTGGCATGATACAAGCATTTAAAGCACTATTGCGTTATTAAAATTATCGCTTTCATTAGTGCAAGAGTGGCCCAGAGGTATAGGCTACCAGTCAAACATATCTTGACAGTCATAAAAACGTCCAAACGGAGCGAAACGTTTTAAACAAATTCGCCCTCCCCCCCTAGAGCGTTACGTGATACTTGAATGTTCCCTAATGGGTTGATAGTGGTGTTCGCTGGGTTATATTATTGGGGATGTTGAAAAAGCCAACTACATCATTAAAAATGTCAATTTTATTCTTAAAAAAACTAACAAGGCAAGTTTTACCAAGGATTTATAAAGATATCTTTAGAAAGATTCTTAAAAAAGCCAAAATTTGTTTTATCGAGAAAGTTATTTGTTCGCCCCAAAACAAATAATTTTCTGCACAAATGCAGGAGCGTTATGTTACCAATTTTGTACATTTTGCTTTATTAATAAAAAATAATTACAACTTACCTTAAACTTTGAGATCATGGGAACTGAAATCCATTTAGGTACTTGAACAATGTTTACACATTAGTTATTCTTCATTTTTAATGGTAATTACTCCAAGAACAATAAAAAAACGTTTATTTAACTATTCCAGAGCATAATTATTGGTATTTTGGCTATTCTGTTATTAAATAAAGAACATTTTTTTTAGATGTAAAAATAATTAAAATTTCAAAGTAAAATGTGAGGTTAGATCTACTCAAAAAAAAACGTGTTATTGAAGGTCAGATCTTGTTCGTAATGCAATAGTGGCCCAAAATGAACACAATGTATAGTGCAATAGTGACCCACCAATTTTTTTCTCTAAGAAAGTAAAGAAAGTAAAATAAATTTGTTTGTCATACATTACCTTAATGTTGGTTAAGTATAAACACCCTAACAGAAAAATTTTAAATAAAATAATGCGTCCTAGATCAAAGATTAAAAAATCGGAGAAATTTAAATAGCCATTATCTCGATATTTACATAAAGTGAGATGGGCCACTCTTGCACTCTACGCCACATATAATTGTAGACAATTGTTGATAAAAGCGCTAACTACAGTACTAAATAGTAAAAGACAAAGGACTATCAATAAAAAGTTTTTGTTAAATCGCCAACAAAGAAGTAGCCAGAATTTTTTTAGAGACCCCAAAATTTCAAATTTCCCAGATAATTCAGAATTTTATATGCAAATTATTTTAAAAATCTATTAACTAATATTGTGATGTCACATTATTGGTAATTTGGCAATTATTGGTAATCAAGTTTAGCGCCGCAGGCCAACGTTTTTTAAATTTTCCAAACACCTTAGATCTTTAAAAGCAAATTTAATAAAACTTCTTAATTATTGAATGCTGCAATAAATTTCCTTTTATAGTGTCAATAATTTCATTTTATTTCAGTCCTGACGTCGACGTCCATAATATATTGCAATAACTTTTTATTACGGATAACATGTTTTTTTACTATTTTTTACTGCTTTCGTCCAATAACGCCTTCAATTATTATGCAGTCTGGTCTGATACTGGGATTTGAACACCATTATTTCGCACTCTGAAATATCTTATATTTATATGGGGATGATTTTTCCATTTCCCCTTCCTTTGCCTACAATATATTGACCATATTGGGGTAAATTTCGCTTCATAAGCAGACATCGTCTATGATAAATGAATATTATCACATATTCAATAGCCATTTTTGGCGCGCCGGATAAATGAAATTGACATATGGGTTAATTATGTGGGAAATTTGTTAATGTCCAGCACACTGTAACAATTTTCATATTTTCATACCGAGTTTTTCCGAGGCTGATGTATTATCCTGTTAGCTAAACCTCTGGCCTATACTGATTTTATTTACTAGACTATTAAAGTAACTAATAACTACTTTAAATAAATAAAAAATCCGCATTAAATTCAGCTTTGTATACAAAGCTGATTTTTCTTTTCCAGTTTTTTCAAAGCACTATAAGGCACGTTTTAAACTAAAATCTGCACTACTAGCTGAATATGTTTTTTTTAAGTAGTGAAATAGTACAATGTTGTAGTAACAGAAAAGGGAAAAATTGTCTCTGTCGAATTTGTTGGATTGACAGACGAGCGAAGCAAGTATGGCAACAACAAATACGACATAAAACATTACTTTGCCTCCGAGTATACCTTATTCTTTTTTGTTTAAGCATTCGACAATTTTATTTCGACAATTTTAAGGTTTTTATATGCATTTTTTTGATTCATTTAAAACTACACCAAATAAAATTATTAATTTTCTTTTTTCGTCCATTTACAAAAGGCTTTATATGCTTCGTATTTTGACTTTGTTGGGATTTAACATTTCCGTGCAATTCGCTAATATAGCCAATTCTGGTAGTATGCAATTCCCAAAAATATCAAACATTGCAAGAAAACAAAATTTTGACGTTAACCGGGCTGTATATATATATATGAGAGTGTGCTGTTCTTGAATAAAAATAAACATTTATTTAAAAGATCAGAATCAAACAGATTGTGTAACTATAGTGTTCCTAAACATAGACTCGCGGCGTTCGAAAAGGGATCACACTACTCAGCAATTCAATTTTACAATAAGCTTCCTTTGGAAATTAAATCTATAAATATACAAAAACCATTCAAGAACAAGTTATTTTCGTTTGGACTTTTTACAAAACAAGAATTTTTTTCTTTTTAAAAACCAAAATTTATAAAATTGTACTATTATTATTATTTATTTAATTACTTTTATATTAGTGTACCTAAAACTTGACAATATTTCATTCAATTTCCTTATGTTATTTTATTTTATGTAAAGGCATTTTCTCCAAAATAAATAAATTATTATTTTTATTCTTATTAATAACAATAAAAGCAAGACTCAACTTAAAAAAAATTGACAAACAGTTTACCTGTGCCTCAAACAAAGAAAAGGTATCCCATATATTAACCTCTATATTTGAAACTGTAATGCTTTACTCAAACACACTGTTTGTAGTCACTAAAATCACTACTAGTGACATCTATTGGGTGTTAAATGAATTAAAATAATTCACGGTCAATTAGGTATAGAAATCTACAGTTACCAAGGTCGAATGACGTCAGCTCTAAGCAGCTCACCACGCATATTTTAAATTTATTTCTGTGGCTTGGTTCTAAAAGGGTCAATGCCAATTTGTCAGCAGACTTTTCAAAAACCAGTGTGGACGTGAAAACATTTCTATTGACAAACTGACAATCAGGCCTATTCACACGTACCATTGAAATCTATTTAATATTGACAAAAACTACAATCCCATGCAGTTTTAATACAGTTGACGTAAATGACCTTGCATTGTTCGTCAATATTGCCACAAATCTCAATCTCAATGGTACATGTGAATAGGCCTGATTGGCCCTTTTAGAACCAAGCCACAGAATTTATTTTATCGGGTGAATAAATCAGAGTTGAAAAATAAAAAAATCGTTTATTAAAAATAAAATAATATAATAAAAAACTAAATAAGGTAGTTTTAAAACTAAGAAGTAGTTGGCATGTCAATATACATGATATTTAAAGGTCTTTTTTCTTTATTTTGTTCAAAATCTTAAAACTCTATATACAGAGCGGTCCAAAAGTCACCCCCCCCTCTTAACTTTTGAACCAGTTGAGATATCGACTTAAAATTTGAAACTTTTAAATAAGACAACTTAAACTATCTTTTAGCATATATTTAATACTTTCAGCTCTTAAAATGTGGGCAGGGGGGTATGGGGGCACCTTTTTTTAAATGGAAAGGGGGGTCGTGTAATACATCATTTTAAAGCTTATAAAATTCTCTATTTAACTCCATATTTTTAAATAAAAAAAAAATTGGGTTTAAAATGGGGTTGAAAATGGGTATTAATGTTAAAATTCCTCTAAAAAAAAAATTAATAATAAATTTTTTAAAAATGCCTAATTTCATCATAAAAGAATGTTAATTATACTTTTAAACTAATTTTAGTTGACATAAATAAAAATTTATAAAAAAAACTTAAAAAATCGAATGTTTTAGCACAAAAAATTGAAAAATCAAAACCTTAAAAAACATTTTTAAAAAAATTAAAATTGTTGGTTTAAATAGAGAATTTTATAAGCTTTAAAATTAAGTATCACACGACCCCCCTTTCCATTTAAAAAAATGCCCCCCCATGCCCCCCTGCCCACATTTTAAGAGCTGAAAATATAAAATATATGCTAAAAGATAGTTTAAGTTGTCTTATTTAAGAGTTCTAAATTTGAAGTCGATATCTCAACTCGTTTAAAAGTTAAAAGGGGGGGTGACTTTTGGACCGCACTGTATATAATATCCAACTCTGCCGAGCATGCAGGCTCCTCTGAAAATAAATAATTTATAATTAGCATATTTTTGGTCATGTCCATGGCAAGATTAGGATTGTGATGATTTAATTTCCAATGCTCTATGACCTAGGTTTACGCATTTTTTGCAGATGTATATTTATCGGGGAGGTTGATATTACTTTAAAAACAAGCCGTTAAGATATGTAATGCTACGATTCCATTATATATTATATGGTATATTGCATTTGCCCAAATACTTAAGAAAAATGAATAAAAAAAAATTTACATTAAAAAAAAAAAGATTTTTTATTGAAAAAAAAAATTTCCACAGGGTTTTCTGGCTTAAAGGCCACGTTGAATTTTGTGCCATATAAATATATAAAATCCAAAGCACTACTATAAAACCACAACACACAATAGTACATGTTGAGGCACACATATATGTCAAGCCATATGGCTCGACTGCTCCCACAATGGCGATTTTTTGAGGCACTAATTAGTTATTTAAATAAGTCTGTTCGTTAGGACTGAATTGACATACACTTTTTACTTAACCAAATAAGTACTGTATTCTTTTTTCAATTCTTTAACATGACAAATGACTGTGTTCAACTGTAAAGTGCAGGAACCAACGAACACACCTAAATATGCATCATATGGCACTGTACATGTTAATATCTAGATATAAGCTTAAAAAAATTACCTGTCCCAAGTTTCCTAATTTTTATTGGTACATAATCCTCAGGTAATTGCACTTCAGTAAGGTCCACTAAAAAAAAAATAGGATTTATTATACTGCCAAGTGCAAAAAACAGCTGAGAAGTTTTGGACTTGACAAGAATTCAATTTTACAATATACATATTATTATCAACCACTTAAAGGATTGAGTGCAAAAATACTAATACCTAGATAAAATACCTGATAAATAAAGTGATGCTACTGTCTTTCTTCGAAGACCTCACCTTGAACCTGGATTTTTCACACTTTCTTCAGTCTGTCACAAACTTTTTCTTCTCTCGTCATTTTGTTTTTGATTAAAATACTGAATTTCTAATATTAAACAAGCGAACACGACGATCATAACAATTGTATTCCTTCAAATAACAAAGGTAAAAATGGCTGTCACACAAAGCCGTAGGTGAATTTTAGCGAGGCAACCGTAGTAACCCGTTATGTATTTTCTATTTACTAGTGTTTTTGTGAGAATAAAATACATACCTAAACCATTTTCAAAAAGTTTTACAAAACCGTCAAATCAACGTGTTTAGCGAGATCTGTCATTTCCAAATATTTGTACTAACTGATGCGGTTAACACAGGCTCCTCGCTGCAAATCGCCCTGATCGCAGGGCTAGTGGTGGTTGTTTTTTACAAGGCCATTTAAAACATAGTTCAAGGTCACCCATTCAAGTTACGTATATAGAGGTTAATATATGAGGTATCCCTAATTCCATCTGAGACCTTTGCTTACTGGTACTGCCATCTATGTACATTTGCTCGTACTAAAGCATTTCCTTACTAGTAAGGAAATGTCGACATTTCTCGACCAAGCCACCGTAAAACAAATAAAATAAAATATTTCTGTACCCTTGAAGAAAAATGTTTTTATGACTAATTTACAAACTTATAATAAATCAACCAAATCTACTTATTTTTTGGCTTTTAACCAATTATATTTGAAAAACACTGAAAATTTTACTTGTAAAACTATCAAAACCATGAATTTCCTAATTAATTTTGAAAAATATAAGGATATTTGATTTAGGAAAAAATTACATTTCTCAAAGATTTTGTCAAAGTGTAAAACCATATTTTTTTATTTTTCTTAGAGCATTAGCATTAGGGGGCATCCATAAACAGATGCGCATTCACCAAAAATATAATTTTGAAGGAATTTCTATGCTAATATATATCGCTGAAGGGAGGCATGGACCCCATGCCCCACCCCCCTAAATCCGCCCCTAACTAGCATTAGCTCTAATGCAGACAATTGTAATTATTAGCCTTTTGTCCCTTTTTAAATTAAATATTAATATTTAAGCAGTAGTTTTCAAATACAAAGTCAAATTATAAAACTTTTGAAAAAAGATAGACAATGCACAGTTGTCAGATTTATTTTTCAAGAAAATAATGTAATCGTTTTTTTGAGCAGTTTTTCTGATTCTTCATTCTTTATATCTTTATGCCTTTAAGCTAATCTCAGCAATAGAATTTATCGTTTACTTTAACTGCCAGCTAAACTTAGAAAACAGCTGAAATATGACATTTAACGTTGACATTTGACGTTGATAATTGCACGCTCTAATGGTTTTAGCAAATTTTACTGCCTTTCGAACGCAATTGTTTTTAAGGCGCTCCTTTCAAAAATTAAAAAAGTTTGGCTTGGTAAGGAAAACTAAATAATTTGAGGCAAATGTTAATTCCTAAACACATGCAATAAGGATTTGAATACAAAATTCTTTTTCGTACAGGATATTTTGTAAAATAGACAAGGTAAATACCACTCGAGGCAATGAAATTTTTAGAAAATGTTATTATAGCATCATTTTTTTTGTTTATTTTTCGCTAAAAGCTCCCTGTATTTGATCTCGAGCTTTTAATAAAAAAAATTAAATTAAAAAAATACTGAGCAATATTATTTTATGGGACTATAATAAAATTATAGGAAAACTTCATTAGCTCTAGTGGTATTACCATCGAAAATCTGATTATTCATCGCTCGGAAAAAGTTATTATAACAAAATTAGTCTGCTAAATCATTATATGAAATTTTCCTTATATTGAGATCAATACTTTCAGGGAATATAAATAATATAGATAAATTCTGCACTCAGAAAATTTCGTTGTATTTTTATTACTGAATGTTATTTTTTAATACATATTTGTTATTTATATCGCCACCATTGGTATTTAATACTTTACTTGTGATATTAAATACTACAATATGTATATTTTATACAATATGTTGTCATACTAACATAAAGAGCCTGCTGGTATATTTAGATCCCCAAAAAGTCCAAACATGTGTTTATTAATACTGTAACATTTGGTAAATTCTATCACAGTTATAGTTTGTTATACTTTAAGTTGTAGTTGTTGTGTTATTAATCTAGTTTTAAGTATGCTACAGTAATTAGTAAAATAACAATCGGTAAATAATAAAAAAAATTGATTATTAATAATACAGAGGGAAGTAAACGAAGGATCGATTATTTTGTCAGTGTGTAATTGTGTGTGGTTGCAATCTTTAATCAAAATTTTGGTATTATTTACCGATTGTTAATTTTTCTGAATATATTCAGTATACTGAACGTACTTTAAAGTTGATCAGTAATACAACTTAACAACAGCTCAAAGTATACCATACTATAAGTGTAATATGCTTCACCAAATGTTACAGTAATTTCTACTATTACATTACATTACATTACATGTTTGTTTAACCTCGTACTATTCTACTTAATTAAGCATCCCCTAAGTCCAGGACTTGTGTGGGCTAGTAGTAGAGGGAACCACCGGCTTATACTGACTTTCGAACCAGTTTCTAGGTAGTGTCCGTTTCACTTATCGCCTTCGCCAAATTTCAATTATTAATTAACTGAAAAAGGCAAATCGGCGCCAGTGAGAATCGAACTCACGATAGTAGACTTGCTATGCATACGCGCTAGCCACTACGCTATGCCTCCCAATCTACGCTATGCCTCCCTATAACATGCTAGTGTTAATAAACATATGTTGCGTGGGGATCCAAGTGTACCAGCACGTTGTGATGTGGTAGTATGATAACATATTGTATATAATACACACATTGTAGTATTTATTATCACAAGTAAAGTATTAAATACCAAAGGTGGCGATATAAATAACAAATATGTAATTACAAATAAAATTTAGTATTAAAATTACAATGACATTTTCTGAGTGTGTGTAAACTTCGCTGTATACAAATTGAATTAAAATTATTATTAAACACATAATTAGGTAAATAAAAATCTACGCTTTAGCACAGGAAAAAATAAAAAAGTTAATAAATTTTAATTTAATAATTATTTACTACCATTTTCCTACGTCCCCACTTCTTCATTACGGTTTCCCACACTGAAAACAAAAACTGGGTTTGGCAACTAGATCAATAGATATTGATAGCTATTTAACTATAGTTACATCCATAACTACACTTCTGCTCAAAAATATCGGCCCACCTAAAAAAATACACATTTTCAAATGCTAATAACTCCAAAACTATTCAATAGATTTATTTGACCTTTTTTTTATTTTAAAGCTTGAACTTTTAGCTCTTAATTACTGGAATAAAAATTATCAAAAATCTTTGTTTAAACCGGCAGCAATGAAAATTACACAGCTATGTTTTTTTACTGCTTCTTTCGATATGCGCACGGTTTGCCACTGCATATTTTTTTACAATTTAATTAATTGATTTTATAGGCCAATTAAATGGGAGTAATTTCTTTTTTAACTTTTTAATTTTCCTTTTCTCTTTTAGGAGATATACGGTTTTTTCTGAAAATAAACATTTTTGCAAATAACAAAAAAACTACACAGTGGATTTAATTGATTTATTTTTTAATTTGAAGCTTAAGTCCTTAACTTTTATTTATTTAATTTAAGTTTCTGGTGCAAACATGTTTAAACTGGGTTTACATTGCTTAAATAGTCATGTTTTTTTTACCCAATCTTTTTTGATGCAATTTAACCACAAACTCAAATGTTTCCATAAGTTTTAAAACTTATTCTAAAAGCCACACTTATTGTGACTGATTCCTTCTTTTATTTTTTATCATAAGTCTTCTCATTTAGGAGAAATTAAAGTTTTTCGGAAAAAGTGACTTTTTAATCAGTGGGCTAGTGCCACCCCTGTAAAACTGTATATGACGGAAAAGCGTCGATAGAATATAAAGATCTATTGCACTTCTATAACTTAAATAAATACATTTAATTAACACGTTTTCTGCGTTAGCAACTTTTTGGTTCCCAGCTCAGACTGCGTTTTGAGGCATATATGTCGAACGAACTTTGCACAGACTGTTTAAATCTCTAATGGTACTCCAAAAACAAGTTCTAACTTCTTTTTAAGGACTTTTTGCTTTTTAATTTTATTTTATTATTTTATCAAATAAAATAACAATAAACAAATTTTAAATTTTATTAAAATTATTTAATAACAATTATAAACACAACCACCATAACTAACTTTTTCTGCAATGCAGGCCTGTGCATAACGTTCTCCAGGACGTCGGTAGACACGCTGTCTTGCATCATTCCCAAATAGACATATCCTGGTTTCATCAGAAAACATAACCTTTGCCCATTGGTTTCTGTCCCAGTTTAAATGTCTTCTTGCAAACTGCAGCCTGGCACGACGATGGTTAGCAGTGAGTTTAGGTCCAGTTGCGGCCTTATAAGAGCAAAGGTTTCTTTCAAAAAGCCTTCGACCAATAGTGGACCTACTTACTGCTACACCTCTTGTTTCTTGAAGCCGTGATCTCAAATTAACTGAATTTAGACGACGATTCCGCAGGGAATTAAGCTCGATAAATCGGTCATCCCGAGCGGACGTGCACCCATGTCTGCCAGCTCCTTGGCGTCGACTAAAGGAACCGGTCTCCTCAAAACTTTGGAATACTCTTCTTACCGCTGCTCTCGTAATATTTAACTGTTGAGCAACATAACGCTGACTGTGCCCTTCTTGTAGCAGAGCTACAGCTTGGGCAGCTACTTCCGGACTTGTTTCCATTTAAATAATACAATTAAATAAAATTTTAACGAGTTAAAAAAGTATTGTCACATAAGTGACAAGTCTTGTCAATCATAAAAAAGTTAGTTACAGGGGTGGCACTAGCCCACCACTTAAAAAGTCCTTATTTACCAAAAAACATAATTTCTCCTAAATGAGAAGACTTATGATAAAAAATAAAAGACGGAATCAGTCACAATAAGTGTGGCTATTAGAATAAGTTTTAAAACTTATGGAAAGATTTGAGTTTGTATTTAAATTGCAACAAAAAAGATCGAGTAAAAAAACCTTAACTATTTAAGCAATGTAAACTCAGTTTAAACATGTTTCCAACAGAAACCTAAATTAAATAAATAAAAGTTTACGATTTAAGCTTCAAATTAAAAAAAAAAAAATCAATTAAATCCATTGCGTAGTTTTTTTGTTACTTGCAAAAATGTAAATTTTTAGAAAAAACGAGAAAAGGAAAATTAAAAAATTTAAAAAGAGATTACTTCCATTTAATTAGGCTATAAAATCAATTAATTAAATTGTAAAAAAATATGCGCATATCGAAAGGTGCAGTAAAAAAACATAGCTGTGCACTTTTCATTGCTGCCGGTATAAAAAAAGATGTTTGATAATTTTTATTCCAGTAAGTAAGAGCTAAAAGTTCAAGCTTCAAAATAAAAAAAAGATCGAATAAATCCATTAAATAGTTTTGGAGATATTTGCATTCAAAAATGTGTATTTTTTTAGGTGGGCCGATATTTTTGAGCAGAAGTGTAGTATTTTTTTAGTTGTTTCTATAAAAAATCTGGAAAGGACAATAAGAAAAATTTTTACGCTTATCAGAGCTTTAAATAGTATATTAAAGTACTAGTTTCATAACATACGTTTTTAGCGCACGAGTACAAGTTTAGAAAAAAAGCCGCTTGGGGCGAGTTTTTTAAAGTACTAGTGCGCTAAAAACGTGTTACGAAACGAGTGCTATATACAATTTTTTCTATTTGGCTCTAAAATTTTAAAAACTTACATTTAAATTGATGACTGATTTAGGGATTTTTGTTTCGGGTTGGCATTACAGTTTTCGCCGTGTTTTTAAGAACCCCCACTTCTGTTTGAAGCAACCAGAAAAATTGTTGGTATTTAACCAGTTCTTTTTTCGGTGTACCTTTCCCCATTTTTTGTCATCTCTCGGACATTCTACCATTCTTTTTACACCTTTCCTCTTAAAATGTTGAAAATAAAAAAATATGTATTCCATTACTTGAATATTTTATCACAAAATATAAAAACAAGCGGTGAAGATATGTAATGCTACGCATTCCATTATATTTTACACACAGTAAATGGTATATTGCATTTCACAAGTGCTTAAAAAAAAGAAATTTTCAAAAAAAACAACAAAAAAAGTTTTCAAAAGAAAGTATTAAAAAAAAGTTTATTTTTTATTTATTTTTTTTTATTAAATTTTCTTTTTGCCAAAAACGAAAATGTTCCAACATATTCGATTTTTTTTTCTTTTATAAAAAAAAATATATCCAAGAATTTTTATCTAGGTCCATTTTTGATTTTTTTTCTTTAAATTAAAAACTACCGTATAATATTATTCTAAAGCGGGCGCTGTGAATAGTATATTAATAAATATTTAACTTATTACAAATTAAAAGTTAAAGAAAAAGGAAAAAAATAAAAAGCGTTCCCATACTCTCAGACCCTTTAAAAATATCTATTTTAGGTTTAATTTTTTTGTTTGTTGGTAGTAAACGCTTATGATTGAATCACGTTTTCAATTGTTTAAAATGTCACCCGTTTTAAGTTTGTAAAAGCTAAAAGCGCCCTTATGAATATCAATTGGTAACGGGTCTTTAAAAGTCGCGCGAGCAGAGTAGTCTATTCAAAATGCAAGTTATACCTATAGTTTTTATCCTTTTACGGGCGAATTAACTTCCAACTATCCTCCAAAGGCCATTATTCCAATCCAGCTACATACAGCGTTCGCTACTATACTTGCATTTTTACGTCGACTTTAAAAAGGGAATTATAACAATGGGATATCAATTTTTACGACTCGACTAAATAATATCTTAGATTTAAATTGAACGTTACAATATTGTTTAGTCTAACACACTAAGAAAACTATCCTTTTTATATTGGTATTTATAAAACATTGGTAGTACGTGTTACTAAAGACCGCATGCCACTGAACTGTCAAAGTCAAGTTATTTTTGAAAATTTTAATTTTAAAAAATTATGGTATTTGTTGCTTTATTAAACTTCTGGAATGTATTCACACGTTGTGAAGAAACTGCATGGAATGAACGGTATAAAACATAGAACGTAGGAACATATTTTTTAAAATATTGGAATGGAATGAAATAGTATGTAGCACTAAATTTTGTTGTAATTTAACCAGTCTATTATGGTATAAAACACCTTCGAGGTCCCAGAATGACTATAAACAAATAAATGTTAAATGGTATTTAAAAATCCTCAAAATGAACCAAAACATTAGTTTGCTATGTGTATGCCTGAATTTTAAATCGCTGATTTCAGAAAAAATCGTACCACTTAGTTAGTTCTTGGAAGATATTGGCTTAACAATCTTCTGCAGCATCCAAACTTTAAAACGTTTACTTAAGATGTGTATTCTTGAACGAACTTGTTATAATATTTTACCCAGACGATGAATTTCCTCTCATAATATACCCAGAATTGTTAAATGCCTAGACAGTACTTTACTAAAGACGTATATTCTTAAACAAGAGTAGTTGATACATTCATTCATACGTTCACTGTTTTTTCATTTTCTTTTTTTTTTTTGCATAATAGGTATCCTTTGCCCTTCTCTTTTTATTAGTATTAATAATAATATCAGACTGATATTATCAGTCATGCATAATTTGAACTTGTAGTCCTCATTTCCACTCCAAAAACTGACCTACCCTCGTAAAACCACTCCTATTTTGAGAAAATGTAAAACCATTTTGGCCTTTATCAGGGCGTCCTTCACTTCAAGTGAAGCACGCCTTGCCTATGTACAATGTACATAATGTGTGCCCTGCACATTGTGCAGAGTGTATATACTCAACGAATAGCATTCAATTATCTTGGAGGTTAATCTGCGCTTAACATAACCGAGATATAGTAATAGTCCTAGGGACTGGGATTCAAACTGTGTGGTTATCGAGAAAAGATTGCACGTATAGTCGGGAATAGTTGGTCAGATAATCCCACGGGATTTCCCCGCGTTCGGACCGAAATCGCTTTTAAGTACAAATAATTGTCTAAAGAGGGATTAAATGGGAAATATTCCGGAATTTTCACATGAAAATTGTTACCTTACCGAATACCGAATAGATGAAATTTTCTATTTAATTCATGAACACTAACTAAATTGAATCGTAAACGAGCTTAAAAGTTGTTTTAAAATTTTGCAAACTGAAATACGGTCTAATTAAATTGCTCAGTTTTTTAGATGATTTAAAAAATTTATTATCTTTTCTTATCATGATATAATAATTATTTATTATTATTATTATTATTATTATTAACAATTAAAGTTATTTATTGAATTACAATACTACTTACTAAAACCAACACTACACAGAGAAAAATCGGAGAAATACACTATGTATTTAACATTTCTCTATTTGTGATTTTATGTATTTTCATATTATGTAAACCGACAGAGAGGCGTATTTGCAGGACTATTTTTTAAAACAATTTTTTAACAATTTAGATCTTTAAAAGTAATTTAAATAAATAGTTAATAATAATTAATTTGATGTTAATTTATTTTGACACAATAAATTCATGTTTGACATTTGTCATTTTTGGAATAAAAAAAATCTAAATTCGTTAAACTTTATTTATATTGACTAAAAATAAGCTAATTATTAAAAATACATGAATATTACCTTTTTCTGTGGAATATTCGTCGCCTTGTAGATTTAGGTGTAGATCAATATTATATAGAATATTTAGATCTAAATAGATTTTGGAGCAAATGTACATATAACTTCAAATTTGGCTATTATACTACAATAGCTTAGCTCATACTGTGAGCTTTTTAAATTCTAGCATAAAAATAATTATAAAGTGAGTATAGTATACTTATTAACGTTTTATATGTTTAAAATGTTTTCCTTCAATTTATTTTAAAAGGACCTATTTAATCATTTTCTTTAAAATTCTACTTTTTGTAAGTTGCTGTTTGAATATCTTTTAAAATCTTTCTGTTCCAATATAATTGATTTCTCTTTCTTTTAGCCGATTTAAGCATTATTTTCCTCATGCGAAAAAAGGCCTATATTTTGCAAATCAGTTTTTTTATTTTATTCAAGTTTTAATTGTAAACTTGTCTAAGGGTGGGGAAAATTAAATGAAAAATCAAAATGAAATCAGCCCATCGGTTTCCAGCATTCATTAACGCTTCTTTAGATCTAGAAAATAAATTATTCATTTTAGTAAAAAAACATAAAGTAAAGACAAGAGCAGAAAATATGTCCAAAAATGTCATGTTCGTTTTGTTTTAGATTTTTCGACGTTGAATGTCACGCAATAGTTTTGGAATTTCAAAAACATTGTACTTGCATTGAGGCATATTTAATTTTTAAACTACGCCATCAAGTTATTTCTAATAATAACATTGACTACTCTAGTTAACAAAGGTTTTGCTCGCCCGTTCTTTTTAAAATTTTCTTTCGTATTTTTACTTCTTGATTCCAGGACGCCAAAACCGAATGTAAAGTAAAAATTAAAATTATATATGGTGAATTTTAAATAGCGTCATTTTTTTTTAAATTATAGTTTATTCTACAGGTAAAACAGTGGTACCTTCCACCAACTTTTTTGTACCCAATAAATAAAAATTTGATAACATTTTGTTATTTATCTTTAAACAATTTGAGATACAAAAGTATATGTCTCATTGTTAAGATAAGTGAAACATATACAGGGTGATCCATTTATCATGAATACTTTAATTAAATAACTGCTAGATATATGAAAAAAAAAAACAAAGTTTTAGAAGCTTAATTGGGAGCACAAAATGGTGTATATTTTATATATTTGGGGACCACAATGGATGCAGGGGTACAAGGGGAAACATTTTTTTAATAGATAGTGGGTCACGCGAAGAATTATTTTAAAGCTTGGAAAATTCTCTATTTGGCCATTTTTATTATTATTTTCATTTTTTGAAGGGTTTAAAAAAGTGTTGAGAATGAGAATTTTCGACAGTAATATCACAAGAGGTAGTGAAATTTTCGATTTTATTATGGTCCCACAAAATAATTTTGCTTAGTAATTTTTTGAGTATATTTTTCATTATTAAAAGCTCGAGATCGAAGGTCGAGAGCTTTTAGCGAAAAATAAACGAAAAAAATTACTGTAGATCAAAATTATTTTATGAGGCTATAATAAAATTTTCTGAAAATTGCACCACCTCAAATGGTATTTAGCTTGACTATTTTACAAACTAACTAGCAAAAGAAGTATTTTTTTATTCAATTGTTTATTGCATATAATTAGGTTTAACTAGAGCTTACCTCAAATTATTTAGTTTTCCGTGCCAAGCCCTGGCTTGCAATATTTTTAAATTTTTGAAAAGCGCGCTTCCATAGCAATTGTTTGAACGTTTATCTGGTGCAAAATTTTGCCCAAAACATTATAATTCCCTATAAATCAGTTGTTTTTTATATAAAGCATTATGCATAAGAAAATAAATAATCAGAATAAAACAATTACATTATGTTCTTGAAAAATAAACTGTAGCTTAATAATTATTATAATTAATTAAAACTTAAACAATAAATTGTGAAATAAATCTGACAACATTGCTATGTTTATCATTCTAATTTTGCATGTTTTGACGTAAACGAAATAAAAGACTAGTCTTAAAAGTTGCATTTTGTGGTTAATTTAATATAAATTACTGTTAAAATTTAATATTTAATGTGAAAAGTGACAAAATAAGCCTATTCATTGTTTGCATTAGCTAAGAAAAATGTTAAAATATGGTTTTAAACGTTGTCAAAGGAAGAATTTATTAGGCTTTAAAATGTTGTATCACCTTGTATGTGACGTTAGTTTTGTAAAAAACTTGTTGTGTCCATACTATGGGAGAAAATGGATTAAAAAGCATCGACCGGAGCCTCGATATCACTATTTTTGCAGCCATTTTAAATCCTCCATTTTGAATTTTTGACATTAAACTCCGCACGTTATCTATCTGAGTTGATGGTCATTTGTTTCTTGTTATTTGGTTGGCAGAATATATTTAGTTCCTTATGTAAGGTTTTCATCTTGTTTAAAATTTATTGTCAATCAAGAATTATTTTGACATTTATAAAAAAATCCAAATAATTTGCTTTAGCAAGAAGAAATAACAAGAAAAGTGCATAAAAAGAAAACTAAAGCATCAATCTATAAACATTTTGTTAAAATGAAGTAATATAATGCAGTGCTCTATAAATTTTTGAAGTAAACACAGAGAATTTTTTGGTTAAATTAATACTGGTCCGTAATTTAATTCAGGTAATGTTAAATTTAAGTTTATAATAGCACTTTATGAATAAAACTTACTTTTATTATAATTTTGAACAAAGTTTTACTTTTTAAACAGATTTTGTTATTATTTGTAAGACGTAAAATGACAGTCAATTTAACCTAAATGTTAAAAATTATCAAAAGCACAATGGGCTACAAAAATATTACTAAAAGTCATTTTTAAACCACTAATCATAGCTTCCTTGATCCAATTTGTTACTCAGATAGATAATGCGCCCAGTTTAAATATAATTTTAGCGATCTCGGAAATTCCCGATACAAGTTTTATAGCAAACATATAATAAGAAAAATAATGTTGGCTATAAATCATTCCCAGGAAAATAAATTTTATTTTTTATTTGATTGACGGATACAGATTCAGCGGCTACAAATAAAATAGCTGGAATTTGTAAACTAGTGTTATTATTATGTATAATTGATTTATTTACCCACCCTGGTAAAGCTAGCAAGTGGTAATAAGAATCGATATGGGGCAGATTGTAGGTCTATAGACGAGTTTTTAGTTGCATGCATGAAAATACGTTAATATTTAATTAAGTCTGCAGAACTTAGGGCCCTACGATAGCCATCGACAATAAATTTTATTTGCTGATAACTCAATCACTTTAGGCTCGAAACATGCTTATTCATGATAAGTAAAACAGCAGGATTTTGCAGTTTACCGCAGGATTTACAAACTACTTATGATAATTTTGTCATAACCGAAATTTTAAAGTAGCTTGTTTTTAGTTGGAGAATTTTTTCACACAGCATTAATTTAAAATAGTATATTATGCACCTAGTATGCGAACTAGGTTTTTAATGTTCGAGACTAAATTTGTTTTACTGAGATGGAGTCAAGGCAAAAAATCAGTCGAAAACAATTAAGACAGTTCGCATACGTGGTGCGTATAATATTTTTTCTACTGCCAAAAGCTGGTACCTTCAAATATCAGCAAAAAAATAGTTTAAAAAATATTTTGATATACCTACCTGTCAGTTTGACAAATAAGTTAAAAAAAGTTAGTAGTTGTCTTAAACTTTTTTCATTATTGACCATCGTCAATAAATAATGCTTAACAACAGTTAATAATAAATGAGTTCACTGATTTTATTGGTTGTCAAGATAAACAAGCCTTGACAATGGTAGATAATATGTAAGCTAGCACTTTTTAGCTAAACTTACATGATAACTTAGGTTATGTATATGCAGTTATCCTTAAGAAAAAAATGTGTCGATTATTACAGGACAATTAGAGGTTCATTTATGATAAACTAAAACTCCTTGTTTTTATGTTAGCAGGGAAATTGGGAAAACATAATAATTTTCCCAAATTAACCCAAAATAATTAGTCATAGTAATTTAAAAGACAGTCCAACATCTACTCTATATTACAGAGTAGAGAAATATAAAGAAGAGGTGTTGGATTGCCGTTTAACCCCTTCACAGTGTAGTGAAAATAAAGTTTTCGTGCCAAAAATGTGCTGAATTTTTTTTTTTTTTTTGAAAAAACATGATATTATCATATTGTATATTTTTGAGTCTCTGAATCTGAATCCGAGGTCAGAATTTAAAAATTAGCATTTAAAATGGCGGAACCAATATGGTAGATTAGATTTTTTAAAGTTGCTCGGATTTGCTTGAACTTGGTCCTCGGAGGTTTTTGGGGTCGCTGATTACGAATCTGGTGCCAGTTTGCCAAATTCAAAATAGCTGATCCAATATGGCGGATTAAATTCTCCGAGAAACTTAAAAAAAATCTAATCCGCCATATTGGATCCGATATTTTGAATTTTGGAAAACTGACATCAGATTTGTAATTAGCACCCCCAAAATTCCGTGGTGTTACAAAATCATAGAAAATAATCTAATGGTAAACTGATAATTATCATTAAAATTTAGTTTCAGATTAATCCCTGAAGATGTCTCTAGTAGTAAGAGACGAAACGTCGGAAAGTGAAAATTTATTAACACGGTCTAAACCCGAAAGTGAAAGTTCTTTATAAAATTTTAGGTGCTGCTATAGCGGTCATACACATTAATGGCACGAACTTTTTTTGCCCCTATAGAGGTCAACCACTGTGAAGGGGTTAAGATAAAATTCTAAGGTGTAAGAGATGAACATAAAATGTCCGAAAATAAATGGACAAAAATGGACAAAGCAAAGCAAACACTCCTCTTGTCTAACAGATGACCGCATTGTATTCTCAAATGGATGTTTGACAGAAAATATAAAAGCAGACACTTATAAAAAGTAAACTACATTTGTCTTTAAGTGTTAGTTTTGAAAATAACTTTCTAAAACTTTAGCAGTTAGGTGTGGGGCAAAATTTCTCTCCAGTTTCAACTCAAAACTCTATTACTCTCCGTGACAGACCAAAAGAGAATGCTAAGAATAGTGCATATGGAAAATGACGTCGTCAGTTCAACTTGCTTGATAGATAGCAAAAAGTTATGTTTACACTGAGAGAATTAAACCGGCAAGTGGACTAAGATGTTATTTAATATAAAGAACTTTCACTTTCGGGTTTAGACCGTGTTAATGGATTTTCACTTTCCGACGTTTCGTCTCTTACTACTAGAGACATCTTCAGGGATTAATCTGAAACTAAGTTTCGAATCAACTTGTGTCACTATTTATGACGAGTTGTGGTTATTCACCCGTGACGAGGTTTTTCCTATCAAAGTAGGTAAGTGGTAACCAGTGTCCCGATTGATATTGTTAGGATGCTTGATGATTTCTATCGATTCCCGTATCTTCCTTGGCATTTTTCTGTTTTCTGTTAATATTTGTTTTGTTTCAGACAAATTGATTTTATGACCTGTTTCATGTACATGTTCGGCTACTGCCGATAAGGAAATTTGTTTCTTTCTTATATTGCGCTCATGCTCTTGAAGTCTTGTAGAAATTTTTCTCTTAGTTTCACCTATGTAAACCGTACCACAGGAGCAGTATATTTTATATACGCCTTCTGAACTCAGGGGTATTTAGTCTTTTGTTGAAGTCAAACATTGACCTAATTTTTGGTTGGACCGAAATATAGGCTTAATATTTGACTTCTTCAAAAGTTTACCTATTTTATCCGTGATACCGCTTACATAGGGAAGTATAACTTGTGTCTGTCTGTCATTGTCACTATTGTCCTGTTGTTTGGGTCTGGGATTTCTGTATTTGTATATGGTCTTATTAATGTCTTTTTTGGTATAACCGTTCATGGTCAAGGCTTTGGTTAGTTTAAGGAGTTCTGTGTCTAGGGAATTCTTGTCTGAAATCATGAAAGCCCTATGAACAAGTGAATTAACTACCGAGCGTTTTTGAGAGGGATGGTGATGTGAAAATGCGTTTAGGTATCTGTCAGTGTGGGTTTTCTTCCTGTATACCGAGTGTCCTATTGAGCCATTTTCCGTTTTGTAAACCAAAACGTCCAAAAAGGGAAGTGATCCGTTGTTCTCAATTTCCATCGTAAACCGTATAGATTTATGTTGGGAATTGAGGTGATTTAGAAAACCTTGAAGGCTTTCCATGCCATGGGGCCAAATAGCATAGACATCGTCTACGTATCTGCGCCAAATTTTAGGTTTTAATGGAAATGACTCAATAGCTTTTTTCTCGAAGTATTCCATGAAAGCATTGGCCGCAGGGGGTGATAATGGGGATCCCATTGCGGCGCCTGACACTTGTTCATAGAACTCTCCCTGTATCAGAAAATATGTAGATGTCAGACAAGCTTCAAATAATTTACATAACTTAGGGTCAAGATTTCCAGTTGTAAGTAGGTCTCGTATAATATTTATTGTATCGGGAACGGTCTAAACCCGAAAGTGAAAGTTCTTTATATCTTAATGGCCGTGAAAGCTTAAAATCTAAAATGTTATTTAATATTTTTTGAAATTTTGAAATTTTTTTCATGTTATTATAGAAGGGATAACCTCCCTTATTCGTTGGAAATACACTTGTCGCTTTAATTATGCATTAAAATCCAAAAAGTCAAAGTCATTTTTAGAAAATATTACAAATTATACACACAGAAAAAAAATATTTTAATATTTTATTATTACCTTAAAGAGCACTTAATTCGTTAATGTATTTAAATCATTTCATTCTTAACTATTTTATTTTAAATTCAACAAAAATTGGTATAGGTACTTGACATTCTAAAAATGACACACATTTTAGAGGTAAATTTACCTAAACCCAAAAAGTCCAAACCCAAGGCCATACATATGTAAGAGGATACGAAATCTAGTTTGATATTCATAATATCTTATTTAATTGTGTACTTATTTTTTTATATTTTCAGGCGCTTTAATATTATATCTATTATATTTATTAGATGAATTTCAGTGTGGAACTATCATGTTTCAATTGAAAAGTATCCCTATTATATTACTGCCTGATGTCATTGATGATAAATGTCATCTAAAAGTCTAGCTAAAACACTTGAGTGCTTTACTTACAATTTTATGATCTAAAATGTTGGTTTTTATTATTTTTATCAGTAGGTATTGATTTAATACAAGTTAATTTTAAACAGAAACATAGAGTAAGAAATTAGGAACCGATTCTGTAAAAATACAGATTCTGAAAAAAAAAATAGGTTTAGGTAAATTCACTTCTTAGCCGACGTATTAAATATTTGTGACTCTTGCTCTAGATAATTTAAAAAAGTAAAAAATTTGTTTCAAGTTTAATTTTTTTTTTTTCAATTCAATTCAATTTATTTAAATAAGTATACAATACATTGGGATTATATATAAGCTGCCTAAACCTAAGGTTTGTGTTGCAGCGGTTAACATTTATAATTTTGGGTATACATAAAAATAAAATATAATAATATTCTAAAGATTAAAATATAATTAATTAGTACTTGTTTCCAAGAAATTGGTATTAGTACTATATTTTATTGGTTTTAGTATTTGGAATACTCAGTATAAATATCTACTTACCATCTTTCATTCATGTTTTTTAACAGTCAATAAAAAATTTGTTTATTCAAACTGAGTTTTTTTACTTGATTTTAGTTTTAACCTGTTGGTCTAAGTAAGATACGTACTCAACTTTAATCAGGAAAAATATTTGATTTAATTTCTTAAAATGCTCGCAGATATACAAACTTTGGGTCATTTGATCTGATCATTACATACTTGTTTTTAATAATTATTTATCTATATGTATTTTAAATTACCTACTTTGTTTCTAATTATTTTATCTATAGATATAGATATCTATGGGTACATTTATCTAGTTTTGATACTGTTGGTTTTACCTGCTAATTCTTCCTATTCTTCCTATCCATTTGTAACTAAATATTTAGTTACAAATGGATAGGAAGTTATGATCCTATACAAATGTACTTTAATTTTTGTTAAAAATACTATAGTTCTAAAGTCACGTACTTTACTATTTAAGAACGGACATGAAATTTTACGTGTTTAAAAAAAAACTAAATTACAATTTTATAGGATAATAACTTCCAATTTCCTATCCATTTGTAACTGAATATTCAGTTTACTTTTTACAGTATTGTATTATTAGTGTAAAAAGCCTTATTGTTCCCAAATTTTTCTCGGTGTAAATATTTTGTCGTAGAAGATATTTGAAACAATTTGCTCGCAACATAAATCCAAGAAGTAACCATTGAACAATGTTTCATTTTCCAGTTTACGTGTACGTATATGTAGATATACGTCCCGCCGTATGCAAACAGCACAATGAATCACACACAGCTCATAAACCATTTTAAATCGTTCTCAGCAGGGATAACAGATATATGTTGTACAACAAGCCGTGAAGATAGGTAACGCTTCGTATTCCATAGTATACTACTCCCAGTGGATAGTATATTCAGGATGGCCACTCTCTGGAAAGTCGGGAAAACATGGAAAAGTCAGGGAATTGTACCGACTGGGAAAACAAGCAAAATTTAAGAAAATTTATTTAAAATTTTAATATCTCCAATCCACGGTTTGCTATTTAAGCCTTATTATTCGAACATTTTCGCCTACATTATACTTCTTTATAACAGAATCTCCTGTCAAAAACCAAATTTGCAAAACAGTTTTTTTTTTGCAATATTTTGTAATATTTTCACCTACGAAATATTTATTAGCTATACACGGAAAAAAAAATTATAGCTAGGAGCGCTATAACACACATACCAAGCAAATTATAATCGCTTATTATATAAATACAAGGCTTTCTCTTACAATTATGGCAGTCAGTGTAAAAATTTATATGATATACTTTAATTGTTTAGTGAATAATAAAATATAACAAATAGTATGGCATTTATAGCTTAAATAGATTTAATTATTGTCCGTGCTAATAATTTTTATAATATAATAAAATTTCTGTAAATTTATAATAGTGCCTGTAATAAATATAATCGTGTCTGTAATATATATATAATCGTTTCCAATTTATTTTTAACATTATTAGTTATTGTGTCCCTTATAATCTATAGCTTAAATCACTATAATTTGCCACTGTTACCAAATATCTTATAATGTATAGCGCAGAGCCCACTAATTTCTTTCCGTGTAAAGGTGTAGAAAACAAGCAAAAAAAATATATTTTTGCGTTTTCTTTTATATATTAATTAAAATTTTCTTCTGTTGTGCTTTTTTTTACAAAATTTGCATTTAATTTGGAAAAGCTTAATTTGTTTAATAAATTACTTTTATCTACTTCTTTGTATATAATTTTAAGCATTTTCGACTAAAATGCTTATTTCTTGTTTTTTTTTTATGAATTCATGTATTATTTTTTATTTGCAAAGGTTTTGTTCAAAAATTACTTTTTTTCATATTATTTTAATTTTTTTGACCGGCGGCGCTAATATTGTGCTTGATTTTCAAATTCATATATTTTTTTTGCGATTTGTAAAGGCTTTATTTGTTTAAATAAAGTAAACTTTCCGCACTTTTTGCATATTATTGTAAAAAATTTCGCCCGTGTTATTACTAAGCTAAGCTAAGCTATCTAAGCCCTTCTTTTCAACTGGCTCTATAGAAGATTATCATGGAAAAATAAAAAAAATTGTTTTGTTTCTCGGTTGATGCGTTTAAAAGTTGACAATATTACTTTAACTATCATTTTGATAGGTGCGTCGATTGGTCTTCTTTCAAAGGCTACTCATGCCAAATTTTATGTTTCTGCGCCAAGGAGTTTAAAAGTAGGCAAAATATAACATTGAACTCTCATTTTGACAGGTGCGTCAATTGGTCTAGTTCCAAAAGGCCACCCATACCAAGATTTCTTTCTAGATCAAGGCGTTTAGTGCGTAAAAATATGACCTTGAACTGTTTATTTAGGTAAGTCGATTGCTCTTGTTTCAATTGAATTTAAGAGCATCTTTTACAGGTTTTATATTTTTAGATCTATTTTTCATAATTTTTTAAAGTGTTTTTTTGTGGGATTCTTTTGGACCTTGAGTTCTCCCGAAAATCTCATACCTATCTTATCTTGTGGCATACGAGCAGACGGACAAAAATAAATTAAAGTTGTTCAGAATACATTTGTATATAAAAAAATTGATCCAGAGTCTTTTTTGATAATTTTGGAAATCTTATGATACGTTTTTAGTCCTACGTGCTGTGTAGAGTAAGAGCCTTGGAGTGGGACAATATGCACTGCGAGAAAAGAACAAACTCTTAATTCCAAGGGACTTTTTCCGAGTCACAAAAGTTTCTAGTGATTTATAATTTTAAACGTGGCGTTACACAGCAATAAATGGGACGAATTTGGAATTTGTCGGTTAGTTCCTTAAAGTTTTTGGTTTTGTAATATTTTTAGTAAATATGTAAAAATTGTAAGGACAAGAAAGATTTATTAAGAAATAAATCTTTCCTTTGGTCTATCAAAGTTGATAAAATCGCCTTTGGTCACTATATTTATCTATAAATCATTTTTAGGTATTTTTCAACTGCTGTAATTCATTTTAGCTCTAGAGTTATTCTAAATCACAGTCCTTTACATTACTGCAGAAAGTAAGTAGAGAAACAAATCTTTAGTGTCTTAGTGTCATCTGATATTTATCTACTTTGGTATGTAATAGTAGGTATGGCATTGCAATTGCAATACCTTTTGCCCCAAGAACTTATTCACTGAATAATATCCAACTTCCAATGTGCTCGATTTTGATATTTTGTAAAAATGATGTTACCGCGAAAACGCACCCGAAGGTCTGAGTAGGGTTTTACGAGAGTCGATAAACGTAACTTATCGTATCGATTGTCGAGATTAAAAAGTCCAAACAATTAACTTTTTGTCCTTTTTCGCAAGAGACTTCGTTTTCAAGTCTCTCGACTTTCTGAAAGGTTGGTTCGTTTGGCTCTGTCAGATTGCATTTCATTCCTAACCTCAAATTCTATCTGACCGAGCCAAACCAACCACGGATTAAGCGACCCTAAAAACTTATAGAAATTTTTGTCTACTCTGGTGCCTGTGCACAAGCATTTCGTTCCTACTCAAAAAAGTGATGAAAAATGTTTCAACTTTCATTACTTACATTACCCGGATTCGGATTCAGCGACCCCAAAAACGTATAGAAATATTTGTTTCGTCTTGTGGACAAGACCTTTTTTTTTCGTGTACCTGTGTTCTTGATCAAAGTCTTGTCTTGTCTTGATTTTTTCTTGAAATCGAGACAGTACAATACAAGAAATCTCGATTTCTTGATTCACGTAAAACGTTATAAGTCGAAGTGTATAGCAAATAATTTGTATTTCTGCTCCACTACATACAGGATCGTCAGTAAATTATGTCATTAATATTAAGGGGTAATTCTACGTAAGAAAATATTAAAAAAGTTTCTATAAACATGTGTAAAAATGCGCCGTAAGGGAGCTAAACCCCTTTGAAAGTAGCTAAAAAATTCGGTTTTTATTTAACAACTCAGGAAAGCTTTGAGGCACAGCAACGAGGTTTTAAGTGTAAAGTAACCATAATAAGGCCCGTATGCTATCTTCATGTACTTATATTAAACAGGGGTGTGCGAAACTGGCTGGCCTTATTAGTGTTTTGTCCAAAACTTTTTTTTGTGCCTCAAAGCTCCCTTACGACGCATTTTTAGACATATTTTATAGGAACTTTTTTTCATATTTCCTATGTAAAACTAATGACGTCATTTACTGGACATCCTGTATATGATGATAAAGAAGGATATCTTTTTAAATGTGAGTTTTGGGCTAAATGAGAAAAAACATATTTTGTTTAAAAAGTGTATAATGATAAAAGAAATGATAAAAAACTATGTAAGTTTATTTGTTAATAAAGAACAAAATGAAAAAAAATTAAAAACTCGTCAGGAATTATTTGTTAACGTAAACACGACAACATCGCATTATTCTTGGCTAAATGTGACTCTTTATAATACTGAAAAAAGGTAATAGTTTTGTTATCTATTTAGATTTTTAAAAACCAACATTATAATATTTGGGTAGAATGTATAATAAAAACACTGTACAATATTAATTAAATATATTAATTTAAGTTAAAAGTCTATGTGCAACTTTTTCATAATCTAGTTTTAAAACATATCATGGAAATAAACTTATTTAACACGTTGAAAGCTATATTAAATTGCTTGTCTGGAGCACAACATAGAACTGCATGCTTTGGATTATCGTTGAAGCTGCTGGTTTGCTTACAATGTTATTATAGTAAATAGCTCAAAAATAAGTCCATAATCGTACTGAAACTTAAGAAACTAGTCACATAAGTCCAGCCTAATTACAAATTGAGTTACAATATGTTAAATCCGTAAAAACTAAACTAAAAAAGTTTTGTTAGGTGCAATGTTACCAAATCGTGCATTGACATATGTTAAAAATTTGTAATTAAAATTATTAATTAAAGTATATTCTGGGATGTAAAAAGGGCTGAAATTATGGCTAAGTATTTATTTTTTATGTATCTATAAGCATGTAAAGTCTTATTATTGAAGGCTATTTAGCCCAAAATACGATACCATCCTTTATATAAGAATATATATATAATTAACCTTACTTTCTTATACTACCCTATAACACAAAATAAAATATTTGGTATTGTTTTAAAACACTTTCCACTGGCCGTACATATCCGTAAATAATTAAAACTTCGTTCGTACGTAACATATATGGGATATTTCTTTAGACGCGAGAGGACTCTAAGAATACCTTTGGGCATCCCAATTTACAGAACCTCCAGGTATATATACAGGTACACTCTGCGGACCCCAAAGAAGGTTATATTATTATTTAATGCATGCCCGGTCGCACTACGCCGTGTGTTTGTATAGGATGCTATGTTGGGACCAATTTTATCATATGAGAAGGGATCACAGGAAAATAATTGTAGAAAATATATAAATTGAAAAGTTTTGGTCAGATACAGCTTCATAAAAAATCGAGAAACCACTGCAGACATCTTTATCCATAATTGAAACAGATTTGATTAAAAAAATAGGTAAATACGAAGAAAAAAAGAAGAAGCAGAAGAAAATTAAGAAGAGTTAGAAGAAAATGAAGAAGAAAAAGAAAAAGAAGGAGAATAAAAAGAATTAGAAAAAGGAGAAAGAGTAAACGATACAACTGATAAAATAGAAAGAAAATTATTTTCCTAAAATTTCTCCATCCGCTTTTTATGTTTTTGCAGTACTACTGCATTGGTTCATTCTATTCTAGTCCTGCTTAACTTTATTGTCTCTCTCCAAGATATATTTAATCAAGCTCTCTTAGTATATCAATCGCATAATGTGACCCAATATTTTAAGGCTTTTGGAGCCCTTTTAATTTTTTAAATCTTTTAAATGAATTTGGTAAACATTATCAAAAAACACCGAGTCTGATTAATATATTTGGTGAAAAATTGTTAGTAATTATTCAAAAATTATATCATATTAAAGGAAAGACAGTGTTAAGGTGGCTACTAGTACCTACTTCGATCAAGAAATTCCCACCACACAAAAAATTAAGAATGTTCTCAACTAGTAATGGTCCCCACCCATTCATAACCAAAGCAACTTCAGCAACAATGAGCTAGTCTTACTCCCTTCCTCATAACTCCATTCAGACTAGTTTCTATGAAGATAAATGAGTCATGGGTACTAAGGCTGTCTCTTAAATACGAAACAAACCACAGACTGCTATACTGTACTACTATTAATGTTACTTTTTAAAGGCTTTAGTAGCTTTCCGTTAAACGCTGGCTTTCTTCTAAGCTATTGTAGTAAAACATCATATATAGTATTTCCAGTAGAGGCATATTTTTTTCAAACATTCCCGCTTGTAAAAAATCTACTATGGAAACGGAAGTTGCGCATGCCGCGTAAGCCTAGGTCCAATATACACGACAGTAAAAACGTTAACATGTGCCATTAACGAGAATTTAACATAATAATAACAATATAAAAGCGATTTTATAAGCAAATTTTGTTTTTTTTTTGTTTCTACAGAAATCATTTTTATTATTAGTGATTTAAGTTAAAGGTTTATCAATTTTCCTTTTCTTCACATCAAAACGTCATAGAAAGATAAGGCGAGTTTATTTACAAATTATAAATATAAAATACTGTGTTAAACAAAGTGTTTTTAGGTATCCAGTGACACAACTTCTCAGTTTATAAGAAAAAAAATATTTTGTTAATATACAACAACATTATATTGAAATTTCCGTATTTGGGGTACCCTCAATGGGGGTTAACGGTTGTGCATTAAAAACTGCTACGTATACAGGTGTTTTGACAGCTTTAATTATTAAGGCCCAAAAGATCTAGAACAGGAACCTTAAGTCAACCCAAAAAATCATTAGGTACGCCTAAAATTGTTTTACCTATTTTCATTGTTTTGGATCACAATAAATCTTATGCTTTTTATTATAAAAACCTACGAACTAACACAAGTTCTCATGAAAAATTATAAAACTTATTTGAAATGAGAAGTATTTATTGGTTTGGTTCATACACAGTTGATATATTGACGTGAAATATAAAACAACACAAATGCATGAGTGTAAATCCGACTTTGTTACGTATTTAAAAAAAATATTGCATATTTGGAAATACTTTAGTTAAATAGTGTGTATGTATACTATTAGTTTTTATCCTGTAATCTTTGTCATGCAGTTTTTCGTATAGTAAACACTGGGGAGAAAGATATAGTAAGTTTGTATGCAAAAAAGGAAACACTGGGTACTTCGTGATCAAGGCTAAGGCGATAAATCCCTGCAACCAACAGACATCAACACACGGTAGATGAATGGCCTACAAGGAATCAATATGTGCTGTGATTCACATATATTAAATTTGCCTTTTACCTAAGTGGAAAAGAAATGTTCTTGAGTCAATCAACTTTCTTTGCAATTCACATGCCTATCGGAAAACGCCATTTATCTTTTAATTTTATGTGTATCTAAGCAAAAATAGACTTATTTCAAAGAAAGAACCTAGACATATCATCGTGACATTTTTAATGGTTATTTATACACCAAATAGTAAACTCTGTTTTAGTTCCTAGAATTTCGACGCGAAATTTATACCGAAATTTTGCGATACACCTTTTTTATACATTTGGAAATAAACATTGATTTTGGAATTATAATCTAAAGTTTTATAATATCGATACGAGAGAATAAAATGTGTTGTACCGCGTTTTCCTCTCTAGAATAAGTAAAAACTAAAAAATTATCAGGCGCTGCCCTGGTTACTTATTATAGAAAAGAAAATGTACGGTTGCGATCGGCTAACTGGCATCAGTACGGGCACAGGGGTTCATGGATTAAAAATGATGATAATAAGCTTAGTTTAACACCTTGGGCGCCAGAATCTTGTAAACATACATGTGCTTGGCAGTTTATGTGTTAAGATTCAAACACATAAAAAATAATGTACTAGAATATTAATTATCTTTTACAGCATGTGTAAACCTGAAAAATAACTATGATTTGAATAGATTTGTATATCTTGTGTTGATTATAATTTAAACAAAAACTCAAATATGTGCTGTTACAATGTTTATTTAAAATGACAAGTAGACAACTTTAATTAATCATATTAATTAAAATAAAATTATAAATTACCAAAAGTATGGTGAAAAGACCCCATTGCGAAATATAAAAAAAAATGTGGTGAACTACCCTATTGCAAAAATGTTAAAATATGTATACCAAAATTATTATGGTGAATAACCTAAATAAAAACAGTAATATAAGGTATGTGTTAATAAGTGAAAAATAGTAATCTAGGCGTACGGCCCAAAGTTGCAACTTTGTTTACAAACCAACCTAGAATATTCATAATAAAATAGAGCACCTTAATAAATATTAAAATTTGAGAACTTGGATATTTTACCAAAAATAAATATAGTAAACCGCATTTTCATTATTTACACTAAAACTATAAAAACCTGTTAATTAAAGTTGTCCCTGGAACGACCAAATACGTTGTCCCACTCCCTGATGATGTACGTCACTGTGCAGAACATTTCCTTGTCCTTGCCTTGAGAACTCCTTACAAATTTGAACACGTTTGAAACTCAAACGCTTGAGGATCCATTGAAACGTTTGTAAACCTCTTGGCTTAAAAACGGTACTGCAATTTACTGAACATCTTGAAAAATCTTGAAAACTCTTGAAAACTAATGTGGAAAATTGAAGAACACCTCAATGAAAATTGAAGTTAAAGTTGAAATGGAAAGCTTCGCCATCGATACTCGTAAAATTTGAGATAACGGTAACGTTGTAAAATATAAAAGCTTCACCAACAATATTCATAAAATTTGGGATAGAGGTATCGTCAAAACATTCGAAGAACGTTAGAACAGAAATGGAAAAGCTTCACCAACAATCCAGTCCAAAACTGAATTAATTGGAGCAGTAAGTGCTGAATACTAGAATACTCTGCAGCCTGAAGCCTTCATCTGTACGCCTTTTGAAAGATGAATATTGTGGAATTTCCATTAAAACTGCTTGAACTAATTACGTAGGATTATACTACACTTCATTACAAACTTATTGCAACATTTTTACACAAACATAAACCACGGATGGTTTCACAAAAATCAGATTCTGATTTTACGACCTGAACGCCATTGCTTGTCGTTTTGAAAAAGAACGCCTCTCCCTTCAACTCCGGCAAGGTACAAAACTCCCCCCGTGGCGAAACTTGGAACTACGAACAACAAATCGATTTTGAGGGTAGGCAACACAAAAAACATCTATTCATAATCCCAATATTACTTGAAAATAAAGAAAAAGAATACTCTAAATAAGTTTAAAATGCCTAGCCATACATCTAACAATCGTTTCATATGGTTTAAGAAATGATACGACGAAAATAAACCAACTTGAAGTCATCAGCTGACCATGCAATGCATACTGTATACCTGAATGCGGGTAGAAGTAAAACTAACCTCAAAATTAGGTAAACAATCTTTGATAATGATTTTATCCGACTTCCAGAAGCTTTAGCTGTGATTAAAAAGGTAAGACTAGCTGAAAAACATCAGTAGCTAACTCAAGTACTGAATGTAGTAGATTACTAGACGTTTGTTATTATATTTTAGGCTATCAAAAGTAAACACCAAAAATAAGACAAATTCTGTAATAAAAGAAAAATGACCCAGCAAATGGAATCAAGGACCATCGCAAGACTTCCACAAGACCATACAATAAGTCTGTACTCAATCTTATATGTGCAAATAGAAAGAAATACTAACTTCTGAAAAAATGGTAACATCGTATGATTACGTGACACAGATCAGGTAATCTTTAAAAACAGTGGCAGTCATAACTGCTACACAGCCCTCCTCCGAATAAATAAAAAATATTTATTCCCAAAAATATTTTTTAACCCAGAGTATAAACTCCAATAGTTAACTCTAAATAGAACATTACAATATCACAAAGAATAACCCCGTAACCAAAAAAAATTACTCCTAACTTATGCTACTAGCATATTCTGATTCTGTAACCAAAAACTATTAAATTTACTTATTATTTATTGTAGCTTTATTCCCCTTTCCGAATATTTACAAAAATAAAAATATTTATTTATTTTTCATTGCATTTCTATCCAATTTTTATTAATCAATATTGAATCAATGTTTATTGAACTTGTTATTGAATGCATTTTTATTGAATTTTTAGTTAAGCCTGATATCTACGCGTACCACACGCCTATTTACTAGGGACAAATCCATGAATTGACAAAATCGAGTTATAGTTACACAATCGGGAAGTTACATAATCGGGAAAATTCTTATTAACTAAAATTCAACAACAATGACTTTTTAATATCAATAATCCTTATTATTGACACTAAGTCCAAAAACTTTTTAGTCCATAGTTTTGACCGTTATTAACCTTTTAATTTTTCAGGTATTCTAATCAAGATCTCAATCAAAACTGAAGAACACTCACTCTACACCCATCTACTAAAATGTCGCAGCAATCAGTTCTAGACCTGATCCCTCGAGCATCAAAGAAAATATTTTTTTTTTTTACAATATTTGACTTTATTTTATTTAAAATAAAATTTAACTATTTACACTTGACTTTTACTCACTCTTAGCTAATATTTACAATTAACGGTTTTATTTTTCTTTCTGAAATTTAAAAACTCATGCATGCAGTTATCCGACGGATACATCACTATTCGAACCCAAATATTTCTTAAGATCTTTAACGTGCCAGTCTCCAATGGATTGACCGTTTTTATCCTGTAACACATAAACCAAATTTGACTTTTTACCTATTATCTTACATAACACGTACTTAGGCGCTAATTTTGACGCAAAATAATTTACTGCGCTGGAAAGAACTTTATTTCTTTTCCATACCTTCTCACCTATCGTGAACGTTACGTCACGCTTTCTAAGGTTATAGGCTCTTCTATTTCGCTCGTATGCTTCATGCAATTTAGTTTTTACATCCGCAAAAATGTCTTTTAACCCAACTAAATCCTTAAAATACATTTCCCGAGAATCCGGTTCCAACTCAACGTCTTGAGTGGACGAAACTTTGCCATAGTAAGCCCCTGTTAAAGGTACGATTCTTCCAAAATTGAGAAACGCCGGCGAATGTCCGTGGACCTCATTAACTGCGGTACGAAGCGCAAGACCTATTTTACCTATATTTTTATCCCATTCCCGGTGATTTTCTTTTATATAAGACCTTATCGCCGTTTCTACCGTTCGATTCTGTCTTTCTGTAGGATTTACTTGTGAATGAAATTTGGCATTGTACCAGATTTTTTGAACTTGATAGTCGTCCGCAAGCTTTTTGAAAGCTTTCCCAGCAAACTGAGTACCATTATCGACAATAATGTACTGCGGTACGCCATATATTAAGAACACCTGATTTTCTATAAATTTTATTACACCTTGAGCAGTAGCTGTTTTCAAAGGTTGTAAAAGTGTATATTTTGTGAACCAATCAGATACTACTAATAAATAACAAAACCCTCCATTCGATCTAGGTAATGGACCTATAAAATCTGTTGAAATACACTGCCAAGGGAAACTAATATTCTTTTCTTTACCCATCAACCCATGACGTGCATAATTCGGAACCTTTTGTTCAGCGCAAATTTTACAACACTTAACATATTTCAAAATATCTGATCTCATACGTGGCCAAAAATATTCTTGTGATACCCTATTAAAAGTTTTATAAAAACCCATGTGAGCTGCTAAAGGATCATCATGACATTCTTTCATAACAAGCACCCTACAGAGTCTCGGAACCAACAACTTCCACTCTTTAATATTCGTTTTAATACCTAAATTAGAACGATCAAATTTATATATTTTATCTTCTACAATTCTATACTCTTTATATTGATTTGGACTCTTCAATATCTTTTCTCTTAATGAAACATAGTACTCATCTTTACCATACTGTTCCGAATCAAATGATATTAAATTAACTGACGGAAATACTGGTTTTTCTGGTTCAACTTCTTCAAAAGCCCTACTTAATGCATCTGGAACTACTTGTAAACTACCCTTACGATATGTAATATTCATGTCATACTGTTGGAGTTTAACCGCCCATCTAGCAATTCTTCCTGTCGGGTCTTTAAAATTTGCTAAATACTTTAAACTAGAATGGTCTGTTATAACATTAAACCTAACTCCTTCAATATATCCCCTGAAACGATCAATCGCGAATAAAAGAGCTAAACATTCTTTTTCACCGGTGCTAAAATTTCTTTCTGATCTTGAGAGAGTTCTTGAGGCGTATGCAATAACCTTTTCCTTTCCCTCCTGAACCTGTGTTAACACTGCTCCCAAACCTACATTACTAGCGTCACATTGTATGGTGAAAACAAGGTCGTACCTAGCACTGGTTAAAACCGGAGCTGAAACAAGAGCTTCTTTTATTTTAACAAACGCGACTTCAGCTTCATTATTCCATTTAATTGGTTGTTTCTTTCCTAAACCTTTCAGCAAAGCATTAAGTGGTGCTACTAACGTTGCAAAATTTTTTACAAACCGTCTGTACCATGAACATAACCCTATAAACCGTTTAATCTCTGTAGTTGTACTAGGACGTTTATAATTTAACATATCCTGTACTTTTTCTATATCTGTGCGTAACCCTTCTCTATCCAAAACAAAACCCAAATACTTTAATGATTTTCTAAAAAATTTACACTTATCAAAATTTATTGTAAGATTAGCTTCTTTTAAAATACGATAAACCTCTTTTAGCAGACGTATATGTTCTTCAAAACTAGATGATACTATTATTATGTCATCTAAATATACAAAAATATATGGTTCAAAGGCAGCACCAAACAATTTATCCATCAATCGTTGTTGCCTTTGCGCCGCGTTAGCCAACCCAAAACACATACGATTAAAGTGAAATAGACCATAGCCAGGTACAGTGAAAGCGCATTTTTCCTTTGACCTTTCAGTCAGTGGAATCTGCCAAAAAGCTTTTTTCAGATCGATTGTAGAAATATATCTCGCCTTACCAAGCATACTTAAAATTCTATCAATTTTTGGTAATGGATAAGAATCCTTCTTTGTTTGAGCATTTAATTTTCTACCATCGAAACAAAGCCTATGCGATCCATCAGATTTTTTCACTAACAATACCGGACTATTATAATCGCTATTCGAAGGAGAGACTACCCCTTGTGCTAACATATCTTTTAATTCTTTAACTAAAATTTCTTGCATATACGGAGACATTTGGTATTGTCGCATTTTAAAAGGTTTGTTATCCCCAGTATCAATATCATGTTTCATTATATGAGTACACCCTAACTTATCTTTTTTTAGTTCTTTGAACAAATCTTTAACTTTATTAGCTAAATGTTCCTGATCACTACTTAACTCTAAAATTCCAAATTCATTACTAGAATTAATACTATTTATTTCTACTTTATTCAAAAATTTCCAAGAATTATTTTCGAAACTTAGAGATATAGAAAATTGTTTCAAAAAATCTACTCCAAAAATAAATTCTGTTTGCAAAGTCGGTACTACTAAAATTTTTAAAACATTTACTGTATCATTGACTGTAATTGGTAACTCCACAAAACCTAAAACTTTTTGATGTGCCTTATCAGCCGTAGTTACATATGGTATACTACTATTACAAATTTCTAAATTTAAACTTTTAATCAAACTAATTCCCAAATTTCCTATAACTGAACAGTTAGCGCCAGTATCTATTAATGCTACTATTTGCTTATTAGCGATACTTGCTTTTATATAAGGCCTATTATCATTTGGTAAATTTTCAAAAGGATTTAAATTTACTAAGGAAATTAAGTGATTTTTATAAAATGCTTTTACTTTTTCTAGCCAAATTGTCCAATTGAACCAATTGTCTTCGTAGCTACTAGTTATCTTACTATCAGGTATGGCCTTATGAAGTAGTGAGCGTCGGCCGGGATTTCCCACTACTGCTCTACATTTTTTTGACAATTAGAACAATCTTTTAAAAATACGTCTTTTTTTCCACAACGGTAACAAAACTTAGTCCTTTTTGCAAGACATTTACTAAAAACATGATTAATTCCATTACAATTATAACAGACTATTTGCTTTACTTGATTACTACTATTTACTGTACTATTATTTTCTGAACTGCTATTTTTCTGATTTTTATTACTATTAAAATTACTGCTACTATTACTACCAAAAGATTTATATCCATTATTTCTGAAATTTCTATTATAGTTACCATTACTATTATTATTATTTCTAAAATTGTTACTAAAATTACTATTTGAATTTATCTGACAACAGTGCCCTTCTTTACAAACATTTTTACTACTACTTGCTTTATTTACACAACTACTTTCCTCTGCAAAACTACTATCTTGAGTTTCTACCACATTTACCCTAGGTACTGATTTCTTATAAATTGCGTTTTTATTTGTTACACTTTTTTGTTTCAAAATGTAAGCTTCATCTAACTTTTTACAATACTTTCTGAGGTCTTCAATCGAGTTTACTTCTACTAATGATAACGGAGTAAAATAATGTGGAAGTATCCTTTCCCTAATTGTTTTCAATTTTGTAAAATCACTAGGATAACGCAAAAGTCTCTTAAATAATGTCTCCATAGCCGCTGTAAAAACTGAAATTGACTCATCTGGTTTTTGATACTTTGCCCTGATGTCATCCCAAGTATGATCATCTACACTAGCAGACAAAAATTCTTTCTTTAATAATCCTATTAACTCTGACCAATTATTAACTGAACTTTTAACTGACAAAAACCAAGAGAGCGCCGGCTCTTTAAATAAGTCATAAGCTGTTTTAAATAAAATTTCATCTGAGACGTTTCTACAAACTTTTAAATAATCTACTTTTTCAATGAACGAAAGTACGTCTCCAGTACCGTCAAAAGAAACACCCCATTTATAAACAGGTACAGGCTTTATAAAGTCCGGGTCTGATCTAGCCGAAGTATTAGCTGCTGCATGAAACGTTGTGTCATTTAAAGAAATTCTTGTCATATTAGTTTCATTGACCTTATTCTCATGCGCAGTATGAGCCTCAATCAAATCCGCCTCTAATTCTAAACAAGTGGCTTTAGAAATCTGTAAAAATTTTGTCCTATCTGCTTCTTTATCCTTTACTTCCGGAAACCTATTTAAACGCTTATTTATGTGCGCTAGATTTGACTTTATACGAATGAGTTGAGAAATTGAGTACTCAAACTCCTCAAGTTCTTTAACTAAAGTTTTTACAATATCAATATTATCATTAATAGCTTTTACCTCATTATTGAAATTAAACTCCGGATCGACATATTTATTGTCCTCCGTTTCCCTTGCTATAGCTCTACTCAATGTTTTAATTTTCGCATTTCTATCATTCCTAGCCGTTAAAGACCTAATACGCAATTCATAATTTATTTGCTCTACCGTCAAATATCTAAGATCCATTTTATTTAAATCTTCCATGATTAAAATTTTAATTTATTACTAAAATTTACTATCAAAAATCTGTCAAAATCTGTCAAAAATCTTTCGCAATCTCTCTTTAAATAGTCAATATTCTTTCTAAAAATATTCACTCTCAAAAATCTTTTGAAAATCTTTCAGAAATCTTTCAAAAATCTCTCGCAATCTCACTCAAAATTTGCAATATTTTTTCAAAAATACTTGCCCTGTCCGCCACTCTTTTTTAGATTCGGATCGGAACCAAAAACTCCACGATTTATTCTCGCGTACTACTACACCTTCTTTGTTCACCCTGTATATTTCAGAATTTCACAAACTCAAAAAAAATCTCTCATCTTTCATCAAACTTTAATCCATTCTATATATTTTAGAATTTCATAACCAAAAACCTCTCAACTTTATTTTCTCCTATATATTTTAGAACTAAAATAACTCACTGGCCAAACTTTTCTCTCTTTATTTTACTCTATATATTTCAGAATTAAAATAATCAAAACTATGCACCAAAATGTTTGCTTTTCAAAAAAAAATTCTCTCTAACTTTTATTTTTACCCTGTATATTTCAGAATCAAAAATAACCAAAAACTGTACCACTGCGTCCAATACTTTTTTTATTACGATCCTATATATTTTAGAATTCGAATAAAACTCAAAACTTTACCCTTTTGGTACTCTCAACCTATCCGTGGTTTCTTTTCTCCCTGTATACACCAAACTATTTTTTAAACATTGCACACCTATTGTTTAAATCAAATCAACAACCATATCCAGTTTTGTCTAAATATCTTAAAAATATCTTAAAAATATCTCAAAAAAAATTTTTTTTTTTTTTTTTTTTTTTTTTTTTTCACAAACTTCAAAAATTTAAAAGTTAAACTAGCTTAATCCCACGTTATTTGGGCGCCATTGTGTACCGCGTTTTCCTCTCTAGAATAAGTAAAAACTAAAAAATTATCAGGCGCTGCCCTGGTTACTTATTATAGAAAAGAAAATGTACGGTTGCGATCGGCTAACTGGCATCAGTACGGGCACAGGGGTTCATGGATTAAAAATGATGATAATAAGCTTAGTTTAACACCTTGGGCGCCAGAATCTTGTAAACATACATGTGCTTGGCAGTTTATGTGTTAAGATTCAAACACATAAAAAATAATGTACTAGAATATTAATTATCTTTTACAGCATGTGTAAACCTGAAAAATAACTATGATTTGAATAGATTTGTATATCTTGTGTTGATTATAATTTAAACAAAAACTCAAATATGTGCTGTTACAATGTTTATTTAAAATGACAAGTAGACAACTTTAATTAATCATATTAATTAAAATAAAATTATAAATTACCAAAAGTATGGTGAAAAGACCCCATTGCGAAATATAAAAAAAAATGTGGTGAACTACCCTATTGCAAAAATGTTAAAATATGTATACCAAAATTATTATGGTGAATAACCTAAATAAAAACAGTAATATAAGGTATGTGTTAATAAGTGAAAAATAGTAATCTAGGCGTACGGCCCAAAGTTGCAACTTTGTTTACAAACCAACCTAGAATATTCATAATAAAATAGAGCACCTTAATAAATATTAAAATTTGAGAACTTGGATATTTTACCAAAAATAAATATAGTAAACCGCATTTTCATTATTTACACTAAAACTATAAAAACCTGTTAATTAAAGTTGTCCCTGGAACGACCAAATACGTTGTCCCACTCCCTGATGATGTACGTCACTGTGCAGAACATTTCCTTGTCCTTGCCTTGAGAACTCCTTACAAATTTGAACACGTTTGAAACTCAAACGCTTGAGGATCCATTGAAACGTTTGTAAACCTCTTGGCTTAAAAACGGTACTGCAATTTACTGAACATCTTGAAAAATCTTGAAAACTCTTGAAAACTAATGTGGAAAATTGAAGAACACCTCAATGAAAATTGAAGTTAAAGTTGAAATGGAAAGCTTCGCCATCGATACTCGTAAAATTTGAGATAACGGTAACGTTGTAAAATATAAAAGCTTCACCAACAATATTCATAAAATTTGGGATAGAGGTATCGTCAAAACATTCGAAGAACGTTAGAACAGAAATGGAAAAGCTTCACCAACAATCCAGTCCAAAACTGAATTAATTGGAGCAGTAAGTGCTGAATACTAGAATACTCTGCAGCCTGAAGCCTTCATCTGTACGCCTTTTGAAAGATGAATATTGTGGAATTTCCATTAAAACTGCTTGAACTAATTACGTAGGATTATACTACACTTCATTACAAACTTATTGCAACATTTTTACACAAACATAAACCACGGATGGTTTCACAAAAATCAGATTCTGATTTTACGACCTGAACGCCATTGCTTGTCGTTTTGAAAAAGAACGCCTCTCCCTTCAACTCCGGCAAGGTACAAAACTCCCCCCGTGGCGAAACTTGGAACTACGAACAACAAATCGATTTTGAGGGTAGGCAACACAAAAAACATCTATTCATAATCCCAATATTACTTGAAAATAAAGAAAAAGAATACTCTAAATAAGTTTAAAATGCCTAGCCATACATCTAACAATCGTTTCATATGGTTTAAGAAATGATACGACGAAAATAAACCAACTTGAAGTCATCAGCTGACCATGCAATGCATACTGTATACCTGAATGCGGGTAGAAGTAAAACTAACCTCAAAATTAGGTAAACAATCTTTGATAATGATTTTATCCGACTTCCAGAAGCTTTAGCTGTGATTAAAAAGGTAAGACTAGCTGAAAAACATCAGTAGCTAACTCAAGTACTGAATGTAGTAGATTACTAGACGTTTGTTATTATATTTTAGGCTATCAAAAGTAAACACCAAAAATAAGACAAATTCTGTAATAAAAGAAAAATGACCCAGCAAATGGAATCAAGGACCATCGCAAGACTTCCACAAGACCATACAATAAGTCTGTACTCAATCTTATATGTGCAAATAGAAAGAAATACTAACTTCTGAAAAAATGGTAACATCGTATGATTACGTGACACAGATCAGGTAATCTTTAAAAACAGTGGCAGTCATAACTGCTACAGTGTACACTACTTTTAATAAACCCAAAGTAAAATCAAAGCTAGAATGATATAAAATATCAAGTTGGAGAAATAATAACATTTTCGAATAATTTTTAAAACTAAATTACAATAAATTATATAAATATAAACACATTATTTAGCTAAAAACTAAAACGAAATATTACATTACATTACATTACATGTTTGTTTAACCTCGTACTATTCTACTTAATTAAGCCTCGCCTAAGTCCAGGACTTGTGTGGGCTAGTAGTAGAGGGAACCATACTGACTTTCGTACCAGTTTCTAGGGAGTATCCGTTTTACTTATCGCATTCGCCAAATTTCAATTATTAATTAACTGAAAAAGGCAAATCGGCGCCAGTGAGAATCGAACTCAAGGTAGTAGGCTTGCTATACATACATACGCGTTATGCCTCCCATAATACTAATTAGCTAAAAGCCATAAAGAAATATTGTCTACCAATTCCCTAACCAATTCAGCTAATTTGTTAGCTAATTTCTTTAATTGAGGAGTGCCGTATCAAAAGTCTCCATCTGCATTTAAAAAAACTATGAGTATTGGTGGTAAAGACATTATCGTGGACCATTCTAATGAAAATAGGTTTGCCAAATGCCACTATAAAACTTAGTGCATTTAAAATACTTGTTTCTGCAGAATTGGCCTCCAATAATGATCAAACCATCAATAACTCATTGTTTTTTTTTTAATGCAGCTGCTTTTGCTCGGCCACTCCTAATTCACCAACGTATTATATTCTATGTACTTTTCTTAAGGATGTGCTTATTATAGAGTAGTAAATAAATTATCTAAGATAATAATGACTATTTTACAAACTTATAATAGACCAATCAAATCTCTTTATTTTTTGACTTTCAGCCAATAAGATTCGAATTACACTGATAATTTCACGTGTGAAATCACAGATTTCTTAATCAATTTTTAAAAATATAAGGGCCAAGTTAATTTAGGAAAAAATATACTCAAAAATTACTAAGCAAAATTATTTTATGGGACCATAGTAAAATTATCGAAAATTTCATTAACTCTTGTGATATTACTGTTGATAATTCATAAAAAGTTCACCAATTTTCTAGCTACTTTGTTAGAAATGATTCGAAAGATCCAAACCCATGCGTTCGTGTAAATTTAAAACTACCGTGACTGGAGGGTTAAGTAGGTACTGCAAATTGCCTGAGGGACACTATCTGATGAGATCTGGACCCCACGTTGCACGGTGGTTTTTTGTAAATTTTAACATTTTGTTTCCGACCCCTGATTTTTTTTCATAAATTGTTGAAACACTTATGGTGTGTAATTTAGGCAAATATAAAAAAAAAACGTATGGATCGATTGTTTTTTTACGTTTTTTCTAATTTATTATAATATGTACATATTACGCACTCAAACTTCAATATATATTTTAGATATAATAATAAAGTTATTATATATGATCACTACATTACAAAATTGCTTATCTCCAATGCCAAAGGGTGTATATTTTTTTCTAGTGCTTTATTGTTTTAGGGGCGAAGTCGACCGAAAAATCAATTTTTGTTTTCATATTAGGACTTAAAATGCAATGAAACGCCGAGAAAATGTGAAAAAAGTGAGTGTTAAAAAAATATCGGTCTGTCTGTCCTCTGACTATAAACCTTGTAATTTTTAAACGAAAAGTCCGATTTAAAAAATTCCTTCAATGTACGATTTAGGACCTTCGTAGTTTACCTGACGTAAAACATGGTTAATATTGGAGAGCAGCAAAGAGGAAAAAGGGGTCAAAAACCAATATTTTTGCCGATAACTAACTTATTATTGACCTAAAGATAACAATTCTTATCCTACAACAAAATTAATTAAAATTTTAGTAGAAAATAAAAAATATACTTTTTATTTGGGCAAGAATTTTTATTCTACGATAAATATTAAGCGAGCTATAGCATAAAATATTAGTTTTTGACCCCTTTGTCCCCCCTACCTTAACTCAATGTTAACCATATTTGACATCAGAAAAACTACGAAGGTCCTGAATTGTACATTGGAAGATTTTTTTAAATCGTACCTTTCGTTTAAACAGACAGACCGATATTTTTTTAACTTTTTTCGCATTTTCTCGATGTTTCCTGGCATTTTAAGTCCGAATATGCAAAAAAATGACTTTGCCCATAAAACAATAAAGCACTAGAAAAAAATATACGCCCTTTGGCGTTGGATATAAGCATTTTTGTAATGTAGTTATCATAAATAATAACTTTATTATTATATCTAAAATATATATTGAAGTTCGAGTACGTAATATATTAATATGTATAGTTTTATAGCCTATGTAAAATTATATAAACAGCTGAAGTTTGGTTTTTATGAATAAAAATTAAACTTTATTTTAAGGCTAAACATAAATAAAACCCACCCGGTAGTTCCTGAGATAAATGGCTGTGACACACTAAGAGACGGACAACCAGCAATCCTATAAGGGTCCCTTTTTCCGTTTTTAAGGTACGGAACTCTAAAAACTACCTTAAAAATTAAGTTATAGGCTATAATAGTATAATAAAAAGCTAAAAAGCTTTAAAGAGTACCTCAAATAAAGTATAAAGTTCACTAAATTGATTTTATTTAACTACCTACAAATAATAATTTTAAAGTCCAAATATGTATTTAGTTAGTCATCATTATTATAAGGTAAATTCCGAATTGTGCTCGAGTTAAATTAACTTTGAGAATATTTACTCTTTATATTTAACAAATTAAATCAATAATTTTAGCGCATTCATGATATGGATAAATCAATCTAGGCTACCAACTTAACTGCTTCATGTAAAAACTCAGTAACCAAAATTTATTCAAAAGTTTTTTTTTTCTATCATAATTTCCAGTTTGTTTTTTTCTTTAAACGACAAAGCTAAGGCCTCAGGCTCATTTGACAGAAAAGGCCTTAGATGAAAAGGAGATTAGAGGGAAAAGCTTAAGAGGTGGGTAACATTACTGGCTGAGGACATACTTTATCTTTTTGTGAGCAGTGATAATATTATAATCAGAGAAATTAAGTTGAGGGGGAGGTAACTTAGAGGGCATTGAGGTATATTCTAAATAATTTATTTTAAAGAAACTGAAATTTTGATGAGGACGTTTTGTTGAGAGTGACTTTATGATATTCCAAGCTGAGGTTTTCTACCTAGTAGAGCCCTAGAGAAGCGAACGTTGGCTGGTTAAACGGTGTTTTTGACATGTTGGTCCCACGTTAAGTTTTTGGATAGGGTAATGCCTAGATATTTAACATGGCAATTATCTGAATGGGTTGGTTAGTGTTTGTACTATCTTGTAAGTCAAGTCAACTATTAGTTTTTGGGAGCTATACCACTGGAGACTTTTGATCTGAATGCCGAGAACTATAACATATCGATATTTTATTAGAATAATATATGGAATATATTAGAATGTATTATTAAAATATACAAACTGCATCAAAAAGGTCCACAACACTCAAAAACCTAAATTTCACTAAAAATTCCCATACGTGGTATTAGAATGAAGGTATCAATATCCTAAATTCAGTCAAATCTGATCAAAACCACTTTTCCATAAGAAGGGAGTCAGTTTTTTCATCGTCATATTCGTTTTCAACACCTAAAAATACACAAGAAAAATAATAGTAATTGAAATTTTTTTGATGGCCTGTGCTTCATGAATGACATATCTTGTGTCAGACGATAACACGACTTATATTTAATACGACTACCGTTGCCTAATAGCTGCTTTAAACGGGGCAATAAAAAAGAACACGCATAACAGGCTGACGTGTAATTAATAATAATGCGTATACACAGCATAACGCAATCTGATGGTTCACGAGCCTGATTCAACCACACGCAAAACACTATACTATATTACTGCTAAGGAAAGGAGCCCTAAATGTAAATTGTATGCAGGCAATTTATTTAGAATTTTCAAAGAATTTTTTAAAAACCTCGTAGTTTGAAAAGCACTTTGGGAGGCATAGCGTAGTGGCTAGCGCGTATGCATAGCAAGTCTACTATCGTAAGTTCGATTCTCACTGGCGCCGATTTGCCTTTTTCAGTTAATTAATAATTGAAATTTGGCGAAGGCGATAAGTGAAACGGATACTCCCTAGAAACTGGTTCGAAAGTCAGTATAAGCCGGTGGTTCCCTCTACTACTAGCCCACACAAGTCCTGGACTTAGGGATGCTTAATTAAGTAGAATAGTACGAGGTTAAACAAACAAACAAACAAACAAACAAACAAACCTTTTATTTAATTAAATTAATATAAATTACTGTTACCCAGATTTGGTCTACTAATCATATTTTTAAAGACTATGCATTTTTCAAACACCTCAGAATTTGTAAAAAAGAATATTGTATAAATTTATAATGTATAGCGGGTGTTTCAGGAAGGTGGTTCACCCCCCTTAACATTTTTACTTTTTTAGGCAGGATCTCGAAATTTTCAGAAGCTATATTATGTATAATTAAAGATTTTTTGACAAAAATAGAAAATCCTAAATTATACATAATATAGATCATGAAACCACCTTCCTGAAACACCCGGTATAGACACGTGGTTGCTATTAAGATCAATGAACATTTTAAGTTTTTATTATTCTAGTAAACTTTATTTTAGTTTATTTTTTCCTTATAAGAAAAATACATGCATTTCTTTTTAGAGTTTTAAAGTAAAAAACTATTTAAACTGTTTTAGACGTTGGGAAATTGTAAAATTAAGATAACTAAATATAAAATTACAACAGAAAACATGGTAAAACTTTTAAGGGTAATCTCAGCAAAATCTGAAGTTTTTCAATTTTGTTTTAGTATACAGTTTCCAATTTAAAAAGACGCATTTAAATTTGTTTTTAAATAAATTTAAATGCATTTAAAAAAGTTTAATTTAAAATATATTCTTTTGGTTAAAAATAAAATATTTGTGTTATAATCTTTAAGTGTGTTTTATTGTAGGACTCCAGATTATAATGCAGTATTTTTTATTTTTTATGTATAAATAATTTTCACCAATTAATACAGTTAACTCCATTGTGCTTAATTATGTCAGTCAAAATCAGGATTTACAAATAGCCAAACACAAAAGGCTTTTTTTTTTCAAGGCTCTTTCTACCTTCAAATTTTAAAAATATTTTGTTTTTAAACATTTTTTTTATATAGAGGAAAAAATATATCATTGTAAAATTTTGTAGGTATGTTTATTCAAATTTAAAGAGTACAAAAAAAATTAAATTTTTAAAGTGCCATTTTTTTATCATAAATTAAAAAAAAAACATAAAAAACGGTGGTCACCACGATTTCGGCCATTTGGATAAACTGAAAAAAAAAACGGGATATTATTCAGTATTAAATCGCTATAGCCCTATCTGGAAGAATTTTTTTTGGCCAAAAAATAACAAAATAGCGGAATAATTTTTAAGAAAAACGTCTGCTATGTTATTTTTTGGACAAAAAAAATTTTCTAGATAGGGCTATAGCGACTTCAATGCTGAATAATATTCCGTTTTCTTTTAGTGGATCCAAACGGCCGGAATCATGGCAACCACATTTTTTTGTTTTTTTTTTTTCAAAAAAAAAGTTATGGCAAAAAATTGCACTTTAAAAATCTAAAATTTATTTTTAAGTTATCTAATTTTCTTAGTGAGTGAGTGAGTTATATTTAATTTTTTTGATGGAATAATAAATTAATATTTTTATAATTTTGTTTAAAATTAAAAATTTTTGTCCTTAATTTTTTTAGTTGTAATTCACATCTAACTTGCAATTTCTGGTTAAATAAACGAATCTAAATTTCTTTTTAAACGTAATAATAATCTCAGTTATGATCAAATAAATTCCATAAAAAATGACATTTGTTTATAAAAAAATTGATCTGGGGTAATTTTTGAGAAGTTTCGAAGTTTGAAAATCATTGTACTAACCGTGACAGAAAAAAGTTGGACAAGAAGTTAGCAACGAACCCTACATACAGCCTGTTCCAGAACTCGCGTACCGAAATTTAAGAGGTGATTCTACATCCAAAAATATGAAAAAAAGTTTCTATAAAGGTTGGTCCGGAAATGAGCCCTAAGGGAGCTACGGCCCTTCGAAGATGACGCATTGAATGGGGAACAAAAAAAAGCACCAATAAAATTTTAATGCTGCAGGGTGATTCTTCATTTAAAACTGAGCAAAAAAGTATTATACACCAAAACACCTAAATTTAATATTAAAGGAGTAATAGCCTTTTAAAAAGTAACGTTTTTGGTGGCACAAAATGTTACTTCCTCTTAATTGCATTTTTTTTTTTTGATAACGGTTGCTCCTACAGTGTTACACTATATGATATTTTATATGTATTTTTACTCTAGAAATCTATATTTTTTACAACAAATCCAAAAAACATACACATAGAAAAGTTTGGGGCAAAAATGTTTTAAGCCTCATATATTTTGTCCGTCTGGGCACGCCTCTGGATAAATAAAAAAAAAATTAACATAAACTTATTGCCCTTATTAATACTAGTATACATGCAAAAGCTCGCCGCTCTAGCTTAAACCCGAGTTATTAATTAAAAACCTTATTTTTAATACAATTTTAAAGGGCCCTAGATCCCTTAGGGCTCATTTCCGGACCAACCTTTATAGGAACTTTTTTTATATTTTTGGATCTAGAATCACCTCTTAAATTTTGGCATGCCAGTTATGAATCACCCTGTATATATATATTCGATATTTTATAGTATATTAAAGTACTAGTTTAATAACATACGTTTTTAGGGCAGGAGTACAAGAAAACGAGCCGCTTGCGGTGAGTTTTCTAAAGTACTAGTGCGCTAAAAACGTGTTATGAAACGAGTGATTTATACAATTTTTTCTATTTTGCTCTAAAATTTTAAAAAACTTACATTTAAATTGAGGACTGATTTAGGGATTTTTGTTTAGAATTGGCATTACAGTTTTCGCCATGTTTAAAATTCTAAGAACGAATATTATTTTGATATTTTATAGTCATTTCTTCTCTTTTCCACTGCAAGTAATCAATCCACAATTTTAACACGGTAAAACATAACTTAAACACAAAATTTTGTAGAAAATTAAACTTTAAACCGACGTTGACAATTGCACGGGAAACGTCAAGAGATAGACTTTTGTCTGTTGCCAACCCAAAAGAAAAAAAAGTAGAGACCTCTTATGACCTATGATTATGAGCTTATAAGAGTCGCAAAATAGAAAAACAATTTAAATTGGACTCTTAATATTGAGTTATGTCTTGCTTGACAGTAATTTTGACGCAAAGAAAAAGTAAGGCTATCCTCTCTTAGATGTATATAACATCTTGACTGTGATTTGCTCATTATATGACAGGGTATATTATTTGAGGTTATGTATAAGAACCGTCATTTATTGACATTCGACGTTGCCTATTGCAAAATCGAATAAAAACTGCTATTGCGTGCAGCTGATTGATTACTAGAAGTAGAAGAAGAAATAAACGTATATTTACATCAATAAAAAAACTGCTCTTACTTTTTTCTATCACGGATAGTACAATACTCTTCAAGCAGTACGTGTTGTAAAGATTAAAATAAGCCGTGAATAAAGCTACGCATTCCATTATATATTATTCACAGTAAATTTTGTATTGCATTTTTCCCCATAAGTTTTTTGTTTTTGTGGGGATTACTTTCAAAAACAATAGGGATCGTAGAACTTGAATTTTCCTGAAAATTTAAAGTGGATCGGATTATTCGTTCTTGAGTTATCGTGTACTCAAAAATCGTTACATCAGACGACCGGACGAACAAACGGACTTTTCAAAAAAAAAAAAAAATTATGAAACAAATATATATCCAAGATTTTTTGTCTAGGATGATTTTTGAAAATTTTTTGAAGCTACCGTATAATATTCTAGCGCAGGCGCTGTGGATAATATAATAATAAATTATTTATTAAAATATCTGTAATACCTATGAAAATATTGTTTCATGTGACACGAAATGTTTGGTTTGATGATATATCCTAAAAAATAGACATTGAAATATAACGCATGATTATTTTTTTAGTTATTCCTATTTATTAATAAATAGTTTTCTTCTTTTTTTTATAAATTTAATTTATTAACAAAGAAAAAAAGGCTAGAATTTAACAGCACTAGAATGGTAAAAATTATAATTTTATTAGTTGTCTAGTAAATTTTAGTCAACTGAAACTAAAGTAATTGTAATCGACAAAATAATCATATGTAAATATTTTAGTCCTTTTAAAATTATCACTATAGTAGTACACTCTAGTAAAGAGAATATCGCCTTGTAAATTCGGAAACGTCGTTTCTGAAAAATGGGAACTTGCCAGAGACTAGAAATTATTCTTTTTTATGGAATTAGTAAAAAATAGCTTTAAAATGGCATAAAACTAATTAAAATTTTATTTGTGGGTCTTTTTATATTCTATACAACATTTTTTGTGCGTTTTTAGTTAAAATTATTCATATCGTGACCCTTTTTTTTTGTAAAAACAGGCTCTTTTAGTAGACCCTAAAAAGTATTACGCAATACTTGGACACACCCAAAAATAATTTTATAGTATAGTTTAAAGGTAGTACTATAGCATTTAATGCATAGTTGTTACAATAGTTGGTTTTGTTTGGGAAATAACGAGTGTTGAAAACTTCTTAGACCACTAGCTTTTTTTTTACTTTTGGCGAAAATAGCAATTTCTAAAATTTATGTATGAAATAGCTTTAAAATAGCATTAAAATAATTAAAGTTATATTATATGGTTAGCAATTCCTGACCAGGCCAAGCAAAGCTAGGTCGGTCTGGTTACTAGGAAGGGGCCGAGCAACCATAAGCCTCCTTACAGGGGTCCTTACGGGCCACTGTGGGCTTATGCGACACCTAAGCCTCATGCGGACGGTAAACGATCCGACCTGCCCTGGGTGTGGAATGGACGAGGAAACGCCCTACCACTTCATAGGGGAGTGTGAGGCTCTGGGCAGGCTCAGACAAGACGTCTTCGGAGTGGTAACACTATCGAAGGAAGAGATGAGCCTCCTAGCCTGGTCAGATGTTATGAACTTCATCAGAAGGTCTGGCAGATTCAGGAAGAGGGAGGATAGGCAGCAGGTTGAGTAGGTAATCTTGGGGCAGACAAAAAGGGCCATTGGGCCTACTTGTCAGGCGTCGGAGCCTACCCACCTTTTACTACTACTACTACTACTACTATATTATATGGTTAGGTTTAAGTATTATTTTACACCTACTGTGCCAACTTACCCAAAAAAAAAAATAAACTTTTGTTTGAACAGAGACTATAAGTTAAAAAGTGTGGCGTAATAATTGAAGGCACCCAAAACTAAAGTTATTTTAATGAGATAAGTTTTTTTATATTTTATGCTAACTTATACCCAAAAAGTTTTGTTTTAAAGGTAAAAGTTATATTATATGGTTAGGTTTAAGTATTATTTTACACCTACTGTGCCAACTTACCCAAAAAAAATTAAACTTTTGTGTGAACATAGACTATAAGTTAAAAAGTGTGGCGTAATAATTGAAGGCACCCAAAACTAAAGTTATTTTAATGAGATAAGTTTTTTTATATTTTATGCTAACTTATACCAAAAAGTTTTGTTTTAAAGGTAAAAGTGTATAAATTATAAGTAAAAACACGTTTTCTTCATTTTCTCCATATTAACATTTTGTTAGTTAGACCATTTTAGCTCCAGCTTCACCAAATGTGATAAGTTAAAAAATTTCTTACATTGACTTTTATTAGTATTTATAGGCAATAGCTCCCGGAATGAAACATCAACAGACCTAAATATTATGTCAGTATGTGAAAAGAGACCCTTGTTATAAAACAGGACAACTTTCATTCATCAAATAAAAAAAAAATAAAAAAATAGACAAGTTGCTTTTCATGTCCTAGAATACTAAAAATATAAATTTTATGAGAATTTTATTAAAATTTTATTTTATATAACTAGCCTCATTTGATAAAATACAAAAAAATAATTCTCAGAATTTCTTATAACACTGGTCGACAAAAAAAAACATATGCCTCCATTTTGTCTGATATATAATTTTCGATGTACTTTTTGATGCTGAACACGAATTTGACCTCCATTTGTTAAGTTGGTTCGGGATTCTGAGATAAATGCTACTGCTTCTTTGAAAAAAAAGTTAAATATCGTTAATCCAGACTTTGTTAATAAGCTTATCCTTTTGTTAATTTTTTGTAATTATCCCTTCAGTTAAGCCTTTTTCTAGCATATAAAGTGAAAGAATTTCTGTGTAACCTTCACTTGATGTTTTTCGTTTGAAAGTTAAGTAATTATTTTTATTTATGAGTTTTTTTTTAATATTTTTTTTTATTATTGTTATTTGTCTGCTTAATTTAGTATTAGTATACTAATTAAGTGTGAATTGTGTTATTTTGTTTTTTATTTATTTTTCTTTCGTTTGGACCTTTGTCTCAGTGCAAAAGCAACCCAAATAAGTTTTATTACTAATTGTTTTGTTAAAAATAACCAAAAAAGCGGGTTTTTCGAACTTTTTAAAACAAGGCTGTGGTTTTCCCTTATATAGGGCCGAAAACAACGATATTTAACTTTTTTTTTCAAAAAAGCAGTAGCATTTATCTCAGAATCTCGAACCAAACTTAAAAATTGGTCAAATTCGTGTTCAGCGTCAAAAAGTACATCGAAAATGTTATATCAGATAAAACGGAGGCATGATTTTTTTTTGTCGACCAGTGTCGACCAGTGTAATTTAACAAAATATTAAGGTCGGTATGATGAAAGAATTATTTTCCTTTTAACTTTAAAGTAGGTAATACAATTTTAGAAAAACATTATTATTAATGTTGGATTTTAATTAAATCTTTTGATCAAAGGGATATAATAAAGGTGGCAGAGTATTTTCTGTTAAATCAATCAATATTGTATCTTATTCTAGAAAATACCTGCCCAAGTTTGTTAGTTTTTGATTAGCCCTCTTATGGCGTTAAATAGATAAATAGCTTAAAAACATTGGTAAGAATATTATTTTATTATAATAGGCTAAAAGCAACACTGAATTTAATTTTTGATACTTATAACTGAAAAGGGTAATCGGGTGAATCCAGGCTTAATGTACACCCTGTATATATTACACTTTTAATTTGTAACTGTTATGTTTTATGTGTATTTAATAAAAAAGTTGTTTGGGGTTCCTCGTTCAGTATTTAATACTATCGATAATTTTTTTTTACACCAAAATTTGCAAATAAAAATAAAAATCGACCTGTCCTAGCATTTTTTTAAAGAAAAATTAATCGGATGATTTCAGACTTAAGGTACACCCTGTATATTATATGTAATATAATATGTATACCTATCTAATATAACTAAAATTGTAATATTGTATTAAAAAGTAGGGAAGTCACAAGTTTTTTAAATAAAAAATTTAATTTTAAGAAACAGAATATTGTACAGCAGGACCGCGAAGAGTACCAATAACAAGGTCAAATCTGGTCAAGTGATCACAAAAGAAAGATTTTAGTTCAAAGAAATTTCGACATAACTTTTTTAATACTTACTTCAAATGTCAATCCAAAAAGTTTACTAGGACATCTTTATTTCTTTCCGGACAACCTTAAAGTTTTGGATCAAAATAAAAATAGATATGTATATCTAGAAAAAAAGCGCCTTCTTATTATATGTATTATGGAGATAACTTTCTAGTATATTCACAGATATTTACAGATATAGAAGAGAAAAAGAAGCAAGTCGCTTGTAAAACAAGTTTACACTACGATATTTCAAAAACGCTTTGACCCAGTGACTTGAAATTTGGAACAAAGATTTTCTAAGTAGTAAACAAAATTTGTTCCAAATTTCAAGTCTCTGTGTCAAAAATTTCTTGAAATATCATAGTGTAAAGTTGTTTTGCAAGCGACTTACATCTTTTTCTCTACTATAGATAAATTTGATAATACTAAAAAGCCCAGCAAATGTTTCTATTATTTGTGTATCAAGTGAATATTAAAATTTTATCGACGAACAAAAAGCTTAGCTTTAGGGGACATGATGTCCCCTGACATACTTTATAGACGTCCCGGACATGTATAAAGTATGTCACGCTTTTTGACAATTTTTAATCCTCCCTCCCTCTTGCCACAAATTGTCACATCAGCAGTTATTATAGGCAAAAAAATATACTTTACATATTCTTAACACACTATAAACATCAGGTGCTTTAAAAGTTTAAATGTTAAATCTTGGTTGGGGAATAATGACAAAATCATAATTGTGTGATTAGGTGATTTTTATCTATGTAAAAACCCTTACTATTCTTGCTACTTAATAAATTAGGAAAAGTAATAGAATTACAGTTTAAATGGTATTATCGCATCTATTAATAAGTAGGGGAAGTCGGGGTTAACTTGGCCGCTTTTTTTCATATCAAGTTTTTGAAAAACCTGTAAACAATTTTCAAATATTTTCTATAGCAAAAGTTAGATTAATACTGTAGTTAGAACATATTAATACTTCAGATAAATATTATTTATATAAAAAAAGTTATTAACGATAAACCAGTTGACCCCACTGGACCAGTTAATCCCATAGGGCAGGGTTAACTGGACCACTACTCAGGGTATTGTAATTATTGTGAATAAAAACGATTTGAAATCAAATAAAACTTAATTCTAACATAAAAATAGACAACATAATATGTTAAATATCAGATATATCTGAGGGTTAACTGGTCCGGGGTTAACTGGACATGGCCCAGTTAACCCCGAACTAATTAATATTGACATAAGTTGTCCAGTTAACCTCGAACCAGTTAACCCGGAGTGACACCACTAAATAAAATCATAAAATTTTATTACTTTATAAGATATTAGAAGGCGAAAATTATGCAGAATAATTAATAAAATACTCAGTATATTAGGTACAATATTAGTCTAGATTCTGCTATTATAAATAAAAGTATTAATTAAAAAATAAAAGTTAAGGTAAATTCCCACTTTTCATAGAAAAATATTAACTTTCTTTACCACAACTTACACGTGGACAACACGGTCCATTACAATACTTTAAACAATGCTACTAACTAAATATCACTAGAATTTGCCCTAAGGCGCCAATACTAATAAAAAAGTTGATAAAATCCAGGTGGACCAGTTAACCCTGTAGCCCAGTTAACCCTGACTTCCCATACTTCATTTGCAGCTAGTTATATTTCCTATATATCACATGTAAAAATTTGATTTTTGTCCAGTGATCGAAGCACTGTGCGGCAGACTGTAAACAAATGTCAAATTAAAATGACCGCTTTTTAATCCAGTGTGTTTATTTAGTATTGAAATGTGTCAGTTTTATAATGTAAAATGGAAACGAGAGTTAGTTTGGGGATGGGGGATTAGTTTCATCGTTAAAAAAATCCATACGAATGGAAAAACAAAAAGCTTTGACATCGAATTGCATTTCGTCCTCGTAATTACCAGCAGTCAGCGTAAAAACAGTTTCAAAGCAGTAAGCCTGCGATTATTACACTCTTCGTTTAATTAGAAGTAAATCGTTAAATGAGGCCTCAATTTTTTTCCTAAATCATCTTATTAAATCATTCACAGCGCCTGCGCTAGAATAATATTATATGGTAGTTTTTTTTTTCTTAAACTTCGCGAAAAATCGAAACAAGCCGTAAAGATTACAATTTAATTCCATGACGGGATAGGGGAGGGGGCCCCTAACTGTAAAAACTGGTTGACAGCCATATGCGAGGCGATATAAATAAAATTACAAAAAATATTAATTATCTTAATTATAATTATAATTATTGATTAATTTTTTTATGAGAATGTATTCGCGCTCATTTGAGTCGGAGTTTTTTAAAATTATAATCAGTCAGTAATTTGTTTGTCTTTTTAAGAGAAAAGCTCAGTGCCTTTGGCTTATTTACCTGAATAAAAGTTAGTTTGAATGATGATTTGGGGTAAGTGAGCTCACTGATGCTGGGGTTGAATCGGTCATGGACTGGTTGAGAGCATTTTTATTTTTCTTTTTTTTTGGTGGTGAAAATTTCGTAGTCGTAATCTAGAAAGTTTGAAATTATGAAGACTGATAAAAGACATGCTGCGGCGAAAATTTATTGGCATTAATCTACAAAATTTTAAATTAGGGGGTTAGAGTGATCTTATTTGTCTTGGATAAAAGACATGATTACCGTTTTTGGGAAGGGCATGTCAAGATCTCTGTGAATTTGGGTATTCTTTATAAACTAGAGGCATTGAGGCATATTCTGAGTACCTTATTTTAGAAGGCCTGAAGTTTGGATAAAAGAGTTTTGTTGAGGGTATTTTTAATCCAGGATGGAGCTTCGTAAAGGAGTACTGGCTTTACGGTTTGGTTTTTTAGAAAAAGGTTATTCTTTATGGAAAGTGGCATTTTCTACCTATTAGGAGGTAGAGTATGAAGATTGACGTGTAAATCCCACGTAAGGTTTTTAGACAGAGTAATGCCTATGTATTTAACATGGTTTTCCTAGTTAACTTTTGGTTTAACTAACCTAAACAGTTTAATTTTGACATAGCCTTTTTTTTGCGCTGGCAACGTCGCAACGACGCGTCGGTGGATCTATTATCCAAGTTTCGCAACCCTGCAGAGTGGAACTTCAGACGAAGGTTTTTAAGAGCCTTTTCTAATTATTTATGTTTATGTTCGATAAGCACAGTAACTGTTATGAACTAAAATACAAAATTGTACTGTAAAATACAATGTAAACAAATGATGTAGCGGCTCGTTTTATATTGTTTTATATATTTAAAGGTGTTTTTTTATACACCAAAGCATTAAACCACGTACATTATTATGCTTATGACAGCATTTTCTTGTTAATTGTTTTTCTGTTTATAAATTATTGCCGATGATGCACAGTGATCGAATTTTAACTTAAGGCTCAAAACTAAATTGGCAAAAATTTAAAAATCTGTTAAAGGTTTATAGTTAGATATTTATTTATTTATTTATTTATTTTTGGTGTAGGTACATAGTCATGGAGATAATTCTTATATAACCCTATAAAGCCCTATATTTATATTAATATTAAGGTTTAACTAAAAAAAAAATTTAAAAATTATGTGTTAATGATTGAAAAATATTAATGTCCCCCTAAAACCTAAAATTCGTCACTGTGCGTTAAAGGAAACGGCAAAATTAACCTAAAAATTTGTGTATAAACATAATTTTTAAGTGCTTCATAATTAAATAATTCGAAAAAAAATGTGGTTGAAAATTTATTAATTAATACATACAAATCTGATTATACTTGTGAGGTATCTGTGAGGTATAAGTAACTTGGATAAAAAATATTTTAAGTTTTTTTTTTTTTAATTATAATTATTAAATTATAATTTATAATTATTAATTAAATGCAAAAAATACAATTTCCTAAAAAATACTTTTGCTAAATTATTAATGCGGCAACCGCATAACTGGTAAAAAAATGGTTTAACTTGGCATCTAATACTTTCTCAAAGTAAAAGAAGGTAAAAAAAAACAAAAATATGGATTTGGTCTTAGAAGTGAACTCTTCTTTAAAATGCGTAATTTTTGCTATAAAAAATAATACAAGTATATTATTAAAAAAGCTTTCTGACGACGCGACGTAGAACAATGGGATCCTACCCTCCAGTCAAGTTGTAAGAGAAGTATTTTTTATGTAAGGGCTTTCTTCCCGATAAATAAAATAGGCCTCTTTTTTAGAATTTCGATAACTTTCATTGTATTCGAGACATTCGGGTTTAAATTTAATTTTAGATTTTGCATGCTACTTTAAATTAAAGTATATATTTAAATACATTTTAATGAGGTACATTGTATAGGGGGAGGCCTGTACATGCTGCTTATTTTCATTTTAAAATTTCTTTCATATTAAATAGAGATTATAATTAAAAGACCTGATATTTTATCCCTTTCAACAGGCGCGTATCTAGGGAGGATAATGGGAATAATTACCCTCCACCATTAAACAAAATTAAGTTGAATTTCATTAAAGTATCGCACATATTTTGGAGATTTAAATTATATTAGGAATAATTAAATAGGAATTTCATTTCTGTTGGAGACAGCATTTCCAAATAACCTTCTTTTACCTGAATGAGTCACATCCAAAGCCATAATCCTAACTTAGCCCCCTTCCAATCTCTGTTAACCAAAATATTCGCCCCTCATCTATTTCTCCAGTAACAGTATATGACATACCGAGGTGGAATGTTTCATTTTCTGAGGGAAGCCCCGAAGGTCTGCTAATTCCCGAAGGACAAACGAAATGTTAAACCGAGGTTTGTATACTATTTTATTCACAACCATACCTGTTTTATTTACAACTATTTTCCTTCTTTTCCACTACACTACTAGAATTTTGACTCCATATTTAAAAGTTTAATTGCGGTGAAGTTTGTTAAAAATGCTTTTTGAATATAGAATAATAAATTAAATAGAAATAAATAAAATAAACTTTGTTTTTTGTTAATTAACAGTATTAAAACATTTATTATTCATTCAATATAAATTAGGTAATACATTTAAAGGTTTTTCTCTAAAAATTATTAGAAAAGAAATACCTCTGTTACTTCGTTAGTTAGCGATAGAGGGAGCATCTGTTTTGTCCACTACGGTTCGTTTTCTGTTTTGTGATAGCTTACATGATTAAATTAATAAATAAACTTTTTATTTATAGTTTGTGTAAAATACTAAGAAAAATAGGAAATGTAAATTTATACACTAGCTAAAGCCTAATAATAATTTCAATTACAGTAGGCATACACAAAAGAAATACACTGAAGTCCAAACCAAGGTAAAAAAAATATCTTGAATTTTTTTTACTTTAAAACTATTTTTGGTTATTTTTTATATTCATTTGGGTACCTAATACTGTAATGCATTTTTCTTTTTAACTAAAGGTCACGTTTAATTAAACCCCAAAATAGTAATAAAACAACCTATAATGTTAGAAGTAGTTACTGTTTATTTTTCATAAATTTCAAAAAAATATAACTTAAATTTATTTGTGAAGTTATTTTATAAAAATAAGCCATGAATAAATGAATAAATAAAAAAATAAATGTATTCAAAACTTTTTAATTTGAATTCAAGTCAATAAATTTTAAATTTTTGACAAGTTACATATCGATCGCGTAGAATGAAAAACTCGGATATTTTTTTGACATATTGAATTTTTAAACTGACATTGAATGTGAACGTCAATAGTTTTATATTATAGGGGAGATGAGATCACAGATAATTTTTTAATTACCGATAAATAAAAGCAAAACCAAGGTAGCTTCTTTAACGAATATTATATCCAAACTTTATTAAGCAAAGGCAATGTTAAAAATCATTGAATTTTTGCTCGTCCAATAAAAGTTAATTGAAATAAAATAGTTATTTTTGTCCTAAAATAATTGTAAAAAATACTTATTTCGCCGAAAACAATCGGGAACATTTTTTAAATATGCTATTGCGTAATACAGGGTAGGGTAATCATTCGAAAATAATCCACACCAAATACCTCGCAAACTAAGCTCAAAATGAAATAATTGTTAATTTTTATATTGTGCTTAGTTTACAAGGTATTTGGGGTGGATAGTTTTCAAATGATTTCGCAATAGCACATTTTAAAATTGTTCCCGATTGTTTTTGGCTAAATAAGTATTTTTACTATTTTATAATATCACATAACCTCTATTGGAGGAGCAAAAATTTAATTATTTTTAATAATTTAAAAATATTTTTTAGTTATTTTGGAACCAAAATAACTATTCAATACTATTAATAAACTTTTATCGGAGGGGCAATTATAATTTTTTAATTGCCATTTTCGTTTTCAGCGTCCAAAAATACCTAGAAAAAATAAAGTTTGGATTATAAAAAACTAACTTTATTTTTTTTTGTGATCTTGTGTTATCGATAAAATAGTTTTTTGTATGTATTTCGTAGCTTTGTAGATTTTTTTTCAGTTCACTTCTTTGGTTTATTACGGATTCTCTCAAGTTATGCAAGATTTTCATCCAAAAACTTTCCCAACCCGCGGGCCCGATAATCACCAAAAAAAAATTGAATCGGGAAATTTATAGTTTAAGTTGTGTACCGACAGACCTACAGACAGATTTTTTTACTTAAATGTGTTTTTGCATATAAAGCCATAAAACGCAAAAATAGGCAATACAAAACATGATTTTTTTACCAATCCAAAGACTGCTTTCCAGCTACTTCTCGGACAGTAGGTATTCCGAGATTTTGGTGGAAAGCAAAATGTAAAGCAAATTTGAATACTGACAAAATTTTAAGTAAAATATATTTATTTTTGAAAAATAGGGCTTACAAGAAAAAAATATGCACATGGTGATATAATCTCCCCTACATTTTTAAGTTTTGACAAAGACATTTAATGTCAGTGACAAATTTATTGAAAGCCGGTATACGAGCTTTTCATTCTACGCAATCGATATGTGAAGTTAGCTACAAGAGACTTCCCGACCAAGGGAGGAAAATGAGGTGTTTCTATGTTTTTAGGAAGTTGCAGTTAATAATAATTCATTTTCCAACTTTTATGTATGTATTTAATTAGCTAATTATTAAATGGTTGTGAAAAAAATGTTTAGATGTGCTCTTATTTCTCCATTGGGTTGACCCCAAATTATTAAAAACTATTTAATATTTTTTTTTAAATCATCATAAAAATTTAAAACACGTTGAAAAGCAAATGTGCATTATTTGGATTAGTGTAATTAGAATCAACGAGGCGTTGCCACAACTCGTTTACTACCAAAGCGGATTTTCTCTGTTAAAAAGTATATCGAACAACACTTGTTTTGGGAATACCTATGAGCACATAAGCTTATATGCCTTAACTAGCCCACACTAAAGATTATTCAAAAAGTAATCTACTCTGAGACTTTTTATAAAGTATTCTTTATAGTTAGCATCAGTTCATTATTTGTTCTTTTTTTTATACTTTACGACCTGTTATGCCTCCATGAAGGCAAAATAGTAAATAAGTTCCTTACTTAAAAGTTTCGACTTTTATTGAAAGTGATAGTTTACATTTAAAAATGTAAAAAATGATATGTAGAGAAAAAAAATGTAAAAAAAATTCTCGCCCAAATAGTAAACCAAAACTTTAATACTACTCCTTAATTTTAAACTAATGCAAAATAATAATTATAAATGATCCTGAAGATAATCTGGGTTACACTGAAAGAAATTACATTGAAAAGGTGTAAAAAAATACACTCTATAAATGTGTAAATTTTACACCTTTATATAAATGTACATCAACATTGATGTGACACTACACAGGTAAGGTGATTTTGACATAGAGTGTGTATTTTTACATCCATACCTTCTGCAACAATACACTCGGAGCTCAAGAAAGTGTATTTTTATAAACATACCTTTAGCAACAATACACCCGAAGTGTAAAAATCACACATCTGATGTACAAGCCAGCCAATCGCGGGCGTTAAGCTAGTCACGTGACTCGAGAAGCCAGAATTCCTGCTTTATAGAGTCTGGTGGCTGTCGACCATTGTAATTGTTTACGTACGTATAATTTTGTGTGTGCTAGATTTTTCAAAGAAATAATTGGTAAGTGTTGATTAAAAGTAAATATTTAAAAAGTGTGATTAATACAATATCCTTAAAACATACATTTTATAATATTTTACTTATTTAGGCGGTAACACTGGCCTGCAAATTTTGAGTTGTTAAGACTTGTGTATTTTTTCTGTTTCTATTTTATATTGGTACTTTTTGTAGCGCTGATTACGAATATACGTTTTATTTTTCTGTTGCGTAGTTTTTCCATAAAACACTATTCATAAATAGAAAAATAACAAAATGGTTATTCTATTTTTTTTTAATAAATTGAAGGGTTTTAGGTAAAAAGCATATTTACGCGTTGGTGTAAACTTTACACACTGGTTGTAAAAATATATATACACCCCATTTATATTAACGCTTCGAGTGTAAATTTACATCAGCAGCATCTGCAAGTAAATTACCCATGCACGTGGATGTAAAAATTTATCTCAGTGTAGGGGAGAGGCTTACACAACCGGGTAGTATGAAACAACCGGGTACTGGCCCATTTTTATAAACAGTTGCTGTCATCTGATTCGTTTTGTGTGTTCAATACGTTGTATATATTTGTGATCACGTTTTGTATATTTTTACACTTTGTTGTTTAGTGTAGTATAATTATAAGTACGACTGCTCCGATAATGATAATGAAATCCCAGGCGATTATCGCTTTGCGTCGCTCGACTTGTACATAGACTACTACACGTCGCCGCATGCACTTTTATGAATTTTAAATTCGACAAGAGTTACGAGCATGTTTTGCCCCGAGGGAAATTAAGCGGCAATTTCTAATAGACTAATGACCGCCTAATTGAAATTTCAGATGGATGATTCCGTATATCGTTCCGTCCGGGAAAATTGACAAGACATCTCCCTTTCCGGACCAATGCGTTTCGTTCGCAAAAAATTAGGTATACACACAAAAAATTAAACTGGACATATTACACGGTAAAGAATGATTGTAAAATAATGCAAAAATACCTAAATTTTGCTACACTTGTCTAATAGAGAATGACAATGTCTATATTTTATTTATAATTTTGTGTAAATGTTTGTAAATAAAGCTTTAAAGGGGGGTATCGTATTTTGGGCTAAACCGCATGCAACTATAAGATTTGAAATACCTATAGATACATAAAAAATAAATATTTTCTCCAAATTTCAGCGCTTTTTATGGCCCGGAACATTAATTAATTATTACGAAATTTTGACATATTATGTCAAAGTTAACATATTATGTTAATGCACGATTTGGAAACATTGCACCTTCAAGTGTCAAGTGCCATATCATGTCACAATAAAAAACATTGACTACTAGTTGGGGCCAAAGCTAATATGTGTTGTGTTGTGTTATGTTAACTGCCCTTGACTGTAAAATTAAAATATTTTATTGTTTTTTATTAATTTTTACGGATTTAACATACTGTAAAATACACAATGTGTATTCAGGCTAGACTTATCTGACTAGTTTCTTAGGTTTCAGTAAGATTATTGAGTTATTTTTAAGGTATTTATACAAATAACCTTCTAAAGCAATTTATCAGCCCCAAAGGTAATCCATAGCCTGCAGTCTCATGGGATAGTGTGGCTCCAGACTAATAATTTAATGATGCTTTATTTTCCTGATATAAACAAAAACTAGCTAATGAAAAAGTTTTAATTAATATTGTACAGTATTTTTACTATATATTCTAAATCCTAATGTTTATACATATACACAAGAAATCACTTTTTCAAGATGATAAAGAGTCACATTTAGCGTATCACGGTGAATGGTTGTTGTCACGTTCACGATAAAACGACATTTTTATCGAATTTTTAATAAATATTTATTTTATTCAATATAAACAAATAAACTTGGTAAACAGTTTTTCATCATTTCTTTTCATCATTTTGCACTTTTTAAATCATAAACATATTGTTCTCTGTTATCCCAAATAAAATTAAATTTATATTTTTACGAATTAAAATCGTTTTAGCTGCAAACCTTAATTTCGTTTTTTTTCTGTGTATCTATCACATATTTTCTACTAAATATTCAGCTGGCATTTTATAAATCTGAGCACAATTTTATGTCTATCTTTATATATAGGCAGTTCAGCGCACACTTACATTTTTTACTGTATATTAACGGAGAAACGTTTCTTTTCATAAAACCGGAAGAAAAATCCTAAACATAAAAAAGTTTGTCGGCACGTATTTTTTTATGTTAGGAAAACCCCACTGTCCGTGTTTTTTGTCAGTATTTTTATTTTACGACGTTTTAAGTAGCAATTTTTTAAAATGCTACAGCTCTTTATCGAGAAAATTACCCAACATGTACTGTTTTAGTATTCCCTTGGTGATGTTTAAATGTTTTCAATATAAAAATAATTAAATGGTTATAAGACCCTAAGGGCAAATTAGTTTAGTTTTTAATTAGCTGGTCAGATTATCTGACCAACTGACTTATAAATACAGTATGTTTCATTTAAATTGCATCCAATCCCACCAACCAAATTAATTTAAATCTGAGGACGAATTGGTTAGAGCCCCTCCCTAACAACTGACAAATTTTTCGATATTTTTGCTTTATAGATAGATAGATAGATAGATAGATAGATATTTATTTAATCCGTTTGAGAAATTTAATTTCTATGGATACGTCAGGTACAAAATTTACATTAAATATTACATAAAATTAAACAATTAAAAATTACATAAAGATTAATAAATAAAATAAGAAATACAATAAAATTAGAAGTCGGAAGCTGCAATACTACCACCATAGTACTCTTCCACCACGTAAAACAGGTTGTTTAGAAAATACGCTTTTATTTTGTTTTTAAACATATTAAAAGAATGACTTACTAATGATATTTTTATTGATATGATGATAATCAAAGTACCTGCAATGATTTGCACAGTTATTACAAGGTGGCCATAAGTTTTGCAATTTAAGTTTCCCTGATTTTTCTATTATAATTTTCCCTGATCAAAATTTATTTATTTTTCTGATTTCAGTTTTTAAGACCAATATGCGCAAAAAATTGAAACATGCTGTTTTTTTTTTTTTTGAATTGAGATTTTTTATTTTTATTTTCTCTGTAAAATGGGTAAATATTTTGGTTGAACTTTATGACTGAATACGTTTTTTAGTAATAATTTATTATGTAGACCAAAGATTTTTTTGAATTTTCCTGATTTTTCTCTGATTTTTCAGTTTATTAAATTCCCTGACTTTTTCCTGATATCTCTGAGCACCCTGTATTACAAAGTGAAACTATTGCATAATTGTGAGTAACATAATTAGTTAAAACCTTAAAATTTTACTTACGTTACATAGAATAACCCTTCCTCTGGATTTAAATTTGTTGTTTATTCCAGATATTGATCATTTTGCATTTTCATCTCCACAATAAGGTCTACTTCATCATATCCTCCTCGGAAGGACTTCCCCCATATTAATTTCCCTTGTGGATTTACATCATCATTCTTTGGACTATTTTAAATTCATAAAACTACTCGATGTTCCAATAAATTAAGTTAAAAATAATATGATATTTTCCACTTACACAGTTAAAAAATGTAAAATAATAAATAAAATTAAAATATAACTAATCCAAATGAATATCATATAAGAAAAGTGATATACACAAGAACATATTTTCTTATACTATATATTAAAATTTTAATACTAAAACACTAAAGATGTATTTAAACAATTATTTTTGTAGCATACTGTAAAACAAATATTGTAACATTCTGCCGTGTTAGTTCGACAAAGTTCAATAATAACAAATTGATTTCCTAATTTAAGAGATGTTTTATTTTGCGACCACCCATCCTAATTGATTGTAATACTATATTATATATCCATGGATATAATAATGGATATATGTAGCCATTATTTTTTCAAAAGCGTTTTTTGGATAGCAGTATTATTTAATAATGGGATCATTACGACACTCCCATGCAACAAGGATGTAACTCATAGGTAAATACCTTGAAAAAGGACACATATGGTGGTACTACTCAGATTTATACTTAGGCCATTTTAACCAAAAGTTTACCTAAAAACACTAAAGTAAGAAATTCTAAACTTAAATATTATCAGAAACAAACAATAAATTAACAATAAATACGTTTACAGTTAAATAGATAATTTTATAAGCTTTCAAATGATGTATCATATTACTTCCTTTTCTACTTTAATGAGTTCCCCACCCTTAAATAACAAAAAAAAAATATTTTAAAAATTTAGCTGTCGTGAAAAATGTCAATATATGAGTTACGGCTTTGTTGCTTGGGGGTATCGATGAGAAACAAAATCACTGTAACATTTTATTGAAGAAAAACATCATTATGCCTCAGTGTTTTTTCATCTAATGGACATAAACAAGATATATACCCCGTATTTTATGAGTATATGAGTACATTGTGAGTTTTATTAAATATTTAAAGAGTACGATATTCATAAGAGGTAAGCAGACTGAACGCTATTTTTGGCGATATTCGGTTTTTGTATGAAATTGGTAGTATGCCTTATTATAAGGCATAAGTATAATACTCGAACTAAATAAAGACAATATTGCAGCTGGAATAAAGACAATATTGCAGCTGGAAATTGTAAAATATTTTTTAATCCAAAATCTTCGGGCTGTTGTAAAAAATTCAGAATTTTGTCCCTGTTTTTTTTTCCTTGCAGTGGTAAAACACCAAAGAAATAAGAAATTACTGTTCAAAGTATTCCCACGTTATGATAAATACAATATGGTAGTCTTTTTACCTTTACTTTGCCCTTAAAAAAATAAATGTCCGGTTACTGTATAAGTAGATTTGGTTGTATGCTGACGCAATTTTTTTTTAACTCTTCTACCACATAAAAAGATTTGAATTTAAGATATATTTAAAATTGAGTACCTGTACCTACATAACATAAAAAAATGGCGGGTGCCAAAAATGGCCCTTCAAAAAAAAAATAATTGATTTTTTTATAGGTTAGAATAATAGCAAATCGAAAATATTTTTTTATAGACTATCCTTATAGTCCTTTCTATATTTCTAAATTTTAAGTCAATCGTATCGACATAACTGTAGAAAAAATAATTCGTGTCGAAGTAAAAAAAAATTCTGACCACCCTGGGGGTTGTTGGGGGCTGAAAGTCGTTCCAAAATTATGGACTCCCAAACCAGGGCAAAATTTCATTTTCCTAAATATAAAATATAATATTTCGCAAAAACTACAAAATGTAACTAAATTTTAAGAACAGATAAGGATTCAGCAGCTCAAAACCTATTATTAGGTCAAAGATTACATTACATGTTTATTTAACATTACATGTTTATTTAACCTCGTACTATTCTACTTAATTAAGCAATCCCCCAAGTCCAGGACTTGTGTGGGCTAGTAGCAGAGGGAACCACCGGCTCATACTGACTTTCGAACCAGTTTCTAGGGAGTGTCCGTTTCACTTATGGCCTTCGCCAAATTTCAATTATTAATTAACTGAAAAAGGCAAATCAAAGATAAATCCCTCTTCCTTGGTAAAAGTGTTAAGTTTAAGACGATGAAGCAAAAAAAGCCACCTAACAATTTTTTAAATTTTTACACAGAAGGCATAAAATACATCACAGAATCATAATCAGAAACAGAAACATTGGAGTTTGGACATTTTAGGTGAAACTTTTAAAAACTAGGCTTGCCTGCTAAGCTCAGTGTTCATTCTGAAAAATCAAGTCGATGGTGTTTATCTCTTATGAACCTTGTATTCTTTATTTGTGAAAGTGAAAGTTTTCGAATGAATAAACAAACGTTGAGCCGGTATTCTAATCAAACGAATATTAATAACGTTTAAAGTAATGTGAATAAATGTTTTCGGGTCTTTGTTTTCCTCATTATAATTTCATAGGGACTTTTCAGGGAAATGCGAATGGCATTTGAACATCGTTCTTTAATATCCCCTTACCAAAGCACTCTCTAAAACGCCGCACCCATATACAATGTGTGTATCGTCGCCTTCCGCAAATAAAGCAAAACCCCCAAAAAGCTACACTGAAAAAAAATATTGACAAGGTTTTAAACTAGAAAAATTCATTCCATTGACATTAATTACACAGCTTGATTTGCGAGACGAGGTACAAGGCGCGCAAAAAATCGAGTCCATCAGAAGTGTTTTCGGCCTTGGCAAAAACGATGTTTTTTAGACAGCCATGATAACAATTTAAAACTACTTTCCAAATTAAAGTATGCAGATAATGTACTTTAAGCGCATGGCTGAAAATTAAATTTTATTTGCATGAATTATTGTGAACCCTTAACCGGTATAGTCGCAGCCAGAGTTAAAAGAGACTTTTTTTAACAGCGATTATTTTTTTCTGGCACGTGTCAGACTTTTTTTAACAGCGATTATTTTCTTCTGGCACGTGTCAGACTGTTCGTCCAATCGGGATGTTGCATAATTTTAGACTCTGTGCACATATTTCTTTTTTTTTGTACTTTTTTTCTCTTTTCTAAATGGTTTTAAAATTTTCTTCTTACTTAAATATCAAAAAAAATCAAGCCAAAATAAACTTTTTAACCCCTTTTTAAGCCCCTCACCCCCAACAGATGGACTAAACTTTTGGTCTAAACATCGAATGTTAGTTTTTAAAAACAACACTTTAAACAAGACTTTGACGCTTGCTATATACCTTATTTAATAGCCCTTGAAATGTAGGTTTAGTGATATAAAAATTTAATTTTTGGAGTTTTGATCTTTTGATCTTATATGCCTCAAATAATATATTATATAGCTTAAGGGTATGCATACCCTTAAGCATAGATATGGTTTAACACCTTAAACTTGTTACTCATATAGTATAAAATAATACTATTTCGACCAGTTACCAGTTAATGTGCTTAAGGCAACGATATGCAAAGTTATATATTAAACCGGATCGGAGTCAAAGTTACAGACTTGCAGAAATTTTACACCTTTATGACGGGCTTAATTCAAGAATATCCGATGTCACATTAGCGCACGTGTGACAGTTTGAATTAAACCTTTTGGGCATCTAGTCTAATCTCGATTTAATGAAATTGCTTTCCCCAGTGTCCTTTCTCAGCTAACCGCACGTTTTAAATCGTCACTTTAGAACAGATCCCGCTATTTTATCCGCTCTAAGCAATAATTTCATTAGTTAAGAGATCTAAGAATTGTCGGCCAAGTAGCATTAAATTTACTACAAGTTAGGTACAATTAGGGGTGCAGCTCGCTAGCCCCCCAAATCTAATTAGCCCCCACAAGTGTATTGGACATTACTTAAATTTGTTTTAAAAAGACAACATATCACGGTGAGTTTTTGGCCGATTTTAGTCGACTTTGCATATATTTAAGGCTAAAAATATGAAAATCTATGGGTCTAACATTTTTTATTTAATTAAATATATCATAAATGATTTAAACGAGACCAGTTCAAGAAAAATTAGGAGGAGACAGACTTTAAAAAAGGGTTCTAAAATATGTTTGTAGCCAAAATTTCAGCTTAGTTGGATTTGTCTTGAGCTGGCGCATCGACCCTTTCTTTCTTGATTTTGAGGTCGATGAACCAGCTCAAGATAAATACAATTAAGCTGAAATTTTGCCTATAACAATATTTTAGAACCCTTTTTTAAAATCTGTCTCCACCCATTATTTTTTCTTGAACTACTTTTTAAATGTTTAGCCTTAAATTGTTACTTTTTATGTAAATAAGAAGAATATACAAAAAGCTATTATATTCAAAGTCGACTTGTATCGAACAAAATCCTACCGTAATGTACAGAGTAATTCAGAAATAAGGTAAAAAATTTTAAGGGGTGAATCTAGGTCTAAAAATATAAGAAAAAGGTTGGTCGGGAAAAGAGCCCTAAGGGAGCTTCGACCATCCTAAGGGTACATCTGAAAAGTAGGTTTTATCTAATATCTCTGGAACCCTGGGGGGGGGAGGGACGATGTTACTTTCTTGCCACAAACTTTTTTATCTATAGATTTTTTGACATATTATCAGGGGTAATATCATAAGTGATACTAGGTTAGGTATCGGTGGTTTTTTACATAAATTTTACGAATATTAGTCCCAATGACGAAAATGCAACGACTGCTTTAGCAGGAGTTGCATTTTCCAAAAACTGGGATTAATCTGAGTAAAATTTGAAAAAAAAAGCACCGGTACCTAACCTAGTGTCACGAATTGATATTTAGGGAGAGAATATCATTTATATTTAATACACATACCTCTTAATTATAACGTATTAATCCACAAATAAATTATATTTTATAAATTAAAAAGCAAACTATAAGCACGATTTTAGATTAGAGAAAAGAGGGGTAAAAAACCATCGTAGAGGTAAGGTATTTTCACTTATCAGTACAGCATACATAACTACGATGCGATATTTCAAAAATTATCGTCTCGCACAAACGATAACGAGAGGCCTCTCGTTATCGCCTCCCTCTCGCCTACCTCTCGCGATAACGATACTTATCGTTCCACCGTAAAAGTTGAATATTTCAGCCATCTAATATTAGTTAAATGAATTTGACTCAAATGTCACATTTAAAAATAATATGTCAAAAATTACTAAAATGCATATATCTTCGTAAAAGGATATTTTGTTGCATATATGTGACCATTATAAAAGGCTTTTATCTTTTTAAATCGTATCGCAAGCAGTAATTGCTTCAACATTGTCCTATTTTTATAGCAGATATGGCAGTTGCACTAAGTACTTAATTGGGCCTATAGTAAGGACGGTAGTATCTGACTAATACGAGGGGTAATTTAAAAAAAGGCAAAAGGCCAGAGCTGCTGTTAGTAGGATTTGAGTGATAAAAATCAATTTTAATAGTCTTTATATATTTTGCTTTCCCATTTTTACTTTCTAACAAAGAAAGTATTGTGATAGAATAAAAAGCAAACATTTTTTTACCAAAATTATCCTATTTTTTTCCTGGAACGTCGAGAAAAATCAAAATAAGCAAAAAAAAATATATCCGTCTGTCTGTCGGTCGGTCGGTCGGTCTGTCTGTCGGTCGGTCGGTCTGTCTGTCTGTCTGTCTGGTTGTCTGTCGGCCTGTCTGTCTGTCTGTCTGTCTGCCTGTTCGTCGTTATTAAAAAAACACCAAACAACAAAAAAACAAAACAAACTCCGGCACGGAGAGCTGCATTTAGGCGCTTGTATTAATCTGTATTCACCCGCTAAAACAAATTAAAAACACCAAATTTCGATTGTAAAATCAATTTCAATATTTATAATATTCATATAACGGTTTCAGAAGTATTATTATTTTCATAAAAGAGACATTTTAACAGACATTAATCACCAAGCTATAGCTTTTTTAACTTGAAAATGAAACCGCACGCAAAAGAAACAATTCAATTGTTTTTTTAGCGATTTGATTGGATAGCCATTTGTCATGGATAACTAGATAAGTAATAAGGCAGTAAAAAGAAATATTCTTTGCAATTTAAAATTAAGTATATTTTAATAATTTAGTAACTAACAATCGAATAAAAAATATTGTATAAGTTAAATTTCGATTTAGTTGGTTTATTACCCTCGGGCCGGCCCCACCGGCCGGCCCTCGGCTTCTAAAACCCTACTCAATCGAAAACCTTAACTTTTCGCCCTAGTATTATAAATAACTATTCTATTATATATATATACAAAATGTCAAAATGACACAATTTGAAAAAATCAAGAAAAATTCCAAATAATAATTTATATCAATTAAGACTATTACCAGTGATCAAAAAGCTTATTGTGAAGAATATGTAGAAACAATGCTGATAAAAATCACAGAAAAAACCTTCACGGAAGAAAATGTTGAAGTATAGGACTGTATTTTAAGATTGTATTTTATGCTAAATTAATGGAGAGCCCCTAGCACAAGGAAAGGCTTATTTGGGACTCTCCGTGCTACTGTATAATTTTTCAAATAAATAAAATTAAAAAAATTACATCACAGTATTTTCTTAAACTAGGAACACTGTGCCATTAAATGACCCAGCTGGCCAGATAAAATCCAGTTATACCAAATTATCATAATGTGCTCATAACGAAATATATCAGAACATTTTTCTAATCTATGTACGTGCAATGATGGTAAAATATGGTGGAAAATTATCAGTAGTAATATCATAAGTGCATGTTAAATTATCGATAATTTTTTTACTGTATTAAAAAAATATTTTGCTTGCCAATTTCCTTTAGCAAAATATTTTTTTATATACAGTAAAAGAATTATGTATAATTCAACATGCACGAATGGTATTTTGAAAGACTATTTCACAAACAAAATAAGGAAGTATATAATTTTACCATGTTTAATGTTGTTTCATATTTAAATTAAAAATTTAAGAACTAAACAACAATATTACTTTACAACTAAAAATCTCAAATTTGCCGGGTTTTTAAAACCACGATGTTCACTTGTTTGCGAATGTTACAAAGTCTAAACTTTGCTTGAGGGATATTTTATGCTTGAGATTATTCCAATAAAGAAGTTGTTATCATATATTTTAGCAATTAAATAAAAATCATTGCTGTTTTTGTTTAAACAGTTTAGTTTTCAACTGAAAAGAAATAAAATAACGGGTGTTTCCTCCTTAGTTTCCTCCCGAAAAAAAAAACAATTTGTGGTCGGTTTCTAATAAAGTTTGGCAAAGTTTTACTGGTACCAGCGCAGTCTTTTGATGTTTTGATTTCTGTCATTTAAAAGAATTATCTAATTCTTTGCTGTAAATATATTTTTAATAAATAAATGTTTAAATTAGTTTTGAGTGGCCTGTTTTTAATACCAAGATTCAATTAAATAAATTAGAATTTATGAATATCAGTGATTTAAAGCTTTTAAGATGGAAAGTGCATAAAATATAATATATTATCTGAAATTAATTAGGGTTCATACCTAGGATTTTTTGGTAATAAAATAAGCATTTATGCAGATGTATTTTTATATTATCTTGGACAAGTTTGTATTTGAGCAAAATCGGTTAAAGGAAAGGTGGGTAAATGGGGGGTTAAATTTATGTTCTGGTCGTATTTTTTTTATTATTTACAAAAGAACAATTTAAAAACCACATTAAAAGTAAAATAAAATTACACAAAAAAAGTTTATCATTATTTCGTCATCAAAATATGTTTATATAACACCGGCACACAAAAAAAAATTAAGTAGAATGTGCATTTGACCGGACCTACCTACGAATACGTATTTTGGTCCGCTGAATCCGAATTCGAGGTCAGTTTGACCCCTACACCCTCGAAATTTCGAGAAAACTTCGAAAAACCGTAAAAATGATGAAAATCGGCAGTTTTAATGATAAAAAATTTTTTTGGAACTAAACTAAGCGTGATTTTCATGTATTTCGATCCGCTGAATATGAATCGAAACTTTATTGAGACCACGAGCCGTTTTAAATGTAAAAAAATCACACAAACCCTCCAAAACTATGTCTTGTGTTTTTCACAGATTTCAAGTTATTTGATATATATTTTAGGAATTAAATCATGTTCAATCAATTTTTTTTTCTGTTATGAATGGTCATTTTTACAATTTTTTCGAATTTTTCCAGCTTTAGAGGGTGATTCGACTAAAAAAAATAAGATGCGAATTTAAGACATCAAAAGATATAAAATTTTATCTGAATTGGACCAGAAGAAGTTTTTTATCATGAAAACTATATTTTTTCGGAATTTTCGAGAGTTTTGTGTGATTTTTTCACATTTAAAATGGCTCGTGGTCTCAATAAAGTTTCGATTCATATTCAGCGGATCGAAATACATGAAAATCACGCTTAGTTTAGTTCCAAAACATTTTTTTATCATTAAAACTGCCAATTTTCATCATTTTTACGGTTTTTTGAAGTTTTCTCGAAATTTCGAGGGTGTAGGGGTAAAACTGACCTCGAATTCGGATTCAGCGGACCAAAATACGTATTCGTAGGTAGGTCCGGTCAAATGCACATTCTACTTAATTTTTTTTGTGTGCCGGTGTTATATAAACATATTTTGAGGACGAAATAATGATAAACTTTTTTTGTGTAATTTTATTTTACTTTTAATGTGGTTTTTAAATTGTTCTTTTGTAAATAATAAAAAAAATACGACCAGAACATAAATTTAACCCCCCATTTACCCACCTTTCCTTTAACCGATTTTGCTCAAATACAAACTTGTCCAAGATAATATAAAAATACATCTGCATAAAAAATTTTATGCCGCTAGCTCAAAGCGTTCTTAAGTTATCGTGGATACACACAGATAGAGAGACCGACATAAAGACAGACATGTTTTTTTTTTGTTGCTTATTTTAATTTTTATCGACTTGTGAAGAAAAAATAAAGTGATTTAAGCAAAAAAAAAATAGATATTAATGTAGAGATCACTAACTAGTGTGTGACATGATATCTTCACGTATTCAAATTCCAAATAGTCTAGGTACTTAAAACTATACGTGTATAGGCAATCATTTAAAATTTTGCACATACTAATTATCCTAAATCTAAGGTTAATAAACACTTAACTAAAAACTTAATTAAAATAAATTATTATACGGGGTGATCATTTAAAAACTATCCACCCCAAATATCTCACAAACTAAGTACTTACAATAAGAAAATTCTAAAAAAGGTCGATTGGTTTTTTTAAAGGAAAACCTAACTATATTATTTTAAAGGTTGTAACTTTCATCCGCTAACTCCCAGCTACCTCAATATTAGAATTTTAGACAGTAACCCCAATCTTATGGCGCCTCATTTGAAAGAGCTAAAAAATGCTATATTTTGGATTAAATAAAATTTAAATACACCAACCCCTTAATTTAAGAGTGGATGATTTTATTTCAAAATAATTGGTACAAAATATTCACAAAAATAGCTCAATATCTAAAAATAAATAGTTTCAGCTTAATTATGGGGGTTGTAACTTCTACATTTTAGCTACCAGCCACCCAACTTTCATTTTTAATACAATTCCAATTCTTGCAACACTTTACTTAAAGAACCCAAAAATTAAATCTTTTTGTACATAAAAAATACAGTTGAGGACAACGAGTTAAGGTAGACGTTGCAAAGTCCAAAATTAATTATTTAAATTTTTAAGGTAAATAAAACTACCCTAATTTTTTTATTACTAATACGCTATTTTTTGTAAAAAATCTTTCTTTAATGGTTAGTTTTTTACTAGTGAAAACCTCAAAATGATCAAAATTTGCGTTACGTAATACTTGAACGTTCCCTAATATAAAATTTTTGACAAATTTAAAAAATTTTAAGAAAAATTAAAAAAAATCATATTTTTGAAAAGGGACGTTTTTGAATAAAATCCCGGGGAGGTTTTTCTCTAACATCGGTGGGCTACACATAAAAAAATAATCAGTCAAATCCGTGACCCAAGCCATTAACCCTGTCTGAATCGGCACGGATATCTTCTTAAATGGAAATCACCCATAAAAACTTTTGAAGCATAATTTTATCTTTGAAATACTTATTGATTTAACCACGTAAAATTTATCAACAACCTACTTAGCTATTGAATAAAAATCAAACAATAACCACCTAAAATTTATCAACAACTTGCCTACTTATATAATGAAATCAAACAATAAAAAATTATCAGTCTTTACTTAAAATAAATCCAAACATGTTTGAAAAAATTACAATTTTCGTATTGTTTGCAGTTTTTGCATCAACTATTGCTAAAAACATTCTCGTCAAGAATTCAGGCGAAGACGTCGTATTCACATCTAGTTATGACCCAGAGAGACTCTATCATCTCCGCCAATCCGTAAGTTTTTATCAATAGTTATTTACTATTCACAGCGCCTGCGCTAGAACATTATTATACGGTAGTTTCAAAATTCTCAAAATCGCCAAAAAACTCCTAGACGAAAAATTCTTAGATACAAATGTGTTTCGTGAAAAAAAAAGAAAAACTTAAAAAAATTCTGTCTGTTCGTCTGCCTGTCTGATGTCACGTTTTTTGTAGACACGATAATTCAAGAATGAATAATCCGACCGACTTGAAATTTTCAGGAAAAATCAAGTTCTATGAGGGGAAGATCCCTATTGTTTTTGAAAGTAATCATCCTAAAAACAAAAAAGTTATTGGGGGTTAAACTTTTTAAACAATAAAAAAAAACTATAATTTTGAAAAAAAGAATTTTTCAACATTTTTTTGATTTTAGCAAAAAGAAAACAGAAAAAAAATAAAAAAATTGATTTGATTTTTAATTGGGTTTCAACCACTTTTTTTGTAAAATATTTAATAAAAATAAAATTTATAAAAATTTAACTATTTTTTAACGGTTCGCCAACTCTCCGTTGACTACGTCAGAATTAATTAAAATAAAAACAAAATGGGAAAACAAAATAAAAATGTAAAACGACACTTTCAAAAATTGACAATATAAAGGTAATTAAATAAGGAAGCGGCTATTTGGACGTCCGACGTCCACTAAGCTATTTCCATGCTCAGTATTCTCTTTTTGGTCGATTTTTAGGGTTTTTAAAGCTTTTAAGGTATTTTTCATCAGAATTGTATTCTCCTCGTTTAAATGGGGAAGCTACGCCCCCACCAAAAAAAAAGCAACAAACAAACAAAAAAACCAAAACAAATCAAAGAACTAGGTCACGTGACGTCGGACGTCAAAATAGCCACTTCGATTAAATAAACAGGTAAAAGGTAGAAAAAAAGTATCGTAATTTCACACTACTATAGTCCAGCCACACAACTATAGTTCACGGCCCCCAGGGTTCGGGGGGTAATTATTTTTAAATGTTTACAATTTTTTATGTTGGTGTATATGGGTAATACAGCAACACGTTTTCAAAGCTTTTTTAAATAAGCTGCTCGTGGAATTTAGGTGTGAAGCTGGACCATAGTTATGTGATTCTGGACTTTTTTATAAAAGATAAATAAAAATTAAATAATCCATCAATCCATCCCCCCAAAATCGTACAGAGACATTAGACCAGGCGGTATCTGTTTTGAGATGGGTGAATCGTATAACATTCGATATTTTTGGATGAATGTGTCCAGAATATCACTAAAAATAATAATTTCACTATGCGCATAAAATCAACCCTGTGCGTAACTTTTTATATAACAAAATGTTGGAAAATCGAGAAAATTTTTATGTTTTTTCTCCTTTTCGTGCATATATCTCTGGAACTGTTCATTTCAGACAAATATTGAAAAAGAAAAAAAGTTTTGCAATTGAATTTAATAATTATTATTATTAAAAAAATAGTAAAAATCACAAAAAAGGGTTAGAAAAATCGAGTTTTTTTGGTATTTTTTTTCGGATACTTAAAGTATACGTAGGACCTTCAAAATTGGCACAAAAAAACTTTATGGTGTGCTAAATCATCACACCAAATTTCATCAAGATCGGTCTGATAGTTTTTGCACAATAATTTTGCAATCCGGATTAAAAAAAAATAAATCAAATTTTTAAAATCATACAAAATTGAACATAAAGCCCTTAGATACTTGAAAATTTAAACACATATAGAAGTGAGTTCAAACTTTTAAATGATTTTTGAAAAAATAAAATCCGTTAATTAGGAGAGCCTAGGCACTTGTTTAAACATTTATCGAATTTTTGCGCTTATAAACAATTAGAATAACTTTATGAATTTTCAATGAATTTGTTCTTCTTTTAATATATATATTGAAAGTACTCGAAAAGACGCTTTCTTAAAAAAAAATATGATGATTCGTTCATTAGTTTCGAAGTTATGATCGTTCAAATTTAACCGCCATTTGCACTGAAACTGAAACCTAGCGAGAGATGGACACCTGACACAAAAAAACGGTATATAGCATTTTTATAGGGCTTAAAATAGTATATTAAAGTACTAGTTTCATAATATACGTAATAAACACAAAATTTTGTAAAAAATTAAATTTTTAAATCGACATTGACATTTGCACGCAAAACGTCAAGAGGTAGGCTTTTGTTTGTTGCCAACCCAACAGAAAAAAAAGTAGAGACCTCTTATGGGCCTATAAGAACACGCAAAATGCGTGTGATTATGACGCGTGTGAAGTTAGCGGCCAGACTTAGCGGCCATTATTTCCGAACATAGCCGAACGTAATAGACCTAATTTCATTATAAGTACTCGGAATAACAAAGGTAGTTGTCGAAAAAACAGCCCTTATACCCTTGTAGTTTCAGTGTAAATGGCGGTCAAATTTGAACGATCATAACTTTGAAACTAATGAACGAATCATCATATTATTTTAAAGGAAGCGTATTTTTAAGTACTTTCAATATATATTAAAAAAAACAAATTCCTCTAAAATTCATAAAGTTATTCTGATTGTTTATAAGCGCAAAAATGTTTAAACAGCTGCGTATGCTTTCCCAATTAACGGATTTTAATTTTTCAAACATCATTTGAAAGTTTAAGCTCTTTTCTATACGTGTTTAAATTTTCAAGTATCTAAGGGCTTTATGTTCAATTTTGTATGATTTTGAAAATTTGCATTTTTTTTTAATCCGGATTGCAAAATTATTGTGCAAAAACTATCAGACCGATTTTGATGAAATTTGGTGTGATAATTTAGCACACCATGAAGTTTTCTTGTGCCAATTTTGAAGGTCCTACGTATACTTTATGTATCCGAAAAAAAATCCCAAAATAACTCGATTTTTCTTACCCTTTTTTTTGATTTTTACTATTTTTTCAATAATAATAATTAGTTTGTCTATTTGAAACCAATTTCATTCAATTGCAAAACTTTTTTTCCTTTTCAATATTTGTCTGAAATGAACAGTTTCAGAGATATATGCACGAAAAGGAGAAAAAACATTTTTCCTCGATTTTGTAACATTTTGTTATATAAAAAGTTACGCACAGGGTTGATTTTATGCGCATTGTGAAATTATCATTTTTAGTGATATTCTGGATCCATTCATCCAAAAATATCGAATGGTATACGATTTACCCAAACATGGGGGTTTTAAAACAGATACCGCCTGGTCTACATTGGCAGGCTGCAGTTTCGAAGTATAGCTACTGCAGTCTACCTATATCACTTTGCACGACCATCAAGAAAACAAACGATGGAAAATTCAATTAATATTTTTATAATTTAGATTAAAATTAATTCCTAAGATTAATGAAATTTTATTTTCTTTAATTCGAACTCTTTCTTAATAATTGGTAACCAAACAGGGTTAATTTAAATCGAACAATTAGACAAACGTTCTTCTCCATTTAAAAGTATAACTGCTGATTCTTTAATTTTTCTATTTGTACTTGGATTCTCTTTAAAAACAATGTGGCTAGATATATCTTTTATGTTTTTATACGTTTTTAAAACCCTTCTATTCACTTCACTTCCATATATACATACACATGATTTTATATCCTAACAAAATAATTAAATATAAAATTTACCCCCCAATCTCCCCCCACTCATACAATATCAAAAACCCTTTTTTATCCACGTGAGTTAATTTAAAACAAAAATTGGGTTACGTACTCATCCCATCATAATAAAATTTTACTATAAAAAAAAAACCGTCAACCCCCCCCCATCACCCCCCTGCGGCTAAGTTAACTCTAAAGGGCCCTCTCTGTTATACCTACTTATAATAAACTTAGAAAGCTGAAATTGGATACACATGCTTATCTACCCTCAAAAAATAATTTAATATAAAATTTACCCCCAATATATATTTATATATATATACAGAGCGGTCCATTGTTCGTGGACATAAATATTGTATTGTTTGTTTTAGTTTTATATGCCTTTCTAATACGCATACGCTAATGTTACCGTAAGTTATAATTATTAGTTACTACTTTTTTAGAAGGTATTATACCTAAGTACCTATGTTTAATCTCTCTATGTTTATGTATATGTATATACGTATATGTGCGTGTATTATTTTATTGTAGCGTACCTATTTATAATTACTTATAATACTTTTCTGTTTTGTATTACTTATGTTGAACTATATTTCACATTGTATTATTATTGTATTTTTAAAGCAACCATTGTTATAGAATTGTCATATTCTTTTAAACAATAAACTATTCTATTCTATTCTATTCTACAGAGCGGTCCAAAAGTCACCCCCTCCCTCTTAATTTTTGAACCAGTTGAGATATCGACTTCAAATTTGGAACAACTTTTAAATAAGACAACTTAAAATATCTTTTAGCATATATTTAATACTTTCAGCTCTTAAAATGTGGGCAGGGGGCCATGGGGGCACATTTTTTTAAATGGAAAGGGGTCCGTGTAATACATCATTTTAAAGCTTATAAAATTCTCCATTTAATTCCATATTTTTAAATTTAAAAAAAAATTGGGTTTAAAATGGGATTGAAAATGGGTATTAATGTCAAAATTCCTCTAAAAAAAACAAATAATTTTTTTAAAATGCCTAATTTCATCATAAAAAAATGTTAATTATACTTTTAAACTAATTTTAGTTGACATAAATAAAAATTTATAAAAAAAAAACTTAAAAAATCGAATGTTTTAGCACAAAAAATTAAAAAATCAAAACCTTAAAAAACATTATTGAAAAAATTAAAATAGAGAATTTTATAAGCTTTAAAATGATGTATCACACGACCCCCTTTTCTATTTAAAAAAATGTCCCCCATGCCCCCCTGCCCACATTTTAAGAGCTGAAAATATCAAATATATGCTAAAAGATAGTTTAAGTTGTCTTATTTAAGAGTTCTAAATTTGAAGTCGATATCTCAACTCGTTCAAAAGTTAAAAGGGGGGGGTGACTTTTGGACCGCACTGTATATCCGGTGACAATATAATTTTACATAAAATCTGTTTCACTCCCGGATTGCTTCACACATTAATAAATTATAGCTAAAAACTTGAAAATAAAACTATATAAAAAACAAGTTTTTAAACTTAAAACCCTTCTATTGATTACGAATTATGTATAACTAAAAAGTAGAAAACAAGATATACCAATTTACAAAAACGAATTTTTCAAAAGAAGGGTTTTGGAAATGTTGGCAAAAATAAAGAAATCACAAATTCCTAAACCTTTCTTTTAAAAAAATCGTTTTTGTAAATTGGTATATCTTGTTTTCTACTTTTTAGTTATACGTAATACGTAATCAATAGAAGGGCTTTAAGTTTAAAAACTTGTTTTTTATATAGTTTTATTTCTACGTTGGAGATAAGCATTTTTGTAATTTAGTGATCATTAATAATAACTTTATTATTATATCTAAAATATATATTGATGTTCGAGTACGTAATATGTACATATTATAATAAATTAGAAAAAACCTCGTAAAAAAAGTAAAAAAAATGATCTATCCGAAAGATTTTTTTTTATATTTGCCTAAATTACTTCTTATGGTGTGTTTAAATAATTTATGACAAAAAAAACAGTGGTCGGAAATAAAAAGTTCAAGTATTACGTAATTCTCCTAGGGGGGGGTCATATTGGAGTGTTACGCCTATGTTAATGGTATAGGAAAATAGCGTTACGGGGGGGGGGGTCCAAAATGATCCAAATTTGCGTTACGTAATACTTGAACGTTCTCCAACGTTCTAAGTGGTTACTAATTATACATATTATATTATTATTATAGGAATCGGTTAAAATTTACGTACCGCAGTATTGGAATGTAACTATTAGTGGAAGAAGAGCAGATTGTAACTCACCTAACTGTGAAAAATATCAAACCAAAGCGGAATTCATTGGATTGAAATATTACGTTTCTATAGCTGATGGGTACAACCTTCCATTATACGTAAGTACCCAAACTTGAAGATAACTTCTCCTGAACTATAGGTACATTCTTACTTAAGGACATTGCATTTACATTTACATTTTTGTTTAACCTCGTACTATTCTACTTAATTCAGCATCCCCTAAGTCCAGGACTTATGTGGGCTAGTAGCAGAGGGAACCACCGGCTTTAATTGACTTTCGAACCAATTTATAGGGAGTGTCTGCTTCACTTACGCCTTCGCCAAATTTCAATTATTAATTAACAGAAAAAGGCAAATCGGCGCCGGTGAGAATTGAACTCACGCTATTTCTGGTCGTAAACTCGTCAAGTACGACGCGGTAGTCCACTACACCAATCCTCCAATTGGGGTTAAATCATAGAATGAATTATTTAAACAAGCCCACAGTGTTTTGTCAAGGGAAAAAGTTGGCCATTTGAGGTTTTGGTTTTACACCGTGCATATTTTTGTAGACAATTTTATCTTGAACAAATAAAGACCTAAAAAAATTTATACAAATATGATAGTTTTGCCACAAATGAGCAAACCCTGCAAATTAATATTACGCTTTTTATTTTTTTCGCGTACTTACTCTGCGATTAGGTCATTTGCATATCGATTTTTAAATGCCACGTATTTTTTTCAATACACCACTTAAACCATAACCAATAAACCAAATATCAAAACTCCCTGAATTATTTCCAGGTAAAGCCCATTTTATTGACCTGAAGACTGGACTATAACTGGAAATATGCCGGGTACTGGTAATCAACAAATATAATAATATTTAAAATTTAAATTTTCAGATATCTGGAGAAGGTAATAGCGATTTTGTTCCACAACCCTGCGAGAAAACTGGATGTTATCCCGGAATTTTAAAATCTTGCCCGGAAAGCAATAAAATATATGGCAAGAAAAATGAATACATTGCGTGTAAACATACATCAGATGTGGAAACTATATTTTCAGAAGCTTGTCCAGAAGCAAATACCGATATCAATAAATTGCATAATGTTGTAGAGTGCGGTGGACAAGATTTTACAGTAGAATTTAAACTTGAAAAATAAACTATTTGTACCTACTTATGTAGATAAAAAGTATAATAAACTTTTAGTTACAAAATTGTAATTTTTTGTGGCCTGAAGACTTGAAAA
>OY294049.1:13421289-13657342 GCA_958510825.1 Brachypterus glaber
AGGGCATGTAATCAAGAACATAGAACGGTTTAATTTAAAGTTTGACCCATGCATATAAATGTTTCAGAATATATTTATTGTTAACAGAATCAATAAAACCCTCATACATAATAATAATTTTGTGAGTATATTAGTTAAACTATAGTTAAATATACATATATACGTTTACTCTGAGAATTTGTTTTCTTAAGAGGGACAAGGATCAATTTTCAGATTTTTTCATGGTAGTTGGGGGTGTCTATGTACATGTAAATTTCTACTATCCTACTGTACATACACTTAAGAAGCAAAACTGAATATTCAGTTACAAATGGATAGGAAGCTAGGAAGTTATTATCCTATAAAATTGTACTTTAATTTTCGTTAAAAAAACGCAACATTTCATGTCCCACTGAATATTAAAGTACGTGATTTTAAAACTATAGTGCTTTTAACAACATTTAGAGTACAACTGTATAGGGATTAAAACTTCCTGTCCATTTGTAACTGGATATCCAGTTTGGACTTTTTACACTGTACTAGTTAGTACATAGTATGTACTAGATACAACAAATTTTTTGTATATTTCTAGTACAGCCATTAAGAGTTAGTGTACTTAATAATTCCCCCAAGTTAGGGTTTAAGGTAAATTTTTGGATGAACAATTAAGAAAGCATTTCACCCGGTCTGGAAACGATTTTTAGCTCAACTTTCATATAACCCAAGTTTTTTTTTTTTTCTTATTTTAATTATTTAGAGCTTTGGCATCTTTTTAAGACCAAATTTAAAAAATCTATCTACGCGTTTTTGAGAAAACGATTTTTCATACAAAAAAAAATATGACATATTTATTTTTTTTTTATATTCAGATTTTACCTTAAAAGTGAGATGGCTTTTTAGGGGAGCTAGAAGACGTTTAAGGGACATTTTTAGAATATTATTCACTTCATAACTCCAGGAACGGTTTTAATTTATTGACAATTTTTTTTTTAATGTAGTGTGCAACCATATAAACATGATCAATTTAAGACATAAAAAAATTAAATATTTAACCAGGGGCGACTTACAGTTTTACATATAAATTATAAGGCACCCATTATCTACTCCCCTGATCAAAAACTTAATTTAAATAAAACGTTAAATGCTTAAATTTATTGGTTTATAGTTCACTAAAAATTTCATGTTAATAAGTTAAACCGTTACTGATGAGATATGAAGTGATAAATATTCTAAAAATGCCCTTTAAAAGTACGCTAGCTCCCTTAAAAAGCAATTTAGCTCAAACGTCTATAAAAACTTTTTTCTCACTTTTTGTTGTAAAATCTGAATATCTAAAATTATTTTTAAATATATCATATTTTTTTTTGTTAAACAAATGAATATCGTTTTTCTCAAAAATGCATCTATAGATTTATTTAAATTTGGCCTTAAAAATATGCCAAAACCCTAAATAATTAAATTATGAAAAAAAAACTTGGTTTATATGAAAGTTGAGCTAAAAATCGTTTCCAGACCGGAGTGATTTTATTGCTGGCTGTAGACTTTTTTATTTAAATGCTCAATACCAGTGAGTCATGTCACCATAAATGTAAAGAGACAGGCATAGAGACCGAGAACTGATATACACACACCTACAGTGTACATGTTATTAGGGGGGATTTATCTTCCCAGTTATAACCATTACAATTCATATCTCTCTGAAGCTATGAATAGTTAGTTGTCAAGAAAGTTTGCTGCTGCCACACGGCATTAACATCTTCTAAGTGCTTAATTAACATGTGCAAGAACAAGAATGGATCTCTCTACTAACTACAATACGTTCAATCAGGCATATATACATACATGAAAATGCAAAACAATACCACCCCTCGCTGCACTTCCGATTCGAGTACCATTTCTGTGAACTTTGTGTAGGAAAGCAAATAAGGGTTAAACCACACTCGTAGATAGTTACATGGTGTAAATTACTTTTATGCCACCAAGAGGCTTTCAAATGCCTTCGCTTTTAAGTACTAAGTATATTTAATGCGACCAAAAACTCTCCTAAATTTCATGTAAGAATTCCCGCGTTTAGTTCCCCTAAAATATGTATTTTTTTATAAAAAAATAAACCAATACAGCAAAGATGCATTTGGTATTTTCGTTTTACACGTTTTGATATGGTTTTTACCAGATGACAAAAATAGGATGTACAGATATGAAATATATTTATAAAACGATAATAAATATTTTAAAAACAATTATTTTGTGTTTGATTTAAATATTATACTTGTACAAAAGAGAACCATAACCTAATAAAATAAAAAATTAATTAATATATTGGAGTATATTGCAAAATTAAAAAAAGTACTAGACCGAAAAATGTTATTCTTTTTTAATCGCTGAACATTTTTAACTAAAATTGCTTGCATTATATTAAAGAATAATGAGTTTTAAATATTTGTATAATAGAAATTTGTTTCTGATATTAACCAAACTTAATCGGAAGTAATGTATTGTAATGTAATGTAATAACTTTAATTTTTATAGTATCAGTTTCAGTTTTGTTGTAAAATAAGCAAGTTATCGCCCAGAACTGTCTAAAAAATACTACACTCACCGGCACAAAATTCGGAGCACCCAAAAAATTGCCATTTTTTAAATTCTAATATTTCGAAACCTACCTAATGGATTTGACTGATTCCTTTTTTGTTTCAAAGCTTAAACATTATCTACTTTTGTTTTTATTAAGAATGATTAAAAGAAGTATTTTTGTATTAACAGCAACAAAAAATGTACAACTATATTTTTTTGCCCCATCTTCTAGGACTTGCATGGTACGCCACTGCAACTATGGTATGCCACTGCAACTGTTTATCAAATTTTTAAAGTATCTCTTATTGCCGGAGTTAACGAATACGTTTTTTTTATTTTTTTTATTTTTTTACTTCTGATTTAGGAGATATCAGGATTTTACTGAAAGTTGTCATTTTTTCAGTTAACTCAAAAAGTACTAAATCAGCAGATTTGTTATTTTTTATTTGAAGCTCATGTCTTTTAATTCTTCTTCTACAGTTTCTTCATCCAGAAGCAACTGTCTATTACGTCTGACGAGGCTTAACGGTGATTTCGCAGAACTGCCGCCGGATGGAGTGACCCCATTTTTTCTTCTACTTAAGTTTATCAAACTCATTTTATATTTTTGATAAACTTGATTCGAAGAAAAACGTAACTCGGTTAAGCTTCAAATTTAAAGCACAGCATTATTCAAATCCATGTAGTACTTTTTGAGTTAACTGAAAAAATTACAACTTTCAGGTAAATCCTGATATCTCCTAAACCAGAAGTATAAATATAAAAAAATAAAAAAGAAAATCTTCATTAAAACTGCGACAATAAGATACACTTTAAAAGTTTGATAAACAGTTGCACTGGCGTACGATCCAAGTCCTAGAAGTGTGGGCAAAAAAATATATTACATTTTTTGTTGTTGTTAATACAAAAATACTTTTTTTAACCATTCTTAATAAAAACAAAAGTAAAGAATATTTAAGCTTTAAAACAAAAAAAGAATCAGTCAAATCGATTAAGTAGTTTTCGAAATATTAGAATTTAAAAAATGGCAATTTTTTCGGTGCTCCGAATTTTGTGCCGGTGAGTGTATAAGTATTTTTTGATGGTCGGTGTTATTTTTTAAAAATTAAAAGAAACTCTAACATCAAAGAATTTTTTTAAATGGGAAAAAACAAAGACGCGAATATTCTTTAATTCAAAAACGTTTTTTTTTTCGTTACTTGGTTTCCATTGCATCGACGAGATGGAGAAGTGGAAATTTGCCTGTGCCAATTAAAAAAGCAATTAAGATAATAAAAAACAGTCGGGACAAAAGGAAAACCCGCAAAAGTGGGTAAAAACCTTTAAAATAATGTCAGTTCATCAACGCTCTATGTCGTTGTCGGTTTCCCAAAGGATGCGAAGGAAAACGACTAAGATAGGGACAGGGGAGACTTGGTCAAAAATAGTAAAACAGGGGCATAATTTCGCACTCGTAGTAGAGGAAACTGTCGCCAATCGAATCGTCCCTAATTATTTTTTGCTGTCTCAAAACAAATCTTTACTCATCCCTATTTTTCAGGAAAAATTGAGCTATTGCCATGTTTTTTTACTTACAAAACTAACAGAAGTGGATCAACGATGCTGATAATATTTCTTTAGTTGCCAACTTTTAAGTTGCAAAGTTTATATAAAAATATATAACTTGGAATGTTTTATTTATGTCTATATTTTATAAAAATTACTTTATTTTTGATTTAGTTACCTTACATTTTATAAAAAACATCAAAATACACGGTCTTTTTCTTATGAAAACGTAAAACAGTACAATTTTACTATTTTATATGGGAACATATCAAATCTAATTTAATTTGCAAACTGCCCTGATTTACACAAGAGGCTTGCGTTTTAGGCAACCCATTAAACAGCTAGGTATTGTATAATATTTTATTAAATTAAAAGACCAAGAAAACTAAAAGTAAAAGAAAATCATATTTCCTGTTTAACATACAAAATTTTTATGCTATTTTTTGCTTTTTATGCTTTCTTTGAATAAGTAATAAAAATTAGAAAATGTTAAATTAAAAAACTTTTATTTTTTCAGGATCGTAGGAAAAATATTACATAACTCGTTGGAAAGTGTATTTCGTACACTCGTGGGGTTTCCTCACTCGCCTGACTGCTCGTTCGTAAACCTTCCCACTCGCGTGAAATATGTCACTTTCCACACTAGTTATGTAATATACTTTTTATAAGCGTACGTTTAAATGACATACTTTTCCTATACCACTAAAAGTGACGTAATGTTGTTGCTATTATAGTGCCTTAAAAAATACTAACGAACCTAAAAAATTATGAAATAATTGTTTAAATTTTAGAATTACTTATATAATGAACAAAAATCAAAAACAGAGATTTAAAAGACATATTGTTATATAGATCATAAATAAATAAAAGCAATTAATTAATTGTACTTAATGTATGACAGATTTTGTCTTGGTAAGTGAAACCTAAATTTATAAACATTAATCGGAATAAATTCAGTTATGACTCATCAACGTTGAAAATAAACGGAATAATTTTGCCGAATTATGGGGAAATTTTTATAAAGGTCACTAAATCGAAACATTTGACGACTAATTTTTTACACATAACAATATTGAATATACATATTAACTATAAATATGTAAATATATCGGTGTTTTTCGAAGAAAATAAAAATGTAAAAATTTAAAACCTCGCGTCTACGATAGAATCGTCGCGGCGCGCCGCGGCGCCTATGCGAGCACTGGAAATTCGCCGATGACTGTTTATAAAGAGAATAAATTAAATAGTGATTTACTTTGTCTTAAAACTTTAACATTATGGTAATCCCGTTCAAAAGGACCAAGTTTAAAGTAATTCCGAGTAATTCATTCACTAGCACTTTTTTTTATGCTATATGCTAAATACTCAAGATTCATTTTTGCAGGATATGCTTATATATAATAATAATATATAGTAAAAATATTATATATAATATTTTTACTTTATTTATTTGTTTAGGGGTCGTCCATAAAATTCGTTACACCGTTAGGGCGAGCGGGGTCAGTCATTTATGACGAAGTGTGAAATGGGGGATAGGGTGGTGCGAAAAAATTCAAATTTATATTTTCGATTCTCTATACCGTGGAAAAGTTGCCTTAGGTGTATAGTAGCATAAAAAAAATATATATCAAAATCGGACAATATCTTCCGATCGCGCAAAACGCCCAAAGTTTTTTAAAAATGACGAATTTTGCAGTTTTTTCGTTTTAATTTTTTTTTGGGATTTGTATTTTTTTAGAGCTATAGTGCTAAAACGTTTGTACTAGTACTGAATAGCCTGCAAAAAAATATCACTGCTTTTAAAGCATAGGAAACGTTCAAGTATTACGTAACGCAAGTTGTACCAAAATTCATACACTTCATACTCCGTTTCTCGCTTTATTATTGATTATAGAGATTTCATATTTTGGCTACCCCCCTAATAGGGGGTGTGTTAGGGGGTAGCCAAAATATGAAATCTCTACAGCCTTGAATAACGCGAGAACCGAGGTATGAAGTGTATGAATGTTGGTACATTTTGCGTTACGTAATACTTGAACGTTCCCATATCTTTCGATCGCGCAAAACATATTAATAAAATATTAATATTTGTAAAAATTGCAAATTTTTAATTTTTTCGTAATTTTTCAAGATTTTGTTCAGATTTTTTATTTCTTAATGCTACAGTGCCTAATGGTTAAAGTAGGTATTTCTATATTATCTAAAATCACCTAAAAAAGTGTGACGTATTTTATGGACGAACCCTTACAGGTAAATAAGGTATTTGTTTTTAAATTAATATTTTTTTATAGTTGACTGACAAAGAAAATATATCTTTTATTTTTGTATGTTAGTGCGATAAAGAGATTATATTCCCTAGTTATATTTTTTAAGGTTACGAGCCACAGTGGTATTAAGCATTACAAAAGCAGAAGCTTTGCTACATAATTTTTAAGCTTCGTGTTTAATTCTTCTCAAAGGTTTATAACATGTTTATGAATATTTTTTTTCTACTTATCAACATGATACATTTGAATATTCATACTCAAACTGAATAATACACAAAAAAAAAAACAAAAAACAGGTGATCTTTTTTTACCCTTGCAGTCCATAAAAAAGTTCACTGTCGAGATAAAAATTAATAGACCTCGTTATGAAGTAAAACTTCATCAAACCCAAAAATGTGCAAATTTGTACCAAACTACATAGTGTTTTTCCTAATAAGTGGGTACCTCGTCTCCAAAAAGAAATTTGTAGTAGTTAAAACAGACTGGACGTTTTCTTTTTAAAATTACAAGGACAGGAATATAATATTTAGCAGACCAATAACACAGAAAGAAAAACGGTTAATCATTTAAAAGCTCTGTTTTTTTAGTTGGTTCATACAGGCTCTAGGTTCCCCTCAATATTCTGCAGAGAATTGAAGCCGGTGTTAATGACTTTTTCATTTAGTGGTTGCAGATTGTGCGAAAAGATATCGCGCGTCGCTGACTATCGCTTTTTTTTTCATCTCGATTGATCATCAAAACCGGAAATTCGGCAAGCTGACTATGTCAATAAGACTATTCTCAAATCTCTGTTACTCAAAATAATACTAGAGATGATTACTGCCTCATGTTTGGCAAAATATAACTTTTTTCTTTTGGAAGTGTCGATTCGAAATAAAGAAAAGATTTATTTAGAATAAAACCGAGAACTAACATAGATATATGCTAATGTTAATTAAGGGGGACTTAAAGAATAATTGGGCCAATTATTCTAAAAAAAAAAACGTGACTAAAATTTAACATTAATTTTTTATTAAATTATACTTGGAAAACTCACACTGAATGCAAAAAAATATTATTTGTTTACACAAGCCAGACAAGCCTTTTTAATTTGTTCATTTAAATCAGTACAAATACATTTTCCAACTAACTCGCATTTTTCAACTTTGATTTTATTGCACCGCAACTAAAAGTGACGACAATGAATCGAAAACTGTGTAAAAAATATAGTTTCTGCCCAAAATTAAAGTAACTGCAAATATTAAAGTGCCCTGTAATGCTACGAAGAGCGATATAACATCACACTCACATGTATGTGTTTTCCCCGACAGAATCCAAAGTGAAATATATATTCTTTAATTAAATGGCGAATCCCTCTTTTTATTCAGGACCTCAGGATATTTTATCTACGAATATCATGCAAAGCAACATGTTATACATTTTATTTTTTGTTAGGTACTATCTCACCTTTCCAGTCCGACAATGAATCGAAAACTGTGTACCACAATAATTAGTTGGTCTAAATGACCCGATATTGCCGGCGTATGAGATACGTTTCTGCCATAGAAAAAATATGGTTCATGCCCAAAATTAAAATAACTGCAAACATTAAAATGCCCTGTAATGCTACGAAGAGCGATATAACATCACACACATGCATGTGTTTTTTCCCCGACAGAATCCAAAGTGAAATATATGGTCTTTAATTAAATGGCGAATCCCTCTTTTCATTCAGGACCTTAGGATATTTTATCTACGAATATCATGCAATGCAACATTTTACACATTTTATTTTTTGATTTTTTTCAGGAATAAAAGCTGTAGTATATGTTATAAAATTAGTTGTTTTCTGTGCTTATTTTGCATAAAAACCCTAGCGGTTTGTAATTGTTGTATATATAAAACATTTTGTTAAAAAGGCATTACAAGGTTATAATACTATATAGGTTGATTTAGAAACAAGATACAAAATTTTAAGGGGTTATTCTAGGTCAAAAAATATGAAAAAAAGTTCCTATAAAGGTTGGTCACTACACTATCGAGTTTTTGCACATTAATAAAGGCTAACATTTAATGTAATTCTTATTTGGTTGGTTGGTAACATCGTCCCCCCATTTTGTCCCTGGTTAAAATTACTAAATAAAAATTACAAAAAGGATAACCCCCAACAATATTAAGACATGTGCAAAAAATCGTCACTGTAATTTATAGGGTCCCAGAGATATTAAATAAAAAGTACTTTTCAGATGTACCTTTAGTAGTGTCGTGGCTCCCTTAGGGTTTATTTCCGGACCAACCTTTATAGGATTTTTTTTTCATATTTTGGACCTAGAATTACCCCTATTTCTAAATCACCCTGTATAATAATAATTATAGTAAATAACTATAATAGAACATTAGTTCTACATAAATAGTTAAAAAATATATTTATTCATTTATTTATGTATACTTTAAAGGATCCTAACTAAAAGGTTTTTTTTATTCCTATTCAATTAGTTTAAATTATAATCTTATAATAAAGTTACTTCATATTTTAATAATACTTACAATGTACACTAAATATAAATGAAAAAGTTCGGAGAAATAGCAAAATTTTAATAAAATTCTTACTTTACATTTCTACGGGTACATTTAAATACGACTCAAAAAGTCTATCTTATAAGTTTTCATATTCCATTTCTTAGTATATACTTTCTAAGAAGATATTAAATATTTTATTCTGTATATTATTTACATATTTTCACGAAATTTCTGCTATTGGAATAAAGGTTTCCTTTCTTCTCTTAAATGCATTTGTTAACTTAATTTTACCTAGAGACTTGAAATTTTCAATATAGTCTAAAAGCTGGTGACCATTTTTATTTCATTATTTGCTCCCAGCTGTATTTTATATATGTCTTAAAGTACATTCAAATTAAGTTACTTGCAAATCGGCAGGTCCTGGATCGGGTTTCTTTGGATGCTAAAAGCCTCGAAAAGGTGGTGAAATGGGGTCACCGAAAAATATATTTTTAACTTTCCGAGTCAAACAAATTACATTTATTACAATTAGATCAATCTATTTTCTCAGTTTTACACAATTATTCACTAGGCTAAGAGTTATTAAAAGACTTTTTAAAAACTTTATCTTTATCTCTTTAATTTTCATTTAATCAAAATGTCATTTCATAAATTCTCATTTCTTTAAAAAATTAGGTATCACCTATTTTAAAGGCACTTTTTAAAGACTGTTCTCACCCCTTGGCCCCAGAATTATTGTGTTTAACTATGAAAATAGCTTAATCTGAACGTATTAAATGAAATATGTATGACTCGGCAAGTTCAAAATAGATTTTTTGCTAGCTCATGTCATAGCTTTTGGAGCTTCTAGCATACAAAGGAACCGGATTCAGAGTCTAGCAATTCGAAAATAGCTTAATCTGAATGTACTTTAAGACATATATAAAATATAGCCCGGAGCAAATAATGAAATAAAAATGGTCACCAGCTCTCCGAGTAATAGGGATACGTAATTTAAATGAGTGCGATTTCCATAGAGAGTATAAACTAACGAAACCTATTTATCACCATTTGTCTCAAATCCAAGTCACCCTTTGAGTAAACTGGGACTATATCAAATTTTTCTTCAAATAAGGGTTATAAAATTAATTAACTTAAGGTGACTTCCTTGCGTCTCGATGGGTCGTCAGGAGCAAATGCCACCGCGAGTAGTCGGAGAGCTGGTAATTATTTTTAACACGTTGTTTTCTACCAGCTGAATTTTAATTTTCTATTGGCGACTTAATTGACCAAAACGGTACCGACCTTGGAGGTGGTACACCAATTTTTTAAAATTTGATTTGTTTTAAGTGCTGGCATATAATAATCATAATCATAATCATAATCTTTCATAATCATAATCTTTATTGGTGCTAGCACAATTACAAAATTGCTTACACAAGTCAGTGTGTGAATAAATAAATAAATAATTTAAAAAAATAAAAAAAAAAAATAATATACAAAAGCCTCACAATTCCCCTAGTTCTTGAGGCACAACCTTCTGCAGAAACTCCTCTGCGCTGTAAAAGGCTTGAGAAAGTAGCCATTTTTTGATATAGGTTTTAAATGGGTTCAAAGGCAAGTCTTTAATATTTTTTGGTAAATGATTGTAATAGGCAATGCCATAGTAGTTTGTGCCATTTCTACTGGAGCAAAGCCTCAGAAATTCAATTTTTATTTTATTTTGAGTGGTAGTGCCGTAATTATGATAAAAACTATTTATGTTGTATAAGTGAATATTTTCATGTATGTAAATTAAGCAATGTAAAATATATAGTGATGGCAAGGTTAAAACTTTATATTCAATAAATTTGCTTCTGACATCATCCTGATAGCCTATCTTACCTATGATGCGCATGACTTTTCTTTGAAGTCCAAAAATTCTTGACATACAAGAGGCATGACCCCAGCTTATCAGACCATATCTCATCTGAGCTGAGAAGAGCGCATGGTATGCTGTTAAGAGTATATTCAAGCCTACTGTACCAGAAAGCTGCCTAATTAAATACACATTTTTATTTAATTTCTTTGCCATATATTCAATATGTTGAGACCAGGTGAGTTTTGGGTCTAAATATACGCCCAAAAACTTTGCCTTTTCAGGATTTTCAAAATTTTCTGTCAGTCTGTGGGTAAACAGCACTTCGACAGTTTTGGTTTCGTTGAGTGCTAGGTGATTTGCACCAAACCATCCTTTGGCATTTGAGAGTGTGTCGCGCATGCCCTCCTGGAGAATACCCAAATTTCTATTTTTTCTTAAAAATGTTGTATCGTCTGCGAAAAGTATCGTGTCAGTGTTTTCCACAGATAAGTACAAATCATTTATATATATTAAAAAGAGGAGTGGCCCAAGGACAGATCCTTGGGGCACTCCACTTTCAACACTCCTTGAGCTAGATTTTTTATTATTAATTACTGTGTACTGTATTCTATTTGACAGATACGATTCAATGAGCCTACAACTCATGTTTTTAAAATTTAAATGTTTCAGCTTCTCCAGAAGTACGGGATGCGACACACAATCAAACGCCTTTTGGAGATCGCACAAAGTCACCCCAACAAAGTCCCCATTTTCCATAAGTCATAGCGACTTTTTAGAGACTGTTTTTATCCCCCGGCCTGCAGAAGCTATAAAAATAGCTTAATCTGAATTTAATAAGTGAGTTTTTAAGGTTTCCATTTTATCACCTAATTTTGGGCTTCTACACAAACGAACCACCTAAAGATTTGCTATGTTTAAAGTTCAAATATTTAGAAAAATAATTAATGGATTTGACTGATTCTTTTTTTGTTTTGAATTAAAATCATTCCTTATTCTTGTCTTTATTTATAATAATTAAAATATATATATATTTGTATTATTAGCAACAAAAAAATGTACAACTATGTTTTTCTCCATCTTCTAGGGTTCGCATGCTAAGCCAGTACCTAGAGTTTCTTCACCCAGGGGCAACTTTTTGTTGTTTGATACTTTTGTAAATCAGTAGAGTTGTTGTTTATTTGAAAGAAGTCTTTTACTTCTTCTTCTAGAGTTTTTTCACCCAGGGGCAACTTTTTGTTGTTTGGTACTTGTTGAGTTAATTGAGAAAATTACAAGTTTTAGGAATATCCTAAAATCTCCTAATTCTGAAATGAAAAAATAACAAATAAAACAAAGAAATATTCATAGTAATGCGGTAATAAGAGAGACAATTTGAAAACCAGTTGCAGTGGAGTTTGGACTTTTTTCCCAGAAGATGGGGCAAAAACATTGGTGCACATTTTTTGTTGCTGTTAAAAAAAAATGCTTTTTATCCTAAACAGGATTAAAATCCTTTTTTCTTGCCTCATTTGCGACCGAAAAGTACTTCTTTTCCTGGCTAGACTGTAAAAAAATAACAGAAATTATAAATAGATAGCGCAAAATGTTTAACTTTTTAATTTTTAATTAAAGAAACCAATTATTTTAATATTTTGGGTCATTTAATTCAATAGGTAAGTATGTAACCTGTATACCGTTTTTTAAAATTTGGTATCTGTTGTTTGTTGATACATATTTGTGTAATTTTAATTCTTAATTTATTTTTTAGTTTTTAAGTTTTTTGTTTCTGTGTCCATTTTACTATTTTGTGCAATTTATGTCAAAGCACAGACGATGCTCAGCTCTGGTGATGGATCTATAAAGATCTAAAAGGCTTTGGCAAATATTATTTTTAATTATACCGTAAATACAAATTTTGTCTTTTCAATCATTTAATTAAAACTTAATAATAATGTAGTTAATATTTTAACCCGGCGTCTGACACGTGGGGTGTCACAAACCCCAGAGTCCAAATATTACTCCGTAACTATTTTATTTTCGCGCCAAGCGAAGACAGCGCCTCAGTACCTTTCAATCGCTTTTTACTTTGCACAGTGTAGCATGAACGGCAGTATGAATATTGAAGCATTAGAGGCCACGTCCTTTTGAAGTCGCCTGGGGTTTCTGACACCCCACGTGTCATAGTAAGTAACATTTATTTTCCTACAACCTAGCTAGTAGTTAGTGCCTATTTTCCACCCATTGCCTATGACAATGGTTGAAAAGTGAAAATTAGTTGATTTTACATCTGCTGTCAGAAAATGAGTAAACGTGAAACACATAACCTTAAATTGACAAATTAATATTTTAAGACAATTTTTGCGTCTTTTGGATGTTTAGGTCGTAGAAAAAATAGTATACGGACCTCGACGCAAACTATTTCAGTGAACTTCGAGAGATTTTTTACTCGGCTGCGCCTCATAAAAAAATAAGCACTCTCTTGCACTGAAAACTAGGTTCGCGTACTCGGTGCGTAATATACTATTATCTTCCTGTTTCTCCTGTATTTTTCAGTCATATTACGATTACTTAAAGTAATTTATTTTGAACCCTACCTATAATATTTAAAAGTTTATAATTTATGTTATTCATGTAGATCTTTGTTTGGCAATTTTAAACGTTATTTTTTTTAGTTAATAGGAAACAAAAAGCTTTCCTATTTCTTGTTTTTTAAATTTGATTTATTTTTGTTAACCGATTAAAAATAAACATATATGTATTTAAGATTTTTAAAATTATTTTTAGGTTAATATATTGTATAACTCAAATATTTTACTACATTTTATATAAAATTTATTAAATAAAGCAAAAACGGTCCCATTTATTGTTGGGGTTTATTATACCCCACCTGTCGTTACTTGTAAAACTAAACCACCTGTCAGACGCCGGGTTAATAATACTGTACCTATTTATATCATTTTTAGTACATTATATTCAATAACCACTTATCATTAATTTCTTGACATATGTGCCAAATTCTCATTGGGTCACTTGATCTAGTATCTCATAGATTTTGTACTTTTTTATATTATTTTTTGTGTAGGAAAAGAAAAACATGTAATCCACGCCGGAAAAGTGGTTTTCTGGGTCTCTGAAAGTGGTCAAGCTCGACAGGTCTCGCCTGTCCATATCTTTTCTCGACCCAGAAAACAATCACTTCCCGTCTAGGATTACAATATACTATTTCTATCATTCCCAATAAATTCAAAATCGGGAAAAGAATCAGTCAAATCCATTAAGTAGTTTTCGAAATATCTGGCTTTAAAAAATGGGATTTTTTTAGGTGGTTCATACCGAATGAACCGAATCGAGAACTGGGCGATTCAGCCGGGAGAAAATGATTTGCTGAAAATTTTCACCAGCTCTTAGACTAGAGAAATAGATGGCGAGGCATTCAAATCTAAAGCAAAAGCAACATGTCACCGCCACCTTTACACAAAGCACAAATACATTCTCCTTAATTAGTTTATCCAGCAAATGCCCCATCTTAAATATGCTATCCAACAAGTTCTAATCAAGATAATTAATTATCCTTATTTTCTTACATTTATGTGCATGAATGTCATTTCAGCGAAACGGCTTAAATTATAAAAAGAGAAATGTTCATAAAAAATATAACAGAAAAGTACCATTCCATTGTCACGTTTGCAAAACGTTTGGACTTTTTATAGCACCCTAGTTTTTTTGAGATTTTTTTTTTAATTTTAAATATTTTTAAAAAATTAATTTTTAATATATTATACTAATCAATTTTCTTATTTTTTATGTTTTATAATTAAATTCTACAAAATATTTAAATTTATAAATATTTTATTATTAATGATTTGAACCACACACAAATATAAATTTAGGTGTTTTTTTTTTTTTAATTATAATAACTATGTATTTATGAAACTTAAAATGAATAAATTGAATTGAATTGAATTTACAGACTAATTATAAATAATTATTTATAATTTTCATCTAAATGATAAATAAGTATTTATCATTTTCATGTAAAATTTATGCACAAAATCCCGTATAGCAAGTATTCTACGATCAGACTCACAGCTAATAAAACTCTAGTCATCCCAAAATATATACTATTCACAGCGCCTGCGCTAAAATAGTATTATACGGTATTTTCGAATCTTCCAAAATCGGCAAAAATCGTCCTAGACAAAAAATTCTCGGATACATGTGTTTCATGAAAAAATAAGAAACTCCCACCCGTCTGTCCCACCATCTGTTGTCACGTCTTTTGTGGGCACGATCACAAAAACGAATAATCTATGAGGGGAAGATCCCTATTGTTTTTAAAAGTAATCGCCCCAAAAACAAAAAAAAGTTATGAGGGCTTAAATTAAAAAAAAAAACGATTAACGTAACTTTTTCAGCAAAAAATACTTTTATTATAGGGATCAATTCTACCAGTTTTGAAAGTAATTCCCCAAAAACAAAAAAGTATAGAGGGTTAAACTTTTCTAAAAAATGACAAAACTATTTTTAAATTTTTTCTTTTTTTAAAAATTTTCGTTTTTTTTTTAATTTTTTTCGTAAATAAAGATCTTATTAAAAAAATGTTATTTTTTTGTTTTTTTTTTCTAAAATTTTTGTTTCAAAACATTTCTTTTTCAAGTATTTGGGAAAAACAAACAGTATACTTACCACTTATAAGTGTATAAATACGACTGTATTTGGGTACCATTTTGTGATGACATCAGTCAGAATAGAGAATAGTGGATTTTGCTGGTTAACTATTTTTTATCATGAATATTTATTCCAGATTGTAATTTTGAACAGAATGACAAAATTTACAGCATAACTTAAATTTATTATTGCCATACGATAGATACTTTCTGCAGAATTTTGCCGTCTCAGCAATCTGCTGCAAAAGTGGTTATGGGAGGGCAGTTTTCTTAAAGTCAAGGAACCACACAAAGAAAAAACAAATAGTTCTACTTATAAAAAAAAACTATAAATATTATAGATAAAAAATATCGATGTCGAAATACAGTCGGTCAAGTAAGAAAGTGTCGCCTATAACGTGTAGTCGGTAAGAGAGATCCCTACTTTTTTTTTCGGGGATATACTTTACTTCCTGACCGACAATGCTTTGTACATAGAGACCTTTTCTGAACCTTATTTTTAGTGACGTTTTAAAACATGAATGCTACGTTTACATCACGGTTCGAGGCTGTCTTCCTCTTTTTACACCCGAAAGTCAAAGACATTCGTCAACAAGTGGGTGAAACGATACTCGAAAACGAAAAATGTGGACGACTTACCAGATCGTGGCTCAACAGGAAAGGTGTCGGCTAAACACGAACAAATGATGTTTTCGCGGAATCCTCAAGTAATCCTGCGCCAAGGGGCAAAAAAAAACTGATGCAGAAAGGTTTGGATACATCACATGAAACAATTCGTACTCCTATCCAGGCTCACTACCTAGCGAAGTACAGAGAGAAAAACGCTTCACGTGGGTCAAGGGAGACATCGATCGAAACTGGAGCAAGTTATTTTTACCGATGAAGCTTCCTTTTGGGGTTACGTTATCACCCCCCAGGCCTGAACCCACCAACCGATTGGTCCAGCGAACACCCTGTAAAGATTCATGTTTCGAGGGGTATCTCGAAAAAAGGTTTTGGATTTTTATTTCTCTTTACGTACTAAAAAGCTCTTATACCGACTGCCAAACGTTGGTTTGGCGATAAAAATAAGCAGTGGATCCTCCAAGAGGACAACGACCTCAAAAATCGCAGCAAGTTGTATAGCCAGTGGAAGAGGACCTCCGACATCATCACGCTGGATTGGCCGTCCCAATCGCCCGACTCAAACCTCATTGAAATTGTGTGGTCATTCATTAAGCATAAGATTCGCGGGAAATGGTATAAACATTAAAGCAGCTATCACGAGAAATTCGGACAATATGGAAGTCTTAAGAAATATGCAAAAAATCTTATCAAAGTATGTCCCGACGATGCCAGGCGATCATTAAAGCAAATGGAGACAAGTTACTAAGTTATTTGCATTAATCTATCATTCATTAACTGTAATTAAATGTAAAGAAAAGAATAAATATATTCTTAAATAAACAATGCGAGACACGCTCTTACTTGACCGACTGTACTATTAGGTCGTCGTATCGATAATTTACAGTTTTTGAGTCATTGTTATTATTAAAAAGTCATAGGTAGAATATTAAAATATTATTCTAAACTTTAAAAACAGCGTGCAAAATTACATAATTTACATAACAAAAATACCTACTTTCAGATACGATTATTTTGGTGTAATATTAGGAAATTTGTGTATTTTTTTACAAAAAAAAATTAATGTAATTAATAAAAAGTTTTTCATGTTGTGTGCCCTAGATAGGGAAAGAAACTCCTAGTACGCATAATAAATTTAAACTAAGCTGTAATTTTACACTGGGTTTACATGGTAGTAGTTTTGGTGACTTTCCAGCCTAAACCAAGAGTTAATCCTGCTAGTAGGAGGTCTACACAGTATAAAACCATTAACAGTAGAATCTGAGGTACTCGGTTTCTGAAGATAATGGACTTTGTTCCTTAGAAATGACCATAGCGGACTTTATAAAGCTTTATTTTATACTGTTTTAGAATACATACATAAATTTTGGTCAGAGATTTAAAATCCATTTATATAAGTAGTCTATCAATTCTAAATTCAGAAAAAGTAGTTGCAGATATATTTGGTTTGGATTATTGTCTAAAAAAATATAGTGCAGTGTATTAAATATCTGTCATAATGTGCCAGAACAAGAATTCAGTAATAATAAGTGTTTGACAAATAATTTGTCATTAATCAATACACTAATATCTATGCATATTTTTTGAGAAAAGAAGATGCAAAAAACCTCAGTAATACTTTTTTCCGAAACGGAAATCACTAGACCGTTTCTGTAAACGGATTTAAATTCTCTGATCAAAATTTATATAGAATAAGCTAAAACAGTATAAAATGAAGAACTATTAAGTGGACTGTGGTCATTTCTGATGAAAAAAATCCATTATCTTCCGAAACCGAGCACCTCATATTTTACAGTCAATGATTTTATAATATGTAGACTAACAGGACTAACTGTTGGTTTGCGTTGGCAAGTCACTAAAACTTAATTTGTATTTAAGATTAGCGTGATCTAACACAAATATCATAAAAACTTAAAAATAAATTAAAAATAAAATATTTTTTCTATGTGTATTTCACGCAAATAAATTTCCCATTTACCTAACAGCATTTGGCATGAATAATAAACACTTTAATCAAATAATTCCTTCTCTGTGTGTATGAACACTGGAAGGGCAGTTTTCTTCCAGTCGAGAAACCATGATCCCGAAGGAACGCTTTGTCACGCGTGAAATTATTCGGGAACGTTGTGCTGAACGCACGCAATGCGGTCGCTACAATTTGCACATCGGAGGAGTTCAACATGACTTTCTGACATACACAACCAGAAACTAAGAAAGAAAATGGAACCTAAACTGTAAAAACTGAGCAAAGTTAATACTGTAATTCAGTTTTGTGGGGCCAATAATTATTTAAATTATAATCAATTCTTTCTTTTGTATGTCACACTTTATGTATATTTCCGTGACTCGACTTGGCCTTTCTGTTACGAATTTCAATTTCCAATTTTTCCTTTTTTATATTATTCACAGCACCTGCGCTAGAATAATGTTATACGGTAGTTTCAAATTTTCAAAAATTTTCAAAAATCGTCCTAGACAAAAAAATTCTTGGATATAAATTTGTTTCATGAAAAAATAAGCATTTTTTTAATGTCCTTCTGTCTGTCCGTCTGATTTCTTGAAATTTTTAGGAAAAATGAAATTCTACAAGGGAAAGGTCCCTATTGTTTTTAAAAGTAATCCCACCAAAAACAAAAAAAAAAACAGGGGGGTTAAACTTTTAAAAAAATTGAAAATAGCTGAAAGAAATTTCCGATTAACGTAACTTTTTTAGGAAAAATTACTTTTATTATAAGAATCAATTCTACCAATTTTAAAAGTAATTTCCCCCACAAACAAAAAAGTTATAGGGGTTTAATTAAAAAAAATCGAAAAAAGCTGAAAGAAAATTCCGATTAACGTTTTTTAGGATAAATTACTTTTATTATAAGGGGCTGTCCATATATTACGTAACGTAACGGAATTTAATAAATTTAATGTTTATTTCCTAAGCTTGGCAGATGTATTTTTATTTCAACATAAATTACTATTTAGTGGCCCATAATACCCCTTTTCACACAAAAATTGACAAAAATATGCATATTTAAATAATATTGTAATCAGTAAAAAAACTGTTGGCATTGATATTAAAAAAAAATCTTACGGCCCTGTTCTTGCGTGATCTTGCCGATGAACCATCGGCGATGATACATTTTCGCGCGGAATGTGTACTCACAGAACACCAATGTGTGTACTATTTTGTGTACCTGTGCATAAACAATATACGTGTTATATTATGTTAATTTTTTTTGAAAAATTGCGTTACGTAATATATGGACAGCCCCTAATGGTCAATTCTACCAATTTTAAAAGTAATCCGCCCAAAGACAAAAAAGTTATGAGGAGTTAAACTTTAAAAAAAAATTAAAAAAAATAAAAAAAATAATTTAATATTCTAGAAAAATTCTAAATTTGTCGTAGAAAAAATAATTTATGTTTTTAAAAAATTCTAGGAAGTAAAAGGAACTGACAAAAATTTCGTTCTTAGTAACTTTACATAACCCCTTCGGCCCTTGGTTGGCAAGGGGGTGTTGCTATCTTGCTATCATATTTTTATTTCCATTCGGAAGGAAGTTAATTTGAAAAATGGCCAAAGAAACTAACTAACCCCTTCAGATTGAGCATTATTTCGAAAGGGAGAACTGATTTTTAAATTTATGAATTTAGCAGGGTAAATATGATATTAAAAAAGGTAACCTATCTTTTAAAAGAGTCAGCGTAGGATTATTGTGTTCTTTTTAAATAAAATGGTAATAACTAGAGCTCGGAAAAAGGTATTCATTTAGAGTTCACAAAAATTTAAAACTTATTTTTAGAGTAAATAGTCACTTTAAATTATGTTTTGCCAGGTTTCCCGCAGAATAGGGAAAACAGAAAAAACAGGTAAATAGTCAGGGAATTGAAAAGGGTCATCTGGAAAACCTGAAATTTGGCTACTTTTTGCCTAAAATACAAGGAATACAGGGTGTTCCGTGAGGAAAGGGAAATATTTTAAGGATGTATTCTAGAGGTCAAAATAAGAAAAAAGTTCTTATAAATAAATGGTACCCCATTTGAAGGGGCGTAGCTCCCCCTTTGTGGACATATGTTTATGGGAACTTTTTTTCTTATTTTGACCTATACATCATATTCTTTAAATATTTCCCTTTCCTCACGGAACACCCTGTATATTAAAAATCTTCAAAGAACAGGAAATTTTGGTTAAAAAGATTTTATTACTTTTTTTATTATTTATTATATTTTGTAATTTGTACATATTGCATGTTCAAGTGGACCACAAAACTTTAAATTCGTATTTTACTCTTAATAAAATATGGAATTTTCTTATCTTCTTTATAGAAATCCGTTAAAATAAAATACTTATTTCTTATTTTTTTAGTTGTATAAAAATACATCAAAAAAATAATGATATTTTTTACGTTTTACACAGTGAATGTCATGAAGGAAAATCGAAAATTTAATAATTGTGGGAACCGTGTTCACTAAATTTCACATTTATAAAAAATTTCAAAAAAATTATTTAAAAAATATATTTTTTGAAAAAAAGGAAAAATAAAAACACAAAAAATTAAAAAAAAAATAATTTTCGTTTTAAAAGTTGCATTTTTCATGTTCTGAGATACTCACCTTGCAATAACAGCTTCGACACAGGGGCGGATTTATTTCATTTTAAGGGGGGGCATCCATAAGGAAAAAAAATGCGCATTCACCAAAAATATAAATTTGAAATCCGCCCATGCTTCGACATGTCATACCGGTTAGTGAAAAGTAGTTTTTCAAGTATTTATTTATAATTTTTGCTAACCCCGGTAAATAAATACTTCGATCGAATGGTAATAACATTTACAACTATTACAAAATTTTAATAATTAATTTTTAGAAAAATAATACTTAATTTTATTTCACTTTCTTATATAATTTTATTAAGCACTCACTTTAATAAAATTATTTTACGACTTGATAAAATTTACTATAAAAACAAAAATTTAAATTGTTTAAAACCATAGGCACTTTATTAAAATTGTAATTTAATTATTCAGGAGTAAATATTCCATCATTATACTTTTTATTATTTTATTTTTCCAGTCATCGTACAAAGTGATATTGACAGGCTACGCAGTTTCGTGCTGCTGGCCCTTATCAGTACAGGGTTGACCGAAACTGCGAAGTCTACACTCTGTACGTTAAAAAAAGGACTAAACTAAACTAATAGATTGCTGGAATATTTATTTATTCAGAACATTTTTCTTCCTCTATATTTCTTATTTTATTTATAGCAACATCATAAACCATTTTAATTCTATCTTTTCCATTAAAAAAATCTAAGTGGGCCCAGCGTTTATTTTCTACCAAATGGAGACCACATCTTGAGCTTGGATTTATTATATTATATGCCATAGTGGCTCCCTAAAAGTATTTATAAAAATATTTAAGCTTAAAAATAATGTTAAATAGGTAAATAGTTGGTATTTAAAAGTGTCAATTAATCAATTTTTCTATATACCAAATGTCCCAACTCTATTTTCCCAACGATTTTACCGAAAACTTATAAAAATAATCAAATTCTGCGAAAACCATCTTAAATAAGAAAACCTATACTATCTTTTAGCATATATTTGATACTTTCATCTCTTAAAAATGTGAGCAGGGGGCATAGGGGCACATTTTTTTAAATGGTTAGGGGGGTCGTGTGATACATAATTTTAAAGCTTATTAAATTCTCCATTTAACTATATATTTTTTATTTTTTTTAACATTTTTTTTGGGTTTAAAACAGGGTTGAAAATGGGTATTTTTGTCAAAAATTTTCATGACGAAAAAACGTAAATTATACTTTTAAACTAATTTTAATTGACATAAATAATAATTTACAAAAAAAAAACTTTAAAATTTGCATTTTTTAGCATAAAAAATTAAGGAATCAAAACCTTAAAAAAATTGTTTTAATCATTAAAAAATATACAGCGCAAAAGAGAATTTTATTTACTTTAAAATGATGTATCACACGACCCCCCTTTCCATTAAAAAAAAAACTCCCCCCATGCCCCCCTGCCCACATTTTAAGAGCTTAAAGTATCAAATATATGCTAAAAGATAGTTTAGGTTGTCTAATTTAAGATGGTTTTCGCAGAACTTAATTATCTCTTTTAGTTTTCGAGAAAATCGCTCGCTGGGTAAATACAGTTGGGACTCCCGGTATATGTTACGGTAAAAGACGATCATTCGGCCAAACAATCAGTGTATTTTTTATATAGTTAATAATAAAAAGTTAAATGGATTTTTTACTTAATTTACTTCTCTGGTTTGGTTCTAAAAGGGCCGATGTCAGTTTGTCAATAGCAGCGTTTTCAAAATATTCTATCAGAGTTAACATGAAAAAGTTATTGAGACATTGGCACTTTTAGAACCAACATGGTTCAACCACAGCCACAGAATTATTTCCTTGCATTTACCTCAGATGATGCAAGAAAGTCATTTTCTCCTACGATCATGGACACTGGGACTTGAATATTTTCAATTTTATACCACATATGTTCAGTACTATTATACACCTCTAAATTTTTTTCTGGTCCATAATCTAGAGCTCTAAATTCACCAGAACCCATTATTTGCATATACTGATCTACGACAAGATAACCTATGGTGTCGTACATTGTCCTTAATAATAATGGAAGTTCTTTCTAAAACAAAATATAACAAAATATTTAATTTTTGTTTGCTGTGTAGAATAAAATAAAAACGAATTTGTATCTCAGCATATATATGTATTTAAAATAGGCCTAGCTCTTTCGATCAAAAGATCATCTTCAGGGCTTAGCTCTGAAAAGTAAGATAACAAAAATTAGGGGGCTATGAAACTAAGGTTAGGAATAAATAATAAATAAGTAAATTTATTCCTAACCTTACCTTCATAGCCCCCTAATTTTTGTTATCTTACTTTTCAGAGCTTAGCCCTGAAGATGATCTTTTAATCTGATTATCAGCTCTGACGAGTAAGTACCCCTTGTAAATTTACTTATTTATTATTTATTCCTAACCTTACTTTCATAGCCCCCTAATTTTTGTTATCTTACTTTTCAGAGCAGATCTTTTGATCGAAAGCGCTAGGCCTATTTTAAATACATATATATATATATGCTAAAATACGAATTCGTTTTTATTTTTTTTTTAATATAAAAAGCCCAGGGCCGGACATAAGGGGGGTATTGGGGTTGTGACACCCCCCAAAGTTTCTCCAGTCGGCAAATCTTTGAGAGTCATTCGGCAAATTTTTGTGGTGGTAACTTTTTTTTTTCGTCATCAAAACTTCCGTGAGGGGTAAAGATTTTAAGATTTTTGGGCGCCATTTTTTTTTTAGGGGTGCCAAGTTTGGTAGAAACCGCCAGGTACAAAGCTTTTTCCTGGAGGGTATTTTTCGGGGTGCCAAGTCTGGTAGAAACCATCAGGGGCAAAGCTTTTTTTCTTGATGGAATATTTTTGGGCGACGTTTTCTTTTTCGGTATTTTCTTATCCTTATTCGGAATTTTTACCAGTCACATCCCCCCAACGAAAATGCCCTGAACAAGCTTTGAAGATATGTAATGCTACGCATTCTATTACATATTATTCACAGTAAATAGTATATTGCATTTCCCAAATACCAAAAAATTATTTTCAAAAAAAAAATAAAAAGATCTTTTTTGAAAAAGGAAAAATTATTGAAAAAAATAATTTTCTTTTCAAAAAAAAGTTTTCAAAAAAATATTTTAAATTTTATTTTTGCGAAAAACGAAAAAAAAATAGAATAAAAAGGGCTAAAATCATGATTTTTTTACCACTTTTATCTTATTTTTCTCAGAAACCTTAGCTAATAGAAATATTCGATCTCAGCTACCAAAAATTAGTTAAAAAACATATGACTCTAATCAGGACAAGAAACCGTCTTGCCTAGTGTTATAGAAACTTACCAGACTTATTTGACCATAGTCAAACCCAAAAACTGGAAAAACCACCGAAAAACAAATTATCATCATTACAGGTTCAATTGTACAGATTTTTTCCATTAATGAATTGCTTACTACCAGCTCTCCATGATGGAATGTTTTCAATAATAACTAAAATGTTAAAAAAATTAAAAAATATGAAACGGGTACCTAATAATAATATGAAAAAATGAGGAAGTTTATAAAATAAGATATCAAATTGACTTCACTTTTCCTGTAGTTTTGCACCATATCCTTTTGTTTTTTTTGTAGCTTTATCGGATTGTTTTTTTGGCCACACTATTATCAAAAATTTATTTAAAGAAATATTAATTGAAATTAATTTTACCTATCATTAAAATTTTACTAGTGTAAAAATTTGGCATCTAATTAAAAATGTAAAAACATATCAAAATTTTATTAAAATGCCTATATCTTGGAAACTAATAGTCCTACGATAAAAATGATTACTCATGTTTTTGTAGGGAATTAAAGATTATTTTCATTTATGCAAAAAAAATTGTCCTCGTGTAAATAATGAGTTAGATATCGCTAAAAATTTCAGTTTTTGTCCATTTTGCCCCCTTTGCCCTATGCTAATGTTAACCATATTTGATGTGACACAAAAAAGAAAAGGTCCTGAATCTGTTGGTGAAACTTTTTTTTAAATCAAACATTCCGTTAAAAAGTTATAGGGTTTACATACAGACAGACAGACAGACATACATTTTTTTAACACCCACTTTTTTTTTAAGGGAATTATACCATTTTCAACCTAATTTTCGTTATTTGTAGCTTGAAAATGACTTTATGTTAAAAAAGTCGAAAAAGTTGTCGCTGTAATGTTTGTTTAATACAAAATAAACTTAACTTTTGGAGAGATAAAGATTTTTCTATGGTTTATTAATATTAACCTTAAAATTAAAGTCCCTTTTGACGTTAGCTAAAATATTTTTGAAAATCATCAGGTTTGAAGGCCTATACTTTTTGATTTTTGTAATCGTACATCTTGTGGTTTTTTAGATTCTTTGGATGCTTGAATAGGAAATTCTCAAATCGTGACTAGCTGCAGGAATTTAGGCATGTGGTCCACATGCTCATCCACATGATGTGGATTAGCATAAACCTAACCCAAAACATTAACTTTATTATCTTCGTTGTTTCTAATTAGTTTTGTTAGAGATTTTACTGCGTTTTTTTTTCAAAAATTGCTAAAAATTTGTGTTAAGTAATTCTTCTAAATTTTTTACATGACGGTCTTGGTAAATCAGGTTATTTTGTATTAAATTTTCGGTAGGTTCTACTAATTATTTTTCACTAAAAATAGCAAATAAATCCAAAATAACAGCCATTATTTTATTAAAAAAAAAAAGAGTTATGTCTATTTTAAATTTCTTAGATTTGACCTGCCGTCTGAGACACCCTGTATAAATTTTGGGTTCTGTTTTGGCTTAGTATAATTCGGTTAAGTATTATTAAGTAAACTATAAAACAACTTTTCTCCAATTTAAAAAATCAAGAAGAAATTATTTTTTTTTAGGGGTGCTTGAATTATCAGATTTTAAAAATTATTGGTTCTCCATAAACTTTTAATAGGCTACTTCCGTGAATAACCCTGTATATTTTTAAAAATTCTAAATTTTGCGAGCCTAAATGAATATCAAAAGTCTGGCATCTGATTACGAATAAAGAAACGCAGACAAAAGAAAAACATATTCCTACCAACATTTTGCTAATCGAACAAATAAACTGCCTATACTAATCAAATAACCAGTCTAAATTTATTTTTTATTTACTTTGACTAAGGATCTTGCAAACTGAAGCCGAACAAGCAGAGATTTGGCACCTTCCATTGAAAGAACTGGAGCAATCTGAACCATACCTTGCAGATTATTTTTTGCCTCTTCAGGGAACATGCTTGTGTAAATAAAACTAACTGTAGTGCCCATCGAAAACCCAATATAGATTGCTTTTTCCTTTGTTTTTTTGGTAATATGATTTGTCACCATTCTGGTGTCATATATTGCCATCTCATGTAAACTAGAAAAATAAAACCATATAAAAAACAAGTTTTTAAACTTAAAACCCTTCTATTGATTACGTATTATGTATAACTAAAAAGTAGAAAACAAGATATACCAATTTACAAAAACGAATTTTTTAAAAGAAGGGTTTTGGAATTTGTGATTTCTTTATTTTTGCCAACATTTCCAAAACCCTTCTTTTAAAAAATTCGTTTTTGTAAATTGGTATATCTTGTTTTTAGTTATACATAATACGTAATCAACAGAAGGGTTTTAAGTTTAAAAACTTGTTTTTTATATAGTTTTATTTTCAAGTTTTTAGTTATAATTTATTAATGTGTGAAGCAACCCGGGAGTGAAACAGAGATTTTATGTAAAATTATATTGTCACCGGATATAAGCATATGTACCGAACTTTAGCTGTCTAAGTGGGTAAAAGGAGTTTAATTTAGCCGCATGTGCTATGTTGGGGGGGGGGGGGGGTTAATTTATAAGAAAAGTTTTTGAAATTGTATATAATTAATGTAGTAAAATTTTATTATGATGGGATGAGTACGTAACCCAATTTTTGATTTAAATTAACTCACGTGGATAAAAAAGGGTTTTTGATATTGTATGAGGGAGGGGGGTTGGGGGGTAAATTTTATTTTTAATTATTTTGTTAGGGTAGAAAATCATGTGTACCAAATTTCAGCTCTCTAAGTTTATTCTAAGTAGGTATAACAGAGAGGGCCCTTCAGCCGTGGTGGTGATGGGGGGGGGAGGGTTGACGGTTGTTTTTTTTATAGTAAAATTTTATTATTATGGGATGAGTACGTAACCCAATTTTAATTTTAAATTAACTCACGTGGATAAAAAAAAAGGTTTTTGATATTTTAGAGGTGGGGGGGTTGGGGGGTAAATTTTATATTTAATTATTTTGTTAGGGTAGAAAAGCATGTGTGCCAAATTTCAGCTCTCTAAGTTTATTCTAAGTGGGTATAACAGAGAGGACCCTTCAGAGTTAACTTAGGCCGCATGGGGGGTGATGGGGGGGGTTGACGGTTGTTTTTTTTATAGTAAAATTTTATTATTACGGGATGAGTACGTAACCCAATTTTAATTTTAAATTAACTCACGTGGATAAAAAATGGTTTTTGATATTTTAGGGGTGGGGGGGCTGGGGGGTAAATTTTATATTAAATTATTTTGTTAGGGCAGATAAGCATGTATACCAAATTTCAGCTCTCTAAGTCTATTCTAAGTGGGTGAAAAAGCATTTGGCAAATTTGAGGCAAATATATAACAAAAAGTATAAAAAAATATCAGAACTAAACGTTAAAATAAATAAATTAAATAAAAAAAAAAAAATTAAAACATAATTTTCAAAAATGATTTTAATTAAATTTATTTCTATGTATTTTACCTAAACTGCCAGTATTTTAAATCTGTTGGTTTTAAATAAACATGGTTTTTGCTATACTTTGTACCCCTTAAGTTGACTATGTACACATCGTATCCTAATTTTCCAAGAACATAAGCTAGAACAAACAAAAAAAACTTCAATAATACAAGTTAAAGAAATCTATGTGGTCCACCACACATTTAAAAATTATATTTGATTTGCCTAGGTGAGGTGGACCTATAAATTAAATGTTGGTAGGAAATATATTGTTTTAGTCTTTTAACATTAAAAATAAGCCTGCGAGTCATACTATCAGTTTCAAAGAAAATTGACACTTTTCAAAATGCGAAAATTAAAACATAAGAGTTTTCTATGGATATCATAGATAACACTGCTCTACAAAAAAAGATTTTTTGTTTGCTGGGGAGCTTCTGGTTGCATTTAACTATATTTGATGCTCTGATTTCGGAACATTTTTGCGTTTTTCTCGATTAGCTCGTTTTTTTGAGATATAGCTCACAGTAGTTTTTTTGCCTATAGTATTAGTAAAAAAAAATTAGGTCTAATTATCTTTTTTGCCGTGGGTTGCTTTTCTAATAATGGGGCTCTTAGCCAAAAAAAGCGGATTTAAATTTTTTTATTCGTTTGTTTTAATAGGCTTCTAAATTCAAAAAAATTAGTTTTTTTTCGAATTTTTTCGATATATTTTGATAAAAATTTTACATAAATACTAAAGATAGACTTTAATTTTTATACGCAATACTTATACAAATGTGCGGTTTAAATAAAATAAAAAAGTTTTAGATTTAATCCAGTGACGGAGATTTTTAAATATTTTATTTATTTTTTAAATTTAAAGAGCAATACAATAAGTAAAATTTATTATGAAAAAAAAAACAAAACGAAAACTTAGAAAAAAACTTTTTCTCCTTGCTTTAAAACATTGAAATAACATTAAGTAAATAGTTCAAAATATTGTTGTTCTGCTTTCAATACTTACCTGTAAAATCTCTGTTACTGGATTCAATCTAAAACTTTTTTTATTTTTACAAATCTCATATGTGTGTTAGTGTTGTCAGAGCCATATCTTTAGTATTTATATAAAATTTTCATGAAAATATAGCGAAAAAATGTAATTTTTTACATTTAGAAGACTAAAAAAAATTAATAAAGATATTTGAAATCTGCTTTTTCTGGCTTAGAACCCTATTAATAGAGAATCAATTCACCGCAAAAAAATAACTAATAGAAATGTTACGTTAAAAGTGACACTTTTGTTAAGAGTTTGTCTTTTGTTTTAGTTTGGCGGGCTACAGCCCGCCAAAGTACTTTTCCGGTCCCTTGTGGGAAATTGTCAGATATCTGAGTCAGATAATCTGACAGAACCAAATTAAAACTAATTTTACTTATTATTTTTACCTTTTTTAGTTAAAAATATGTTTACAAGCGAATAAAAAATAGCATATGATACACGAAGGAGAAATATTTCTCGTCCTTGGATCATAATAAACTATTTTTTAGTACAACTATAAACAAAAAAATACTGTTATATCTAAAAAAAAAGAGCTGATCGAGAAAAACGAAAAAAAGTTCGGGTTTTTTAGGTTTTTTTTTAAATTTTAGTTACGTAAAGATCGTTGTCCAGTGGCTACAAAACTTAAACTGTTCATTGCGATACCATGCACCAAAATTATTGGGTTCTTTTTGGTAATTTTATCATAAGCTCTGTTTATCAATATTTTATAACCATCTTCAGTTGTTAGGTAAAATTCTTCACCGGTAAAGCCCCATGTTCTAATATTTTCAGTCTAAAAATATTTATAAATACTTATACCAAACGTCTAAATAAAAGTAACTGTTGTATAAATAACGGGGCACCTTCTTTAAATTGTAAAACCTTTAATACTACACTAATTGTGTCCTCATCGTAGGTTCGGTTGCTGCGTATAGAAAAGTACACTGTCTTAATTTTATTTTTTAACTGTTATTTATTTGTTTAAATAATGTTTTGTTTATGTGAGTGTTTACTGTTAGTAACAATGCCTAATCTTTGGTTTTAATTCTCTGTTCGAAAACAATGAGAATCCATCGTCGAAACGTCACAGCAAAATTAGATAACAATTTTAGTCAGATCCAAAGCCATATTCCCCAAAAATCAAAAAGTTAAATTATACAAATCGGGCAAAAACTTTCAATTTAGCCCTCATCTAAACATTCGGTTTCATATAATCGACAGTTATGTAAAATGGATTCTTAAGACGAGTGTTCAAAAACAAGATGTTTATGGTTTCGTAAAAATTGATACAATAGTTTTATACACACATAAAAATAGTAATCTCACTTAAGTGGATAATAAAAATAATTTATTTGGGCATGTGGTTATTAAATAAACTATATTTAATAGGTTAAAAAAAAATTTAGAAGAAAATGCATAATATCTATTTTAAGTAAGTTGGTTTTTTTACATGTTATAGGTATTTATTTAACATAAGTTTTGTTTATTTTTCATTTTCAAAAATTAAAAAGAAAGTATGTTAGTTCGTCAAAGAAAAATTATTATGTACAAACTACTTCTATATTAAATTAAAAAAGACGAGTCTTTTATTTCTACGGAATCATTTGTCAAATTATAGTTGAATTCTTTTAAAATAATTACGTCACAATATTTTTTTACAGTATGCAAAAAAAAAATTATTTAAATAACTCTTTTGGATTTTACTATACTATGTGGTACCATAAAAAAATATATATGAATGTCTTTGAAATAAATATGTATGTTTTTGAAATTGTTGATATCTTAACTCGTTCAAATGGTATATAATTGTACTTGTCTTAAATTATACCGGGTGAGTTTTATTAATGTCCACCCCGAATTAAGATTTATCTTCATTCGATAAAAACAAAACTTGTTTATATAATTTTACATTGGCTATAAAATGGCGGGTTTATTTTTTTTTACTTCCGTGACTTATATAATTTTACATTGCCTATAAAATGGCGAATTTAATTTTTTTTGTTTCACCTCGGGTTTCGCCGTAAGTGGTATAAATATGTTTTTTTTTTATGGAAGACCCTGTAATTTTTTACATTTTTGAATTCAGCCGAAAAACTGATTTTTTATTCTACTTTTTTTTTTCGTTTTCGTCTTAATCTTCAAAATATAAATACTCTGCAAATAAAGTTTACATACATAGAATTTTCGGCTAAATTCAAAAATGTAAAAAACTACAGCGTCTTCCATAAAAAAAACATATTTATACCACTTACGGCGAAACCGGAGGAGAAACAAAAAAAAATAAATTCGCCATTTTATAGGCAATGTAAAATTATATAAATCACCAAAGTTTCGTTTTTATCGAATGAAGATTAATGTTAATTTTGGGGGTGGACATAAACAAAACTCACACGGCATTCATTTGGATAAAGATATTATTTTCATCTGTGTATATTTGCAACTTACTGTATTTAATTTGTCTACTGGATTATTTTGACAATTTTTAGAAAATGGGTTATAATAATCCAAAAAATGTTCACATACTCTTACACCTAAACTATATTGTATTTTAAGTACGAGCAAGCTCAATAAAAGAAAATTTAAGTTAACCATAGTAGTTTATTTAATGAAATAAATATTTTCAAAAAACAACTTGCATTTTTATGCATGCCCCGTTTTATCGTGCCTACATAATGTATTTGATAACACTTTAGTTGTAACTATATCAGGGGCGCCGCAGGATTTTTGGATAGAGGGGCAAGCCTATTCGGCGTTACAACTTCATAAACTAAAAGTTTTTTGTTAAATTCGTAAAAAGGGGGGCTAATATGCACAGATTGAGTGGCATCAACATGTTTAATACAACATTTAGCGCCGCAGGCAACTTTTTTTTTAAATACTAAGGTATAGTATTTTTCAGAATGCCATATGCAATTATTTTATAAAATCTATTAATTAATATTGTGATATCAGACTATTGATAATCAAGTTAGGCGCCGCAGGCGATTTTTTTAATTTTTTTAGTTTACGTATTTTACTAGCATCAACAATTTAAAAAGAAAATTATTTACAAAACTTCAAAGAGCCAGAGGAAACCCTAAAAAATAATATATTAACTTTAAGGCCAAAATTTTCTAAAGGCGACGACCCCCCTGCCCCTCGGAGCGGGGGTCAACTATATGATCATAATTTATTTTAAAGACATCCTTGCAAACTTGTTAAACAATTTGAGGTCTTATGACTAGAAAAGTATTACTTATATCAAAATCGTCAAAAACCCGATCAGGCAAAAAATTTCAATATAAATACCCTTTTTATCGAATTCTAAACTTTTTCGTTCGTCTGTCCGTCTGTCTATGTCACGTTTTTGTTAATGCGGTAACTGGAAAACCAAATATCCGATAGATCTAAAATTTTCAGAAAAAATCAATTTGTTACAAAATTCTGTTGATCCTTTTCAAATTTTTCTTTTTTTACACATAAAAAAATTAATGTAGATAAAAAATATTTAAAATATTTATATTTTATTTTTTTTTAAGTCCGGTGCTTAATGTACAATTTATGTGTGCCCGTAACGCCAAAGCGTTAAACACAACTTTTTTCACCCCTGTCACCGTGCAACTTTTTGTTTCTGACCCCTGATTTTTTTTTCATAAATTGTTTAAACACACCTAAAAAATAATTTAGACAAATATAAAAAAAATCGTAGAGGTCAATCGTTTTTTTTTTTAAATAAAATAAAATTTAGTGGATATTGTCATATACCGAAGATTTATTTGTTAAAATAAACTAATTAAACGCTTGATACATTTCGAAATTTAAAAATTTCATCTTCCGAGGCTTGTCAACATTTCTTAACATTTAACATTGAAAATAAACATAGTGTATAAATTAAAATTTCATGCGAAATTACGTGCAAAGCGAATACATATGTACGTATATACATTTTACACTTAATTTTGTCTATAAACTTAATTTTTCTTTAGAATTTAATTTTTTATTACGGTGCCCATAATAGGTGTCCAAATTATATTAAATTCCTATTATTGGCACCGGTTTATTGTATGCAAAACTTGCGCATCAAAATTAGTCTAAAAACCTAATAATTCTTTTAGATAAGTGTACCTAGGTAACTAGGTATTATTTTATGAATACAAATTATTATGGCAGACTAACATCTCTACTCTAAATTTCTCTACTCCCTAACATCCCTACTCCATAACATCCCTACTCCACAACAACTCTACTCCGTAACATCTCTACTCCATAACATCTCTACTCCGTAACAACTCTACTCCACACTATAGAGACTCGATTAGCCACTTGTCTTAACTCAAAAGAATATTTGTCATGCTAAGTCACTGTCAAAAATGAATTCAGTTTATTAATTACTTACATATTAGTGCATGTTATGAGTACGCGGTCATTGTTGCTTTTAGAATAATTCATTTATGATTGTTCTAGATTTACATTTAAAGATAAACGTTTTCTAGGAAAAAAATTAAATAATCTAGAAGAAGAAGATTCTTTGTTCTTTGAACTGCTCATTTATTATTAAGTGGCTAATAAAGTGCATATAGTGTGGAGTAGAGTTGTTACGGAGTAGAGATGTTATGGAGTAGAGATGTTACGGAGTAGAGTTGTTGTGGAGTAGGGATGTTATGGAGTAGGGATGTTAGGGAGTAGAGAAATTTAGAGTAGAGATGTTAGTCTGCCATTATTATTAGGTAACTATTAGGTAACTAATATTTTAACTTTAATATATAGATATTTAAAATTTTGTAATTCTAAAATAAATTTGTCTTTTTGTTTACAGCCTTTAGTTAATATGTATAAAACTGCAATATTCCAATTTAAATATTTTACTTTGATACTAAAATGTTTATTATTCAACAAAAAGTTCTCAGTATTTTTTTTCCGTTGCTTCAAAGCAAAAATTAGGTGCCAATAATAGGAAAACCTGGATGCCAATCATTAGCAAAAAGGTGCCAATAATACAAAATTTTGTATTCTTGTAATTAATTTAAAAAAATCTTTAATATTATTAATCATCATCAATAGTTTGTTTGGGTCTTTAAGAGACAGGCGCAGCCTATGGCTCATTTATCTAAAAAAATACTTAATCTGAATTGAAATTTGGGGCAGTGAGTCTATGCTCACTGATGCGAGTTGCATCTGTCATAATTTGGGGGGGAGTGAGTCTCTGCTCACTGATGCGAGTTGCATCTGTCATAATTTGGCGCTGTGGAGTGGGTGGGAGGGGGATGGGGAGGGATGTGATAGGGAGAGGAGGGATGTGCGGGAGGAGTGAGACTATCTCACTGATGCTGGGAATGCATCTGTCCTGTATTAGTGGGTACCATTACTGGTTGAGGACGTTTTTGATCTTTTTGTGAGTGTTGTGTATTTCATGATCGTAATCTAGAAAGTTTGAAATGAGGGGGTTTGGGTGATCTAAATTGTCTTGTATAAAAGACGTGCTGTAGCGGATGATTTCCGTTTTTAGGAGGGGCATTTCGAGATCTCTGTGTATCTGGTTGTTCCTCATGAACCAGGGGGCATCGAGGCATATTCTGAGTGCCTTGTTTTGGAAGGCCTGAAGTTTTGCTGAGAGCGCTTTGTTAAGGGTGATTTTATTCCAGGCTGGGGCTCCGTAAAGAAGTACCGGCTTTAGGGTTTGGTTGTAGAGAAGAAGTTTGTTTTTAATGGATAGGGGACTCTTTCTGCCTATTAAGGGGTAGAGTTTGGAGAGGCGGCAATTTGCTATTTGGAGGGTGTTTTTGACGTGCTGATCCCACGTCAAGTTTTTGGAGATTGTAATGCCGAGGTATTTGGCATGGTTTTCCCAGTTAATGGGTTGGCCGTTTATCTGAATGGGTTGGGGTGGGCCTCTTCTAATCCTAGAGATTAGGATGCCTTTGGTTTTATTGGCGTTTACTTTGATTTTCCATTTGGAGAACCATTTGATTAGGGCATCCATTTGGCGCTGGAGGGCGATATGGATGCGCTGGGGGTTTCTGGCTTTTGCTAGGATGCCGGTGTCATCGGCGAACAGGGCTAGTTCAGCGCCCTGTGTTTTTGGAATATCTGCCGTAAAGAGGTTGTACAGAAGGGGGGATAGTGGGGAACCTTGTGGAACGCCAGCTCTGATGCGGCGGGTGTTGGACTTACAGTCGCCTATTTTTATCTGAAAATCTCTGCCTTTGAGGAAGGAGGCTATGAGTTTGGTGATGCCTGGGGGGAGGCCGAGAAAGTGGAGTTTGGCTACAAGACCTTTGTGCCAAACCTTATCGAAGGCTTTTGCGATGTCCAGGAGGATCAGTCCCGCTGCTTCGCGCCTATTTAGTCCATCCGTTACAGAGTCTACCAGGCGAGCTACCTGGTGGACTGTGGAGTGTCTGCTTCGGAAGCCGAATTGCTCATTTGGAAGGAGATTTAGTTCTTCAACTAGAGTTTGAAGTCTGGTTAGTATGACTTTCTCGGCTATTTTGCCTAGGGAGGAAAGGAGGCTTATGGGGCGGTAGCTTTCAGCAAAAGTTGGATTTTGTCCGGGTTTTTTGATTATTATTACGTCTGCGTTTTTCCAGGGCTTTGGAAAGTGGCGCAGTCTGAGCATTGCGTTAACAATGTTAACGATTTCCATAATGGTTTTCCGGGGGAGTATTTTAAGAATTTTATTCGGTATTTGGTCGGGACCGGGGGCTTTCCTTTTTGGGAGATTTTTGATGATGCGTTTGATTTCCTCGGGGGATGTGGGGGTGATAATGTCGTTTTCGACTTGGTTAGTGACTCTATTATAGATGTGGTTTATGTCTCTTTCATGCATGAGTTGCTCGTAGTTCTCGTCGTCCGAGTCGGGCTCGGAGTCGGTCTCTGATTCGGAGTCGGAGTCGGGGGGGATTGGAGGGTTTGGTTGAAATTGTTTCCGCATTGCGTCAGCAAATGCTTCGGCTTTTTCGGGGGTGGAGTAGACGACTCCTCTTTCGCCGTGAATTGGGGGCATGCCTCGTTGGTGGTCGAGGGATAGGGTTTTGGCCATTCTCCAAAGTGATCTATCCTGGGGGTTGAGTGACTTTATTTTTCCCTCCCAGCGGGAATTTGCTAGTACGTTTAGTCGGTCTTTGACTTCCTGGGTAAGTCTGTTTGCTTCGCGTTTAATATGGGGGTCTTGGAGGGTGCGTGCACGACGAAGAAGTCGGTTTTTCTCTCTGATTAAGTCTTTGAGATCTCGGGGAAGGTCCTGTGGGTTTTGGATATCTACTTTTTTGATTAATTTGGCGCTGTCCATTGCGGATTTTATGGTATTGGTGAGGGTGGTTACTGCAATATCTAGTTCTTGGACGGAATTTATTGAATTGATTTTGGTGTTGCTTTCTAGGAGTTCGGATATATAGGAGAAGTTGTAAACGGTTTTTTTGGTGTGATTTGCGGTTGGTATGCCTCCTGCCGTGATAATGATTGGAAGGTGGTCGGAGCTTAGTTCGTGTCTTAGTTCGATGTTAATGTTTAGTGTCGTGTTTTTATACAAAACGATGTCAAGGATATCAGGAAGGCCGTGGCCATAGTGGGTTGGGGAATCGGGTGCGGTAACCATTATATGGTTACGTTGTAATATTTCGTAAAGCCTACGGCCGTTGGCCGTAGTTGTTCTAGAGTGCCAAAGGGCGTGTTTGCAATTCAAGTCTCCGGCTAGGATTGTTGGATGATTGTCGTTAAAGTAGCCTTCGAAGTCGGCGGGTCTGACCTCCTTATTTGGGGGTCACGATCCTGAATTTGGAATTGTCGTGCATGTTGACGAATATGGAGGTAGTTTCGACTTGATCGCTTTGTGTGGGGGGCACATGAAGAAGATCGTGAGATATGTGATTTTTGATATAGATTGCTGTGCCTCCTTTGCGGTCCTGGAGTCTATCGTTACGGTAGCAGGAATAGTTGGGTATGGTACCCCTATGATGTGGTTTAAGACCAGTCTCTTGGATGAGGGCTATATCTATTTGATTTTCGTGTAGAAATTCTATGAGTTCCGGTTTTTTTGAATTGAGGCTATCAGCGTTCCAGGTGACTATTTTAAGGGCTCTGGGTTTTGTTTGTCTAGACATTTTGGGGGCCTAGATTGGGTAATTGAAGGGAGCCAAAAGCCTGCATGAAGCTGGCGAATTCTTGCATGAAGGTGTGGATTTTTGAAATTTGGGATTGATCAAAAATATTGGGGGGATTTGCACTGGGACCTGGGGCCGCCTTGGGTTGTTGTGGGGTGGCGGCGTTGGTTGCCTTTTGGGCGTAGGAGATGCCCGGGGTGAATTTTTGGGTTGGGGGTATGACCCTTGTACGGGTTGGAGCGATGTTTGATGGGTGTTTGGGGCATTTATGATAGTTTGCCGTGTGGGGGCCTAGGCAGTTGGCGCATTTTGCGTCCGTGTGACGGGGTTTTTCACACTTTGTTGTGTGGTGGTCTTGTGCGCATTTTACGCATTTGGCCGGGGCGTTGCAATTGGCCTGGGAGTGGCCGAAGAGTTGGCATTTGTGACATTGCCTGAATTTGGGTTTATAGGTCTGGCTTTCGACCTTTATGACTAGGTGTAGAAGCCTAGTCTCTTTAAATATGGGGTGCTGTTGTCCTGTCACCTTGGGAAGGATGACTAGGATCAGGGGCATGGGGGTCTTGTCTTTAGTGCGCGTCATTCTCGCGACTGACGTGGGGAGGTAGCCACGCTCGATAAGAGCGGCTTGGACGTCTGCGACGTCTATCTGGGTGGGGATTCCCCGGATTACGGCGTGGATTGCCTTGTCCTCCGGGAGGGTAAAACTATGATACGGAATTTTTTCGGTGTCTAAGTGCCTAGTGACTTTGCGGAAGTCGTCACTGGTCTGGGTGCGAATTTGCACTCCTTCGGAGGTATTTTTCGCGTGGAGGATGTTTACTTTTTGGGAGTTGAAGTGGCGGGACAAGGCTAGCCATTTTTCAGGGGCTCGAATGATGATGGGGGGGATTTTGGGGGTTTTGTGGGCTTCCTGGTCGGGGGGGGTTCCTGGGCCAGTAGCTTGGGTTTTTGGGTTTACAGGGGCCGTAACGGGGGGTTGGGGCCCTGAGCCGGAGGGGTTAGCGACTTCTTCGGAGGCAGTCGCTTTGCCGGGGGTTTTTTGGGTCTTAGCGGGTTTTTCTTCTAGATCTGAATTTAATTTGTGTTTCCTTCTGCGCCGGTTTAAGCGCTTGCGCGGGGAGGCAAGGGGGGACCGGACTGAGTCCGAATCAGTCTCTACTACGGACATGTCCGTTTCGAAATGATCGGGGGCATCGGAGAGCTCTTGGGTGGGAGTTTGGGTTTTTTGGGATAAGAGTGTCCCTATTTGAGAGGAGAGGCGGGAAATTTCCTCTCGGAGTCCATTGATGGTCTCGTTTGCGGTGGCTAGTTGTGTCTGAAGGAATTCGAGCTGATTTTTATGTGATTCAGCCTGGGTTTTATAGTGCTCTGTCTGGGCCTTGATTTGATCTTGGAAGTAGTCTGACATTTGTTGGTTTGGGAAGTTTGCCATGGTGGCGTCGATATTTTCAGCCATAGTGGTTTTTGAATTTCGAAGGGAAAAAAAAAATAGAAGTAGTGTTCTCGGGGGCCTGGGTGGCCCCGGGCGGGGGGGGGGTGTAGTGTTAAGCACTAATTGTTAGTGGTTGGGGTCTCAGGGAACCTTTAACACACCAAACCGCCAGCCTCAGCGGTTCGTGGGAATTGGCTTAAGTCCACAGTGTGAAAAGGGCTGCAACACTTAGCAAGCAAGCTTACAAGTGAGCATATGTTAGTTAGAATAATTATATACTGTACCGTAATTAATACGTTCACTGCCAACGGCTAGTTTTGACAGCGGAGCAATGGGTATGGGCAAGGGAAAAATAGAAAGAATTGATTAATGTTGTTAGGGGCGCCAGTTACTTTAGCTTTTACTCCTTTAGGTAAGTAACAACCTAGTGTAAATACTTAAGCTTTTCAGTTTGAGAAAATATAACCTCTAAATAAAATAAGATAATTCATTTGAGAAATTTATTATAAATAAACTTAATGAAAGCACATCAAGTAATGTATTAATATATATAAAAAATATGTGTAATTATATTAAGATATAATTAAAGAAATCTTAATAAAAATTACTAAATTCAGAAATCATTGACTTAAATGTATAAAGAAAACATGAAGTTCAGCAAGCACCAAGAAATGTATGTAAACAACAATCATTTCTTGCAGTGTATAAAAGTCATGCTTAAATTAGAAATCATTTAATCAATAGTATGATATTTAATAATTAATAAATGAGATTAAATGTTTTAAAAAAAATAAGTACCTAAAAATGAACAAAAGCCAGAAGGGCATATAGTATTAATCAATACTATATCAGATCTGATAAAGTTTACAGTTATAAGAATATTGAAATAAAAGAATTTAAAAATATGAAATATTGCTTTCAAAAGTTTTCAGAATGAGTACTTAGCTGGTTTCTGCAAAATCCATGAGGTATGAATTCCATCGTCTCCATCTGTGCAAGTCTCCCCTATGCTGATGAATTCATTTCTCAAATGAAAGAAAAAAAAATATAGGCTGTCCCATCTACTTTGGAAAAATTATCTTCCAGGATAAAATGTACGATTGAAAATGTTGTCCGGGATTAAATATGCTTTTGAAAATTATGTCCAATATAAAATTGTCTGCTAGACGGTCATATAGAATTTATCTATGCCGAAAAATACAGAACCATGTTCCAACAGAACATCACTCCATGCGGAGAACTTGTATATCAAATATACCAAAATAAACTTCAACTTAAATTAATGTAATTCCATATTAATGGTATAGAATTGGTGAGTAATTAATGGTAATTAATTAATGTAGTAATAATGGTGCTTTATGGTGCTTAATTAATGGTGCTAAAACAATAATTATATCTCAGAAATATTCTAAGAAACAGAAAAACTTAACTTACGTCTCATTCTAAGTCTTCGATGTCCATCGAAACGTTATAAGTGCGTAATTGTATAAAATAACAGTTACAATATCTTCCGCATTGTTTAAATATTCATTTTCACTAACTTTAAATAAAAATACATGAAGGATTACTTCGATGATTACAGAAAATAAACACTCGTCAAAATGAGACCACCATTGTACAGAGTTCATCAAGAAAGAGCGAAAATCGACCTTATCAACCGGTATGAACCCTTCAGGTGAATAAAATCCTATTTCTGAACTATTAGCGACATCTATGCAAGTCATTATCAACTACAGTTTTACCGTATAGGATTCCTAATAAAGGTAACTGAAACTACATCAAAGATAATAACTAATTAAAAGAATGTTTCCTACTAAATCCGTATTAGTGATATCTAACCTCAAAATATTACTCTAAGAAACAAATATAAACAATACTTATTGTTTATCAGCAAAACTAATAAAAATACGAACAGAATACTAAGTGTCCTGTGAACTAAGTATAAACAAAATACTGAATCTAAGTGAGCAGTTCCAGCAAACTATTTTCAACAAATTCTGGATTATCCCGAAGGGATAATCATACACAACTTTCCACAAGAGAGACAAGCTACAGGTGAAAGCCAGTGAAATCCAACTCTCAATAGACTCTGAAACATATAAAAACCAGGTAAGTCCATAGACAAATGCACTATAGAGAAATAAGTCATATGATTCTTTATTATTAAAAATCATATTCTAATTATGTTTTCTTTATGTTATTTTCAGGTAGAACTATGGAATAGAGACTCATATGGTTAGAATTCAGTTCCTGCTACAAAATAGTCCCAGATACAAAATAGTTCTGTACGTACGTAACTATTTATATACAAAATAAACATAAATTATAACGTAAGTAAACGAATAGTTTAATTAACCCTTGCTATATTACAAAGTGACGATTTATGTCGTTACACATGCCCCCTCCAAAAATAATAAAAATATTTAATATACAAAAAATATTTTTATACCAAACTCTATAACTATTTAACTTAAATAGCTAAAATATATACTATATTTTATTTAATAAATCAACAAAAAAATACAATACTTTATGTAAATCATTTGAAATACTACTTGATAATTAACAATAGCTAAGCTTGATAACTACGTGTATCATCCGCCTACTCTTATGTAGAACATAATTTTGGGACTTTATCGGTGTGTGTCATAAACAGGTAATTGTCATAATCAGGTAATTGTCATAATTAATTTTGTTTTCTTTTTAGCTAAGTTTTATCAAGATAAAAAAATTAGAAATAAGACTTGACTGTGTACACCAGAATTCTCTTCTACAAAAAATATATTTATATATTTTTTTTTTTACTATATACAAAAGTTTTGGGTACCCTTTAAATATTTTCAATACATTGATATTTTTTTTAAATATCATTCCGAATGATACTAAGAAAATATTCTTATTTAATCAAATCTAGCCAACTGAAATGTCACTATTCGATCCAAAATATTTCTTTAGATCTTTAACATGCCAGTCGCCTCTATGACCATCTGCATTTTCCAAAATATACACTAACTTTGACTTTTTCGCAACAACTTTGCAAAGTATGTACTTTGGAGCAAGTTTTGCAGCAAAACTTTTACTAGCATCTGAGAGTACTTTGTTTCGTCTCCAAACTTTTTCACCTATATCAAAATTTACTTCACGCTTGCGCAAATCATAAGTACGCTTATTACGTTCATAAGCTTCATGTAAATATTTCTTTACATCAACAAAAATCTCTTTAAGATTTCCCAAGTCTTGGCTATACGAGTCTCTGTCACAAGGTTCTAATTTAACACCATCAGTCGATGTCATTTTGCCATAATAAGTTCCTGTGATAGGTACATTCCTCCCAAAATTAAGAAATGCCGGCGTATACCCCGTAACTTCATTTACAGACGTTCGTAAAGCTAGACCTATTTTTGCTAAATTTTTACACCATTCTTTTTGATTATCTTTTATATATGATCTTATAGCAGTAGAAATTGTGCGATGTTGCCTTTCCGTCGGATTATTTTGACTATGGTAAAGTGCATTAAACCAAATTTTCTGTACATTATATTCATCTGCTAATTTTTTAAAAACTTTACCAGCAAATTGTTTTCCATTATCGACAATTAAAAATTGACAGACTCCGTAAACTAAAAAAACTTCATTCTCAATGAATTTACATATTGCATTTGCAGTAGCTTCCCTCAAAGGATGTAATAATGTATACTTTGTAAACCAGTCTGACACAACTAAAAGATAACAAAAACCTTTAGAACTTCTGGGAAATGGTCCCTGCAAATCACATGAAATAACTTGCCACGGATAATTTACTTCTTTTTCACGACCCATCAATCCAAAACGTGCAGAATTACTAACTTTTTGTGATTGACAAATATTACAACATCTTACATACTTTAAAATATCTTTACGCATTTTTGGCCAAAAATATGTTTCTGAAATTCTATGAAAAGTTTTAAAAAATCCCATATGAGAAGCTAATACATCGTCATGACATTCTTTTAGAATTTGTTTACGACATTTTTGAGGCACTAACAATTTCCACTCTATAATATTACTTTTTACTTTTGTCTTGGTCGGTATGAACTTATAAATATTATCATCAATAACTTTAAATTGCGGATATGAATCTGGACTCTTAATAATTTTTTCCCTCAACTGAATATAATATTTATCACTATTATAATCATTTACATTAAAATTAATTAAATTTACATCTGGAAAAATTGATTTTTCTGGTTCTATTCTATCAAAAGCTCTGGATAACCCATCAGCTACTACATTTAATTTACCTCTACGATATACAATATCCATATCATATTGCTGTAATTTTAATGACCATCTAGCCAAGCGACCAGAGGGATCTTTCATATTACTCAAATATTTTAAAGAAGAATGATCTGTAATTACTGTGAATTTAACACCTTCAATATATGGTCTAAACCTATCTATAGCAAACAAAACAGCTAAACATTCCTTTTCACCTACAGAATATTTTATTTCACTACGTGTTAAAGCTCTACTAGCATAAGCTATTACTTTTTCTTGACCATCTTGCGTTTGTGTTAATATGGAACCGAGGCCAACTAAAGAAGCATCACATTGTATAACAAATGGTAAAGAAAAATTGGGACTTGCTAAAGCTGGAGCATTTATTAAAGATTCCTTCAACAATAAAAAAGCTTTTTCTGCATCAGTATTCCAACTAATGGCTTGTTTTTTACCTTTGCCCTTTAAAAGTGAATTTAATGGACTAACAATTGTTGAAAAATTCCTAACAAATCTACGATACCACGAAGCTACACCTAAAAATCGTTTTATCTCTGTACTATTTGTAGGTCTAGGATAGTTTATTATTGCTTCTACTTTTTGCGGATCGGTTCTTAAACCAAAATTATCAATTACAAAACCTAAATACTTAAGTGATTTTCTAAAAAAATTACTTTTTTCAAAATTTATTGTAAGATTAGCAGATTTTAATTTTTCATGTACTATTTGAAGTAATTTAATATGTTCCTCAAAAGTTTTTGATACTATTATAATGTCGTCAATATAAACAAATATATTTGGATAAAAGGAGAAAGGAAAAAGTTTATCCATTAATCTTTGCTGACTTTGTGTTCCATTTTTGAGTCCATAACACATTACATTAAATTCAAATAGTCCCCTACCAGGTACGGAAAATGCAGTTTTTTCTTTAGCAGTTTTTGTAAGTGGAATCTGCCAAAAAGCATTTTTTAAATCTATACTTGATATATATTTTGCATCGCCTAATAAACTTAAAATGGAGTCTATCCTTGGTAAAGGATGTGAATCACCTTTTGTAATAGAATTTAATTTACGTCCATCAAAACAAAAACGGTATGTACCATTAGCTTTTTTTACTAATAAAACTGGTGAATTAAAATCAGAATAAGATGGTGAAACTATATCATCTTTTAACATTTTATCTAACTCTTTATGTAAAATTTCTATTAAATAAGGTGACAAAGGATATTGACGCATTTTAAAAGGTTTATTATTTCCTGTATCTATATCATGTTCTATTAAATTTGTTCTACCTATTTTTTCGCTATATAATTCTTTAAATAAACTAACAAATTTATCTGCTATCTTTTTCTGTTCGTCTGTCAAGTCACATAAGCCTACTGAATTATCTTTATTTATATCCTGACTATCACTGTTATTACTGATCACATTCAAATTATTAATTTTATTATTCCAAGATTCATCAGAAAAATCCAAAGTCATAGAAAACAATTGTAAAAAATTCACACCAAAAATAAAATTTGTTTCCAAAGAAGGAACAACCAAGACTTGTAAAATCTTAACTTCATTATCTACTTTAATAGGTAAATAAACAACACCAGTTACTAACTGTTTAGATTTATCAGCTGTAGTAACATGCGGTATAAGACATTTATCAATTTTTAAATTAAATTTTTCTAAAATTTTAATCGCGTGACCACCAGCCACTGAACAATTTGCACCTGTATCAATCAAAGCTGTTATATTTTTATCAAAAATATTTACTTTAATATATGGACGGTTATCTCTAGGTAATTTAATAAAAGAACTTTTATTAATTACAGACAAACTATACGGTTTATAAAAATTTTTAACTTTATCCAACCAATCTTTCCATTCATTCAAATAAAAGCGTTTATTTGTTTCTGTTACACTTGATTTTTGTAAAGAATTGATATTATTTTTATTATAATAAATGTTTTTACAAAAAGTAGTTTTGTTATCCTTTTTTACCTGACTGTCATTATTATTTTTAGCCTTTTTATTAAGTGAATGCCGACTAAAATCATCCACTTTCCTATTTAGTTTTTTGTACAGGAAGGGCAATTTTTAAAAACTACATCTTTATATCCACATTTATAACAAAACTTTGTTCTTTTAGCTAAACATTTGCTAAAAATATGATTTGGTTGGTTACAGTTATAACAAATTACTTGTCTACTTTTATTATTACTACTACTCTGTGTATTATTAAAGCTTTGATTGGTACTTTGACTAATTTGAGAAACTTGACTACTATTACATACTGAACTTTGACGAGTAGAGGAAGATGGGGTAAGTTTGGACACTGTGGTATTATGACTACAATTACATTTACTACTAAAATTTTGATTTATATCCGAACTTAGGACATTTACTTTATTAACTGTTTTATTTTTTGCCACACTTTTACCTGCTATGCTCTTTTGTTTTAATTGATAAGCTTCATCTATTCTTTTACAACTGTCTTTTAAATCTTCTAAATCATTTATTTCTATAAGTGATAATGGTGTAAAATAATGTGGTAATATTCTTTCTCTAATCGTCTTAAGTCTAGTATATAAACTTGCAGCATGAATTAAACGTTTAAACAAGGTTTCCATAGCACCTATAAAAATTGCGATAGATTCATCGGGATTTTGATATCTAGAACGGATATCATCCCATGTTCTATCATCTATGTTAGCTGGAAGAAAATCTTTTTTTAATGCTTGAATTATTTGAGACCACGAATTTAAATTATCTTTAATTGAGAGAAACCATGACAATGCTGGTTCTTTGAATAAGTCATATGCGGATTTAAATAACATTTCGTCTGTAACATTTCTACTTATTTTCATATATTCAACTTGCTCAATAAAATTTAAAACATTAGACTTTCCATCAAAATTAATATTCCATTTATAAACTGGTACTGATTTTAAATAATCATTATCTTTTTTACTAGAAACATTAGGACTAAACTGTGTACTATTATGTAATGAAATATTATTATTTACTTGAGTAAGATCTGAATTTTTACCAGATTTTTCATAAAGATCTAAAATATCTGCTTCTATTTCTAAACAAGTTGCTTTTGTTATTTCTAAAAATTGAATACGTCTAACTTTATTTTCTTCTACTTCAGGAAAACGTTGCAGACGATTTGTTACATGTACTAAATAAGTTTTTAATTTTCTTAAATCAGCTAAACTATAATCACCATGATATTCTACAATTTCTGAAGATATACTATCTAAAATTCTATTAATATTTTCCACTTCACTGTTAAAATTAAAAGTCGGATCTACATATTTTACTTTAGGATCTTCCCTAGCTATGGCTCTACCTAAAACTTTAATTCTAGATGCTCTATTATTTTTTGCTGTTAAATGTCTTATACGAAGTTCATAATTTACCATTTCTGCAGTCAAAAATCTAATTTCCATTTTATCTAAATCTTCCATTTTGAATATTTATTTTCAAAATTAACTTTAATTTACTCAAAATATTTATTTTAATAATAAAATATTTATACTGTACCACAAATTTTTTTTTTTTTTGTGTACACTGTTCAACAAAGTTTTTGCATACTTTGGAAAATTTCCCAAATATGTCAAAAAAATACTAAATTATTATTTATCTCAATTGGACAAATTAATAATTATAAATAGTCTCCAAAACTACAAAATTAGCTAATATTTATTCATATCCTTCGCATAAATAAATACCCTATTATCCATTTATTTCTATTGAATAAACGATAATTTCTAGAAAAACTGAACCCACGCCAAAATTTCTCTATTCCATGTTATTCCATAAAATTCAGAATAAACATAAAAAAACACATATCTGATATATCTTATCAGATTAACTCTAATTTGACTTAATTTTCAACAAAAAATATTTTATTCAACAGTTATATGTAGTTTTTCTCAAAATGAACTTTAAGTTACACTGAAAAAAATAAGCTTTAGATTTTTATAAAAAATACACTGAGAAAAATGGAGTAAAATTAAAAAAAAACAAGTGTTCTATCTATCCAAATACCACGTTCTTGGGCGCCAATATTAGTGTACCGTAATTAATACGTTCACTGCCAACGGCTAGTTTTGACAGCGGAGCAATGGGTATGGGCAAGGGAAAAATAGAAAGAATTGATTAATGTTGTTAGGGGCGCCAGTTACTTTAGCTTTTACTCCTTTAGGTAAGTAACAACCTAGTGTAAATACTTAAGCTTTTCAGTTTGAGAAAATATAACCTCTAAATAAAATAAGATAATTCATTTGAGAAATTTATTATAAATAAACTTAATGAAAGCACATCAAGTAATGTATTAATATATATAAAAAATATGTGTAATTATATTAAGATATAATTAAAGAAATCTTAATAAAAATTACTAAATTCAGAAATCATTGACTTAAATGTATAAAGAAAACATGAAGTTCAGCAAGCACCAAGAAATGTATGTAAACAACAATCATTTCTTGCAGTGTATAAAAGTCATGCTTAAATTAGAAATCATTTAATCAATAGTATGATATTTAATAATTAATAAATGAGATTAAATGTTTTAAAAAAAATAAGTACCTAAAAATGAACAAAAGCCAGAAGGGCATATAGTATTAATCAATACTATATCAGATCTGATAAAGTTTACAGTTATAAGAATATTGAAATAAAAGAATTTAAAAATATGAAATATTGCTTTCAAAAGTTTTCAGAATGAGTACTTAGCTGGTTTCTGCAAAATCCATGAGGTATGAATTCCATCGTCTCCATCTGTGCAAGTCTCCCCTATGCTGATGAATTCATTTCTCAAATGAAAGAAAAAAAAATATAGGCTGTCCCATCTACTTTGGAAAAATTATCTTCCAGGATAAAATGTACGATTGAAAATGTTGTCCGGGATTAAATATGCTTTTGAAAATTATGTCCAATATAAAATTGTCTGCTAGACGGTCATATAGAATTTATCTATGCCGAAAAATACAGAACCATGTTCCAACAGAACATCACTCCATGCGGAGAACTTGTATATCAAATATACCAAAATAAACTTCAACTTAAATTAATGTAATTCCATATTAATGGTATAGAATTGGTGAGTAATTAATGGTAATTAATTAATGTAGTAATAATGGTGCTTTATGGTGCTTAATTAATGGTGCTAAAACAATAATTATATCTCAGAAATATTCTAAGAAACAGAAAAACTTAACTTACGTCTCATTCTAAGTCTTCGATGTCCATCGAAACGTTATAAGTGCGTAATTGTATAAAATAACAGTTACAATATCTTCCGCATTGTTTAAATATTCATTTTCACTAACTTTAAATAAAAATACATGAAGGATTACTTCGATGATTACAGAAAATAAACACTCGTCAAAATGAGACCACCATTGTACAGAGTTCATCAAGAAAGAGCGAAAATCGACCTTATCAACCGGTATGAACCCTTCAGGTGAATAAAATCCTATTTCTGAACTATTAGCGACATCTATGCAAGTCATTATCAACTACAGTTTTACCGTATAGGATTCCTAATAAAGGTAACTGAAACTACATCAAAGATAATAACTAATTAAAAGAATGTTTCCTACTAAATCCGTATTAGTGATATCTAACCTCAAAATATTACTCTAAGAAACAAATATAAACAATACTTATTGTTTATCAGCAAAACTAATAAAAATACGAACAGAATACTAAGTGTCCTGTGAACTAAGTATAAACAAAATACTGAATCTAAGTGAGCAGTTCCAGCAAACTATTTTCAACAAATTCTGGATTATCCCGAAGGGATAATCATACACAACTTTCCACAAGAGAGACAAGCTACAGGTGAAAGCCAGTGAAATCCAACCCTCAATAGACTCTGAAACATATAAAAACCAGGTAAGTCCATAGACAAATGCACTATAGAGAAATAAGTCATATGATTCTTTATTATTAAAAATCATATTCTAATTATGTTTTCTTTATGTTATTTTCAGGTAGAACTATGGAATAGAGACTCATATGGTTAGAATTCAGTTCCTGCTACAAAATAGTCCCAGATACAAAATAGTTCTGTACGTACGTAACTATTTATATACAAAATAAACATAAATTATAACGTAAGTAAACGAATAGTTTAATTAACCCTTGCTATATTACAAAGTGACGATTTATGTCGTTACAATACCAAAATAATCTTACTCAATGGAAATCTGCTGGGCGACGTCTGACCTCTTCATTATTTAATCGTTCTATTAATAATATTATTAAGATCTTAGTTTAAATTTTATATAATTAATAAAATAGAATAACTACTAAATGATGTAAAATATTTTATTCTTGATAACATGAAATATTAAATAAGTTATAATGAAATATATGTGGAAAGTTTCTTAAAGTGCCAATAATTGGGGGTTTTACCCTATATCAGGATGATATCACCTCACGAGTTTTTTTTACCTTTATTTATTATAATATCTGCATATTACGTACATAAACTTTAGTATATATTTCTACCTCGACACCGTTGAGAGGTTACGGGATAAGTAAGTAAGTATGTAGGTATGTTTAAACAATTTATGAAAAAAAAAATCAGGGGTCGGACGGAAAAAGTTAAAATTTGCAGAAAACCACCGTTCCCTGGGGCCATGGCTTATGAACTGTGTACCCATTGTAACCTCTCTCGTCAGCCCTGTTTTCCGATATACAACAATAATTTAATTATACCTATTTCACGATATGACGCGGTCGAACCGCTTTATCATATCTCAGGCGGGTAGTGAGTTTTATTTTAGCTAATTAAAGCTACTAATGGCTAAATAATTATAAATTTTATAAGTTTTTTATGATATTTTTACCATTAAACTATTAACTTGAAAATACAATTTAAATTATCAACAATTTAAACTAGTTTATTTATAATAAATTATATATTACTTTGAAAACTAAATAATTGTATATATTAGTAATATTTTTAGATATTTAACTACTTTAGCTTTCCCCGTCCTTTAAAAAAAAATCAAGACAAGAGTGTAATTTAGAAGTCAAGACTCTTGATTAAAAATCAAGACTCTCAATATACCAAGTGAGTTTATTTATGTCCACTCCAAAAATTAAGATTAATTTTTATTCCATAAAAAAGAAACTTTGATGATTTATATTATTTTATTGGATATAAAATAGCCGATTTAAATTTTTTTGTTTCACTTCCGATTTCGGCGGAAGTGGCATAAATCGACACTCCCATACAACAAGGATGTAACTCAAGTTAGACCTATTTTGAGTTATACTCATAGGTAAACGCCTTGAAAAAAGACACACATGATGGTACTAATCAGATTTCTCCACAGGCCATTTTAACCAAAAGTTTACCTAAAAACACTAAAGTAAGAAATTCTAATTTTGAATATTATCAGAAACAAACAATAAATAAACAATGTTTACTTATAGAGTTAAATAGAGAATGTTATAAGCTTTCAAATGATATATCACATGGCTTCCTTTTCCACTTCAATCATTTCCCCACCCTTAAATAAGAAAAAATTAAAAAAATATTTTAGAAATTTAGCTGTGGTGAAAAATGACAATATATGAGTTACGGCTTTGTTGCTTGGGGGTATCGAAATATGTTTTTTTTTTTAAATTGAACACCCTGTAATTTTTGCATTTTTGAAAATTCTATGTGTAACTGATTGCTTTTTTACTTTTTTTTGTTCGTTTTCGTTTTTATTCTATAAAAACAAGATACACTAATTTATAGTTTATTCAACTTCAAAATGCAGTAAGTGTAAACAAACTTAATCTTAAAGTAAATCATAAATTTGGCATAACAAAAATAGCGGAAAAATACTCTACAAATAAAGTTTACATGGACATTAAAAAATAGGAGTTCAGGAAAAAAAAAATTTTTAAGCTCTAATTCGCTGTCACTGATCAAATTTTTATTTAAATATTAGTTGTATATTTTTTAGCTTAAGTAAGTAAAACAAGGTTAATTATGTAAATCTCATTTTTATACGATAAAAATGAAAACGAAAAAAAATGTAAAAAACTGTTTTTTATACATAGAATTTTCGGCTTGATTCAAAAATTTAAAAAGTTACAGGGTGTTTCATTAAAAAAAACATATTCTACTTCCGGCAAAACCGGAAGTGAAACAAAAATAAAATAAATCCGCCATTTTAAAGCCAATGTCAAAATTATATAAATCACCAAAGTTTTCTTCAATTTTTTCCTTACATCACAATACGGAGTTTTTTTATTTAAAAACGGCTTCGTGAGTAATTTCAATTTTTGTCAAAAACTGTTTGGAAATGTCCCAAAAACAACTTAAAATCAAAAAATCCGATGTGGTTTGACTTTTTATTTAACTTTGTTTAAGGCTAGCCGTGTACACACAAAACATATATCTTATTAGGATTTCTTAATCGTTATTCATGGAAATATGGAATCACTGCCATATGTATCTAATAAAAACTTATCTGGCAAAGTGTGGGCATGTGAGGACTTTCTGGTGCGTCTTCCAGAAAATAGTATATTCTATAACTAGCATGGAATAGACAATATTTCGCGATAGCGGAAAGTTTGTCACACGAGCTGGTAGGCGAGTATGACGTCCTGCGAGAGCGGAATGACTATTCCATGCGTGTTGTAGACTATACTTTTTCTTCGACTGCAAATATGAAACACTGTATGGCTTTAAACTGCGGACAAGGTTAAAAACAATGTTTTTTTTGTCACTCGACATTGTAAATGCAACAAAACACATATTTTTAAATAAAGCCATTAAGGTTATTTAATAATTTTATCAAATCAGTACTTAAAAAAGATTTTTATATAATTTTAGCACATATTTACAAATTATAATGCAAAAATTGAAGGTTATGTCAGATTATTGTGACAGATATCAGGTTTAAATATTTAACAAAAATGGAGCAGTTTTAATTTTTATTTAATTGATAAAAAACTGGTCAAATATTAAGAAAAACTAATAAACTTTATGTAATTTTAACGCAAATATATATTTTTGCTAATTTTGCTACAATTTTCTTTAATTTTATAAACAAGAGATGGCACTACATGTGCTCATTCTAACACTTGATACGAAATATTCATATCGTATCTAGAGCTAGAATGGATTCATTCTGTGTTTGAAAAGTGTGTGTATTTGCTTATATTCTAAAGCAGTCGTAGAAAAAAGTATTTCTATAGTGCTTTTTGGACCATTCTGTATAAAACAGAAGAATAGAAGGTAATTGAAACTGGCCAAAAGGGTAAAAGTGGATAATGATATTTGATCCTAAAGTATTTGTGCCGTACTAAATAAAGGGATAGATAGATGGTAGTATTACCTTCAGGACCAAACTAAACAAACAACCAAATCAAGAGATATACGTCCAATTTCAATAGCGATAACCATCTGTTATGAGACGTAACTTACGTCCATTTGCCGTAAGAAATCGGGTCAGTTTAATGAGTTTTGGCCGCAGGTTAATCTTGTCAAATGGAAAATTATTTTCCAATTATTTTCCCCAATCTCAAAGCCACAACAATAAAAACATGTTATACCCCGATTTTTATGGAACTCAACGGCTGAAGCGTCCTAAGGTAGGATGCGTGCAAGTGAGAGGCACAATATCGCATAGTAAAAAATCGACCTATAGTAGTTTATTTTCAAATACTGGCGAAAGCGCAAATTAAATATATTTTTATGTAAGCACTAATTATTTGATATTTTGGTTTCAGGTAGGAAATATGCATAGTCCAAAGTTGGTAAGTTATTTTAGAACAAGCCCTGATATGTAATGCAATCCATTATATACTATTTACAGTAAATAGTATATTACATTTTCCAAATATTCCCCCTACTTAAGTAAAATATATTTTTTTTTTTTCAAAAAAAAACAAAAAAAATACAAACATTTTTCAACAATTTTTTTTTTGCGAAAACCGAAAAAACTTTAAATTTAAACAAGAAAAAAAATTTCAAAAATAATTTTTCTATTTTTTTGTTAATTTTCTTTTTGCGAAAAAATAATTTTTTTTTTTAATATAGTCTTCATTTTTAAAAATATAGTCTTCATTTAAAAAAAAAAGTTTAACCCCCATAACTTTTTTTTAGAACTGATCCTTGTAATAAAAATAATTTTTCCTGGACAAGTTACGTTAATAGGAATTTCCTTTCAGATTTTTTCGATTTTTTTAAAAGTTTAACCCCCATCACTTTTTTGTTTTTGGGGGATTACTTTTAAAAACAATAAGGTTTTTCTCCCCATAGAACTTGATTTTTCCTGAAAATTTTAAGTCTATCCGGTTATTCGTTCTCGAGTTATCGTGTCTACAAAAATCGTAACATCGGACAGACAGACAGACAGGCAGATAGACAGACAGCGGGACAGAAGCACAAAAAAAAGTAATTTTTTTTTTCATGTATCCAAATTTTTTTTTTTTTTTTCTAGGACGATTTTTGAAAATTTTGGAAAATTCTAAACTACCTTATACTATTCTAAAACAGGCACTGTGAATAGTATAATAAATAGGGAGATTGACACTAAAAAAATAATAAAAAAAGCTTCGACGAGGATGGGATTCGAACCCACGCGGGCAGAGCCCATTGGATTAGCAGTCCAACGCCTTAACCACTCGGCCACCTCGTCTGTGGATATAAGTTGAATTTAATGCTATTTTTTCTTGACATTATTTTTTAGTATAATAATTATCTCAATCAATTAATTTAGGAAATCTCTGTTTTAGTAAAAAAAATAAAATAATAAAAAAAATATAGAATTTATATAAGATGCCATCCATAAATGACGTCATGCTAGTTTTAGATATTCTTAATATAAAAATATACGTTTTTACCCAACAAACAATTGTTCGGCAGCCGACGGGGCAGTTATGACAAATGATCATCGCCTGACGTTGGAACAACGTCTGGTTGCCGAGCCATAAAATGATGGACATAGGCCCAACGTCAAGCCCTTGTTGGCATCTGACAGCGGCATATAATCGGACTTTTGATCACGATTATGCCGCCGTTTAGCCGATTATTTACTTTGTTACTTAATTATTTTTTGTTGCAATTTTGTTGTTTAAAACATTAATAACTACCATTACTTTTTGTGTTTTTCTGGAAGGTTCGGTATTTTTTAACACTTATTAAATTATTATTATTATATTATTAAATAAAAAAATATGATTTTTTTCCAGAGTATATTTTTTATTTTTTATGCCTGATCTTAAAATAGTCGGTAAATGATATGATCGGCAAATGATCGTTAAACGACGATTGGCGTTTATCTTAAAATGCCCGGTAAATGGTACGTAATATCATAGGCAAAAGATCGGAAAATGATCATCGTTTGACCGTAGGCACCTGTCTCTTATTGACGGCGGGCCGCTGCAAACTGAGGAAGGCATACCGCAGTCGCTATATCGGCATGCCAACGGTTGTCCGCTGGTGGGTATTTTACAGTCATTTTTCAAAAATGTTAAATAATAGGTATTATCAGTTTAAACATTTCTATGCGTTTCTAAGGCATTTTTCACAGGGTTATAACCGGTTAGTATGATTTTGGCAACTTAATATGGAAAACCTACCTACCGCCCCCAGGCGATTAAAATGACCCACGATTCTGTAGCTACTTAGCTAATGTCTATTCCTAAGGGACCTCCGCCCTTGATGAGGTACAAATCTAATAGATACACGTCCCGTTAATTCTGTTTGATGTGTGCAGGATTAAGGACTTTAAAGAGGAGTTTGCGATGTACTCAAACCAGGATAGATACTTGTTTTTAATAGAAGGTAAAAATTTTTTGGATGAAGTGAGGAGAAGGTGGTAATATGGAAACCTGCGGATATATTGGAACCCCCCGTTAAGTAAGAAACAGACAGCGATATCTAGTAAACAATAATTGAATATCAGTTGCGAGGGGTAAAAATTACCATACAGAAAAGTACAATTAATTTTCCCGCTAAACATTGAAATATTTGAGGTAATGTGTAAATGCCAAAACTGAAAGTTTATTTGTAGATTTTTGTAAGGAAATATAAGGTAAGTTTATTTGGCTTATTGTCTTTTTTTTGCTTTATTGGTTTGAGAACTCCTTGTAATCAAAATGCAAAAAGTAGGATTGCGATAAATAACCGTTTAGAAAAAATATTTAAAGTTAGAAAATCACACTTGTTGTTGTTAATATGATTTACTTTCAGCAACCTTAAATACCCCAACATACAAATGTTCACGAAAACTACCCCCCGCCTGTCAGGGGGTGTATTAAAAAAAATGTTTTAAGATTTAGTTTTAGCGATCTTAAAATCCTCAATATGTAAAATTTCAAGAAAATTACCCCCCGCCCCTCAAGGGGTGGAGTTAGAATTTTTTTATTATCAGATTCACTTTCAGCAACCTCAAAAACATAATATACAAATTTTCTTAGTTTTTTTTAATTACCAGATTCACTTTTAGCAACCTCAGAAACCCCAATATAACAATTTTCAGCAAAACTACCCTCAGGGGTGAAATTAGAAAAAAATATTATCAGATTCAGATTTGTCGACCGCAAAAACCCCTATATACCATTAAAGAATGCTTTTGTGTATTTCGGTATAAAATTTATTAATAGCTGAGCCGACTTTCAGCTACCTATGTAGCCATTTTCAAGGCTCTATATACCAGTTTTGACAAAAATATTGAAAATATTTAAAAATATTTAAAAATATTTACCCCCTCACCCCCGCGGTGTAGTTAAAATTTTTTTATCATCAGATTCAATTTCAGCAACCTTAAAAACCCCTATATAGCAATTTTCAATTTTTGTAAAAAAAAATTATTTGTCCCCTGCTCCCCTTGTCTCACAAAAAACCAAAAACAATTCCGAGCGAGAACTTTTGGTAAAATACCTGTATGCCAAATATCATGTGTAGCTTAAAGCGTTCTTAAGTTATCATGCACACAAAATTTCCAGGACAGAACGACCAATCGACCGAACGATCGACCGACCGATTTTTTTTTTGCTCGAAATTGATTTATATCGACATAAAACGTCATAAAACGCAAAAATACAAAATTGTAAATTTTTGCACGAATACAAGGCTTTCCCAAAAATTTGTTTTTCAAAATGGAAAAGAAATTGACATGATTATTTATTAAGCATTTGAAGCGGCTGATTTTAATTTGGGGAATAAGCCGTCTAGTTGCGCCTAAAATAAATAATAAATATATGTTTAATAAAGATTTATAAATTCATAAGATAAACAAGAACCTTTTGTGACGTAAGTATACGAACTAGGTATACCTAAGTTGGGGTCATTAACGACTATAGTCCCTGCTTCGACCCGGAAAGGAAGACATATTTAATTTCGAACAGGTCGTCCCTTTTAGCTACCTCTTTCCCACGTGTTTATTTAGGTTTGTGAAGATTAGTTATTTTTTATTAATTTTTAATCTCAAAGGATAACCGGGAAAAATAATGCCTATGGGACAACAATATGGTTATGAATAACGCCATAGGGTGGGTATGTTGATTATAATTAATATCTATGATGCAAACAACACACACACACATATGGAAAGATATTCTATAGGTATCTTTCCACTAACCGAATTAAGAGTTTTTTTTTTGCCAGGAGAACAACACACTTTAAGAGCCAAGAACTTTTTTTTACCTTTTAAGAGTCCACGATTTATTTTAACTAGTATAACATCAACATCAGGTCACCTGATTCAGGTATTCAAGTAGGGGTGACGGGGGCTAATTGTCGCATTTTTCATTCAAAATCAGTTTTTTCCTTTATTTTTGTATTTTTTTTATTGACCTAATGGTAATTTTAGCTGCATGTTTTAGTAACATTATTTAAAGAAAAAATATGGAAAAATTTATAGGGTATTAGAGTTATTTTTTTTTTGTGAAGTCTTGAAAATTGCGACAACGTGCCCCATCACGGGGCACGTTGTCGCGGCACTTCGAGTATATTTTTTTGGAGAAATATAAAGGCATTTATAAAAATTATAAATAACTAATAAAACATGTGCCTCTCCACAAGCTGATTGTTATCTAACTTTTTACTTTTGTGCCAAAATTTCCAACTTTATAATTAAATAATATTTTTTTGATTTTTTTTTTTAATTTAATATAATTTAATTAACGAATTTATTTGCTATTCGACAAAGTTTCACTTTTTTAGACAGTTTTGAATAAAAAAATGCCAAAAAGGAAATGTTATACCATGAACATATCTCCAGATCATGCGACAACTAGCCCCAAACCAAATGCGACAACTAGCCCCAGTGGTCAGTGGTACGTTATGTATCAAGTACTTTCTAATTAATGAATAAACACTCCTAAATGACAATATCAACAAATAATATACACCTTAAACTATTATTATACATAAAATTCTCTTATTTTAATGCTTTAAATCAGTAACAATAAGAAAAAATATTTACCACAAAAAAATTACTGGGCTCTTTAATTTTTACATTTTTTGGTTTATCTGGATGTTCTTTTAATTTATTGCATTTAAGTTTACAAATGATAAATGACACTGTTGTAACGCAGCGGTTAATCTTGGTTTGGCTTAGAAAAATATTTTACTTTTTAAGATATAAGCACTTCGACAACTTACCCATGCGACAACTAGCCCCGGTCACCCCTATATCAAATTTAAACAAATAAAAAATAATAAAATGAAATAAATTTCATATTTTCGACTCAATAACACAAGACATTTTAGGACTCGTAGGGATGTCCACTTGTTAAACTTGTGGGGTCTAATATTTTAATAAAAAAAAAAACAAAACTTATTTATATGCACGTCCAAACTATGCACCACTTTTAATCCAAACTCAGCGTAAAAATTAAAGTACAGAAAAAATAATTTCTCTTTTCAATATACCACTTCACAATAACTATTAAATTCAGACACGAAAATTTCACGGGTCATTTATTACGAAAAAATAAGGGGGTGTTCGAAAAAAAGCCATCCGATGTTAGAGATGGATAAAGAGCGACCATTAAAAAAATAATGAGGCATTTAAATTTTCGAATGCCTTGATTAATCGAGCTTTTTTCCATGAATTTTTATAAATGTCACGCGTCACTTTCATAAGGTTGTAGATTTTTTATATGCGTTAATTAAATCTAATCTTATTTATCATTTGTGTGAGGCTTTCATTGATAATTTTCATAAAAAATTTAATGATTTTACCCTCTGCCAGACGCACACACAAAAAAATATATTGTCTTAAATCAAGAATGTGTGATTTGTGTATAACGAAGAGAATAAATTGTGCTTTAAATATGAAAGCATAAGAATAATATTCATAGAATGCTTGAAAGGAGAATATATTCTTAAATATGAAACATACCATACCATACATACTATGTATACGAGAAGAACATATACCCATTCTCTTGGTTATGTACAAATCACCATATTCTTGATTTAATACAATATTTTTCTGTGTGCACCCGGGCCCAGGGGTTCGCAGGGAGACAAAGTTGCCAGGCCCGGTCATCCAGGGGGCGCAGCAGACGTAAAAAACTACATGGTATTTAGAAAATTTGAATTGAAAAATTTACCATTTGGAACTTATTTCTCAAACATTTTACTAAAAAAAACGTATAGAAAAAAAGGGATCCCATTTAGAATATAGCGCGGATAAAAATTCCAAAGAGCCCGCGTCTAGCAAAAAAAAAACTAAGTACGAGCTCATACACCTAAGAGCCCCAATTAAAGTACAATGTCAAAATTTCCTACTTTTTAAAATTTATGAGAAAACTGGATGGGTTTTAATTATGTCCACCCCTAAAATTAAGATTAATTTTAATTCTATAAAAACAAAACTCATCATCTGTAATTTGTTTGGTCTTTAAGAGACAGGCTCAGTGCCTATGGCTCATTTATCTAAAATTTGAATTAGTTTGAATGGATAATTGGGAAAACAAAACTTTGGTGATTTATATCATTTTACATTGGCTATAAATAAATTTCTAGTTAGAAGTTGTCAACAGTTTAGATCTGAGGTTTGTCTGAAATCCCTTTATTTTGCGCTTGTTAGATCAAAATTGGAGTATGCTTCCTTTATTTGGTATCCCAAAGCTGCCACTCAAAAGGAGAACGTTGAACGGGTTCAGCGTAAGTTTTTAAAATTCCTCAACTTTAAAGTTCGCGGCTCTTACCCCCCTCAGGGCATTGACGAGGAGGTTTTGCGAGTCAGATTCTCAGTCCAATCGCTTGAAAATCGAAGAATACTATCAGCTATCTCTATTTTTTACAGGATAATTCACAATCTTATTGATTGTAATTTATTGCTAGGAAAAATTGATTTTTTAGTTCCCCGACTGAATGCTAGTCAAACTGATTCTTTTTCGCTGTCAATCCCAAGAACAAATTTATTATTGAAGTCCCCAATTTATGTCATGTGTGATAATGTTAATACTTATAGTATAAATTGTGATATATTTTTTGAAAAACTCAGTTCCGTTTTAAAAAAATCAAGCGTAAATTTAGGTATTTAAGATTTAGCTTAATTTCTATTTTAATTTTTAAAATTTAATTTTTTATATCTAAATTTATTTTTACTTACTTAATATTCTTATTTATATTTGTTATTATGAAATGAAATTGTCCTGTTATTGGATTATTCTGTTGGGCAATAAAGACTATTATTATTATTATTATTATTATTATTATTATTAAAATTGACGAATTTAATTATTTTGTTTCACTTCCGGTTCCGACGGAAATGACCTCAACTTTCGATTTTTAAATGGAACACCCTGTATATTTTTACATATTTTGATTCAGAATTATATTTGTCGATTTTTTGTGGTTACTAACCAAGTTAGGGGAATATGTATTTCTCTCTCTTTTTAACTCATCAATTAAACAGAGAAAGAGTACCATACTGGTTAACCGGCGTTACCACAAAAAATTGACTATTCTAAATACAACCATGTATGATTTGTCAATTTTTGACATAACATGTCATTTTTTAATATATTTTACTACTACTTTTTTGCTCAAAAAAATTGATTAAAATAAAATGATACTGGTATCTTTTAAGAAAAACATTATTAATTTAATGCTACTACGGAGCCATTAAAAAAATAGTTCTATTGAAAAAAAAATCCTAGATTTTAAGAGCTTCAAATTGGAGGTTAATTATATAATACATTGTTTCATATTTTTCCTAAGAAAATTACTAAGCCAAGAGTAAGATTATTTAACGTATTAATCCCACCATGTTGGATATACAGGTAATTTTTACATAAACTTAAATTACAACATATATACGGTGTATTTGAAATAGGGTCCGAAACTTTAAGGGGCGACTCCACGTCATAAAACCTGATAATTTTGCATATTTCAGGGCTAACTAGATTTAAATTTAAAATCAAAATAAAATATGACATGTTCTGTCAAAAGTTGACAATTGATACATGATTGTACTCAAAATACGTAAAAATATACAGGATGTTCCATTTATACATGAGAGCTCCAATGTTTTTTTTATTTTTTTTTTTTTTGAGAGCCAGCGACCCTTCTGTGTCCAGAATTAAGCTGGCTGTGCCAACAAGTAGGAAAAAATAAATACCTATTTTTTCAAAAATATATTAATATCTATTGTATAACTTTTTCTTGTGTACTTAACAAAACAAAATACCTTCAGAAAGACCAATCAACTATCAGCGAAAGTCAAGAAAAGGCAAAGCATTTACATGCATTCATCATTAGGTATTTTTATAGTGGTTTATTTTAAATAAAAAACCTTCGGTTGCACTGGGTCTCGAACCATGGTCACAACGCGTGAATCACGCCATGATACTCCCTAAACCGTATGAGCTACGAGACCAGACGAATTTGAATTAAACTTAGCGATTACATTGAATATATACAGTCTGTCTTATTAAAATGTGTAATTCGACCTTTAATTTTTGTATTTTTTTTTAGATTTTTTTTTACGGGTGCAAACACCCGTTATTAAAATCGACCCAAAAATCAATTATTTTTATGGCATTTCCGGGTTTAGAATGTCATGAAACGTCGAGAAATTGTGAAAAGGGTGGGTGTTAAAAAAATGTCTGTCTGTCTGTAGTAAACCTTATAACTTTTGAACGGAAGTCGGATTTGAAAAATTCTTTTACCAAAGGATTCAGGACCTTTTCTATTTGCGTCACATCAAATATGGTCAACATTAGCGTAGGGTAAGGGAGGCAAAATGGACAAAAACTATAATTTTTAGCGATATCCCACTTATTATTTATAGTAGGACATTTTTTTTGCATAAATAAAAAGTCCAAACGAATCCGTGAAAAACTAAAACAAGAAAATTGCTGATAGACATAAATTTTTACGATTAGTTTAAAATACATTTACAGATTTCTACCTGTCTAGAAAAGGTACCCGTTTCACATTTTTTAGATTCACCCTGGATTGACGACATTTTGGTTTTTAACATTTATTTTTTGTCTTCGAAACGTGAAATTTTACCTTCAAATGAGTTTTTTCGAAAACGGTAATCCTACGGTATTACAACCTGAGGAATACTATTTATTTATTTATTTATTTTTGGTGTAGTAATAAATCCAGAAAAAAGTTTCACAGAAAAAGTTTGGGGCAAAAAATGATAAGGCCCCCCATTTTGCACGTCCCTAGTTAAAATAACGACTTAAAAATAACATATAAAGATAAGCCATATTAAGATAAGATCATGTGTAAAACCTCGTTGCTTAAGCTCAAAGGGTCCCTGAGCCATTAAATAAAAACCAAAATTTTTTGCCCCTTATAAAGGGGCGTAGCTCCATTACAACTATTTTAAGACACATGTTCAACTTTTTTTCATATTTTCCTATATAGAATCACCCTTTAAACTTATTGACGCTATTAAGAATACACCGTGTATAATAGTATTTTAAAAATTAATCTTTATACGACGAGCTACTGTTGCGCTTCTGCGGTGTACACATTTTGTATATTTTTACTTGGGAAATGTAAGGTAAACAAATGTAATTTAATAATTCCTAAATTAATGTTTGATGTACCTGGGTATATGAAAATTTACTACAACCAGCGACGGACTGGCCCGGTTAGCCCCCTCACTAAAAAAATATTACTTATAATTTTTTTAATAATCGTAAAAGTATATTCCATGCTTGTTTACATTACATGTTTGTTTAACCTCGTTAAATTTACTTATTCTACTATTAGGCATCCCCTAAGTTCAGGATTTGTGTGGGCTAGTATACTACTATAGTAAAGGGAACCATCGGCTTTAACTTACTTTCCAACCAGTTCATAGGGAGTATCTCCGTTTCACCTGTCGCTTTCGCCAAATTTCAATTATTAATTATATATTAAGTGAAAAACGCAATCGGTGCGAATGAGAATCGAATTCACGCTAGCGTGTCAAGTATTTTACTAGTTAATGATTTTCTATAGAATGCTGGGGCATGGGCCGGGCCCATTGGGCCTTCATTAAAAAGGAATTTAAAGGACCCGTTTTAATTTTGAGGCAAAAAAAAGGCAAAAAGAATCATTAAACTTTAAATTATTGATTTTATAACGAAGGATCCACTGAAAAAGGTTGTTGTTTTTCAAGGAACTCCATTTGATCTTTTCACGGTCCCCGGGTATCTTGCCGGACAGGGCCCTAAGTACCCAGTCAGTCCGCCACTGACTATAACAGTGACAATGTAAATGCATAGTGCAGAAACAAACAATAAACATAATTAATACCGCATGTTTGGAGACGCTTTTCGTATGGATTACGCTCATAATTTCTTGGTTTTACATTATTTGCGAGTTGCACAGATGGATGCACTTTTCAAGCGCGACTCAGAGACAATGCTAAAGGGCCCGCGGGACTAAAACCTCTATTTCCATCCTCGTTTACTAATTAGTCTTTGGCATGCTAATTACATCTTCAAAAGAGTGCGACATCGTCGGCAAACGCAGGCAGTAATTAAAAAATTGCTGCCATTGCATTTTGCCTTTGACAATTCAAAGTTTTTTGCCAGCCAAATTCTACAAAAGGACAATTTAAATACAAACTATTCAACCATTTTTTAAAAACCAAAATCTGTAAAATATAGTTTTGGATAATTATGCATTGTGGTATAAAAAAAAACAGTGATTTAATTCTTTAAAAAATAAGAAATAAATAAATCAATAATAAAATACAAAGCTTTCCAAAAATTTTGAAAATTTTCAAAATGGGAAAGCAAAATACTAATACAAGCTTGCCTTCTTGAGGCTATATCGTCAAAAGTACAATACCAGCTCAAAAATCAAGAAAAACCGGAAAATATGAGCTGGGCTAAATAAACCAAAACCAGGACCTCTGTCTGTTTGTTTGTGTTCTGTGCCTATTGGTATCCAACACCTTCAAAAATGAATTTTTTAAATTATAAATTATTTGGTCAAAAAGAGAACTTAGCAAGGTTTAGCTTCCCTTTCCACGTAAAGAAATGTAACCCTTTGACCCCCTGCCTCGATTGTACCAACAAATCAAATATATAACAAAAATTATTTGGGTTATATTATTTAGTGTTCCAAATTTCAAGTTGATAGTCTTCTGTCGAGTTTCTAAAGAAATCCGCTATATCGCACTAGGTTGGTTCCGAAACTTTTAGTTTAATATATTTTTATTTTTTTATACTTTATTAATTGTTTTAAGTTTTCTAAAATTATTTTTATTTTAAAAACAATTAATCAATAACACTACAAAATTTGATCACATTTAATGTGATCTGATGATTTTTTATAAATCGTTTTACTTAATTTTTTTTTTTAATTTTTATAATTGTTAAAGCTTAAGGGGGCGTTATTTGGACGACTTACCTTATTCCTATTTACTGCGTTCGTTCCCATATGCCCCATTTTACCGTAATCTTTTTGAAACACCTCAAATTAGCGTGCAATTTTTTTTTATTGCGTCGATTAGTTTATATTAAATTATAAATTTAAATGATCGTGTTTAAATTAGCATAAAGATTAGAGAAGTGGCCTTAAATCTAATTAAGATAATTATTTAATTAAAAACAAAAATAGGAGCGACTAGTCGCGACTGTAGTCAAGGATTCAAATCAAAAAGTTTTGTACTTGCGTGACACCTTAACAAAATATTTTGAAAGTTTTGAATTTATATAATAAAGAAAATTCATTAACGAAACTCAGCCGAAACTTTAAAGTTATCAGTTTTGTTTAATTAATCTACACTGAAAAAGTAAATGAATAAGTGACCCTGTACAAAGAAACCCGGTTAGTGTGTCAGATTTACGTATTATTTTTTTTTTTGAATTCTTATGTAAAAAAACACATTATATTAAAATCCGAAAAAAAAGTAATACGTAAATTTGATACACTAACCGGTTTTCTTTGTTTTTTATTATTATATATGTGCTAGTAGCACTACATGAATTTGATTGATGCTGTGCTTTAAATTTGAAGCTTAACCGAGTTACGTTTTTCTTCTAATCAAGTTTATCAAAACATAAATTGGGTTTGAAAAACTTGAGTAGAAGAAAAAATAGGGTCACTCCGTCCGGCGGCAGTTCTGCGAAAGCCTCCGTCAGACGGCAATAAAAAGTTGCCCCGGGATGAAGAAACTGTAGAAGAAGAAGTAAAAGACATGAGCGTAGAAGAAGAAGAAGAAGTAAAAGACATGAGCTTCAAATAAAAAACTCTGCTGATTTGGTACTTTTTCAGATGACTGAAAAAATGACAACTTTCAGGAAAATTCTGATATCTCCTAAACTAGAAGTAAAAATGTAAAAAAATAAAAAAGAAAATATTCAATAAAACTGCGGCAATAAGAAAGACTTTAATAATTTAATAAACAGTTGCAGTGGCGTACCATGCAAGTCCTAGAAGATGGGGTAAAAAACAAGTTGTACATTATTTGTTGCTGTTAATAAGAAAAAAAAAATTAATCATTCTTAAAACAAACAAAAGTAGAGAATGTTTAAGCTTCCAAACAAAAAAAGAATCAGTCAAATCCATTAATTAGTTTTCGAAATATTTGAATTTAAAAAATGTCAATTTTTTATGTGTCCGGAATTTAATGCGCGGCAGTGTACTTAGGATTTTTTAAACTATTTTCCAGTCTAAAAAGAGCTGGAAAATGATTTTACATTTTATTTTTTATTCTAAAAAATCATGCATTGTAGGGTTAAATTAATAATTATTCTACACAGGTTTTTCTATTGTATCTCAGTCTTAATTCACAGTAGGAGGGCTCTACGTGTCGGGCCTTATCGAAAGTCCAGACCTACTCTGAATTGTGTGAGACGCATTCCTAATTGCCTGGAAGATTTCTTTTGGTCAGATATAAGGATGCCATTTGCGTCTTGATTGGAAAACAGGAAGGGAAATTGTTTTGTTTTAGAGAGAAAAAGATATATTAGGAAAATTTTTATTGTAAATAAAATTATATATGTTTATTGTTTTGGTCACTGTAATATTATTTGTAAATACATATATTTTATTTATTTATTTATTATACTATTTACAGCGCGTATACGCGTGACGCTAAAATACAGGGTGGCCCAAAAAGAATGTGACTGGCTAAAATCTATTTTTTTTCGAAATATATAGTTAAGGGACATGTCAAATTTAGGGAGCACCCATATACCGATTTTGGCCTATATAATTAAATTTAAAAAATAAATAATTTTTTATTTCGAGTCATTTTTCGGGTATTTGGGACTCGTATCAACATTGGGGTTTGAACTTTCGAGGTAAGTGATAATTTTTTTTCTTCCTGCGCAAACACCATCTTCGGGCTCCCCTGAAAGTAACCCGAGCCCATTCGGTAGCCAGTTCGGACTGGTCGCTATCCTCAGATTTAAACTTTGAGGGCTCTGGACCACGTTAAGGGGCGGAAGAGGAAGGTGGTTGGATAGGTATAAGGCCTTCTGACCTTAGGTTATGATCCGGACCTAGGGTTTGGCGACGGCATAGAGCTCCGACAAGTATAGCGCCTGTTAATTGCTGCCATTTTTTCACTATTCCCTTCTTCCTCTTTCCTCTTTCTTGGTTATAATCTTAAACGTCTTCCTCTCAGAAATAATTCAGATTTCACTCCGTCAATTCAAACCAGGACAGCAATCAAAAAGTGCAATGGATTTACCAACAATAAGCGAATCCACAGAAGTTGTGAAACATCCGGAAAAGAAACTTCGATTTTGAGAAGCTCTGCCGCCGAAATGGTGTGGGTGAGCAACTTCCGGTTCCGGTTTTCTGTACTCTAATTACACTAGGCAACAAATCGCAACTTTTTTTTTGCCCCGATCGGAAAGTAATTTTTTCTTACTAATTCGAGGGCGTAGAATCCGAATCTGACCTTAGAAAAATTTCAGCAACTAAGAATTTTTGAGATATAAGTTCAGGTAATAATGACGTTTTTTTTCAAAATCTTTAAAAAAAAGAGTAGAATTTTGAAAATTTTAGTGTATATTAAAAAAAATACGAGTAATTCAAAAATCTATATGTCAAGAACCTACTGAAAGAGTAAGTACGCGAAAAAAAAAATAAAAAGGTTAAAATGAAAGTGCAGAGTTTACTTAATTGCTCATTTGTGGCAAAACTATCAAATTTTTTTAAAAACTTTATAGAACTTAATTTGTAGATTATAAAATTCTCTACAAAAATATTTATACAAATATTTTTTTATTTTGCTTAGTTTGTTCCTAAAAAGTAAATAAATGAAAAAGATTTAAAATTAAAGTACACAGTGTAAACTTTTTTCCCGAGCCCAAAAAATATATTTTTCCTATCAATTTAAAGGCGCAGCATCCAAATTTGACCTTAAAAAAAATTCAGCACGTCTTATTTTTTAAATTTTAGTACATGCAATTATGCCAGTTTAAAAATAATTTATAAAACAAAATATTGTGTACTTTTTTTTGTTTTTTATTACATAAGAACCATAATACGTAACATTTTTTTAGTTCATTTTTGACCCTTTAGTAATGATTTTTGACAATTTTTAGCATGAGTACGTGGCGATAAGCTTGTCCCCTTATGCACCCTTCTTCTTACCCTCCACCCCTACTTAGTTTTGTCACATTATCCATTTTTTTTAATTTTTTTTTCATAATATTCCTATTTATTCTACCTATGAATTTAAAGTTTCTATGTTTTAAGTTGGGTAGTTTTTAACTAATATTGAGTCGCCGAATCCAAATTTGTCCTTGGAATATTTTTGTCTCCCATGATTTTAGAACAAAAGAGGGATAAAATAATGATTTTTTAACATTTTTATCTTATTTTTCTCAGAAAACTTAGGTAATAGAAATATTCTGAGGCCAGATTCGGTTTCAGCGACCCAAAATTAGTTAAAAAACATATGACTCCAACCGGGGCAAGAAACCGTGTTGCCTAGGGCTATCTATAGTTGGTGATCGACTTGTAAGAGAGAAGTTATGGGTGAAACTCTCAATCACATTGTTTTTGGGGCAACCTGTAGTATTATACGGTAGTTTAGAATTTTCCAAAATCGCCAAAAAGCGTCCCAGAAAAAAAATTCTTGGATACAAATGTATTTCATGAAAAAACAAGAAACTTTGAAAATGTATGTCCGTTCGTCCCATGTCACGTTTTTTGTGGACACAATAAATCAAGAACGAATTAACAGATAGACATTTTTCAAAAAAATAATTTTTTTGAAAAGAGAAATGTTATCTTTTTTTACTTTTTTTAATTTTGGTTTTTTTTTTTATTTTTAATTTTTTAATTTTCTTTTTTTTTATTTTCACCATTTTTTCGTCTTTCTGCGCCTTTAAATTGATAAGATAAATATAAGTTTTGCACTCGGGAAAAAGTTTACACTTTGTGCTTTAATTTTATTTTTATTTTTTCATTTAGGTATTTACTTTTTACGAAAAAGTAAGCAAGATAAAAAAATATTTGTATAAATATTTTTGTAAAGAATTTTAAAATATACAAAATTTAAGTAATTATTTTTTTTTAACAAATTTGATATTTTTGCCACAAATAATCAATTAAGTTAACTCTCGCTTCCATTTTAACCTTCTTTATTTTTTTCGCGTACTTACTGTGACAGTAGGTCCTTTCCATATGGATTTTTGAATTCCTAGTATTTTTTTTAATATTCCCTAAATTTTTTAAAATCCTACTCTTTTTTGAGATTTTGAAAAAATACGTCATAATTTCCTGGACTTATATCTAAAAAATGTGAGGTGCTGGAATTTTTCTAAGGTCAGATTCGATCCAAACCTAGTGTTATTATAATTTTTTCACTAAATTAATTAGTTGTAATAATATAGAGATAAAGCTTGTGGCGAAAATACTATCTTTTTTATGTATTTATCAGATACAAAAAAAGAAAGATTTTTGCGTCTTTGCATCCATCTGTCCGTCCATCTGAAAATCGGTAATATTTCTTACACGACAATTTGTCTCCTTTTCTGGTGGCAGCAAACATTTATTGAATTTATTGATTTGATACAGATTCATTATAAACTGTATAATTTTCTTTAGTTCTTTATTTGTATACTGTTAAGCATTCAAAAGTTTGTTTTATTTTTTTTCCACCCGAAGCCTTGTTATTGATAATAGCGTAGAAATTATACCTGGTCACGATTTCATCATAACTTTTTATTATGGCCAATGTTACTTATTATTGAGAAACGGACGAGTGGCGACGAGTAAAAAAAAACTCACGAGAAACAGCATCTTGCCCGACCAAGCCCATTCAAACGCTTTGAATTTTAAGTACTGCATTATATAAATATACAGTGGGAGAGAGATTTCATTAAACCGAAAAATACAGTGCATATTATGATATTTTACAAAAGATTTTGGTTTTTATTAAAAAATATGTGAAACGGATACCTTTTCTAGACAGGTGAAAAAATGATATCTCATCCCATATCTCGGGAACTAATAGTCCTACGATAAAAATGATTGCATATGTTTTTCTAAGGAATTAAACATAATTTCATTTATGCAAAAAAAATGGCCTACTATAAATAATAAGTGAGATATCGCAAAAAATTATAGTTTTTGTCGATTTTGCCCCACTTGCCCTACTCTAATGTTAACCATATTTGATGTGACGCAAATAGAAATGATCCTGAATTGTTTGGTGAAAGAATTTTTCAAATCGGACATTCCGTTAAGAAGTTATAAGGTTTACATACAGACCGACAGACAGACAGACAGGCATTTTTTTAAGACCCACTTTTTTTTTCATATTTTTTCGACGTTTCATGACATTCTTAAGCCGAAAATGCAAAAAAATATTTTTTTGGTCGATTTTAATAACAGGTGTTTTTACCCGTAACAAAGGTTTAAAAGCATTTTTTTTTGTTTTTAAAACATATTTCCTATTAGCAAAGAACTCGCTACCACCTTATAGTCAGATTTTGCTGAAGTCTGGATACATTAAACTTATGACTATTTTTTAACTTTCTGATCAAAAGTTTTTCGAAAAAAAAAAATTCATTGGTCATCGAGTTTTTTAGAACTTATTTTAGCTTCCATAAAGCATAAAAAATATAGTGTGGTTAAGATTGCGAGAAGTAAAAACAGTTATAATTTTTTATATGATATGATATGACATGACGCGATACAATAATTATAATAATTATAATTATTATAATTAGTTATATTAAAAGAATTTTAATTTTTAAAACTGAGTAGGGAAAGTAGTATGAACAGTCAATTTTTAGAGAAACTACATGTACCCTTCATATTTAATAATAATTTATTTATTTATTTATTTATTTATTTATTTATTTATTTATTTATTTACGGGATAAACCCCATTACAAGTATAAAACATAGACTATATGCCATATAAAATATATAAAAAGAAAAACAACTAATTTATAACATGTCAAAGGTTTGTTTTAGAACATGTCAGTTTACTTTAGATATAAAATATAATAAAATAAAATATTACATGGTGCTTTCATTTAATAGTACCCTAAGCGACAAAATACCTAACGTGGTGCTAGAACTTCCTATGTGGACTTTATTTTACGAAATGAAATTTAAAAAAAATATAGATAATAATATTTTAACCCTCTTATTTAATTTTAATTAATACGGTTTATCGCCCATTTGATTTCATAGGTTAAAACTTGCCCCATGGCTGTTAATTCTCGCCCCAAAAGTGGGGCAAGTGTTAACTTTTGACATTTTTTGTTTAAATTAATTTTACATAAAATCTGTAAAAGTTAGAAATTTAATTTTTACCCTAAATAATAGCTGAATGTTAAAATTTTTATATTCTATAAAATAAAATTACAAAAATGGATTTTGTAGGCAGTAAGATGTTTTCCTAAAAAGTGCTAAGCCCCCCCTTCCCATAAATATTTTGGAAATTTAAACCAACGAACTAATAACTCTTCTCTCTAGAATAGGCATTTCATTTGTGAAAACTGACAAATACGTAGCCAACATATACATTTGTCTGCCTTACTCGCACAGCTTTGTTCTAACAGAGACAACAATAACAGTTACTGGTAATTGTTATTGTTCCGGCCTGAATATACCTAGTATTTGTTTACAAACAAACCAAGATGTTGGCGATACTTTATATTAACGGTATGCGTATTCTAGAGAGAAGAGTTGTTAGTTGATTTAAACCCAATCCCAATATACTCTAGAGCTGCAGGGATTATCAATAATTACCATCTCCACGGTTAGTTTTGTGGCAGGTGTTCGTCATGAGTACGCTCACACATGCAGGTCAAGTGAATAATTAATAATGTGAGTAATCTGGGCAAATATAGACCCTTAATCCGTCAGTGATGGATGATTAGAATGGACATAAATCCACATTTGCACACGGTTTCGATTGCGAAATGCGATATTACGCTCACTTTATAGTTACTGCGTCGCACTATGTGGCCAAACTGAAAAAAATTGTTTAAAAATATTGTTTTAGTGAATTAAATCTTAAACTTAAACATAAATAACTATTTTGAGTCAAAATTGAGTTTTAACATTGAAGGGTTCTGGGCAAAAAGGGTAAAATTAAAATGTATTGTTCTTGGACAATATTTAATTAAAACGATTCAATATATTAGATTACGAGTAAAAATTCACATCAATAGCTTAGACGGTTTCTGAGATATTAAATAAAATCAAATTTTAGGGTATCCTCTTTGTGTTTTTACTCAGATGTATTTCAGAATCCATGTTAAAAAAAAAATTTGTTCATATATGTTAATTTAGGAGCATTTCCAATATAAACAATTAAATAAACTTATTGATTTTTTAAAATAAAATTTCAAGCCTAGCTGAAATAACGTTTATTTTTCCACATAAAAATGCTTATAACTTTTTTTTGTTTTATTTCAGCTATCTAATATTTTCAAGAACTTTATATATTAGAATATTTTAGTGTAAAAATTTTGCACTAATGCGTGCGCAATTATTTTCAAATTTTGTCACATAAAATATAAAAAATTTGTACTTTTTCCTACAAAAACGTTTGGATACCTAATATTTATGCACTGTTTAGACCGACTACTTCTGTAAGAACATTTTAATATAAAAATTAGATTATTAGAATTATTTTGTATATAAATAGTTACGTACGTACAGAACTATTTTGTATCTGGGACTATTTTGTAGCAGGAACTGAATTCTAACCATATGAGTCTCTATTCCATAGTTCTACCTGAAAATAACATAAAGAAAACATAATTAGAATATGATTTTTAATAATAAAGAATCATATGACTTATTTCTCTATAGTGCATTTGTCTATGGACTTACCTGGTTTTTATATGTTTCAGAGTCTATTGAGGGTTGGATTTCACTGGCTTTCATCTGTAGCTTGTTTCTCCTGGAAAGTTTCGTATTCTTATTCCTTCGGGATAATCCAGAATTTGTTGAAAATAGTTTGCTGGAACTGCTCACTTAGATTCAGTATTTTGTTTATACTTAGTTCACAGGACACTTAGTATTCTGTTCGTATTTTTATTAGTTTTGCTGATAAACAATAAGTATTGTTTATATTTGTTTCTTAGAGTAATATTTTGAGGTTAGATATCACTAATACGGATTTATTAGGAAATATTCTTTTTGGTTATTATCTTTGATGTAGTTTTCGTTACCTTTATTAGGAATCCTATACGGTAAAACTGTAGTTGATAATGACTTGCATAGATGTCGCTAATAGTTCAGAAATAGGATTTTATTTACCTGAAGGGTTCATACCGGTTGATAAGGTCGATTTTCGCTCCTTCTTGATGCAACTCGAATACAATGGTGGTGTCATTTTGACGAGTGTTTATTTTCTGTAATCATCGAAGTAATCCTTCATGTATTTTTATTTAAAGTTAGTGAAAATGAATATTTAAACAATGCGGAAGATATTGTAACGGTTATTTTCTACAATTACGCATTTATAACGTTTCGATGGACATCGAAGACTTAGTATGACATGTAAGTTAAGTTTTTCTGTTTCTTAGAATATTTCTAAGATATTATTATTGTTTTAGCACCATTAATTAAGCACCATTAAGCACCATTAACCACCATTATTACTACATTACTAGACCATTAATTAATTACCATTAATTACTCACCATTTCTATACCATTAATATGGAATTACATTAATTTAAGTTGAAGTTTATTTTGGTATATTTGATATACAAGTTCTCCGCATGGAGTGATGTTCTGTTGGAACATGGTTCTGTAATTTTCGGCATAGATAAATTCTATGTAACCGTCTAGCAGACAATTTTACATTGGACATAATTTTCAAAAGCATATTTTATCCCGGACAACATTTTCAATCGTACATTTTATCCTGGAAGATGATTTTTCCAAAGTAGATGGGACAGCCTATATTTTTTTTTTCTTTCATTTGAGAAATGAATTCATCAGCATAGGGGAGACTTGTACAGATGGAGACGATGGAATTCATACCTCATGGATTTTGCAGAAACCAGCTAAGTACTCATTCTGAAAACTTTTGAAAGCAATATTTCATATTTTTAAATTCTTTTATTTCAATATTCTTATAACTGTAAACTTTATCAGATCTGATATAGTATTGATTAATACTTTATGCCCTTCTGGCTTTTGTTCATTTTTAGGTACTTATTTTTTTTTAAAACATTTAATCTCATTTATTAATTATTAAATATCATACTTTTGATTAAATGATTTCTAATTTAAGCATGACTTTTATACACTGCAAGAAATGATTGTTGTTTACATACATTTCTTGGTGCTTGCTGAACTTCATGTTTTCTTTATACATTTAAGTCGAATGATTTCTGAATTTAGTAATTTTTATTAAGATTTCTTTAATTATATCTTAATATAATTACACATATTTTTTATATATATTAATACATTACTTGATGTGCTTTCATTAAGTTTATTTATAATAAATTTCTCAAATGAATTATCTTATTTTATTTAGGGGTTATATTTTCTCAAACTGAAAAGCTTAAGTATTTACACTAGGTTGTTACTTACCTAAAGGAGTAAAAGCTAAAGTAACTGGCGCCCCTAACAACATTAATCAATTCTTTCTATTTTTCCCTTGCCCATACCCATTGCTCCGCTGTCAAAACTAGCCGTTGGCAGTGAACGTATTAATTACGGTACACTAGTATTGGCGCCCAAGAACGTGGTATTTGGATAGATAGAACACTTGTTTTTTTAATTTTACTCCATTTTTCTCAGTGTATTTTTTGTAAAAATCTAAAGCTTATTTTTTTTTCAGTGTAACTTAAAGTTCATTTTGAGAAAACCTACATATAACTGTTGAATAAAATATTTTTTGTTGAAAATTAAGTCAAATTAGAGTTAATCTGATAAGATATATCAGATATGTGTTTTTTATGTTTTTTCTGAATTTTATGGAATAACATGGAATAGAGAAATTTTGGCGTGGGTTCAGTTTTTCTAGAAATTATCTTTTATTCAATAGAAATAAATGAATAATAGGGTATTTATTTATGCGAAGGATATGAATAAATATTAGCTAATTTTGTAGTTTTGGAGACTATATATAATTATTAATTTGTCCAATTGAGATAAATAATAATTTAGTATTTTTTTGACATATTTGGGAAATTTTCCAAACTATGCAAAAACTTTGTTGAGCAGTATACACAAAAAAAAATAATTTGTGGTACAGTATAAATATTTTATTATTAAAATAAATATTTTGAGTAAATTAAAGATAATTTTGAAAAATAAATATTCAAAATGGAAGATTTAGATAAAATGGAAATTAGATTTTTGACTGCAGAAATGGTAAATTATGAACTTCGTATAAGACATTTAACAGCAAAAAATAATAGAGCATCTAGAATTAAAGTTTTAGGTAGGGCCATAGCTAGGGAAGATCCTAAAGTAAAATATGTAGATCCGACTTTTAATTTTAACAGTGAAGTGGAAAATATTAATAGAATTTTAGATAGTATATCTTCAGAAATTGTAGAATATCATGGTGATTATAGTTTAGCTGATTTAAGAAAATTAAAAACTTATTTAGTACATGTAACAAATCGTCTGCAACGTTTTCCTGAAGTAGAAGAAAATAAAGTTAGACGTATTCAATTTTTAGAAATAACAAAAGCAACTTGTTTAGAAATAGAAGCAGATATTTTAGATCTTTATGAAAAATCTGGTAAAAATTCAGATCTTACTCAAGTAAATAATAATATTTCATTACATAATAGTACACAGTTTAGTCCTAATGTTTCTAGTAAAAAAGATAATGATTATTTAAAATCAGTACCAGTTTATAAATGGAATATTAATTTTGATGGAAAGTCTAATGTTTTAAATTTTATTGAGCAAGTTGAATATATGAAAATAAGTAGAAATGTTACAGACGAAATGTTATTTAAATCTGCATATGACTTATTCAAAGAACCAGCATTGTCATGGTTTCTCTCAATTAAAGATAATTTAAATTCGTGGTCTCAAATAATTCAAGCATTAAAAAAAGATTTTCTTCCAGCTAACATAGATGATAGAACATGGGATGATATCCGTTCTAGATATCAAAATCCCGATGAATCTATCGCAATTTTTATAGGTGCTATGGAAACCTTGTTTAAACGTTTAATTCATGCTGCAAGTTTATATACTAGACTTAAGACGATTAGAGAAAGAATATTACCACATTATTTTACACCATTATCACTTATAGAAATAAATGATTTAGAAGATTTAAAGGACAGTTGTAAAAGAATAGATGAAGCTTATCAATTAAAACAAAAGAGCATAGCAGGTAAAAGTGTGGCAAAAAATTTTAGTAGTAAATGTAATTGTAGTCATAATACCACAGTGTCCAAACTTACCCCATCTTCCTCTACTCGTCAAAGTTCAGTATGTAATAGTAGTCAAGTTTCTCAAATTAGTCAAAGTACCAATCAAAGCTTTAATAATACACAGAATAGTAGTAATAGTAGTAATAATAAAAGTAGACAAGTAATTTGTTATAACTGTAACCAACCAAATCATATTTTTAGCAAATGTTTAGCTAAAAGAACAAAGTTTTGTTATAAATGTGGATATAAAGATGTAGTTTTTAAAAATTGCCCTTCCTGTACAAAAAACTAAATAGGAAAGTGGATGATTTTAGTCGGCATTCACTTAATAAAAAGGCTAAAAATAATAATGACAGTCAGGTAAAAAAGGATAACAAAACTACTTTTTGTAAAAACATTTATTATAATAAAAATAATATCAATTCTTTACAAAAATCAAGTATAACAGAAACAAATAAACGCTTTTATTTGAATGAATGGAAAGATTGGTTGGATAAAGTTAAAAATTTTTATAAACCGTATAGTTTGTCTGTAATTAATAAAAGTTCTTTTATTAAATTACCTAGAGATAACCGTCCATATATTAAAGTAAATATTTTTGATAAAAATATAACAGCTTTGATTGATACAGGTGCAAATTGTTCAGTGGCTGGTGGTCACGCGATTAAAATTTTAGAAAAATTTAATTTAAAAATTGATAAATGTCTTATACCGCATGTTACTACAGCTGATAAATCTAAACAGTTAGTAACTGGTGTTGTTTATTTACCTATTAAAGTAGATAATGAAGTTAAGATTTTACAAGTCTTGGTTGTTCCTTCTTTGGAAACAAATTTTATTTTTGGTGTGAATTTTTTACAATTGTTTTCTATGACTCTGGATTTTTCTGATGAATCTTGGAATAATAAAATTAATAATTTGAATGTGATCAGTAATAACAGTGATAGTCAGGATATAAATAAAGATAGTTCAGTAGGCTTATGTGACTTGACAGACGAACAGAAAAAGATAGCAGATAAATTTGTTAGTTTATTTAAAGAATTATATAGCGAAAAAATAGGTAGAACAAATTTAATAGAACATGATATAGATACAGGAAATAATAAACCTTTTAAAATGCGTCAATATCCTTTGTCACCTTATTTAATAGAAATTTTACATAAAGAGTTAGATAAAATGTTAAAAGATGATATAGTTTCACCATCTTATTCTGATTTTAATTCACCAGTTTTATTAGTAAAAAAAGCTAATGGTACATACCGTTTTTGTTTTGATGGACGTAAATTAAATTCTATTACAAAAGGTGATTCACATCCTTTACCAAGGATAGACTCCATTTTAAGTTTATTAGGCGATGCAAAATATATATCAAGTATAGATTTAAAAAATGCTTTTTGGCAGATTCCACTTACAAAAACTGCTAAAGAAAAAACTGCATTTTCCGTACCTGGTAGGGGACTATTTGAATTTAATGTAATGTGTTATGGACTCAAAAATGGAACACAAAGTCAGCAAAGATTAATGGATAAACTTTTTCCTTTCTCCTTTTATCCAAATATATTTGTTTATATTGACGACATTATAATAGTATCAAAAACTTTTGAGGAACATATTAAATTACTTCAAATAGTACATGAAAAATTAAAATCTGCTAATCTTACAATAAATTTTGAAAAAAGTAATTTTTTTAGAAAATCACTTAAGTATTTAGGTTTTGTAATTGATAATTTTGGTTTAAGAACCGATCCGCAAAAAGTAGAAGCAATAATAAACTATCCTAGACCAACAAATAGTACAGAAATAAAACGATTTTTAGGTGTAGCTTCGTGGTATCGTAGATTTGTTAGGAATTTTTCAACAATTGTTAGTCCATTAAATTCACTTTTAAAGGGCAAAGGTAAAAAACAAGCCATTAGTTGGAATACTGATGCAGAAAAAGCTTTTTTATTGTTGAAGGAATCTTTAATAAATGCTCCAGCTTTAGCAAGTCCCAATTTTTCTTTACCATTTGTTATACAATGTGATGCTTCTTTAGTTGGCCTCGGTTCCATATTAACACAAACGCAAGATGGTCAAGAAAAAGTAATAGCTTATGCTAGTAGAGCTTTAACACGTAGTGAAATAAAATATTCTGTAGGTGAAAAGGAATGTTTAGCTGTTTTGTTTGCTATAGATAGGTTTAGACCATATATTGAAGGTGTTAAATTCACAGTAATTACAGATCATTCTTCATTAAAATATTTGAGTAATATGAAAGATCCCTCTGGTCGCTTGGCTAGATGGTCATTAAAATTACAGCAATATGATATGGATATTGTATATCGTAGAGGTAAATTAAATGTAGTAGCTGATGGGTTATCCAGAGCTTTTGATAGAATAGAACCAGAAAAATCAATTTTTCCAGATGTAAATTTAATTAATTTTAATGTAAATGATTATAATAGTGATAAATATTATATTCAGTTGAGGGAAAAAATTGTTAAGAGTCCAGATTCATATCCGCAATTTAAAGTTATTGATGATAATATTTATAAGTTCATACCGACCAAGACAAAAGTAAAAAGTAATATTATAGAGTGGAAATTGTTAGTGCCTCAAAAATGTCGTAAACAAGTACTAAAAGAATGTCATGACGATGTATTAGCTTCTCATATGGGATTTTTTAAAACTTTTCATAGAATTTCAGAAACATATTTTTGGCCAAAAATGCGTAAAGATATTTTAAAGTATGTAAGATGTTGTAATATTTGTCAATCACAAAAAGTTAGTAATTCTGCACGTTTTGGATTGATGGGTCGTGAAAAAGAAGTAAATTATCCGTGGCAAGTTATTTCATGTGATTTGCAGGGACCATTTCCCAGAAGTTCTAAAGGTTTTTGTTATCTTTTAGTTGTGTCAGACTGGTTTACAAAGTATACATTATTACATCCTTTAAGGGAAGCTACTGCAAATGCAATATGTAAATTCATTGAGAATGAAGTTTTTTTAGTTTACGGAGTCTGTCAATTTTTAATTGTCGATAATGGAAAACAATTTGCTGGTAAAGTTTTTAAAAAATTAGCAGATGAATATAATGTACAGAAAATTTGGTTTAATGCACTTTACCATAGTCAAAATAATCCGACGGAAAGGCAACATCGCACAATTTCTACTGCTATAAGATCATATATAAAAGATAATCAAAAAGAATGGTGTAAAAATTTAGCAAAAATAGGTCTAGCTTTACGAACGTCTGTAAATGAAGTTACGGGGTATACGCCGGCATTTCTTAATTTTGGGAGGAATGTACCTATCACAGGAACTTATTATGGCAAAATGACATCAACTGATGGTGTTAAATTAGAACCTTGTGACAGAGACTCGTATAGTCAAGACTTGGGAAAAAAGAGATTTTTATTGATGTAAAGAAATATTTACATGAAGCTTATGAACGTAATAAGCGTACTTATGATTTGCGCAAGTGTGAAGTAAATTTTGATATAGGTGAAAAAGTTTGGAGACGAAACAAAGTACTCTCAGATGCTAGTAAAAGTTTTGCTGCAAAACTTGCTCCAAAGTACATACTTTGCAAAGTTGTTGCGAAAAAGTCAAAGTTAGTGTATATTTTGGAAAATGCAGATGGTCATAGAGGCGACTGGCATGTTAAAGATCTAAAGAAATATTTTGGATCGAATAGTGACATTTCAGTTGGCTAGATTTGATTAAATAAGAATATATTCTTAGTATCGTTCGGAATGATATTTAAAAAAATATCAATGTATTGAAAATATTTAAAGGGTACCCAAAACTTTTGTATATAGTAAAAAAAAAAAATATATAAATATATTTTTTGTAGAAGAGGATTCTGATGCGCTTAGTCAAGTCTTATTTCTATTTTTTTTATCTTGATAAAAAGAAAAACAAAATTAATTATGACAATTACCTGATTATGAAAATTACCTGATTATGACAATTACCTGTTTATGACACACACCGATAAAGTCCCAAAATTATGTTCTACATAAGAGTAGGCGGATGATACACGTAGTTATCAAGCTTAGCTATTGTTAATTATCAAGTAGTATTTCAAATGATTTACATAAAGTATTGTATTTTTTGTTGATTTATTAAATAAAATATAGTATATATTTTAGCTATTTAAGTTAAATAGTTATAGAGTTTGGTATAAAAATATTTTTTGTATATTAAATATTTTTATTATTTTTGGAGGGGGCATGTGTAACGATATAAATCGTCACTTTGTAATATAGCAAGGGTTAATTAAACTATTCGTTTACTTACGTTATAATTTATGTTTATTTTGTATATAAATAGTTACGTACGTACAGAACTATTTTGTATCTGGGACTATTTTGTAGCAGGAACTGAATTCTAACCATATGAGTCTCTATTCCATAGTTCTACCTGAAAATAACATAAAGAAAACATAATTAGAATATGATTTTTAATAATAAAGAATCATATGACTTATTTCTCTATAGTGCATTTGTCTATGGACTTACCTGGTTTTTATATGTTTCAGAGTCTATTGAGGGTTGGATTTCACTGGCTTTCATCTGTAGCTTGTTTCTCCTGGAAAGTTTCGTATGCTTATTCCTTCGGGATAATCCAGAATTTGTTGAAAATAGTTTGCTGGAACTGCTCACTTAGATTCAGTATTTTGTTTATACTTAGTTCACAGGACACTTAGTATTCTGTTCGTATTTTTATTAGTTTTGCTGATAAACAATAAGTATTGTTTATATTTGTTTCTTAGAGTAATATTTTGAGGTTAGATATCACTAATACGGATTTATTAGGAAATATTCTTTTTGGTTATTATCTTTGATGTAGTTTTCGTTACCTTTATTAGGAATCCTATACGGTAAAACTGTAGTTGATAATGACTTGCATAGATGTCGCTAATAGTTCAGAAATAGGATTTTATTTACCTGAAGGGTTCATACCGGTTGATAAGGTCGATTTTCGCTCCTTCTTGATGCAACTCGAATACAATGGTGGTGTCATTTTGACGAGTGTTTATTTTCTGTAATCATCGAAGTAATCCTTCATGTATTTTTATTTAAAGTTAGTGAAAATGAATATTTAAACAATGCGGAAGATATTGTAACGGTTATTTTCTACAATTACGCATTTATAACGTTTCGATGGACATCGAAGACTTAGTATGACATGTAAGTTAAGTTTTTCTGTTTCTTAGAATATTTCTAAGATATAATTATTGTTTTAGCACCATTAATTAAGCACCATTAAGCACCATTAACCACCATTATTACTACATTACTAGACCATTAATTAATTACCATTAATTACTCACCATTTCTATACCATTAATATGGAATTACATTAATTTAAGTTGAAGTTTATTTTGGTATATTTGATATACAAGTTCTCCGCATGGAGTGATGTTCTGTTGGAACATGGTTCTGTAATTTTCGGCATAGATAAATTCTATGTAACCGTCTAGCAGACAATTTTACATTGGACATAATTTTCAAAAGCATATTTTATCCCGGACAACATTTTCAATCGTACATTTTATCCTGGAAGATGATTTTTCCAAAGTAGATGGGACAGCCTATATTTTTTTTTCTTTCATTTGAGAAATGAATTCATCAGCATAGGGGAGACTTGTACAGATGGAGACGATGGAATTCATACCTCATGGATTTTGCAGAAACCAGCTAAGTACTCATTCTGAAAACTTTTGAAAGCAATATTTCATATTTTTAAATTCTTTTATTTCAATATTCTTATAACTGTAAACTTTATCAGATCTGATATAGTATTGATTAATACTATATGCCCTTCTGGCTTTTGTTCATTTTTAGGTACTTATTTTTTTTTAAAACATTTAATCTCATTTATTAATTATTAAATATCATACTTTTGATTAAATGATTTCTAATTTAAGCATGACTTTTATACACTGCAAGAAATGATTGTTGTTTACATACATTTCTTGGTGCTTGCTGAACTTCATGTTTTCTTTATACATTTAAGTCGAATGATTTCTGAATTTAGTAATTTTTATTAAGATTTCTTTAATTATATCTTAATATAATTACACATATTTTTTATATATATTAATACATTACTTGATGTGCTTTCATTAAGTTTATTTATAATAAATTTCTCAAATGAATTATCTTATTTTATTTAGGGGTTATATTTTCTCAAACTGAAAAGCTTAAGTATTTACACTAGGTTGTTACTTACCTAAAGGAGTAAAAGCTAAAGTAACTGGCGCCCCTAACAACATTAATCAATTCTTTCTATTTTTCCCTTGCCCATACCCATTGCTCCGCTGTCAAAACTAGCCGTTGGCAGTGAACGTATTAATTACGGTACAATACAAGCATTAGTATATGCTTTAAAATTAAATTTTACATCGGTATAGAAAATCGACTGGCGTTTGGACTCTAATTAACTAAAAACAAAACCAATGCATTTTTATAATGCTGAATAGTTATTGGTCATGGTTATTGTTTTTTATACGATTTTATGTACTAATTAATGAAATTCGTTTTTACTTTTTGGACACCAAAACAGGGCTTGGGCTGCACAGTGCGTCGGGCAGAAGGCACAAGTCTGACCTTAAATTCGGATTCATCTATTAACTAAACAGGGCCACAAAAAAAAAGTGTTATGTACGAGATATTTGACTATGATATTTCTATGAAAAAACTGGCCTAAAACCCCTGAAAATCTCAAAAGATTCACTGCATTACAAGACTGAAAATACAGGGTGTCCGTTTTTCAACCTCAAGCATGGGTATCTCGGTTATTATAAGAGATACAAGATCGGTTAAATTAGAAAAAAGTTGCGCATTTTTTTGCTGAGCAATAATCTGAAAGAAAATTTGACCTGACATTTTTTGTTTTTTAATTATCGCAAAAAAATAAAAATCCCCAGTTTCGTTTTTATTTTTTTTGAGTGAAATCCGACAAAGCTAGACGTTTTTAATTCAAGTATTGTTAAGGTACTTTTTTACAAGGAATCTAAATCTGTTATCATATTTTCCATATCATTTTAGATGCAAGAGTTACAATACTTAACTTCGTTTTTTCTATTTTGGATTTTTACATTTTTGAATACAGTTTTTTTGTGATTACGATATCACACGAGATGATCAACTATTAAATTTTGAGCGAAATTAAAAAAATCATTTTTGCGCAAAGTGCTTTGGAAACAACTAAGCAATTAAATTAACGGAGGTTAGGTTTGAAATCGTAAATATTGTCAATGTGACCTACGCGCATGCCTGAGATCAGCATTTAGATCTACAACTAGCCGCTCCTCACATTTTGATAATCGAAATGCACAATGGCACATTGACAATATTTACGGTTCCAAACCTAACCTCTGTTAATTTAATTCCTTCGTTGTTTCCAAAGCATTCTGCGCAAAAATTATTTTTTTAATTTCGCTTGATTATCACGTGCGATACATTATCGTAATCAGAAAACAAAAAAACTGTATTCAAAAATGTAAAAATCCAAAATAGCGGCCTTAATAAAAAACGAAGTTAAGTATTGTAACTCTTGCATCTAAAACGCCATGGATAATATTATAACAGATTTAGATTCCTTGTAAAAAATTTCCCTCAAAAAATAAAAATGAAACTCGGGATTTTTATTTTTTTTGCGAGAATTAAAAAACAAAACAAATCAGGTCAAATTTTCTTTTAGATTATTGATCAGCATAAAAATGCGAAACTTTTTTCTAATTTAAACGATCTTTTATCTCTTATAATAACCGAGTTACCCATGCTTAAGGTCGAAAAAAGTCCAAACGAAACTGAATTAAAAATGGGACAAAAATATTGACAATCGTGATTGTGGCCAAAATTCTTAGTATGAAAAATTTACTTTACCTATCATTTAAAACGGCCAAAACGTCAAGATTAGGTCCAAATTCTTAAACGCTATAGATTTGTTGATAAATATATTTAAGAATAGATTTTAGCTTTTTGAAACTACTGTGCGACGGTCAATTCGATACTAAATTCGGACGGATTTCATCGTCAGAAGCGGACGTGTTCGCTTAAGCTCGCTTAAATATACCTACCCACTGGCTATAGAATTGACAAAATATATAACATTTTCTTTAAACATTGATTTATAACAAAAAATGCAGGTTTTGTGACGATTGTAGCTGACTCGCAGACTTGTAAGTAAATAACTTAAACTAAACTTTTAATATAAACATCGGTTAAGCTTAAATGTTATTAGACCTGTTGAATCAAATTATTTCTCTATGTCTAAAAAATCAAATAAAATCCAGTGATAAAAATAAAAAAATAATAAAAATATGTTTTTTTTTAACATTTTAAACTAATACGTGTTTATAACATACCTATACATTTTTAGGCTACCAGTTAATAAAACTTTCAGTTGGTTAATATTAATTTTGTAATGATATATAATATAAAATACAGTTTTTCTATGACTGCTTTAGAATTCCAAACACAGAATGAATCCATTCTAGCTCTAGATACGGTATGAATATTCCATATCAAGTGTTAGAATGACCACATGTAGTGCCATCTCTAGTTTATAAAAGTAAAGAAAACTGTAGCAAAATTAGCAAAAATATATTTATTTTACCATGCATTTTAAATAATTTAATGCAATTCTAAGTTTTGTGTTAAAACTACAAAAAGTTTATTAGTTTTTCTTATATTTGACCAGTTTTTTATCAATTTAGTTCAAAAAATTAAAACTGCTCCATCTATTGTTAAATATTTAAACCTAATGAACAATCTGACATAACCTTCAATTTTTGCATTATAATTTGTAAATATGTGCTAAAATTAAAATTATTAAATAACATTAATTGCTTTATTTAAAAATATGTGTTTTGTTGCATTTATAATTTCGAGTCACAAAAAACATTGTTTTTAACCTTGCCCGCAGTTTAAAGCCATACAGTGTTTCATATTTGCAGTCGAAGAAATAGTATAGTCTACAAAACGTATGGAATAGTCATTCCGCGCTCGCAGGACCGTCATACTCGCCTGCCGGCTCGCGCGGAATATTGTCTATTCCATACTAGTTATAGAATATACTTTTTATTCTCAATGCGAGTAAGAAGCCTATTCAATTCTCGATAAAAATATTAGAAATGTATTTATTTATTCGTTTATTCTGCACTTGGGTCTCTTTAAAGAGCATCTGATACCATACTACAAGAAGAACTATACATATTTCATGTATTTCTCAATTTAAATAAAATAAATATTGTTTAAAGGGTCTTGAATTTCAAACTTCAATTTCCACAAATCTTTTCATGTACCTTCTAGATTTTATACCGGTCATTTCCCTCACTGAGGACATATTTAAATAGTAAAAAATAGTTATTTATATATCAAGGGGTATACTGGTTGTTTAGCCCCGCAACATTCGTGCTAGGGGCTAAATCAAAGTTTACTCCTAAGGTATATAGTTTGTTTGTTTGTTTAACCTCGTACTATTCTACTTAATTAAGCATCCCCTAAGTCCAGGACTTGTGTGGGCTAGTAGTAGAGGGAACCACCGGCTTATACTGACTTTCGAACCAGTTTCTAGGGAGTGTCCGTTTCACTTATCGCCTTCACCAAATTTCAATTATTAATTAACTGAAAAAGGCAAATCGGCGCCAGTGAGAATCGAACTCACGATAGTAGACTTGCTATGCATACGCGCTAGCCACTACGCTATGCCTCCCATACACTATTATTTGCACGACCGACAACTGTATTTAAACTTTTTGTAAATAGCGGTTAGCAGCAGAGGCTAATTTAAATTTATTGTTATCCAAATATCAAGATAAAAGTGTTCAGGTATCGTGGATAACATGATATACATGCGGGAGTAAAACAGTAGGATTAGTCCCGCAGAAGAGGAAGTAAAATTGACCCAGTCGTGCAAAAAAGTAATCAGGCCTATGTAAGCGACTATATTTTGCATCTGCAACCTTCTTACTGAGTAAAACTGGAGATCCATATGCTTTAGGTACATTTATTTTGTATTAGGAAAATAGGAACATGCAGTACCATCTAGTAACCATCCAGTATTATCCTTTTTTTAATAAGTCTTGTATGTAATAATACATATATGTCCTGTATTTTCAAATAAAGGGTAAACTTTCGTTTATAAGTGCAGTGGTTTGGAAGAATTTGGTCAATTTAAATATAGAAAAATACCCACCCCGATTGCCGGATATCTAAAATGCCCGAGGGCGCTTGAATATTTTAACTTCGTTATAGAATGTAGATTACTAAAGGGGGAGAAACGCAATCGTATGTAATTGCAGTTGGTCAAAATTTAATTGCAGGACTGATAACGATATTACGGCACATTATGACACAATATCAATTCTGAATATGAAACAAGCACTGCCCAAAATTCGTTTTAGAGTTTAGACAAACGTGATCCAAACATTAATGCATTTAGTTTAATTTTAGAGGGATTTACTAATTAATATAAGCGCTTTCTATGTATATATGTATGCATATCGCATATACTCTAGCCTAATGGGGTAATAGGCACTACTTTTCATATATTACCAGTTAATATGTATCTAAACCACTTTCAGGGCAAGGGTAAATAGCGGTTAGCTTATGCCCGACCAATGTCTCTTTTTTGCATTATTATCAAAGCTATTAGGACACCTTAATTGTATGTTATTTAAATTTTGGGGATTGTTTATTAATTGTTCAATTTCAAACTCAGTTACTCTAAGAAGTTCTGAGTAATAAAGGTAAAGTATTTTGTGAACTAGAGCGAGTTTATGGGTAGTGTACTTTACCTCGTAAATGTGTAGCTCCAGTCCCCTACCTCACGAGGTCGTGGCCGTTATTTCTTTAAATTATACTTCGTGAAACTTTCTTAGCTTAGCTTGTATAATCTTGACTTGGGAGAGCCATTACTTCGTATTTTACCTCTTATATCAAATAAAATAAATATTGTTTAAAGGGTCTTGAATTTCAAACTTCAATTTCCACAAATCTTTTCATGTACCTTCTAGATTTTATACCGGTCATTTCCCTCACTGAGGACATATTTAAATAGTAAAAAATAGTTATTTATATATCAAGGGGTATACTGGTTGTTTAGCCCCGCAACATTCGTGCTAGGGGCTAAATCAAAGTTTACTCCTAAGGTATATACACTATTATTTGCACGACCGACAACTGTATTTAAACTTTTTGTAAATAGCGGTTAGCAGCAGAGGCTAATTTAAATTTATTGTTATCCAAATATCAAGATAAAAGTGTTCAGGTATCGTGGATAACATGATATACATGCGGGAGTAAAACAGTAGGATTAGTCCCGCAGAAGAGGAAGTAAAATTGACCCAGTCGTGCAAAAAAGTAATCAGGCCTATGTAAGCGACTATATTTTGCATCTGCAACCTTCTTACTGAGTAAAACTGGAGATCCATATGCTTTAGGTACATTTATTTTGTATTAGGAAAATAGGAACATGCAGTACCATCTAGTAACCATCCAGTATTATCCTTTTTTTAATAAGTCTTGTATGTAATAATACATATATGTCCTGTATTTTCAAATAAAGGGTAAACTTTCGTTTATAAGTGCAGTGGTTTGGAAGAATTTGGTCAATTTAAATATAGAAAAATAGCCACCCCGATTGCCGGATATCTAAAATGCCCGAGGGCGCTTGAATATTTTAACTTCGTTATAGAATGTAGATTACTAAAGGGGGAGAAACGCAATCGTATGTAATTGCAGTTGGTCAAAATTTAATTGCAGGACTGATAACGATATTACGGCACATTATGACACAATATCAATTCTGAATATGAAACAAGCACTGCCCAAAATTCGTTTTAGAGTTTAGACAAACGTGATCCAAACATTAATGCATTTAGTTTAATTTTAGAGGGATTTACTAATTAATATAAGCGCTTTCTATGTATATATGTATGCATATCGCATATACTCTAGCCTAATGGGGTAATAGGCACTACTTTTCATATATTACCAGTTAATATGTATCTAAACCACTTTCAGGGCAAGGGTAAATAGCGGTTAGCTTATGCCCGACCAATGTCTCTTTTTTGCATTATTATCAAAGCTATTAGGACACCTTAATTGTATGTTATTTAAATTTTGGGGATTGTTTATTAATTGTTCAATTTCAAACTCAGTTACTCTAAGAAGTTCTGAGTAATAAAGGTAAAGTATTTTGTGAACTAGAGCGAGTTTATGGGTAGTGTACTTTACCTCGTAAATGTGTAGCTCCAGTCCCCTACCTCACGAGGTCGTGGCCGTTATTTCTTTAAATTATACTTCGTGAAACTTTCTTAGCTTAGCTTGTATAATCTTGACTTGGGAGAGCCATTACTTCGTATTTTACCTCTTATATCAAAACCTCGTCCAGCTAAAAAGTCAATAAAATATTAATATCAGATAATTATTTCAGAAAAAAAGTACTAATTTTAAACAATCATTTTTATTAAAAGGTTTTAATACAAATATCGCTGGTAAAAGATGACAACGCGGTTGTAACAATTATAGAATTATACTGTTTAGTACCTATACTTCGATCTTCTGCTAATACTTCGTATTTAATATCTGTATTTTTTGTTTATAAGTTAAAAGAAGGGATGACCGGGACTAATTGTCGCACTTTTCATTCAAAGTCAGTTTTTTCCTTTATTTTTGTTTTTTTTTTTTAAATTGACCAAATGGTAATTTTAGCTGCATGTTTCAGTAATATTATTATAAGATAAAACATGGAAAAATTTACAGGGTATTAGAGTTATGATTTTTTTTATGAAGTCTCGACAAATACGATGTTGTCGCGGCTCTTAAAGTATATTTTTTTGAAGAAATATAAATCTATTTAAAAAATATATAAATAACTAATAAGACATGTGCCTTCCCAAAAGCTGATTGTTATCTAACTTTTTACTCTTGTACCAAAATTGTCAACTTTATAATGAAATATTTTTCTATTTTTTTTTAAATTTAATTTAATAAACGATTTTATTTGCTATCCTATTAAGTTTCACTTTTAAACACAGTTTTGAATAATAAAAATGCGAAAAAGGAAATGTTATACCATGAACATATCTCCAGATCATGAGACAACTAGCCCCAAACCAAATGCGACAACTAGCCCCAGTGGTCAATTTTACCTTATGTATCAAGTACTGTCTAATTAACGAATAAACACTCCTAAATGACAATATCAACAAATATAATATACACCTTAAACTATTTATATACATATAATTTTCTTATCTTAATATTTTAAATCCCTCACAATAAGAAAAAATATTTACCACAAAAAAAATACTGGACCCTTTAATTTTGACATTTTTTAGATTAAATTGCTGCTCTTTTAACTTATTGCTTTTAAGTTTACAAATGATAAATGACACTTTTTTAAAGCAGAGGTTAATCTCGGTTTGGTGCAGAAAACTATTTTACTTTTTGAGATACAAGCACTTCGACAACTTACCCCTGCGACAACTAGCCCCGGTCACCCCTACTTTAAGCAACTGCATAGTGTGTTAAATAAACTTTATACCATATACAATACAGGAAATTTTATATTTATATGTAAATACAGATACAGAACGCGTAGCACCATTGCAACCTTTACATTATTATGTTTAGAATTTTCTATCCGTGTGCCTTTACTTCTATACAATCTCAAATATTGAATTCTCTCTTCAAAGTTATCTCTAATTAAAGTTATTGCGCGTGCGATAATATCAAGATGCGTTCTGGTGTCCTTTGAAGGAAAACAGCGCGTGGTAGTGACGAGTTAGAATCAACCCTTTCTCTTGTATACAAATTTCATTATCCTGGGTAGTTGTTTGAATTAAGTTGGGGCGTCTACTTTAAATTGACAGTCGAACAGGGAAGATACTTGCTGCAAAAGTGGCCCAAATAAAAACAAGCTTTTTCAGACCAGCGGCAGTATATATGAATGACTAGGTATATCTCGGAAATTAATAGTTCACCAACGAAAATAATTAACAATGTTTTTGTAGGAAATTTAAAGTTTTTAACTGTTAAAGAATTTTAGTCTTACGATCAAGAAAAAAGTGAATTTCGAAAAGGGTTCATCTCGGGTATTTTTTCATATATAGACCGATATTCCATGAGCGATAACGGCTCATATCTGGTTATCGTAGTGGTAAAATACACGTGACTTTATGAAATAAATGTCAAAAACATCTCTTCTCAATGTCTTAAAAATGAACGACCTACAGAAGTTAAGATACATACCGGGTAATTTTTAAAACTTCTAAGAAGGAATTTTGCAGTGGCCGACAGAAGTGGCATCACAGCTGGACGTTGAAGAAGACTTTTAATAAAAACATTATTTTTGTATTTTTAACAGCATTTTTGTTACTTTCAATAATGTGCGTTACTAATTCTGTTTCACTACAAAAACCACTTCAGGCCTCAGGTGATCATTTCGTCCATCAAATTTTTCTTCAGTAATAATATTTTGCTTTGTCATAACGAACACAGTCGGTAATTTTGAAAAAATAAACTGCTCAAATAAGTCAAATGGTTCAACTGAAATTCAGTTTTTTGTGTCTCCTGAAAATTTTTAATTTTCCTAGGTGAGCCGTTTTCGAAATTTACAATTCAGTTATACTTATGGTCAAAAGTATTGGTATTTACCCATTTGCCCCACTCCAATATAACCATATTTCGGGTGACATTACAAACTTTCCGACGAACAGTCATACCGATATTTTTTTAACTTCTTTTTATGTTTTCTCAACGTTTCGCTTGTAAAAGTATAGAAGGTGATTCAGAATTGAGATTTATAAATATATAAGTATAAATAAATATAAATATAGGAATCATACTTTGGTTCGAAAATGTCTTACAATTTGAGAGTACCAAGGAACTTCCTTGAAGGAAGGTACAAAGAAATTTCATTTTTTTTATATATTAAGAACGTTTGAACTAATTATATACAAAGACGATTATTTTCCTGTAATCTAATAATAATATGGGTCAATATTTGCAAAGAATTAGTTTATTCGAAATGGGGTAGGTGTTTATGGCACGTAGTTATAACTATAACAATTTTGACTTGTTGATCCACCCTAACAGGTAACAAATTTTTATCATTTACGATTCACGATCTTAAAAAAGCTTCTTCAGGACGGTCTGTCAATATAAATAAATATAAGCTAACGTTAAAAGTTATTTCTTTTATTTTTGACTAATATAAATAACGATATATACAAAAACTTAAATAAAAGTTTTTATCACTGTTAAATCAATTAAAATAAAATTTAATACTGTTCAATATTATTTTAACAAATCACTCGAGATAACCATAATGTGCACCAATCTTCAATAAATATTTTAATTATATTTAATTAATTTAAATTAGTCAGAAAAGGAAAAAATATATTTATCCATGAACCGTTAAAGTGATATTGCTTTAATTGATTAAACAAATATTTTATCTTTTCTGTATACTTTATACTCGTACGATATATCGTATGATTTTTAATAAGAAAGATAAGGACCTGTAATGGATAGAAGAAATATAAATAAAACATAATTTCGTCTACAGACGATACTATTTGAAATGATATATTACATAAAAAATCCAATTTTTTGGGCTAAGAAGTGTTTCTTAAGGTGGTCTTCTTGACTCTTGGGCTTTCAGTTTTAACTATTCATTTTATTTAGTAACTTGATCTTCAAGCAGAGTCACGGAAAGCCCCAAATTAGCTTTCAGCTTGTACTAGGGTCACTATGTTTTGATAAAAATTACATTATACCATAATATGCTATACTATACAGGGTTATTCAGAAATAGGGTGATTTTTTTTAGGTGGCATTCTACAAAGGAAAATATGATAAAAAGTTCCTATAAACATGTATAAAAATGCATCTTAAGGGAGCTAAGCCTCTTCGAAAATGGCTCAAAAAGTCGGTTTTTATTTAATAACTCAGGAACCCTTTGAGATTCAGCAACGAGGTTTTGAATGCGAGTTAATCTTAATAAGGCCCATGTTCGTATGTTATGTTCATGTACTTATTTTAAACAGGGGGGGGGTGCGAAACCGGGGGCATTATCAGTTTTTTGTCTTAATTTTTTTTCCGTGTAACTTTTTTGTAAGTTTATTATTGGAACATGATTCCTCAATACACAAAAAAAGGTAATACTGTAGGTTTAACCGTTTTCGAGAAAAGTTTGTTGAAGGTGAAATTTCACGGTTTGAGGACGAAAAATTAAATACTAACATGTTAAAAAATAAGATTTTAATGATGTCGGGTGGATGTACATTAAAAACTAAGAAAAAAACTCAACTATCAAAAATTAGTCCTAAGTGAGCTATGCATATGGTCTCCTAAAAATGCACCATTTTTAAAGGGCCATTTAAAAGTAATTTTCCGACCTGCATGTATACTTTTTTTTTTAGTTTTTGATGTAGAATTACCTCTCATTATTAAAATTTTGGTTTTCAGTATTTTAGTATTTAATCAAAACGTGAAATTTCACCTTCAATTTTTTTTTCTCGAAAACGGTTAATCCTAAGGTATTACAACAAGAGTACCTTTTTTATGTATTTTTACCTAAGGATTCATGTTCCAATAATAAAATTCCAAAAAAAAATAAAGAAAAACGTTTTGGACAAAAAACAAATAGGGCTCCCACGTTTCGCATGCCACTGGTTAAAATAAGTACATAATAATATATGAAGATGGGCCTTATTAGAATTAGTTTGCATGCAAAACCTCGTTGCTATATCTCAATGGGTTTCGACTTATTAAATAAAAATCGAATTTTTTAGCCACTTTCAAAGGGGCTTAGCTCCCTTACCTATTTTTCTAGTTTTTAAATATATTTTTCTGATTGTTATTTTTTTAACATGTTATTAAAAAAAAATAATTAATATTTCAGGAATATCACTGAAAATGACAAAATATGTATTATAATACAATAATATAATTATAATTATAATGACTTAGTTCTCTTTTGTACCAAAGTGTTGACTTGTTGGATGTCTTGGACCATTTAATTTCAATGAGCTGATGTATGCTGTCTCCCAACTACCCCTTGAAGGAACCTTTATCACGGACCGGCAAATCTCAAGTCACCACATCCCTCAGAAAGCAAGCTATTGTGTTTAAAATGTTGAATTTAGAAAATTAATTTGTGTAATGTACCGAGCTGGTGGAGAAAGTTCATTTTGGCAGGGACACGACACCCAATGAAAGCGATGATCCAAGGGCCAACATAATTGTTATGCCAGCCAAAATAGATAAAACCTGAAAACATTGGCTACAAATTAGACAGACTTTGGATTTTACAGTAAAGAGTGATCAAATAAAATTTATTTGCGATACTTTAACAAAATATTTAATTTTTTAACATGAGTTAAATATGTTTATATCAAGTATTTTTATACTTGCAACAAGCATCTAACGCAAGAACCACAAGTACTTCATAAGTACTAGAATACGTTTTTTCTACGACTGCTTTAGAATGTAAGCAAATACACACACTTTTCAAATACAGAATGAATCCATTCTAGCTCTAGATGCGGTATGAATATTCCGTATCAAGTGTTTGAATGAGTACATGTAGTGTCATCTCTTGTTTATAAAAGTAAAGAAAACTGTAGCAAAATTAGCAAATATATATATAAATTTTACCATGAAATATGGAATAATTTAATGAAATTTAAAGTTTTGCATTAAAATTACATAAAGTTTATTAGTTTTTATTAATATTTTAGCAGTTTTTTATCAATTTATTTAAAAAAATTAAAACTGCTCCATCTATTGTGAAATATTTAAACCTAGTATCTGTCACAACAAACTGACATAACCCTCAATTTTTGTATTATAATTTGTAAAAATGTCCTAAAATTAAATAAAAATCTTTTTTAAGTACTGATTTGATAAAATTATTAAATAACATTAATTGCTTTATTTAAAAATATGTGTTCTGTTGCATTTACAATGTCGAGTCACAAAAGACATTGTTTTTAACCGCAGTTTAAATAATAATAATAATCCTTTATTCCAGCCCAGAGGGCCATATACAAAAAATACAAAAAAAAAAATACAAAACATACAAAATATCTACAAGAAAATTAATAATTAGCCAATATACAAAAGTTCAAAAGAGCTACCGTCCCCCCATTAAAACTCTACTCCAGGTATGCCATAGATTGGAACGCCATAGAATGTCACTCCTTAGCAGAGCCACAATAAAGAGGTTGGAAGATTTATACAGCCGATCGCGGAACCCAAAAGCCCGAAATCTACGAATAGCTAGGAAGTCATTAACACGAGCCGTAGCAAACATTTCACTAGCACTAGAAAATCTCGGTATGTTATTTAAGAGTCTAAACGCATTATTATAGCACACGCGCAGTTTATTCCACCATCCTAGTGTATAATTACACCAAAGTTCGGACATGTAGATCCCTGAGCAATATGTTTGAAATAACAGTTTTTTAATGTCAGAGTTACACTTGGAGAAACGACGGGTTAACATATTAGCACGGACGCAGAGGGCTTTGTACTGTCTCTGAATGTCTAGATTATCGGAGAGATCACAGGTTAGAATATGCCCTAAGTATTTGAATTGCGACACTATACTTATAAGACTACCGTTAAGTTTGATCGGGGGCACCACTAAGTCTTTATAATTAGAAGGTCTGAACACCATGGCACAGGTTTTGTTGACATTATATACAAGGTGGTGCTCTACAGCGAAATCTTCACATATCCTAATGAGTTTATACAGTCCCTCAAGGGAAGGGCACAGCAGAACCATATCATCCGCATAGCTAAGGCAGTTAATTAGCACTCCATTGATATAGCACCCAACACCGGAGAGTTTTAGACGAAGGTGAAGACTGTCGATGTAGGCATTAAATACATCAGGTGAAAGAAGGCTACCCTGACGCACACCATTTCTGATATAGAACGGTGGAGATAAACTGGAACCCCATCTGGCAACTCCGACTACGTTATTGTTCCAATGAGACAAAAGCCGCAACCAGAGAGAAGGCGCTCCTCGCTCCTTAAGAATCTTCATGAGGGTTGGATGATGTACTCGGTCGAAAGCCTTACTGAGGTCAAGGAATAGAGCATATACAGGAGTTTTCAAGTTGACATAGTATCTAATAGTTTCCTTGAGTACAAAAACAGCTTCGGAGGTTCCTAAACGCTTCTTAAAACCAAACTGGTTAGGTTCCGTGGAGAGAAAGGGGCTGAGCACATTAAGCATTATGATTTCAAGAACTTTAGACATAGCCGTAGAAAGAGCAATAGGCCTATAGTTGGACGATGCAGACACGTCTCCAGTCTTATTCTTAAGAACAGGTACAAATATGGTTTTAGTTAGGTCATTCGATATAAAACCATGACGTAATATTGTTGTAAAACAAATGCTAAGAAGAACGGAGACTCTTTTACCAGAATATATCAGGTGTTCAGGGCAAATTCCATCCCAGCTAGCAGATTTGCTACACTTAAGGGATTTGATTGCATTTCCAACTTCGAGAGCAGATATTATAGGACACTCATCAGCGAGTAGATTAAATTCATCAGGTACATTATTAGAGGGATATAAATTGCCAGAATTTTCAAAGTTGGTACCCCAGAGCTGGGCTATGTCACTTTCTCCTGAGATCCCATCGATAGTAGTGGCTATCGTAGACTTTTTCACAGCCATAGACGAGGTAGATTTCCAGAATGAAACAAAGTCTTTGTTACGGAATTTGGTAGCCAATGCATTGGCACGTAGCTGTTCCTCACGATTTCTGGTATTTCTGAGCGTAGTCTTAAATATAGACTTAAGGACACGCCGCTCCTCATTAATTGGACCATCAGGAGGACGTCCAGCAGCAACCCACTCCAAAAATGCAATATGCGCAGACCGGTATACATTAGAAACCTCTTCAGACCAGCCAGGTACCGGATTACGCCTCTTTATACTCTTCGTTTTAAAAGTAGCTGCTATTGCACATTTAAGGTTCGATATTATATCAGAGTAAAATTTCGCTATTTCCTCTCTATGAGAGTAGTCATTACATCTAATATTGCTGCAATGAATAGACGAAGGAAGAAGTATTTTAGTCATAAATTCGTTAGTATTGTTACCGTATAGATCAGCAAGCTCTTCGCAGTTCTTTGTCCAGTTTAGAGAATTCCCAGAACTAACAGTAGTTACAGCCAAGGAAAGCAGATTATCTATCTTAAGTGTCATAGATAGAGGAAAGTGATCAGATGGATTAGTATCGTAGATTACTTTTGTTTCCAAAACATTGCTAATTAAGGAATGCGAGACAATACAATGATCCAACCAGGAGGTTGTGTGATGGGCGTCGCTAATAAAAGTAAAACTGTTGGCGTCAAGTACAGATGTGTCATATATAGATAAGTTCAAGTCGTCACAAAATTGAAGTAATTCAATATAAAAGTTGGTTGAGGGATCTGCGTTAAAGTCGCCTAATAATATGACATCAGAAGGGTTAACTTCATCAACAATAGCCGCAAAGTTACCCAGTAGATCTACAAAAACTGGCACATTTTCTTCAGCATATACCGGCATATATATTGTACAGAGCAGAATGCACCTCCCATTGACATTTAGGGTCACTCCAGCTAGGCGATTATTATTGCAGATGATAGGTTTAACACAGCAAGCAATCTTCTTATTCCATAAGATACCAAGACCACCATAAGGCCTTCCACGAATAATACCCGCACTAGTATCCATAGCCGACACACCGGTAAAAAGAAAGTTAGGATGAACAGAACCTAGCATAGTCAGGTCCTCCGGAGTCAGCCAGGTTTCTTGGAGACAGCAGATATCATGACTATTGCATAAAGCATTAACGGTATTCAAGGAGGTTTTAACATTCTTACAGTTATAAGAGACCAGCTTTAGCTTTTTCATTGCCTTGTTTGAAATAGGTTTTCCCACTCTCTGACAACAGCTTCCTGTGGCCAAATATCAGGGTTAAAAGCTAAATCAAAAGAACTGTAAGGTATTCCGATTTTAAATGAGTTGAACTAACCAGTTCTGGTACGAAGGCTTATAATTAGGCAATTTTCTATGCCACACTGATTCAGGTGTGATTTTAAACTTTCAGCAGTTATAGATATATCGATTCTAGAAGCGAACAGGTATTTAAATTTAGTTAAAGCAGGCAGAGAATTATTTCCGGAACCCAAAATTGTTCTTTTATTAGAAGGGTTTTGATTAGAATGTTTATTACCAGCTTGACTAAATGCAGAATTAATATTTTTATTAGTAACCGCCTTAGGCTCTATGGAATTACTATCTTCTTGCCTTTTGGATTTTCCATTCAAGAGTACACTAGGAGTAGGAGATACCTTAGTAGTGGTTCCGGTTTGTTTGTTGGTGTCGGACGTGTTACTAACACTGTTTGAACGATTAATGCGTTGATTGTTAGGGAGTTCAGGCGTTGAATAAATTCTCAATCTTTGAGAGCTAGATTGAGAAGCTTTAAGAAGTTTAACTTCTTCCTTCATTGTAGAAAATTCGTTGAAGTTTCCAAGCTTAATTCTTTCTAGCTCAAATCGTAAGGTAGTAGTTTTTAGAAGCGAAGATACGTCGATATAGTCAAAAGTGACCGGAGGCAGAGAAGAAAGATTAACAGCGGCAAATTTCGGCAGCTTTGCAGGGTCAGTTTCACGCAGTTTTAATTATATCGGTAAGTAAGCGTTTTTTGCGACCTTCTCCCTTTCTAGAGGCAGGACCATTAAACGTACAATGGGCTGCAAGAACTTCTTTAGCCTCTTCAATAACAGCTTCGGAGAAAGTGTTATCACAGAGTTGTACCAATGAGACTTCATCCAGAGTGTTATATTTTTGTTGAAGGAAGCATAAGACCTCGTTAATAACAAAACCACAACTACATGCCATAATTAGCGTGAAGATATAGTCATTTAGAGAAAAAAAAATTAAAAGTTGTAGAAAACCGTATAAAAAAGTAAGTCCGGCAACACCGCTTAAAAATTTAGACTGGACACTGTTATCAGCTCGACTTCAGAAATCAAAACAAACGAAATAAACTCGCGATTTAACAGAACTAAGTGTACAAAGGTGTTCACTGGTGTCTAAAAAGAATGTTTATACACAGAAAGAAGTATAAAAGAGTATATAACAGGTAATTTATAACTATTTTCGGTCATTAAGAACCAGCACTGTTGCCATGCAATGTTTCATATTTGCAGTCGAAAAAAAAGTATAGTCTACAATACGGGAGGCATAGCGTAGTGGCTAGCGCGTATGCATAGCCAGTCTACTATCGTGAGTTCGATTCTCACTGGCGCCGATTTGCCTTTTTCAGTTAATTAATAATTGAAATTTGGCGAAGGCGATAAGTGAAACGGACACTCCGTAGAAACTGGTTCGAAAGTCAGTATAAGCCGGTGGTTCCCTCTACTACTAGCCCACACAAGTCCTGGACTTAGGGGATGCTTAATTAAGTAGAATAGTACGAGGTTAAACAAACAAACAAACAAATAGTAAAGATAAAGATAAAGATAAAGTTAAAATCCCCCGTGGATCTAGAAAACTAAATATAGGGTCGTCAGAGTTGTATATACTTAAATACAAAAATTAATACACATAGTATTATATGTAGATAAACACAGACATTAAAAATATTAAAATAAATAAACATTTTAAATTTTGAACTATACAGAATTAAAATTTTCATTGAAATACTCCTCAAGAGAGTAATAGGCTTTTTCTAAAAGAAATTCTTTTAGTTTAACTTTAAAAATAATGTCTGAGTTTATGTTCCCAATTTTTTTAGGTAGCTTATTAAATATTTTTACAGTCATGTAATAAGGACTTTTTTCAAAAAATGTGGTGGTGTGTTTCGGAAAAGAAAACATGTTGTGGTGTCTTGTTACTAAACCAGTGTTTAAATCAGAATTTTTTATAAAGAGATGACTATTCATACGTCCAAAAACAAACACAAATATTATATATATATAGAGAGAATAGATAGTTAGAATTTTTAATTTTATGAAATGTGGTTTACAATGGTCTCTATATTTAATACTGGATATGGTTCGAACTATCTTTTTTTGTAGAATAAATAACCTTTCAATAAAGGTGGATGCGCCCCATATATTAATATTATATTCGAGTCTACTCCGTATATAAGCATTATAGTATAGTAATAACATGTTTTGGTTAACTAGACTTTTAAGATTCCAAATTACAAAGTGGGCACTCCTAATTTTAGCAGCAATATCACTTATATGCGTTTCCCAGCTCAAATGTGCATCAACTTTCACACCCAAAAACTTAAGAACATTGGTTATTTCGAGCGATTTTTTATCTATTCTAACAAGCATGCTTTTTTTGTCAATTTCATGGTTACGACTATTACCAATTTGCATAACGATCGCGGGACCGTCATACTCGCCTAACGGCTCGTATGACAAACTTTCCGTTTGCTCGGAATATTGTCTATTCCATACTAGTTATAGAATATACTATTTTATGTGTGTACTTAGTAGAGAATCGCTACTAGCGATGCCTACTAACCCTGTGAGACCGACCTCTTTCCGTGACCTTCGAAGTACTTGCTTACGATTATTTAAAAATTTGTTCTTTTACCGAGGATCGAACTTCGGACTTCTTAGTTAAAAGACCACAGTACACAACTGAGCTACCATCGCTCTCAATTTGAGAGTCTCAAGTTAATTACCAAGCAAAAACTTAACTTCGCAATCAGTTTTTTGTTAACCCTTCGTTAGGCGCGCGGTCTACGATCGTAGACCATGCTTTTTTTTAGCTGGGTAACTTTTTACACGGAGTGTTTACGCTTGCGCCCCTTCGAGTAGCTGTGCATTATGCATCAATCTATTAGATCAGTAATAATTCACACTTTGAATGGGTATAATATTGTTTTTATTTATATTGAAACCTGCCTGGTCTACAATTGTAGACCGCGCGACTAACCACGTTACCTTTTTTATTTTTGCATTTTTTTATTTTGTGTAAGTTTTTAAGGTTTCTTTTTGTGAATATTGTTTTTCAAAGTTAGTTTATTAGTTTAAAGATAAATTAAAGATACAATATGTCTTTACCACCAAAAAAAAAATAGCGGTTTATAGGAAGACACTGGCACGAGTCTTTTTGTAAGTTTTTAAGGTTTCTTTTTGTGAATATTGTTTTTCAAAGTTAGTTTATTAGTTTAAAGATAAATTAAAGATACAATATGTCTTTACCACCAAAAAAAAAATAGCGGTTTATAGGAAGACACTGGCACGAGTCTTTTTGGGCATGAAAGAGCTCATACGTAATGTTTTTGATAAATAAGGTAATTTTCTGTTCCATAAAATTAAAAATTACTTTGGACACTAAATGTGCCTAAGAAGGGAAAATAAATCGAAAAAAGAAATCTCAAAATATCATAACTACGATTGCAAAGAGCACATGTACAAGGCGCATGAGTTACTAAAATATTGCATGATTTCGAGTCAAATTTTATAATATTTTTTTCTTTTAGTTTAGGTGTTTTTTATTTTTTTATAATCGTACATGTTAAAAAAAACAAATGTTTTAGTTTCAGAAAGTTTTTTAAGTTATTTTTATTTTTTTTTACAAATTACCGTACAGATGTAAAATATATGTTAGAATTGTATATCATTTTTCTTTTACCCTTAACACCTACTAAAACAATAATAATTTAAAAAAAATATGTAAATAACTTTTAAATACAACCAAATAAATAACATAAGATATTTGGTTTTTAAAAATATAAATGTGTTTTTTTTTTTAAACAAAAAATAAAATGGTCTACAAGTGTAGACACGTTACAAAAAGAGGCGCGCCTAACGAAGGGTTAAAGATTCAAAACTAAACATAAATTAGTAGAAAAATAAAACTTTAAAACATGTACGAAAGTCTCTTCTGATTACCCAGTGTATCGTAAATTTCCAAACTTGTTTTTTCAAGGAAAAACCATACTCAATAGCTATTTTATTAAACAATTTGGCGATTATATTTATTGAGCATGTATAACATGATTCGATATAGCATTTTCGCTGATATTGATTCCTTTGAGCTTTGTGTACCTATGTCACAAAACACAGTTCCCACTTCAATGGACTTTAAGTTGGAATTCTACTAATCGCCTTATGCTACGTGCACAAACTACGTATAAACCCTGTGCATTGATTTCTATTAATTGGCAGTGAAGGGATTATACCTAAAAAGTTTTTCCCTTTCACCAAAAACCCTAGCCGAGCATCTATAGAAAACTGAATATTTTACTCCAGCTTTTTATGTATGGATCTTGTTAGCCTGTTAACTCCGAATTTACTTGAATAAACGGTTACCGTGCATGTTGGTGACGAGTCTGTAAGGTCAGATAAACAACAACATTTTAGTTTAAGTATTAATAGAACCAAACATGTCCTTATTTAACGTTTAATAGATTAAAATATAAAATACCAACGTTGATAATACCAAAGTTGATACTATTAATAATAATAGTATAATAAAGTACTAATACTATAATAGTTCTTTATACTATTTTTTCTGTTTCGCTCAAAAATAAAAAAAAGGTACATTTAAATTGATGACCATTTTAGGGCTTTTCGTTTTTGGCTGGCGTTACAAACTGCTCGAGGTTTGGAATTCAAAGATCAAATTATATTTTGATCTTTTATAGTAAGCTCTTCTCTCTTTCACTGGAAGTAACCAATGCACAATTTTACCACGGTAAAAATTAACCTTATCACCAAATTTTGTAGAAAATTGAACTTCAAAACGATGTTGACATTTGCACGGAAAACGTCAAGCGATATTCATTCCTCTTATTGCCAACCTAAAAGAAAAAAGTAATAACCTCTTAGGTGCCTATAAAAACACGCAAAATACGTGCTTATAATAGCCGAAATATAGAAAAAAACATTTTATTGCGGATTGTAGACCTAAGAAATTACTTGTTATGTGGGAAAAACAATTTTTCAGGGATATTTTCCATTAATAATTATAATTATTAGTAATTATTATTATTATTAATTATAATTTAAAATACCTATTTATGCAAAACACCTACTACAGCATTATTTCGGCGTTATCGAGTTATCTAAAATCATATAGAAATAAATCCCTAAGACCTTCCAGGCCTGTAATATAATGTGTATGCAATTATATGAATCAGATAATTTTTTTAACTACATAGCATCATGTGTTTATAACCCATTTATTTAAAAATAAATCATAATTACCTATCATGAATCAGGCGAGCAAGATTGTTTAAAGTGTCGAGTTGGGTACCCATAAATGGAATGAGTCAGCATGTATATCCAACTCGTTGGAAGTAACAAATTTCGTGCTTGACCAGGGGATTAATTATTGTTAGGTTGTAAAATAAGCTGGTAGATACATTAGTTTTAATTAGGTACAACGTGTAGAAACTTTTTAACTGAATTACACACATCATGTTTAATAAATACGGACGCTGGTGTACTAAAGAAAAATATCGTATGCCCTATGGAAATCAACGATTAGCTACTTTGGATGGCTAATTAATCTAGCGACAAAGAGACAAAGACCAAGCTGGGGGAGAAAGAAAGAGAGAGAGAGAGAGAGAGAGAGAGAGAGAGAGAGAGAGAGAGAGAGAGAGAGAGAGAGAGAGAGAGAGAGAGAGAGAGAGACTGTTAGTGCATCTCAAAGATAAATTTCTAAAAAATAAAACTAATATTTTTATTTCATCGCTGAAGAGTCCAACAAACCTTATTTTAAACGAAATACTAAAAAATCTTTGTTAAACTTTAAGCGTTAAGTAATAATCAAATAACGCCTTATGGTAAAATCACAAATTTTATCACTTCCTCTTGGTATTTTAATATTACAGGTCCAGAGAATCAACTTTAGCGGCATTTAAAAGATTTTCAGTCTGCCGTAATATACAGTGCGGTCCAAAAGTCACCCCCCCCCTCTTAACTTTTGAACCAGTTGAGATATCGATTTCAAATTTAGAACTCTTAAATAAGACAACTTAAACTATCTTTAAGCATATATTTGATACTTTTATCTCTTAAAATGTGGGCAGGGGGCCATGGGGGGAAATTTTTTTAAATGGAGAGGGGGGTCGTGTGATACATCATTTTAAAGCCTTTAAAATTCTCTATATAACCATACATTTTTATTTTTTTTAAACATGTTTTTTAAGGTTTTGATTTTTCAGTTTTTTGTGCTAAATAAATTTTTAAGTTTTTTTTTGTTAATTTTTATTTATGTCAACTAAAATTAGTTGAAAAGTATAATTTACTTTTTTTATGAAATTAGGCATTTTTAAAAAATTGTTTGGATTTTTTAGAGAAATTTTGAAATACCCATTTTCAACCCTATTTTAAACCCAAAAAAAAATGTTTAAAAAAAAATAAAAAATATACAGTTAAATGGAGAATTTTATAAGTTCTAAAATGATGTATCACACGACCCACCTTTCCATTAAAAAAAATGTCGCCCCATGCCCCCCTGCCCACTTTATAAGAGCTAAAAGTATCAAATATATGCTTAAAAATAGTTTAAGTTGTCTTATTTAAAAGTTCTAAATTTGAAGTCGATATCTAAACTCGTTCAAAAGTTAAGAGGGGGGTGACTTTTGGACCGCTCTGTATGAGTGACCACTTAATCAAGTTATCCGGCTTATTCGAGTTATCCGATATTTCTCTAAAAATTTGGTTGATATTAGAACAAAATTAAACCGTTTTTAAGCGAAATTGCTTTAAAATGATTACATGGCTACAAAAGAATACAAATTATACCACGGAGTGTATACAAAATGAATGGATGTTCTGTATGACGTTTCTTGTTAGTGGAGCAGTAGGTGTATTATACAGATGAGTTAACATTTTGTATATCGGTAGACATGTATATTGGGGTGCCCAGGACCTACGGAATTGTTTGGGTCCCACCCCTTATAATTGTTTCTTTACGTGAAAAAACAACCCTGATTTTTTATGTTTTTTAAAAAATATTTAGAGGACCCGCCCGGCGCTTTTTTAAATAGAAAATTATGTGAAGGGTTTTTATTTTTTCAAGGATATAAAACTCTGATATTGGACGTTTATGGAACAAAAAAGTGTTTCTGGATAATAAAGGAATATTCTCAATTTTTATGCCCCTTCAAAAATAAAAAGGGTTTTTATGGGGTAAAAATGCTAAAAATTGACACATGAAGCTAAAAAAATGCACTCAAAATTTTGTCCAACGATATTATCCCTTTTATCGAAATAAAGTGATTTTTTTACATTTTAGGGGATTTGTGATTTTTATTGGACACCATGTTTTCTTAAAAAAATAAATATGGGGCTTTAATTGGTACTTATTACTGAATTTCTAAAAAAAATGACCCATGAGAAAAATTTCTAAGTAACCTTTTTTGTAGCATTCATACGTCAATTTTTACAATGTTTTTAACCTGGTAAAGCCATTTTTTCATGTAAAAAGGTAGTTTTTTTTTGAATATTTCCTCATTATTATAAAATGATTTCCATTCCTAAAATCGCCTGATTTCAAAGTTTTTATATTTAAATAATAATAAAAAGGCTTAACATGTTTTCTCTCTCAAAAAACCGCCGGGCGCGACCTCTAAATATTTTTTTAAAAATCTGAAAAAAAATGAGGGTTGCTTTTTGACCTAAAGGGTAGGACCCTAAAATATCCATTTTTTAATTTTAACTTGGCACTCTAATATATATTCACATGTAATTTAATTATGTTGGTATTAGTTATTTTAAATTGAAAGTGCACCATTACACACTGGATTTTAAATTTTAATTAAAAATATATTTTAAAGGGATTAAAGATTTATCCTTAAATCATAGTTAAACCCTGAACACAAAACCAATATTCAAAATAATCGGTCATTTTAAACAAAATATGACAGGCATTTTTTTAAGCCGTAACTAATTGGTTAACAATTTTTTTAAGGTAAAAACAAATTATACTACAAAATTTTAACAAAGTATAGGTACCTATTTTTAAATAATAATTATAAAAACATGTTAACCCCGTTAAGCGATTTTTAATAATTAACTAGCAGTAACTAAAAATTACTGCTAGTAAAATACAGAAACTTTGAAGTCATTTGTAAAATCTATCAAAAAATATATTTTAGTCAAAATAACAGGTGAATAATTGTATATAACTTAAAAAATGGTAAATCTCCTGGATTGGATGGCATAACAGCGGAAACCTTAAAACAGATATCAGTATTTATAGTTGAACCTCTGACTAACTTAATAAACCTTAGTTTTGAACAGGAAGTTTTTCCGGATATTTTAAAAATAGCAGTGGTAAAACCAATGTTCAAGTCCGGCAACAACAAAAAAATAGAAAACTATCGGCCCATTTCTCTGACCTCAGTTGTTGCAAAAATATTCGAAAAAGTTTTAAAATCAAGAATGGAATCATTTATAAAAAAATATATTATATTATCTAGTCAACAATTTGGTTTTCGCTGTGGCCTTTCAACCCAGGATGCCATAACTCATTTAGTTAGTAAAATTTATAAAAATTTAGATTTATCTAAACCCGCAATAGGAATTTTTCTCGACGTGGCAAAGGCATTCGATACTATTAATCATCGGCAACTGTTACGTACATTAGAAAATTATGGTTTTCGGGGTAAAATATACAATATCTTAAAGAGCTATTTAAAAAATAGAACGCAAATTGTACAAATTGAGAACAGTTTAAGCTCTATAAGAACCGTAAGGACTGGAACTCCACAGGGCACTGTTCTCGGTCCTCTACTTTTTATTTTATATGTCAATAGCATTTTTCTACAAGTTTCAGATGAATTGATAGTATCGTTTGCCGATGACACGGTAGTTTATATCGAGGAAAACTCTTGGTCGGAATTGAAGATTACAGCGGAAAGATGTTTACAAAAATTAAGTAACTGGTTTAATCACAAATTATTAAAAATTAATTACTCTAAATCCAAGTTTCTCATATTTTCCTCTTACAAAAAAACAGTACCAGAACTAAATAGCTTAAAAATTCATAGTAATTGCTCAAATGTGTTTAACTGTAAGTGTACGATTATAGAAAAAGCTGAACATGTTAAATATTTAGGTCTCACCATAGATTGCCATCTCAGATGGAACAATCACATCTCAGACGTCTGTAATAAATTGAGGAAGGTAATATATTGTTTCAATATTTTAAAACACGTTCTTTCATTAAAATTATTAAAAGTAATTTATTTTGCATTTTGTCAGTCTCTTTTAGAATATGGGTTAATTGTCTGGGGCGCAACGTGTAAAAGTACTCTAAAAAATCTGGAGGTAATTCAAAAAAAAAATATTAAAATAATATTAAGTAAACCGCGGCGATATTCAACTGAACAACTATTTAACGAATTTAAAGTAATGGATATTAAAGAACTGTACGCACTGTCTTTAATGAAATATTATTATAAAAACAAAAACTGCGTAAATATATTAAATCACCAGCACAATACACGTCAAAAAGCAGATATGCAATCAAATATAAACAACGTAAGAAAATTAATTGGAATAAAAAATTTTACATTTCATGTAAGAAAAATCTTTAATATGTTACCCTTAGAATTTAAAACTTGTTCATATACGTATAAGTCTTTTTCAAAAAAAATAAAAATTTGGATTTTACAAAATAAGGAAGCTGTTAAAAATATGTTATAAAAGGAGTATCTAATAAGGGAAAAGAAAAATACCTACCTACTTTTGCAGTAAAGAATACAAATTAATATATTTTAATATATATATACATATATACACTATAATAATACTAATAGTACATCACACACAAGCTATTTATAGCTTTCGTGATATACTTATTAAAATTATAACTTAAATATACAAAAAAAAAAATAATACACCTTGTCTCACCTATAAAAAAAAATTAAGGTATTTATATTTTATTAAATAATAGGTACAAAAATATTATTTGTTAGATTATTGTAATTGTAAAAATGTGTGTAATAATAAATAAATAAATAAATATTATGCACGTAGTATGCGAACTAAGTCTTTAGTATTCGAGACTGAAGTTTTTTTTGGCTCAGTCAGAGTCGAGACAAAAAATCAGTCGAGAACACTTAAGACAGTTCGCATACGTGGTGCATATACTAATTTTTCTACTCCCCAAAGCTAGTAACTACAAATATCAGTTAAAAATAAAGTTTAAAAATAATTTTGACATAGCTGTCAGTTTGACAAATAAGTTTAATAAAGTTAGTAGTTGTCTCAAAAAAAAATTCATCATTGTTTAACAAAGGTCAAAAATAAATGAGTTTACTAATTTTATTGGTTGCCAAGGTAAACAAGCCCTGACAACGGTAAGCTAGCATTTAATTAGGTAGTAGAAAAAAGTCCAAACATTGTACGGTAGGTATGTATTATTATGTATTAACTGATATCAACCAATCAAATTTTCTCTTGGATTATATTAACGTATATGTAAATCACCAGCTTTACACAAAATAGCACTGCTCTGCACAAAAATATATTTTTTATTTGCCAGGAACCTTTTAGTTGCTTCTGGTTAAATTTGATGCGCTGATTTCGGAACCACAGTGGCTTTTTTGCCTATAGTTGTAGTAAAAAAAATGAAGGTCTAATTAATTTTATTCTTACGATGGACTGGTTCTCTATTAATAGACCTCTAAGCCAAAAAAAAACGGATTTAAAATAACTTCAGTCGTTTGTTTTTTATAGACTTCTAAATTCAAAAAATTAGATTTTTTCTCATTTTTACGATATATTTTGATATAAATTTTATATTAATATTAAAGATACGACTCTAATTTTTATACTTAATACTAACACATATAGGCGGTTTATAAAAATAAAAAAAGTATTAGGTTAAATCCAGTGGCGGAGATTTTACCGGGGGTTATCGAAAAAAAAAAACAAAAATATTGAAGTGATTTATTTATTTTTAGAAGAGCAACACGATAAATTAAATTTATTATAAGAAAAAAAAACGAAAAATAAAAAAACACTTCTTTTCCTTACTTTAAAACATAAATATAACATTAAATAAATATTAAATAATTCAAAATATTGTTGTTCTGCTTTCAATAACCCCCGGTAAAATCTCCGTCACTGGATTAAATCTAAAACTTTTTTCATTTTTATAAACGGCACATATGTACGTGTTAGATTGTTTCTAAAAATCAGAGCCATATCTTTAGTATTTATATTAAATTATCAATTTTCATGAATATATAGCAAACAAATGCAAAAAAATCTCATTTTTTGAATTTAGAAGCCTATAAAAAAACAAACGAATAAAGATATTTTTTTGGCTTAGAGCTCTATTAATAGGAAAACAATTCACATCAAGAAAACATTTAATTAGACCTTAATATTTTTTTACTACAACTATTGGCAAAAAACCCACTGTGCTCTACATCTTACAAAAACGAGCTGTTCGAGAAAAACGAAGCAAGGTTCCGAAAACAGCGCATGAAATAGGACCAGAATAAACTAAAATGGTTTGGACTTTTTTTTGAGTGTAGAACAGTGTAATTAGTAAAATTCCTATTTGATATACACAGCTCTGCCTAAAAGATTTCAACACTGATACTGAATCGAGGCTGGATCATTACATTACATTTTTGTTGTGTCGTACTATTCTACTTAATTAAGCATCCCCTAAGTCAAGGACTTGTGTGGGCTAGTAGTAGAGGGAACCACCGGCTTTAATTGACTTTCGAACCAATTAATAGGGAGTGTCCTCTTCACGTACGCCTTTGCCAAATTTTAATTTTTAATTCACTGAAAAAGGCAAATCGGTGAGAATCGAACTCACGCTATTTGGGTAGTAAACTCGTCAAGTACGACGCGGTAGTCCACTACACCAATCCTCCCATATATAAAAAAATAATAAGTACTTCGTGAAAATATTGTTTAAATTTATCTATAGGTAAATTAAAACAATTTTTTACTGTGTACCCACTGAGATGAATGTAGGCGATCTCTTCTGTTCTGTGAGTGCATAGAGTACGTGACATGAAGACGTGCACTATCCGTATCTGAATCAGGCCTAATTCGTGACCAGTCGCGGTGACCGTGACCTTTTTGAACTCGGCACAGCAGAAGCTGCACAGCCTGCTTGTACACGAATGATCTCTAAAACGCTACAAGATCAAATTCAAACGCCCGTGATTTTACAATTTCATGGTACAACAGTATTTTTTTTTTATTTTTAGGGACCTTAAATTAGGGTTCCTTACCTTAAAAATTAAATATCTTTTTCAAATAAAGGACTTTTTTATAATATATTTATTTAAAATTGCAAATTTTCATACCGAATGAAAAGAATCACCAATCCCATTGTTTTAAATTTGTCGCGGGAAAATATACACCCACTTAAATCAAGAATTGGCTTCAATCGAAATAAAAAGTTTAAGGAATAAAACGAATAAATAGAAAATTTTCGGCTTTTCCCTTAGTTACATTCAAAAATCAATAAATAAATAAATCAAGTGGAGCAATATTGTTGATCAAAAAAAAGGTGTTTGGTATCAACAATGGGAGTCCTTTTTGGTATTGAGTTTGCAACGCTTCCAGATTTTTTTCAGAAAAAAATTCCTAGCCGTTTTTTTTTTTTTTGAGAACCACTGTTTCATGACTGTCTGCTGAAAATAGTCTGGCAGTTTCAGCGTCATGGGTACCCAGGCGGTCCGTCCGTTCGTCTGTCTGTCTAGCATCGCTCTGAAAGCATATATCATAGGAATCTACAATTTTCCATATACAGGTTGTCCGGAAATGATGAGCAAAAAACTCCGGGGGGTAATTACATCAGAAAATATGACAAAAAGTTCCTATAAAAATATTTCTAAAAACGCGTCATATGGGAGCTAAGCCCATTTGAGTGGCTAAAAAATTCGATTTTTATTTAATAACTCAGGAACTAATAAGGCCAATCTTCGTATCTTATTTACATGTATATATTTTACCAGGGGTGTGCGAAATGGGGGGCCTTATCCGTTTTATGTCGCAAACTTTTTTCTGTGTAACTTTTCTGCTCTTGTTGTAATACTGTAAGATTAACCATTTTCGACAAAAAATCATTTTAAGGTGAAATTTCACCCTTCGAGGACGAAAAATTAAATAAGTAAAATTTACTATAATTTTTAAAAATCAACATTTTAATAAGGCAGGGTACATCAAAAACTAAGAAAAAAACTCATATACAGGTACTTCCAAAAATTAAACCATAGGGAGCTAAAATTTCGGTTTTCAACATTTTTACTATTTAATTTTTCGTCCTCCAACCGTGAAATTTCACCTTTAAATGAACTTTTCTCGAAAACGGCTAATCCTACAGTATTACAACAAGAGTACTTTTTTATGTATTTTGACCTATAGAATCAATTTCCAAAAATAAAATCACAAAAAAGTTACACAGAAAAAATTTGGAACAAAAAACTGATAAGGCCCCGGATTAAAATAACTACATGAAAATAATATACAAAATGGGCCTTATTAAGATTAGTTCATGTGCAAAACCTCTTTGCTATACCTCAAAGGGTTCCTGTATTATTAAATAAAAACCGATTTTTTTCCAGACACCCTGTATATGGTAGATTTTTTTATCAAACATCGTTATCGGACCGCTGACGTGATGACGCGTCATGAAGTAAATAAGAGTTTAGGAAAAAAGTCTTAAAACCGTTTGTATTTTTGCAAATAGTTACTTTGATAACCTGACACTACGTATATTATTTTCTTTATTTTAAATCCATTGTACTAAAATTAAAAAAAGTAAAATAAAGAACATGTAATGTATACTTTGAGCATATTGAATGACTATTGCTCACGGCATTAAAAAAAAAGAGTTTCTATTTCTAGTTTTCGTGTTATAACAAATTTATTTGTATTGGTATTACATTTTCTAATTTTATTTTACAGTGTGTTACTAAATTTAGTAATATAAGCGAGAAAGCCTTATTAAGCTTATTTATATTGTTATTTTAATTCTGGATGGTTGCCCCATTTGTATAATTTCAGTTTTTGTTTTTGGGGGACTTTCAATCTGACTAAAATTTTTATCTAATTTTAACGTTTCGACGGTGGATTTACGTCATTTTCAAACAGAGAATTAATGGCAAAGGTTAGTCATTGTCTTTCAACACACATGTGTGCACACATAGACAGAACATTATTTAAATAAATACATATGGTTATATATAAACATTTTTAATAATATAAAAAAATAAATAATTAAGACAGTGTAAGTTTTCTAACGCAGCAACCTAATGTCAATATTTGAAAACAACAAAAATCCATCGTCAAATAATTATAATTATCAAAATGCTGCTTAACTCAGGTCTCTGTAAACTTTGAATAAACCAATCACAAATTTTTATTTCGTCGCTTAAAGTCAGATAATGCTAACAGACACTTTAACATCATTCGAGTAATATAGGTACAATTTAATATTGCAACGTTTAGGTATTTCAAGCTCAAAATATAGTATATTTTAATTCTAGACATGAAAATGGAATTTTTCTGGGTCGAAGATATGGCTAAGGAAAAAGCAATATAATTATTAAGAAATTTTGTAGACTAAGACAAAGTAGAGTCTAAAACACGTTTGGTATAGATATATATTCTACGCTTGTTATAGAATATACTATTCCCTATAGAAAAATACTTCTGATATACACTGTATTGTTTTCCTATTATAATTGTAATATATCTGCGACTTTCGTGTTCTAAGCCAAAAAGGTGGGACCAATCAAAAAAATATTAACAAACCAGACGTGTATATTTAATGGGTCTGAGAACCACCCCGAATTCTATTATACAGTGTGTCCAATAAATGGTTCATCATACGTATTATTATTGATAATTAACGAACTAACTAGAAATATAATTAATTTTATGACTACGTTCCTCATGAGTGAGTATTACTCGGTGCGGTAATAGTATATTACATAACTAGTGCGGAAAGTGACATATTTCACGCGACTGGGAATGTTTACGAACGAGCCGTTAGACGAGTGAGGAAACTCCACGAGTGTACGAAATACATTTTCCAACGAGTACACTATTTTTCCTACGATCCTGAAAAAATATAAAGTTTCTTAATTTAATATTTTCTAATTTTTATTACTTAAACAAAGAATTTTTGAGAAAAGCAAAGCATACAAAGCAAAAAATAGCATACACATACACAATACAATATGTTAAACACGAAATATGATTTTCTTTTACTTATATTTTGATGTTTTTTATGAAATGTAAGGTAACTAGATCAAAAATTAAGTAATTTTTATAAAATCTAGACATAAATAAAACATGCCAAGTTATATCTTGATCGAACTAGTAAGGTTATATAGTTTCGATTTTTGACATGAAAAACAGAAATATTTCGATTGAAAAACATAAAAGACATCATAAAAGGCTGTGATGAAAGGTGAGAAATGACATATAAAACTCGTAGAATCTACAACGTAAATTAGGGCAAACCTACATACGTGAAATTAGGCAAACCTACATTCATAAATATCAAACTAGGGTGATAAAAAAATATGTGTGTGTGATATAAGACGTTTTCTGAAGAACAAAAGAGTGTGCCAAATGTCATTTTTATAAGGGATCGTAGGAAAATATAATTACGCATGCGCAGTGTAGTCATAAAATTAATTATATTTTTAGTTAGTCATTAGTTATCACCAGGCAGGTGCAGTATAGACCTAAAATTACTTATATTTCTAGTAAGCTTCGTTATTTTTTGCATAAACTAACCTTAATAAACAGAGAATTTAGAGTTTATGTAGGAAATATAGGTCTATGCCGCATTTCCTTAAAACTTAAGATATCCAGCTTAAAGTTTAGATCTATTAATCTATTTTATATGACGATAGCATTACGAAAACTCAAGAACGAATAATTCGATCGACTTGAAATTTTTAGGAAAAATTAAGTTCTATGAGGGGAAGATTTTTTTTAAAAGTAATTCCCTCAAAAACAATAAGTTATAGGGGGTTAAACTTTTAAAAAAATCGAAAAAAGCTAAAAGAAAATTCCGATTAACGTAACTTTTACAGATTTTTTTTTTTAAACAATTTTTTTCAAGTATGTATTTGGTAAAATGCAATATACCATTTACTGTGAATAGTATATTGTGGAATGCATAGCATTACATATCTTCACGGCTGGTTTATATTTTATTACAAATTAAAATGATAATACACCATGTTTTAACTATTTAGAACTTTTTGAGCAAAATACCAAAATTAATTTTTTAAAAATACTGAAAATTTCATCAATTTTGAAGAAAAAAGAATTCTTCAAAAAGAATATTAAAAAATTAATAGTTACATGGTTAAATATAGAATTTTAAGCTCTTTAAAATGACGTATCACAAGACCTGGGTTGCTATTTAAAATGTTTTCCCCCACTGCCCCCTGGGGCCACCTTACCGAATAAAAAATTGAAAAATATGGAAAATTATAGTTTCTGTTGTATAATATGCATGTTCCAAATTTAAAGTTTATATCTCATTCCGTTAAAAAGTTACGGGGGGTGTACCATTTAAAAGAATAACCCTGTATACATATATGTGGCTAGTAACCTAAAGATTAAGACAAAAATAAATATATTTATATTACCTTCTTATGTTACACACTGTACCCAAATTTTTATAAGCAATATACAAAATTGTATTTCTTTTTTTCACAGAATGATTTACTAGTATTCCGCCCCCTATATTCTAAGTATATTTGAAGGGATCTATGCAATACAAATATATTACATAATTATACTCTTTTACCAAGTAATGCAAGTTTTTATTTAATAAATTCGCAATGATATAGATTTGTAGATTTTAAACAAACAAATAAAACAATAAGAAACAACACATTATAACAAGAATTCAACGAAAAAAGTTTATATGGAACTTTATGAGAGATCTTGTATACATTATAACGATATGTATCTTTACTTTTGAGTAAACCCTGCATATATTTTGGTACAGTCTAAAACATATCTCTCGATATATAATTTATCTATAAGGTATTGTTTATTTAAACAATAGTAATTATATACCAAGGTATAGAAAACCTTTTTAATAGCCAAGCGTATTTTATCCCGAGATGCACAGCATTGAGGGATATAAGATTGCTAGGCTACCGTGGTTTATATATTATCTTTTTTATTACTACCACGTTTATTTATTATCTCAGGAATGGTGCAAGATAAAATAATGAAATTCTCCACATCCACCAACTTTTTTATGCTCAATAAGATAGGGTAAAAATTATCTCAAAATTTTCACCAGGGTTGGGTCAAACTGGGGGGGTGGGGATTAAAAATGACCCTCACTTATTTACATGTATTTTTTTTTTCAATTTTGATTTGAAATTCTAAAATGTTGAAGCTTTTCATGACAAAAAGGTACTCTTGTTCAACTTTGATAAGATGCACCGTTTTTGAGTAAAATCGATTTTAACATCTCAATGCATGTCCAAAAATTTATTTAATTTTGGCTGATTTTGATTTCAAAGATTATTTTCACCCTATCTTATTAAGCATAAAAAATTTAAAATCAAACCTATGTTCTTCATATCCACTATATGCCATTAGTAGAAGACTATTTTATGTGAAGACATTTGTGGAGCAAACATGCAAAAACCGATAAATCTACGTTTTGCATATTTTGACCTAAGTATCGATTCTTACTAATTTTATAGCGCTTTCTTGATATAGCGCATCATATACAAACAAAAGCCGATAATTATATGACCCATGAACAGTTTTCGAAAATTTTAGGATTTTTTATTATTTTTGGGATTACGCTGTACAAGTTTTCTGCTAATATTTCAAAGTTGGATAACATGGATTTAGGGAGCGTTCAAGTATTACATAACGCGCTGGGGGGGGTGGGGGTTCTCGAAAACGTTACGCCGCGTTACAGAGGGGGGTTGGGTGTCGGTAAAAATGTTACGTAACACTTAAAAAATTATAAACTTATAAAATGTTTATTGGATCACGTTTTTAACAATGATCTAGGCTTAAAGAGACGGATTCCTTGCAAATTTTATTGCACACGGCGTGATTAACAGTTCACTAAATCCTCTAAACAATAACAATTAGAGATGGAAAACCATAGCCAATAACCGGTTTTCGGTTAACCGGTGGTGGAAATTACATCAGACCGGTTTTGGGTCAAAACACGGAAGCAATAACCGGTTAAAAACCGGTTTAAACCATAAAACAAAATTTCCTTTATTTTTTTTTAACTTTTTGTAAAATGTTACGTAACTAATAGGGGGGGGGGTATCGAAAATGTTACGCCGCGTTACATATGAGGGGTGGGGGTCAAAAATGGCCAAATTTTTCGTTACGTAATACTTGAACTCTCCCTTATCGGTTTTTGCATGTTTGCTTCACATTTAATTTCTCGAATTATAAACTAGCTAAATAACGCAGCCACAAAAAAAAGGTCAAGTACTCTTTTGGAGACCATTATATTCCTATGTATTTTGAGGTGCTGAATTCGAATTTGAGTTTTCGAGATGAGGTTCTATTTTGACCTTAAATTTGGATTCAGCACCGAAAAATACATACAAATACAATGGTCTCCAAAAGAGTATTTAACCTTTTTTTGTGTGACTGTGTAATGGTGACTTATAAAGCTAGTAGTGAAAAAATATCCTTAAGTTATGCAGGGTCCAAGCTAATCCTTTATATAATCAACAGTATTCTAACCTGTTCTAAGCTGTTCATTTAACTCAAGACATACGAGGGTATGTTTACGCACATCTAACAGTCACGCAAATCTTTCGTCATAACCGAACAGTGTATGAGTTATTATGACCCTAATTAAATTAAGTCAGCGTAGAACGGAAGAGGAGTAACTTTGGCGAGGTCCGGTGGAGCCCTGCGGGCCACTTTGTAATATTAACAAAGTAAACTTAATATATGAGCGAAGCCTACTTGACGTAAACAAATGTCGAAGGATTATTTGCGCCGGACTATCCTCGAGATTAATTAGAACGCATTACCGAACGTTAAAGCTAGCCTTGATTAACATAGTATAGTAAACAAACGCATTTAATATTTGCAGAACTACGGTATTATCTCAAATTCTCAAATAGCCGTATTTCCCGTTCTTAGCAGGTGTTGGTTTTCTCTCTTTCTGAATATATTATTTTTTATACGACTACAGCAACGTTAAAGGAAGTTTAAGTTTTTAACCTGTTTGTATGTATGTATGTGTGTTCGTATTTGTATTTGTTTTTTCCCTCTGTGGCCTAAACTAGTGAGTTGATTTTAACGACCGAGGTGTCAAAAGATATAGGCTAAAAATGTCATGTTTCGACGATATAGGTCTTTATCATTATGAATTTAACGAAAAATTAAAGAAATGTACAGTTTTATTATGAATTTGTTATCTAGCTTATCTGATAATGGATGGACAAAGATACCTGTTAATTAAGGGTGCATCTTTTAAAAGTTATTATTATATTATTCACAGTGCCTGCGCTGGAATAATATTATATGGTAGTTGAATTTTCAAAAAAATTTAAAAATCATCCTAGACACAAAATTTTTGGATATATATTTGTTTCATGAAAAAAAAAACGTTTCTTTTTAAATCTCCGTCCGTCCATCTGTCCGTCTGTCTGTCCGATGTCACCATTTTTAGGAATAGAAGAGCGAATAATCTGATCGACTTGAAATTTTCGGGAAAAATCAAATTCTACGAGGGAAAAATTCCTGTTGTTTTGAAAGTAATCCCGCCCAAAATGTTTTGAGGGGTTAAAAAAATCGTAAAAAGCTGAAAGAAAATTACGATTAAAGTATCTTTTTCAGGAAAAAATTACTTTTATTATAAGAATCAATTCTACCAATTTTAACAGCAATCTCCCCAAAAACAAAAAAGTTATAGGGGGTTGAACTTTTAAAAAATCGAAAAAAGCTGAAAACAAAATTTCGATTAACTTAACTTTTGCAGGAAAAATTACTTTTATTAAAAAAATCAATTCTAACTATTTTGAAGTAATCCCCCCAACAGCAAAAAAGTTATTTTACAAACAAAAAAAAACTATCATGTAAAAAAATTAATTTTTTTTCGTTTTTTTTTTGCAAAAAGAAAATAAAGAAAAAAGTTTTTTTTTGAAAACTTGTTTTTTGAATTTTTTTTTCAAATTTTTTGTTTTTCAAAGACAGATCTAGTTAAAAAAAATGAATTTTTTAATATTTTTTTTTTGCAAAAAGATATGTTAAAAACTATTTTAAAGTTTTTTTATTTTTTTTTCTTTGAAAATAAATCAAATAATTGACAAAATTACCATTTACTGTCAATAATATATAATGGAGTGAGTAGCATTACATATCTTCACGGCTTGTTTTTATATTATTCTCAGATTGTTTTCTTTTAACAAATTAAAAAACAAATAGTAATACAAATTCTAGAATTAGGAGTTCTATCTAGGCCAATAGTAGTTATAAGTAAAAGGTACAGTTATATATTACGTTACTATATTTTTGTATGACATAGTGAAAAAGGTTTTTCCTCGATTTTTATCTGACATTTAGGCCTAATTATCACTTAACCGATACATTAGTGTAATTACCTAATTTTTCTAATAATTGTGTATAAGTAATTTACATTTTCTTTTGGTAAATTTATGGTTATTAGACTAACCCTATTTTTCCTAGAATGCTAAAAACTAATTACTGTATTTCAACTGTAATTTTTACTAGCTGAGCCTACTGGTATTTTAATAAAACACAAAGAAAAGTTTTCTACACGAGAAAACTTTTTGTATGGTTCGATAACCCACCTACTAATTATCCTATGACAAAAAAAAATAATAATTAAAAGAATTCTTAAATCATTTTTTACAAAAAATGTATGTTATCTGTTTTATTTACGATTAAAATATATTAAAAAATACGATATTTTCCTATCAAACACATGGGTGCTAAAATATATGATTTTTGTTAAAATATCCGCTTATTAAACCTTTATTATACCTACTTACATTTTCTTATAATAAACGTTTAAGAGGTGGACATTTTAACAAAAGATAGAGATTTGTATTTAAGAGCAGAATCTATCTGATTAAAAAAAAACGGACCCTTTCACTTCCGGCGAAACCGGAAGTAAAATAAAAAAATAAATCCGCCATTTTATAGTCAATGTAAAATTATATACATCAACAAAGTTTCGTTTTTATTGAATGAAGATTAATCTTAATTTTTGGGGTCATAAATAAAACTCACCCGGTATATTAATATCATCAACATGGGGAATCAAAATTATTCTGCCAACCATAAAACAAGAAACAAATAAGCATTACCTCAGAATCTGCGCGAAGTTTACGAAACCCTCGATGCCCGAGCCTATTTTAAACATTTTTACCAAAGTTTCAAAGAATGTTTTAAATTTGTAATTTTGGCGAAGGCGCACCCTAAAGAGATCTCTGTCTAACAAAATTCTTCTGTTTTACACCAAAACACTTACTTACATTTTAGGTATAAAAAGCTCATTGAGGTGTCAACATAAATCGTGATTTTTTTTCTCCGGTAGAATTTAACATTTAGCAATAAGAGGCTAATTGCTTTCAGGAACACGGAGTTATTAATTTTAATATACAAAATTTGGACAACTGCGTAATATTCCAAGAGCAATTCGGCTGTCCACTGAAAAACACAGAAACAACATTTTCAGGATTTCTTATTAAGAGCTAGAATCCTTGCACTAGGAACTTTTTATTCTTGGATAATTCTCTCGGAAAAAGCCAAAATCAAACTTAAAAGTTACAGTTTTCTGACTGTTTAGTTTAGAAAAAACTTTTAGTAAAGATTACACTAGACAACACGGTTTCTTGCCCTGATTGGAGTCATATGTTTATAACTAATTTTGAGTCGCTGAAACCGAATCTGGCCTCAGAATATTTCTATTACCTAAGTTTTCTGAGAAAAATGAGATAAAAATGTTAAAAATCATTATTTTATCCCTCCTTTGTTCTAAAATCATGGGAGATAAAAATATTCCGAGGACAAGTTTAGATTCGGCCACTCAATATTAGTTAAAAAATACCCAACTTAAAATATGGAAACTTTAAATTCATAGGTAGAATAAATAGGGATATTATCAAAAAAAATTAGGTTAGATTCGGTTTTTACGCCCTCGAATTAGTAAGAAAAATTTACTTTCGGATCGGGGCAAAAAAAAGTTGAGATTTGTTGCCTAGTTATCAGTAGATTGATTAGTTAGATGATAGTAAACTAGTATATTTGAGAGTTTTGATCATAAAGCAAAAAAAACATCATTGATATTAAATTAAAATATTTACTATCATTGATTATTCGAGTAGTTTCAATTAAGATTAAAAAGTATGTGTTTTTCTTAATTATTACCAAAGGAGGGGAAAACTTTTGAAAAAAATATTGTACACTTAAATTCCGTCTGGGAGGTAATTTCTTTGGCATTTTTTTACAAAAACAAGTTTATTGTTATGTTATAAAGGTAATCTTGCCAAATTATATTAAAAAAGTCCTGTTATATTTTTTTGTAGCAGGTTTATATATTGACTAAATTCCTTAAGGCATGCATTTAAAGGCCAATATATTACTTACTGCTTTTTAGAAACTAATTCTGTAAACATATAGAAATACAGTTTTGTTGATGACGCAGGTGCTCGTCGTTTTTCAGTCTGGTGTTCGTTTGCATACTAAAACTATATTCATGTAGTCGAATATTAGACCTGTGCCTGTTTGATTTAAATATTTTTTCGGTTTGGTTGAAACATCGACGAAGATTCTCGAAAAATCTTGAAAATTACCCAAAAAATGATAAGATGGTTAATATGAGACTTTCTTGGATTTTATTTTTTATCTCAACTCGTTCTATTCCGACTAAACTCAAAATATTTAGATCTTATTCTAAAGTTAGGTAATATCAATTTCTTACAACTTGACCTTTCACGTGCCGTATTTTTTGGTAAGGCAGCCAAATCGCAAATGATTTATTATAATGAATATAAAACGGAAATTTGCTTAGATAAGTTTTTGATTAACAGGAATAATTATGAATCCTTTTCTCGTTCGGCAAAAGGCGAAAGACTAAGGAAAATGGAGATATTAAATATTTATGAAGTTGTACGAAGCAAAGACAACCGAGGATTTAATTATTACGATTATATTTACTCGTACCATTTGAAATATTATAGATTATACACGCTTCTCCCCAAATGGAAATACGTTTAAAAAAAATAGCAAGTTTCGATGACTATTAATTATGTTAACAAAAGATCTGTAAACTTCAAAACCTCTGAGATCGAAATTGTAATGAGGGCCAGTTCTTAAATAGTGGTAAAAGTTCTTCCGCAGACTGCATGCTAAACAACAGTAACAAACTGCAAATTCTTTTGCTCAATTTTAATAGTGTTTTTGTTGCTGATTTCGATTTTGTCGATATCAAATCTCTATTTCCATTTTTAAGAAAAACCATACCAAAATTTTATAAAAATCAAAATTTGTCATTTTTGAAGGTTTATATTTAAATTATTATAGCAGCTACAAAAGCTTTTTCTAGTTTAAATTAAAGTTACATCTATGCTCTATAAAATAATTACGAAAAATATGTAAAAATCATTTTAAAAGTTCAGTTCAGTTTTGATGTCTCTACAATGATGTTTAAAAGAAGGTGAATTTATCTTTGTTGGGCAGTTTTTATAGATTTAACGTCAAATTTATTATATATGTCAAGCCTATGTGTTTGTCAATTTTGATAAATGTGACATATAATGCCCAAATAGTCTTAAACAGCAACACTGAATCGTCTTAAGAACTAGTCTTCAGTTGGACACCGGAAATTAAATCCAGATACTTTTCTATACGGTTTTATAGAGAAAGTATCTAGCTTGAATTCAGGCTATAAAAAAAACCTTTGTAGGTACCTACAAATTATTGAAGCACTTGCTTCAATTATTTATTTATTGTCCACCCAAAATGACATTTTTTATTTTTTCGAATTTTCGGCAGGGTATTTCTCTAAAACGGAAAGAGATTCAGATTCGATCTAAATAGTATTGAAATCAGCAACAAAAACACTATTAGAATTGTGCAAAAGAATTTGCACTTTGTTACTGTTGTTTAGCATGTAGTGTGTGGAAAACTTTTACCACTATTTACAAACTGGCGCTCATTAGGATTTCGTTCTCAGAGGGTTTGAACTGTACAGACCCTTTGTTCACATAATTTATCATCACCTAAGTTTGCTATTTTTTTAAAACCGATTTCCATTTGGGGGGACGTGTGTATAAAGTTATTTTAATGTAAATTAAAAATTTAAATAAGGTTTTTTACGAAGGAGTTCGAAATAAAAATAGAAATAAATATAATGATTTTAAAACAGATAAAAATTTTCATCAGACAGTTTTATTAAAATTTATACGAGGTCTTACTAGAATTTGTATTATACCAGTTCGTATCAATATTATAACGTATTGATTTTTTATTAACATTTCCCTGTTTAAGGTATATGTTATGTCTTATGTGCAATAAATTAGTTTAGTTTACATGTATGTTTCAGATACACATCAAAACTAATCAAATTAAACTTAATGAAATTGGTTTTGACAAAGTTACATTTAGGAGGTTCGCCACATAAATCAAGCTAATAAGATATAAAGTAAAAACGAATTTGTATTTCAGCATATATATGTATTTAAAATACTCCTAGCGCTTTCGATTAAAAGATCATCTTCAGGTCTTAGCTCTGAAAAGTAAGATAACAAAAATTAGGGGGCTATGAAAGTAAGGTTAGGAATAAATAATAAATAAGTAAATTTACAAGGGGTACTTACTCGTCAGAGCTGACTACAACAGAATGAGAGGTAGATTAAAAAAATGGGAACATCACAGTTAAAAAGTTGTATGGATTAAAATAATAAAATTTATTATTTATTTATTTAATATATAAACATATATAAATAAACAAACATTTTTGACATACAGTGGGTTAGGCTAAATGTGACACCCAGGGTAATTGTGACATGTCCTGTTATAATTCTTCTAAACTAGTTTATATACAATCCAACCCTGGCATTAGGTTTTTGAAAGTATTAAATATTTCGCGTAAAATTTCGATTTGATTTAAACTTGTCTAGAAGAATTATAACAGGACATGTCACAATTACCCTGGGTGTCACATTTAGCCTAACCCACTGTAATGACAATTAAAAAATATATGGAACTAAAACATTACAAATTAAAACACTAGATAATTAAGCGGCATTACAAATTCGTTTTTACTTTATTCTACACAGCATACAAGTCAAATATTAAATATTTTTTCTAATATAAAGATATATTAAGACGGGTTTATTAGGCGTATGAAAAATTCGGTTAACTTGACTTTTTAATAAAAGTTTTTATTATGATAAACCATGTATTAAAAAAAAAATAAATCAGAAAATATATAAGGGGTAATTCCAGCATTGATTACGTTATTTTAACTTTTAAGGGGTCTTTCTACCTTAGAAATTATAAAAAAAATCTTTTTTTAAAACATTTTTTTTTATATGGAAAGAAAAAAGATCAAATTACGAAATTTTGCAGGCATGTTTATTCATATTCAAAGAATACAAATAAAATTTCTTTAGATTTTTAAAGTGCCATTTTCTGGCCATATTTTTTTTTTTTTTGAAAAAAAAAACAAAAAAAAACGGTGGTCGCCATGTTTCCGGCTGTTTGGATAGACTGAAAATAAAAATAATAAAACGGGATATTATTCAGTATTGAAGTCGCTATAGCCCTATCTATGCCATTTTGTTATTTTTAGCCATTATCTAGATAGGGCTATAGCGACTTCTGTACTGAATAATATTCCGTTTTGTTTTTTGGGTCGATCAAAACGGCTAGAATCATGGCGACCACCGTGTTTTGATGCATTTTGTCAAAAAAAAAAATTATGGCGAGAAAATGGCACTTTAAAAAACTAAAGAAATTTTATTTCTATTCTTTAAATATAAATAAACTTAACTACAAAATTTCACAATGATATCTTTTTTTTTTCTATATAAATGAAATGTTTAAAAAAAGATTATTTTTAAAATTTCTAAGATAGAAAGACCCCTTAATTGTATAAATTTGTCAAATATATTAAAAGACATAATATAAATACAATATTAATTTTTAGTAAATAAAAAAAGTAACAAAACATATTTATAACACAGGCCAACAAATTTTCAACGTTTGAAAGTTGATTTGGATCTGACAGCTGATTATAGCTAAGATAGTTATATTGATTTCGAATATAACTTCCGTTTTTGTCCATCGTGTAAGATTTTTGAACAACTGAAGAAAAAAGATCAAATTACGAAATTTTGTAGGCATGTTTATTCATATTCAAAGAATACAAATAAAATTTCTTTAGATTTTTAAAGTGCCATTTTCTGGCCATATTTTTTTTTTTTTTGAAAAAAAAACAAAAAAAACGGTGGTCGCCATGTTTCCGGCTGTTTGGATAGACTGAAAATAAAAATAATAAAACGGGATATTATTCAGTATTGAAGTCGCTATAGCCCTATCTATGCCATTTTGTTATTTTTAGCCATTATCTAGATAGGGCTATAGCGACTTCTGTACTGAATAATATTCCGTTTTGTTTTTTGGGTCGATCGAAACGGCTAGAATCATGGCGACCACCGTGTTTTGATGCATTTTGTCAAAAAAAAAATTATGGCGAGAAAATGGCACTTTAAAAAACTAAAGAAATTTTATTTCTATTCTTTAAATATAAATAAACTTAACTACAAAATTTCACAATGATATCTTTTTTTTTTCTATATAAATGAAATGTTTAAAAAAAGATTATTTTTAAAATTTCTAAGATAGAAAGACCCCTTAATTGTATAAATTTGTCAAATATATTAAAAGACATAATATAAATACAATATTAATTTTTAGTAAATAAAAAAAGTAACAAAACATATTTATAACACAGGCCAACAAATTTTCAACGTTTGAAAGTTGATTTGGATCTGACAGCTGATTATAGCTAAGATAGTTATATTGATTTCGAATATAACTTCCGTTTTTGTCCATCGTGTAAGATTTTTGAACAACTGCAGAGTGGACCAGGATAAAAAAAATATTAACAAAATTCTGAATTTTTGCATACGACTATTTTTGATACCGCTGATTTCGAATAAAATAGTGAAAAGTTAAAAAATCGCGCTTTTAGGGTTTTCCAAAATTTATTTATTTTTTTTTTCGATTTTTCTAAAAATGTGTCAAATGGCTTCTTTTGTTATGATGATGTTAATGTCCTTAACTTAAAAATTCTACACTTCATGTTAAAGAATGAGATTTTTGACATGGCTTATAGCTAAAAAAAATATACGTGATGGAAACAAAAAAACATGCTTGTTTGGGTCTTAACTAAGCCAGAAAATAAAAAAACCTTCGATCACAAAATCCTTGTTGGTCTGTGTAATTAGCATAATAAGTTTAATTTGTGATAAATTTATAATTTTATGTAATGTTGCTTATGTTACATTTTGTGACATAGATTTTGGCTTAAGTACATATATCTTTAAATTTATATTCTATTCCCGAACATAATTTTTTTAAACTAAGTGTGCATTTGAAAATGATTTAGAAGTCAGGCTTATATGTTTTAAATCTTTAGCAATTGCTGAATTATGTATTAGAAGATGAAATATATGTTGCTTACGCAACAAGGGAATTCGTTGCTTACGTTACATTAAAAGTCCCAATTTTTGTATTGTAAACTAACTGTCTTGACAATGTATTGCAATTCTGAGAGTGTACTGGTACACTTTCAGTTTTTGTCCCAGGTATTTCTTCCCATTTGAATGTTTTTCATAATTTTGGGCCTTGTATTCGAGCAAAAAAATTCAAATTTTTGTTTGCGTACTCCTTCGTTTTTTGACGTTTTATGTCGATATAAATTAATTTCGGGCAAAAAAAATTATCTGTCTATTTATTTTTGTCGGTCGTTCTGTCCGAAAAATCTTGTGGGCACGATAACTTTTGAACCCCTTAAGCTAACTAATAATAATCTGTATTTTATTTAAAGCCAGTCATGTCACGATTTGCTGGAATAACCCTAAGTATCAAAAACTAATTTCAAATGTTTTAGTTTAATTGTGCCATGTGAATTATCTTTTAATAATATTTAAGTAAGCTGTTTAATATTATTTTTTATTCATACTATTTAAAATATTATAGACGATAAAGATATTTTTATTTAAATTAAAAATCTAAAATATATTTTTTACGACGTAGTTTATTTTAAACCCTAGAAATAAGGATCGTTTAAAACAGATAGAAAATTGTTATCAAGCTGAAGTTTTATTAAAATTTATACGAGGTGTAACTAGAATTTGTATTTGTATATTAAAGTTAGTGCCTTGCAAACCTATTTCAGGGCAATTCGAGTGCTTTTTTATACTCGGCTCCGCTTTGTAAAAAAATAAGCACTGAAAACTGGGTTCGCATACTCGGGGCGTAATATATACTATTTTTTTAGTAAAAGCCTTTATTTTACAATTTATATGGCCGTAATTTGAAATAATATACTACACTACTATAGTATTTGTTGTTACATAGCATAGCATATAAGAATAAAAAATACTTGCCCTAAAAACAGTTTTTGACCGTGTATTTTTTATTCCATTGTAATATATTAATTAATACATTTGTATTTTTGACAAAACATTTAAGGTTAGAATTTAACAGTTTCAATATCAATCAACCAATCAGCGTCGACTATTTTACTTTTGCGGCCTAGGCTGAGAAATCAAACTTTTCGTACAGGTGGCGATTTTAGATACAATCGAATAAAAAATATATTTTTTCTACGACTGCTTTAGAATATAAGCAAATTCACACACTTTTCAAACACAGAATAAATCCATTATAGCTCTAGATACGGTATGAATATTCCGTACCAAGTGTTAGAATGAGCACATGTAGTGCCATCTCTTGTTTATAGAAGTAAAGAAAACTGTAGCAAAATTAGCAAAAAAAAATATATATATATATATAAAAAATATATATATATATATATATATATATATATATATATATATTTGCGTTAATATTGCAAAGTTTATTAGTTTTTCTTAATATTTGACCAGTTTTTTATCAATTTAGTTCAAAAAATCTATTGTTAAATATTTAACCTTGATATCTGTCATAACAATCTGACATAACCTTCAATTTTTGCATTATAATTTGTAAATATGTGCTAAAATTAAATAAAAATCTTTTTTAAGTACTGATTTGATAAAATTATTAAATAATTACAATATTTAAAACTATGTGTTTTGTTACATTTACAATGTCGAGTCACAAAAAACATTGTTTTTAACCTTGTCCACAGTTTAAAAAGCCATACAGTGTTTCATATTTGCAGTCGAAGAAAAAGTATAGTCTACAACTCGTATGGAATAGACAATATCCGCGCGAGCGGAAAGTTTGTCATACGAGCCGGCAGGCGAGTATGACGGTCCCGCGAGTGCGGAATGACTATACAGTGCGGTCCAAATTCACCCCCCCCTCTTAACTTTTAAACGAGTTGAGATATCGATTTCAAATTTAGAACTTTTAAATAAGACAACTAAAACTATCTTTTAGCATATATTTGATACTTTTATCTCTTAAAATGTGGGCAGGGGGGCATGGGGGGAAATTTTTTTAAATAGAAAGGGGGGTCGTGTGATACATAATTTTAAAGCCTTTAAAATTCTCTATATAACCATATATTTTTAAATTTTTTAAACATGTTTTTTAAGGTTTTGATTTTTCAGTTTTTTGTGCTAAAAAAATAAATTTTTAAGTTTTTTTTTGTTAATTTTTATTTATGTCAACTAAAATTAGTTAAAAAGTATAATTTACTTTTTTTTATTATGAAATTAGGCATTTTTAAAAAATTGTTTGGATTTTTTAGAGAATTTTTGACAAAAATACCCATTTTCAACCCTATTTTAAACCCAAAAAAAATGTTTAAAAAAAATAAAAAATATACAGTTAAATGGAGAATTTTATAAGCTTTAAAATAATGTATGACACGACCCACTTTTCCATTTAAAAAAATGTCACTCCATGCCCCCCTGCCCACATTTTAAGAGCTAAAAGTATCAAATATATGCTTAAAGATAGTTTAAGTTATCTTATTTAAGATTTCTAAATTTGAAGTCGATATCTAAACTCGTTCAAAAGTTAAGAGGGGGGGGGGGACTTTTGGACCGCTTTGTAGAATATATTATACCTATGACTATAGAATATACTATACCTAGTTGTGTATTCATCTGAGGAAATTTTCCTTATAAATTATATTTTATTCTTGAAAAATTAGTACCATTACTTTAAAAACTACACCAATTAATTCTATGACTAAAAATTTTATTCATGACAATTCCTGCAGGATAATTTGTCCACCTGTTTAATGTAAATGCAAGTATCTATCTATCCTGGAAATCCCACGGGAGTATCACGATCTGCGGCAACGATCAAAGTTCGACAAGTACATCTTCCAGATATCTAGATACGTTGATCGAGAAACAAACAGAAACTTGTACAATTATAGAGTGGTCCTTATTATATTATTCACAGCGCCTGCGCTAGAATAATATTACACGGTAGTTTCGAATTTTCAAAAAAAATCAATAATAGTCCTAGACAAAAAAATTCTTGGATATAAATTTGTTTCATGAAAAAAAAAGCAACTTTTTTTGAAAAGTCAGTCTGTCCGTCCGATGTCATGATTTTTGTGAACACAATAACCCAAGAACGAATAATTCGATCGATATGAAATTTTCAGAAAAAATCAAGTTCTACGAGAGAAGTATCCCTAATGTTTTTGAAAGTAATCCCCCCAAAAAAAAAAGTTATGGAGGTCAAACTCTAAAAAAAAAATCAAAAAAAGCTGAAAGAAAATTTCGATAAACAAAACTTTTTCAGGAAAAATTACCTTTATTATAAAGATCAATTCCACCAATTTTAAAAGTAATCCCCCCAAAAACAAAAAAGTTATGGGGGGTTAAACTATTAAAAAAGTCTAAAGAAGCCGAAAGAAAATTCCGATTAACGTAACTTTTTTAGGAAAAAAAATACTTTTCTTATAAAAATCAATTACGCCTTCGCCAAATTTTAATTATTAATTAACTGAAAAAGGCAAATCGGTGCCGGTGAGAATCGAACTCACGCTATTTTGGGTAAAAAACTCGTCAAGTACGAAGCGGTAGTCCACTACACCAATCCTCCGATAAACTACACCAATCCTCCCATAAATTAGTTCCCCCAACAACAAACAAAGTTATAGGGGGTTAATTTTTTTTTAAATAAAAGACTATCATTTTTAATTTATTTTTTTATTTTTTTTTTTCGTTTTTTTTTACAAAAAGAAAATAAAGAAAAAAAATCAAGTTTTTATTTTGAAAATTCTTTTTTTGATTTTTTTTTTATTTTTTCATTTTTTTTTGTTTTTCAAAAAAAGATCTAATTAAAAAAAAATGATAATTTTTTATTTTTTTTTTAAATATTTAAAAAAAAATAATAATTTTATATTAAAAAAATGGCTAATAATAACATTGCAGCATATACGTGAAAGTTGTCTTACCACTGCTCTGCCGGTTGCATACACTAAACATAAAGCGTAAAAGTATAGAATTTGCGCAAAGTATAGAATTTGCGCTCGTTGCCATGTCAACGAGCAGAAAAGTAAAATACTAAGAAATAGGTTATTGTGAAGTCTGAAAACTTCATTTGTTTTTGTATAAATGTTAACTTTCTATTAGATCGTAGAAAAAAAAATACTTTCGGTTCATATTTGTAGGATGTACAAAATACAGTGTTATACATTTATTTATTTATTTATTTATTTGTAATATACTACAAAGTCATGGTGAGCCCCAAATAAGCTTCATTGCTTGTGCTAGGGGCTCTCCATTAATTTTGACAAAAAAATATCCAAAAAATTCAGTTGACAGTATTAATCACTTGACAAACAGTAAAATAACCTATTATTCTATATTTTTAACTTATTATTTTTAATGTGGACTCACTATTTTGCAAGCCTTGTATCTCTGCTCCCAAATCAGACTCGTCCAAATTTTATAATTATTTGGATCAGTTAACATACTGCTGATTGTTGTTATTAGCAAAAAACTACTGCGATTAAGTATAAATGTAACAAATCAAAAAGGACCACTCTATAGCACCAGTATAGTAATAGTTAAAACTGAGAAACTAAACCAATTTAATACACTACCATGTCCTATCAGAGACTAGTTTCGAAGATAGATCTAAACTTGTATCTCAAAGGACCACAGATAAATGATTAGCAAAACTTAATGACAAAAACCAAGTAAATATGTGCTCAAATATGTCTAGTCCGGGATCCCTGGACCCATTTTTAGCCTTTATTACTATCAAACTAATTTTACGTGAGTAGCTTCATTTTGATAAGACGCCCAACTTTTTCTCTTACAAAAATTCTCGATTGTGGTAGCTAATAGGGGTAGTAGGGATAAAATATGTTGATTTGACGATTCTCAAAAATTTATTACTAACTGTGGGTTTTTTATTAAATCTTAAGAAAATTATTAACATTATTGAAAAAAAATATTTGTCCTACAAAATGTATGGTTTAATCAAAGAGTTCCCTCCTTCCAACATGTATCGATAACGAGGTCATAAAAGATGATTACTAACTAGCTGACTTTTTTACTGTTGTTTAGTTAATATTTATATAATTTAACAGCCACATTGTCCTACGAATTGCGTGGTAAGTTATGCCTGTCCTACGCTCAGAAATTGTTAATGCCTCAAGACCATTTTTCTTATTACTAACTGTAGGACAAAAATATTACATAATAGCTTAGTGTGTTTTCTGTCCAAATGAAACAATGTCCTATAAGAAAACAGGTATATATCACTGGTCCGACAAGAATTGTCATTTTCATTTTTCTATTTGTAACATAACATAAAGTGAAATATTTTTCGACATTTAAATAACTTTTTTTTGTAGGACATTGTTCCATAATCATTTTTTATGACCTAGTTATCGATACGTGTTGGAAGGAGGGGACTCTTTGATCAAACCATACATTTTGTAGGACATGTATTTTTTTCAATAATGTTAATAATTTTCTTAAGATTTAATAAAAAAACCCACAGTTAGTAATAAATTTTTGATAATAGTCAAATCAACATATTTTATCTTGTTAGCTACCACAATCGAGAATTTTTGTAAGAGAAAAAGTTGGGCGTCTCATCAAATGAAGCTACTCACTGAAAATTAGTTTGATTGCCATATCTCAGCTTAAGCGTGGAAAGGCTGCTGGTTGGGATGGCCTTTCTCCGGAATATATTATATATGCGCATGAAGCTTTATATCCTATTCTATCCATGTGTTTTTCGGGCATCCCATGGCATAACTCCCCCGTCACTAACGAAGAGCATTATCATACCGATTGTCAAAAACAAAAGCCGCGACATATCTGACTCTTCTAACTATCGCCCTATCGCCATATCAACGTCTCTTTCTAAAGTCCTTGAACTTGTTATTCTTAGCAGATGTAAGAATTGCCTAAAAACCTCAGATAACCAGTTCGGGTTTAAAAGCAATGTGGGGACTGCTGAAGCTATCTACCTTCTGAAAGAAACTGTCAGCCACAATATAAGGAAAAACACTCCAGTATATGCTTTATTCTTGGATTTAAGGCTTTTGACAGAGTTCATCACCCTACCTTAATAAAAGCTCTCTTGAAACGGAAAGTGCCCTGCTACATATGCCGACTGATTCAGAACTGGAACTTCAATGCGACTGCCTTCATCCTGTGGGGTTCTACCAAATCTTCTAGCTTCTTACTGCGAAATGGTGTACGCCAAGGAAGCCTTCTAGCTCCTGATTTTTTCATTGCGTATATTGACTAACTTCACTATATCCTGTTGGCAGTTGCCGCTGGTTGTTTCTGTGGTAGTATCAAAGTTAACTATATTTCATATGCGGATGACATGGTGCTACTATGTCCTTCTTTAGAAGGCCTCCGGTTACTTCTTCGTAGGTGTGAAGAATTCGCGTTAAAAACATTTCTTAAATACAACACGGACAAAAGTAAACTAATGGTTTTTAAACCCCCAGTGTATAGGCATCTGATTGTTCCCTCAATTTCCCTTAATAATACCCCTATCGAGCAGGTATCTAAACTTAAATATCTCGGTCATATAATATACAATACACTGTGTGATAACTCTGAAATTCAACGTCACTATAAAAACTTGTGTGTTCGTGCTAATATGATCGCAAGAAAATTCAGCAAGTGTTCTGTAGAAGTTAAAAACCTTTTGTTCAAGACTTTCTGTTACGACCTGTACTCAGGAGAACTCTGGTGCAACCACACTGTGGCTTCTTGGTGTACGTTACGCGTTTGCTATAATAATGCCTATCGCATTATTCACAGACTTCCGCGATATAATAGTGCCTCTGAAATGTTTGCTACAGCCCGAATTAACACCTTGGACGCTCTTCGGAGAAAAAAGCTTGCCAGCTTTGTAGAGCGCCTTTCCTGCACCCAGAACAATCTGTTAAGAGCTGTAGTGTCATCAGATGTTTTCTGGACCTCTACTATTTTTGGAAGTTGGCGACGTCTTTGTTTTTTGTTATAATGACTGTAAACCCAACCTTTTTTTTATGTATATATTTTTGTGTATGTTTTATTTTTATTTTATTTTTTTTCCTATGTGATATGGCTTATATGCCGGAATAAATGCTTTATTATTATTATTAAAGGCTAAAAATGGGTCCAGGAATCCCGGACTAGTCGTATTAAACCAGCAATATCTTAAAATCTTCTTAGTATATTATAGTTTAAAATATTTCAACTGAATTAATAAAATAAAACCTATTACCACGATTGAAACACAACCGTAGCACCCCACTGAAGCAGCTCCAAACTACCACCGAGAAGCCAACAAATAAACCCGAATAGGACCAAACCACCCCCGCACTTCTTACAACTACCGAACCGTAGCTAAACCAGGTCTGAAGAATATCTGTGGCGTTAAATACTCATTTATTGCATTAGGCTAATTTGGAGTTAGCAGGTTAATAGGAGCATTGACTAAGTATACTCCTCTTAACCAATGATAGGAGTACAGTTGCGCTTAAGGTCTATAAAAGTTAAAGAGGAGCTTTAGTTTTTCTTCGGGATTCTAAACTAAGTCGGTGGCGCTTCATTGTCGGTGTAGCTTTAAATGGGTGACATACATCTCTACTCATCACATCTGTACTCACGTACATCTCCACTCACACACATATCTACTCACACACAACTCTACTCACACACATCTCTACTCACACACAACTCTACTCAAACACATCTCTACACACACATATCTCTACTCACACACATCTTTTCATTTTCTTTTTGCGAAAAACGTTAAAAAAATAAAATTAAAAAAAAAGTGTAAATCCCCATAACTTTTTTGTTTTTGGGGGATTACTTTCAAAAACAATTTCAAGTCGATCAGATTATTCGTTCTTGAGTAATCGTGTCCACAAAAGCGTGACATCAGATAGAGAGACAGACAGATGGACAGACGGACAAAAAAAAACAAACAAAAAATTGTATGCAAGAATTTTTTGTCTAGGATGATTTTTGAAAATTTTGGAAAATTCGAAACTACCATATAATACTATTCTAGCGCAGGCGCTGTGAATAGTATAATAATATATTAGTAAGTCAACATATCCAATATTATATTCGTGTCTTAAATATTAATACGTAAATATATCGTTCAGTTAAAATTTCACCTCAAGTTTGAATAGTTCTGTAAAGAAAATTAGTTATTGTTCAGTTTACATTGTTAAAGTCAAATAACATACCTACCTACATATGCGAGTAGAATTAGAATTACTAAGTCCTTATATCGAGGACTTACATTAACACGTATAAAAAATAGGAAAATATTATTGCAAACAAACATATCTGGGATAAACAATTGCAATTTTGCAAAACCTATTGAATGAAATAATGGATAATTAGAGTTGAGATGGCGCTTAGGACCTTTTTTTTAATTGTTCGCCTATTAAATTTAATTAGTATTTATAAAGCTAAAAGTAACACATTTAAAATTTTTTAATATATGCAATGGTTAAAAAAATTAGGAACATGACTATGTAGTAATTTCAAGTAAATAAATAAACTAATATAAAATAAATAAATAAATAAAGTAAATTTTTACAGCCTATAACTAGAAAAAAAATGAGCGCAGAAAAAAAAGATATGCAGGTGAACTATTCTAATTTACTTAAAGATATTTCAATTTCATAAATAAAAAATCGTTTACCTTGGGAAAAATATAGAGGTCGCCACAGGGCCTTTTATTATGAAAGCGTCATTCGGTATTTAACTTGTAGTACAGGTGAGACTATAAAACATGGTTTATGATTTTTTTTTAATATCCCTTGCCATTTTCGAGAAAACTGACGAGGGCTTGAATTCTGGATCACCCTGTACATTAGGGTGCCCAGTCAAAATTAAAAAATGGATTTTTTTAGGGTCCCATCCCCTAAAAATGTTCATTTAGGTCCAAAACCAACCCTCAATTTTTTTTCAGATTTTTAAAAAAATATTTAGAGGTCGTGCCCGGCGGTTTTTTGGAAGAGAAAACATGTTAAGCCTTTTTATTATTATTTAAATATAAAAAGATTGAAATCCGGCGATTTTAGAAGGGAAACTTATTTTTGAATAATAAGGGAATATTCAAAAAAAAATTACCCTTTTACATGAAAAAATGGCTTTACCAGGGTAAAAACATTGTAAAAATTGATGTATGAAGCTTATTTATACTACAAAAAAGGTTACTTAGAAAATTTTCTCATAGGTCATTTTTTTTTTAGAAATTCATGGATAGATACCAATTAACGCCCCATATTTATTTTTTCTAGAAAAAGAACAGGATGTCCGAAAAAAAATCACAAATCCCATAAAGTGTAAAAAAATCACTTTATTTCGATTAAAGATATTATATTTGGCCAAAAAGCATGATAATATGTACAAATTGCTTTGAAATGTATTTATTTTTATAACTGGGTGTTGTAGATTTTTTTTTCGGATTTATAAATATAAACGTCTTACATCTTTTTTGAAAAAAAAAACCTTATTTAATGTGTTTTATTACATAATTTAACATATTACAAGGCATTTTAAAAACATTTTTTATTTATTTTCTACAAAACTGACATTTTATTGCAATTTAATGCATTTTTTTAACTTTTATTGAGATATTTAAATATTTTTTGGACACCCTGTACTTTTTTCAAAAAAGTAAGTATAAACCCTGAATTCAGACATATTGGAGAATACCCTAGGAAAAAATTACTCTTTGGAAAAAATTCTAAGTGCAGTTTTTTCTAGCCTTTATTAACCTCATTTGTCATAATAAAAACCCTTCACATGATTTTCTATTTAAAAAAACGCCGGGCGGGACCTCCAAATATTTTTTTAAAAATCTAAAAAAAATCAGGGTTGTTCTGTCATCTAAAGGAACAATTTTGAGGGGTGGGACCCCAAAAATTCCGTAGGTCCTGGGCACCCTACTGTACATGCGTCTAAAATTTACTCCTTTCTCTAAAAAAATGACTACCGTCCAAAAATTAACTTTCTTGAATATTCAGTAAAAACTGTTATCAGTATTGTCCTGAATGCACACCGTGTACCGTTCCGAGATATCGTAATCCCGACCGTTAGGTCTAATTTATCTTTGATCCCGACATCAATCAGCGTCACAAATCTCCGATTTCCGCACCCTGATCGCACATTTTTAATGTTGACGAGATACTTTTCCCGAGGGATAATCACAGTCAACTTTTCTCTTCAGCTCGAGCATAAATTTTAGGAACGCACATTGTGTAATTGGGCCAATTTGGAATGGCAAAAAAATAATGAGAACGCTTTTTTTTTATTTCCCCTAAATGGATAAAAAGTGGAAAAAAATTATTTCTTATTTGCTTGTATTCCAAAGTGACATTTTTCGGTTAGAAATGTTAAGTTAAAGTGACACTTTTGTTAAGAGTTTGTCTTTTGTTTTATTTTGGCGGGGGGTAGCCCGTCAAAGTACTTTTGCGGTCCCTTATGGAAAATTGTCAGATAACTGACATTAAAACTAATTTTAATTATTATTTTTTCCTTTTTTTGTTAAAAGTATGATAAAGTAAATTTTGGAGCAAACTAAATTTTTTGTCTGTAAAAACTATTATCTCATGTAATATCTACTACGAGTATGAGATTGTCATTTTTTTGTAAAAAGTTTCTTAATTGTTGTTCTTGTTTAAATAAAAAAATATACAAATGAATTTCATTCTAGCTTAAAAACAATTATACAGGTGCATATTAAACAGGACCAAAATTTTTTTCTGTCGATTGACGTGGATCAGAAATGGTTTTCTAGGTTTATTTTTGGTTGCTGAACATCAAGCCGTCGTCCGTTTTGGCCCATCCCGTCAGGATTTATTTTTAATAGAAAAAACAAATTAATTTTTTCCTTTCGAAAATTCCAAACGAAAAAAAAATTCTAACGTGATGGGCCAAAACGGACTACGAATTCGTGTTCAGCGACCAAAAATACACCTAGAAAACCATTTCTGATCCACGTCAATCGACAGAAAAAATCTGTGGTCCTGTGTTATTCATTCGTTTAGTATACACTTTAAAGCATAATTTGCGTGAACTTAGTGAACCTAGCATCAATCGTTCTGCGTTTAGGACGCCAGTTGCGATTGGAGTAAAAGGTTTGTTGAAATGTGTAGGGGATATAAGTTCTACTTTCAAGTGTATACTAAATCGATGTATTATCTGTATATTTCTTTTTGTATGGGGTCATATTTCTTAACCCCTATTCTTTATAAATAAAGCGTTTTTTAAGATTAAATTAAAAATAAAATAAAAAGTATTTTTCAAAATAGATTTTGTTTTTGTAAATTCTATATGATATACACTGTGCAAAAGTTTCATCAAGTCCAAGTAATCTTTTGTCAACATCAAAACGACCATCAGTAAACGAATACAGCTTTTTTTGTCGATTTTCACTAAACAGGATTTCGCCTGGATTTTATGATTTTAAAAGTATAAAGGATCATTATCCTGTATTGTTAAAATTGTCTATACAGATCTGACCCACTTTCAATAATGGGGGTTATTATAAAAAAATAAATACAAATACATGGTTTTTTCTTTAAATAGTATAACACCGCTATAATAAAAATACACTGCCAGTAAAAAAGTTTTCCCATTTTACCACCTGCGCGTAATATAGATTTTTATTATCAGATTCACTTCCAGCAACCTCAAAAACGTCAATATACCAATTTTCACAAAAATCACCCCCCATCCCTAAGGGGGTGGGTTTCAAAAAATATATTTCAAGATTCATTTTTATCAACCTCAAAAACCCCTATCTACAAATTTTCACGAAAATTTGGAAAACACTTCAAAATATTTACCCCCTCACCCCCTCGGGGGTGGAGTTAGAGAAATTTTATTATCAGATTCAATTTCAGCAACCTTAAAAACCTCTATATAGCAATTTTAAATTTTTTCTAAAAAAATGTATTTTTCCCCATTTGCCACCCTTGCCGCAAGCCAATGTTCACCAAAAACAATCCCAAGCGAGAACTTTTGGTAACATACCTGTATGCCAAAATTCAAGTCTCTAGCTTAAAGCGTTCTTAAGTTATCGTGCTTACAAGATTTCCCGGACAGACCGATCGACCGATCGACCGACAATTTTTTTTTGCTTGAAATTGATTTATATCGACATAAAACGTCATAAAACGCAAAAATTCGCAAAAAAAAAATTAGAAAATTTTTGCTTTTGCTTTCCGAAATTTTGAAAATTTTCAAAATGGGAAAGCAAAATAAAATAAAATCCTTAGGTTTATATGAAATATAATACACTGAGAATTAGTTACCATAGTAAATACTAAAGGTTTTTGCTTGTGGTTCCAAATAAACAAAAATGTTAGTATTTCTATGGTACCGAATTCGTAGCGTATGCGAGTCTTTCTATTTTTAATTTATAAAAATATATATTTTTTATTTATTTGTTTATTTGAATGTTCATTTGTTTCTTTTTTTGTTTATTTGTTTATTTATTTATTTGTTCATTTATTTTTTAATTTATTAGTTTATTCAAGAAAAGTAAATTTAACAATCTTTTGCATTCAAGCTAAAAGTTATAGATATAGTTTATTTCTTGCAAAATATTACATAAGCATGGTTAGCCTCATGTAGCTTTTGGCCTATGCCATTAATTTTGAAAAAAAAAATAGATTCAAATTTTGACGTTCCATATTTTTTTTTTCAATTTTTAATTCAATTTCAATTTATTCAATTTATAATATACAATAAAAAAATTACAAAAAATATTATCCGCCTAAACCTAAAGGTTTGTGTTGCGGAAGTATAGAAGGTAGGTATATATTATCAAATTTATACATTGATTCTATAAGAACTAAATAAAATTACTATAATTCTTTGGTAATGTGTAGTATTTATAATAAACGCAAAAAAGTTTTTATTAGTTTTTTATTTTTATATACGTGTGTTTTCAAAATGCAAGTAGAAAAAAAAGAAGACTAGATATCGGAGACATTTAAGCATAAAACACAAAGAACTTTTACCTCAAGAAGTAATTTCAGACCAATGTTTATGAATGTGTCATCTTTCTGTTTGTTTATTTACTAACAGAAACGCGATCAGCTTTGTGGTGTAAAATGTAGATGTCGCTAGTCGACTTTCAGGCTACCTAGTAGCGATGTTGCGTAGTTTCCGCCTTATCATGAATTCAAATTATTTTACTTAAATTAAAAATGTAAAAAACTTTATTGTGTATACTATAATTATGTTTAATAATATAGTATATTTAAATCTATTAAAATTAAACTACTAGTTCATATAAAACTCATACAGAACTATGAAGAATGTTTCTTAAAATTTACAATAAAATATCCAAAGTATATGTTTCCAATCGGCAACACTGTACCCCTGTCAGTCAATTTACGACATTAGACTGTGAGTTTACACATTCTTTCTCTCTCTTTACTCGTACTAAGTGTAAACAATAGTCACTCCCCACCAGCCCCTCACCATAGTTGGTTCACGCTTCAAACAAAGCATAAGGTAGATTTCATCCTTCTTGTAGTAAAAGTTCTTTGATAAAACAGCTGTGTGCCTCTGTACAGAGGCGTATTTAAAATTATTCTAATCTATTGTAAAAATATTTTATATTTGTTTGCAAAATAAATTGTTTTAACTGGATTTTAGATTTTTGTTTGCGAGTGTTTAATTCCTTTAAATGTTTAGGTATGAGATTAAAGCATCTGGGACCGAAAAAAAACATACTTTTTTGTAGTTGAGTGGAAGGCACCAGTGGCACCTCGACCACATCACTCTCCTGTGTCCTGGTAGGATATTTATGAAAGAGTAACTTAAACTTTGAGGGGTTATTAATCGTCCATATACACAAGAGATATACAAAAAACTGATTTCATAAATCATATCTGTAGAAAAAAATCGTTTTTGGTACAACATTATTTTTATTATTAAATTTTGAGAAATTTCAAGGCCCCTAAGTGTCGTATCCAATGCAAATCCCCATACTAAAATACCATACCGTATAATGGACTTTTTACTCCACCAAGGCATCATAAACAATAAATTTTACAAACAAATTTCAAATCCCTCCAATATAAAACATTTATGTAAATCTTTATATGATTTACCTAATTTAATATCTGTTATCGATATTGGAATTCCCATTTCGATGGCCATATCTCATCTCTATTTACGACAATGTAACCAAGTGATTGTTTACTGGGTCATATTCCATAGAAGGACGGTCCCCGATGGCTCGTATATTATGAACGGGATTTCCCTGTACACACTTTTGGTCAAACAATATCGCTTTAATGGCAAATAGTGGAGAAATATCTAAGCGATAAGCATGACAAAAATTACACGAAGTGGTTTCGTATCCCAGGGATACAGAGATAAACGCCAACCAATATAATAGGGTAATTCGTTCTAAAAAAAAGAACGTATTTGTTAATCAGCTTTAAATGTATACCCAAAATAATCAGATTGACTATAATAGGGAATTTATTTTTTATTCGATTGATTCTAAAAGCGAAACTTTTTGTTCATGTTTTGCGGGTGAAAAGTTGGATTTTGTGGCCCTAGGGCCAAAAAGTTTTTTTGGCCCGCTAACTAAAACTTGTAATTTTTAAAAAGATGCTTTACCTTTACTGTAATATTTATAAAGAAATATGACCTTTTGTTCACTGTTGGTCTTGTTCTTTTTGACCAGATACAAGTATTATAATTATTTCATATAAATCATTTCTTCTATAACATAACCTCAAAACATATAGTTAATCGTTTGGACTATATTCGTCCACTAAAATAAATCACAAAAACAAAACTTCCACTTAAAATCAATTTCAATAGTAATCATATTTATAGAACGGTTTCAGAAGTATTATTGTTTTGACATTAAACACATTTTAACACAAATTAATTAAAAATGCTAAGCTTATTTGAAAATGAAACCGCACACAGAAGAAACGATTCACTTGTTTTTTTAGAGATTTGATTGGATAGCATTTTGTCATGGATAACTAGATAGATAGTAAGACAGCAAAATGAAATATTTTTTTTTTCAGTTTAAAATTAATTTTATTTTAATAATTTATTATATGTTAATCAGTAACAATCGAATAAAAAACATTTTATAATACACGGGCGAAAATTTAAATTTTAATTTCGTAGGTTTATTACCCTCGGGCCGGCTGGCCTACCGGCCCTCGGCTTCTAAAAACCTACTCAATCGAAAAATTTAACTTTTTGCCCTTGTATTATAAATAACTATTTTTAGCTTTGCTAATGTAGAGATTATAGTTTGTGACCTTTTAACTTTTTACCAAGTTACATTACTAATTACTATCTAGGGAACTGTAGTAGAAATAGCATATTTAAGAAAAATTACTTTTAGTTAGTTTAGTTTAATGAATTGACCGGTTTAGGCTTAGCTTTTTTTCATCTTTTGGCTTATTTTGTTTGGAATAAAATATCTCAAACACTGAAAATTATCAAGATGATAAACTTTTATAAAGCAGTAGAATTACCCTTGTATTATTCTCACTCTTGATAACACAGTTGTGTTAATTACAATTAACACATGTGTTACGTAAATTATTGATTAAAAATGTTGTGTTTTTTTTTTTTAAGAATAAGAATATCCTCGGGTCTCGTGTTTTTGTTTTAGTTAAGGTTTAATAAACTAAAAACTAAATTAAAGTTAGCAGATTTAATTTTAACTGGTATATCTTTTGCGTATAAGCAAACTAGATTAGAGCGAATGTATATAGTAACCTTGGTTCCGCGGATGAAAATTTGCATAAAAACGGGCCATCTTCCCACTTCCATATCGAATATATCTACAGCCCAGTTAGCGGATCCATTACGGAAATTTACGGAAAAAATTTACTAAATATACATAATATTATAATAATTGTTTCCAGAAAACTACTTAATTCGTTAACTAATACATCAAATTTGGAACTAGTGTGGATTTTAGACAATTTGAATTAATAACTCTTCTATTGATTGCTATTGGGGCTCCGCATCTTCAAAACTTAAAACGGAAACCATATATTATCGCTTGGTTATACGCCCATCCGTCTGTCCGTCCATCCATATGTCCGTCTGCCCGTCAAAAATGTTTATCTCAGAAACCCTATAACCTGGAATATAAAGTTTAGCATACAAGTAAATTGGCTCAATCTCGTCCTGGTATAAAAAATGTGCATTTCAATAATTTTTAGTTTAGAACTCTAAAATAAGAAAAAAAAAATATTTTTTTTTGTTAAATAAAATATTGTCAAAATGTTTTAAAACATGTATAATTTTTTGTATTTACAAAACTATAACATATACAATTCTAAAAAAGATCTAGATAAAAATCTTAAATTTACAAACTGTTGCTATTGATTGGTGTATTCAGCTTCAGATAAATTACACTGGTCGACAAAAAAAAACATATCTTTCCATTTTGTCTGATATATCAAATTTGATGTACTTTTTGATGCTGAACATGAATTTTACCTCCATTTTTAAATGCCTATTTCTCAATTATTACTAAAGCTTGTTGTTTTATAGCTCAATTTGTTCGTTTTTTAATACTCATTGATTCTGTAAAATAAGATTTAAGATCGAAATTTTGTGTCCCGAGATATTAGTGAAAAAATACTCTCTTGTTTTTAATGTTTGAAAAATACGCTTTTTTGGTGTTTTTTAACAAGGCAATTAGAAATAAAAAATTATTTTAACATTTAACATAACGTTATGTTATAACATATCAGGAAAACTAGATACTTAAAATATTTAAGAATAGAAAACAACGATATTTAACTTTTTTTTCAAAAAAGCATTAGCATTTATCTCCGCATCCCGAACCAAAGTCAATAAATGCCATTTTCCAAATGGTATATCAGACAAAATGGAAAGACATGTTTTTTTTGTCGACCAGTGTTATCTGCTTTGTAATAAAGCCTTTACTGACTGGGCTAGAAAGTAAGTTTAATTATGAATGACACCGGTGCACATTTGTATTCAAATGGCGTCGCGGACCCATTCAGCACCTACAACAGCTTTTAGCAGGGATTAAGGCGCCAGAGGCGTACTGCCATTAACCCTTTTCCTTAGCAATTAGAGCACGTACGCACAAATTACTAATAAAGTAAACAAAATTTTAGAGGTAATTTTGTTATTTTTGCGTGTTTTGGTTGTATTATAATATTACCTAAGGAGCTTATTTTATGTAAGCAAAGAAAACATTTTAATAGTTATAATTTGTGAATTTTATCGTCAATAATAACGCGATAGTTTTAGACTTAGTGTCGTGAAGCGAGGTTAAGTAAATACCTGAGGTAAGGTCAGTCAGAGTTTCGTTTACAAAAATGTTGCTTTGCAAATAAACGAGATAATCAACTTTAATATATAGTCAAGCGCATTAAAGTTCAAGATTTTGGGCCATTCTTTGTGCAGTCCAAATAAATATTTGACCTTAATATTTTATAATTTTCTAGTTTTTACCTTATTACGGGTTTGTTTAGATCTTTGGTTTTTTGGCTTTTTTATACACTTAAATCCTAAAATATTTTGACAAAATTCGTTATCTTTAAAACGTTATACATATACAGGGTTATTCACGGAAGTGGCCTATTAAACGTTTATGGAGAACCAATAACTTTGAAAGTCTGCTAATTTGCACTTTGGGGTTTTTGAATATGGCCTATCGATTAAAAATATTTTCATGCTTGTGCCACTTCCGGTTGTACCGGAAGTGGCACTTAACTTTGAGTTTTTAAATGGAACACCTCATATATTTTTTAATTTTTAAAATTTGCATTAAATTTGCTTTATTTTGATGTATAATACTTCATGTCTATCTTCAGTAGTTTTTGTGTTATTCAAGTTTTTAGCGAAAAATAAGTAAATTCAAGCACCCCTAAAAACAATAATTTCTCCTTGATTTTTTCAATTGGAGAAAAGATGTTTTGTGTTTTGCTCAATGATGCTTAAACGAATTATCCTATGCTAAAATGGAACCCAGAAATTATACAGGGTGTCTGAAAAAGCAGGTCAAATCTAACAAATTTAATATAGCCATAACTCATTTTTTTTAAATGGCACCCTACATTTTTTTTTATTTGGTTAAATAGAGAATTCAATTTGCTTTAAAATAAGTATAGGATACCCTATACCTAACTTTAACCGTTTTTGAGCTATTTGCAAATTATTGTGAAACAGCCGTATTTCTGTTAAAATTTGTTATATTTTATAAAATTGGCCAGAAAAATTAATCGATTTTTATTTATTTACCTCAAAGATCATTATATTTACCTTAAAACTGGATTTTCATGCGCCCAGTAGTGTACATTTCTTCTGTTAAAAATACCCTGTTGAGAAAATTTAGCCTCGTCCGTCCAAATTATTCTTTTTAAAAAGTTTGGTTTTTCTTGAATATTTATCAAAAGATTTTCACAAAAGTCCAATCTATTTTGAAAATCATTAGGTTTTAAGGCCTGTATTTTTTGCTTTTTGTAATCGTGCATCTTGTGGTTTTTTAAAATTCTTTGGATGCTTGAATAGGAAATTCCCAAGTCGTAACTAGCTGCAGGAATTGAGGCATGTGGATATGCATAAAAGTAACCCAAAACATTGACTTCGTTATTTTCGTTGTTTGTAATTGGTTTCGTAAGAGATTTCACTTCATTTTCTTTTCCAAATTGCGAAAATTTTTTGTGTATTCTTCTAAATTTTTTACATGACATTCTTGGTAAATCAGGATATTTTGTATTAAAGTTTCTGCAGGTTCTACTAATTATTTTATCATTTTCACCAAAAATAGCAAATAAATCCAAAATAACAGGGTAAGAATAAGCCTCTGCCATTATTTTACACTAATTTATCACGATAAGAACGATAACATTTAGGTTAAAAGAAATAAAAACACAATACAATTTTAAAAATTTACGTAATTGCAGAAATACTGCAAAATACTTCTTTTTCACATTAATTTGCAAATAGCTCGAAAACGGTTAAAGTTAGGTATAGGGTATCCTATACTTATTTTAAAGAAAATTGAATTCTCTATTTAAAAAAATAAAAAAAAATGTAGGGTGTCATTTAAAAAAAAAGAGTTATGGCTATTTTAATTTTGTTAAGTTTGACCTGCTTTTTCAGACACCCTGTATAAATTTTGGATTCCATTTTAGCTTAGAATGATTCGCTTAACCATCATTGAGCAAAATACAAAACAACTTTTCTTCAATTTAAAAAATCAAGGAGAAATTATTGTTTTTAGGGGTGCTTGAATTTGCTTATTTTTCGCTAAAAACTTGAATAACTCAAAAACTACTGGAGATAGACATAACGTGTTATACATTAAAATAAAGCAAATTTTATGCAAATTTTAAAAATTAAAAGATATATGGGGTGTTCCATTTAAAAAATTAAAGTTGAGTGCCACTTCCGGTACAACCGGAAGTGGCACAAGCATGAAAACATTTTTAATCGATTGCCCATATTCAAAAACCCCAAAGTGCAAATTAGCAGACTTTCAAAGTTATTGGTTCTCCATAAACGTTTAATAGGCCACTTCCGTGAATAACCCTGTATACTTTAAAACATACATATACTTTAATATATGAAATAAACTTTAAACGCGTTTTTCTCAAAACCATTCCAGGGATTAAAATAAAGCTATTTAACATATTGATTTTATTTAAAAATCTTTTGGAAATTTGTCAAAAATCATGTTAGCGAGTTATCTAATGTACAATGTTTTTTCAAAAGCTTGTTATTTATATTTTATCTCCTCTTTTTTACCCCTTTACCCCTGGATTTTTTTTTGAATTTTGACTAATGTAGATATTAGTGAACTAAAGGACCTAATTTTTAACAAGAATGTTTTTGTGTTTCACACCAATGGGAGCGGAGCTATCGCTGGATCCGTTTGCCATGTGAATTTTGAGCACATTTATTTATGACGGCAAAAAAAAAAAATATTCTTTTTTGTGGTCTATAAGAGTTGTCTTTGTAAAAAGTTTGTACATAAAAATAATACAGGTTTTCTGGAAAAAAATTCAAAAATCGTTAATTTGCCTTAAAAATCAGAACAACTTTTTTTTCTGGGACCACTGTGCGCTAGTGCTAGTGCATAGTAGACGTTGATTGGTAAATTGATGTTGAAACTGACGAAATTTAAACTCTTACCCTAAACAAGTTGTCAAAAATACAAAGTTATTTATTAAAATATGTATTATAATCTAATAAAAAATATGATACACAGACGAAAACTGCTGCGAACTTCGCTCTTTGAGCTCAGCTACAATCTTGATAATCGCCCTAGAAACAGATTTTTTAGTCCTTGTATCATAAACAACTATTTTTTATCCGTAAATAAAACGCATGTTCTTATTTTGTGTAAAATGTTTATTTTTTTTTAGTTTATAATCTTGAATGTACGCTACTGTTTTGCCACCCTGTTAAAATTTACAATGGCTCTTCATCTAGAAGGCTTTGATTCGGCCGTGATACGGGCTAATGTGACATAGATACGCACTGTTTATGGCTATGGGGTCCACGCACCGTGTTCTGTGAACCCCCATGTTCACGTAAGGCTATCTTAAATAAGACAATTTACAGGTATCAAGTACACGGTAAAAATTGAATAAGAAAATACTTTAGTTTACTAAGAGCATATCCACAGGCTCGCATAACAACATAGTACATAACAATGCGATGCCGTGATTGGCTTGATGTGCCGCTATGTATCTTGTAAGCCAATCACCGCATCGCATTCTTATGTTTAATGTTCTTATGCAAGCTTCTGGATAGGCCTTTAGTCATTTTGCTATACTTGACTAAAGTCTGTGTAAAGGTGCAGGTTCTTTGAGAATAAACTTTTCACTACGGTATTTTAAGAATACTTTGAGTCTTGAAATTTGCACCAAAGAAATGCAATGAGCTAAAAAAAACTTTTACCAAATTAAGTCTCAAAGTTTTTTGGATAGATATAGTTTTAAGTAAGCTAATGCCGAAAATTTCCCTTTTTCATCTTGTGCCTTAAAAAAAAAAAACACTAAATTAACACATTTTCAATGATCAAGTCAGGTTTCATTCACTGGTATTAGGCACTTGTGTATGCTTGTTTTAAATATTGTATATGTATACGTATTCTTTTAAGCAAACTCTATATTTATTTTAAAAAAGTTTTTAAAAGTTCTTAAACAAATCCTGGGTTTAAAAAAACACTTTATTTTTGAAATCAGGGTACATAGAGGTATTTAAACCCAAAACGTACAAAAGAAATATTTTTTTTTCTATTTTGCGAGTCTTATAAGCCCATAATCACAAGCATTTTACGTGTTCTTATAGGCCTATAAGAGGTTAGTACTTTTTTTTCTTTTGGGTTGGCAAGACAGGACAAAAGAATATCGCTTAGTTTTCCGTGTAAATGTTTTAAGTTTAGTTTTCTACGAAATTGTGTTTTAAGTTAATTTTTACCGTGTTAAAATTGTGACTTGGTTACTTGCAGTGAAAAAGAGAAGAGCTGACTATAAAAGATATCAAAATATCGTTTGTTTTATGAACTCTAAACATTGCGAACATTGTAATGCCAAACCAAAGGGAACGTTATAGTATTACGTAACGCAAATTGTACCCCAATTAATACACTTTATATCCCGTTTCTCGCGTTATTAAAGACTGTGAAGATTTCATATTTTGGCTACCCCCCAAATAGGGGGTGTGTTAGGGGGGTGGCCAAAATATAAAATCTCTACAGACTTTAATAACGCGGGAACCGCGGTATGAAGTGTATGAATTTGGTACAATTTGCGTTACGTAATACTTGAACATTCCCAAAACAAAAATCCCTAAATCGGTCATCAATTTAAATGTAAGTTTTTTTTTAAATTTTAGAGCAAAATAGAAAAAATAGTATAAAGCAACCGTTTCATAAACTAGTACTTTAATATACTATTAATAGGAAACACAATTTTCAAGCAAAAAATTTAAAAATAAAGCCTTCCGTGGTTCACGCTATAAAAATCATAGCCCTCTGGATATGATTCATGAACAAATCTTTGAAAAAAAAAGTTTTAACTTTATTTTCCAGTGAATGATTTTGTTGGAATAATATTGAGTTTTTATTTGACTATCCCAGTATTTGTCCAACGGATGGATGTCTTATGTAAATAAAAGGATATTAATTGCTTCTGAAGCCCTACAAACACACATAGAGCGAGGTGGTAGCTAAATGGGGTTGTGGAAATAAAATTTCCTTCGAACAGAATGTAGAGCGAAATGGAAAGGGGCGTATTTAGACGAAAAGGGGCCCAAGATAAAATGCAGATGTATTTAATTAAATGAGATTTCAAAGAAGTTCTACGAAATTGTTATTAATCTCTTCGTTGCCGTATAAGTAGAAAAGTTTATACATATAGTGCGGTCAGAAGTCACTCCCTCCTTTCATAACTTGTGGACGATTTAAGATAATATCCTATATTATAAACTTCAAATTCGGAATGCGCGAATAAGCAAATTATTTATCCTTTAAATCTGTGACTTGGTTCTAAAAGGGCTTATGTCACAATAGCATTATTTCACCTCAACTCTGATGTGATATTTTGAAAACGCTGCTATTGACAAACTGACATTAGCCCTTTTAGAAACAAGCCACAACTATTTAATATTTTTAGCTTTTAAAAAGTGTGTGTATTTCTGAAATAGAAATATGTAATTTTAACTAATAAAATTAACTATTCTGCCATTTTTACAATTATTTTTTTAAAGATTTTTGTGCTAAAAAAAATCTATTTTCGTACATTTTTTTCAAGTTCTATTTGTATTGATTAAATTTGGTATAATTTATGTTTTTGTACCATGAAATTAATCATTTAATATAAAATTAATTTTGTTAACCCTAGGATGCATACCTCGGGCCTCCAAGGCCCGGCAGGTTAAATAATTTGCTGTATCTTACAGAAAAATAAATTTATTAAAAAAATCCTTTTAGGAATGCCTCTGTTTGGAATAAGATTTTTGCAAAATTGTTATTTTTATTTTATACCATGTGGTATAAAAAGTACTTTTGCCATCGATACCCCATATTCACATACCCCGGGCCTTTCATTATAAAAAAATTTAAAAACGCTGGTAAATCATTTAAAGTTAGATTTATAGAAAATAAAAACCAATTGAAGTTAATATATGTTATCTACTATACTTGTAAAAGACAAACTAAACGTTGGACAATGACGTTCTTCCTAAATAAGATTGTAGCAGCTTCAAATGCATTTATTGCTTTTTCAATGGACCACCAAATTTTTACAATCCATAGCATAGCAGTTCAGTTATATGGTAAAGAGATCTAGAAATCCATGTTTTTCACGGTACGTTTTTGATGGCATGGGTAAGTTCATAGAAATTCCTAAACCATTTGACGAAGCGCCAAGACCGTCCAAACCAAAAAATTTGACAGAACAAGTAAAATGACTTGTCAAATATGTAAAAATAATATTTGCAATAAATACTGTAGCAAAAACTTTAATAATTGCTTTTTTAAGGACTAAATTCTTTTCATGTATTTTTTAGATATTTATTAAGATATTCTTAGGGGTTTTGTTTAATTTTCGTTTGAGTTTTTATTATATAAATAAATAAAAATATATTAAAAGATAAATATAGTTTAATTTTATATGATAACTAAGAAACCCTTAATTTTTATATTCGGGCCTCCCAGGCCCAGGGTATGTAAATGTGTATATTTTTTAGGATATGTTTTCGACACTACTTTAAACCCTTCAAAAAATGTTTAAAAATAGAGAATTTTATGATATGTCGTAAACCACAGGCCCCCTTTATTAAAAAAAAAAAATAAGAAAATTAAAGGTAATATCACATTTTTAGCAATCCTATGAAAGGTATACTGTTAGAAGTAAAGCATTATATTTTTTCATAGTTTGTTTCCAAGTCTTTTGGCTTGTTTCTCATTCGTTAATGTATTTTTTATGGAGTTTAATAGACAGTTGCTCGCTGTTCTCCTAATTGTCGACAATTTCAATCATTAAAAAATTATATAGGTAAATATTTAGAAGTTATAAAGCTTTGGTAACGTTTTTTTTATTTTGTTTACAAACTAACTAACTAACTAACTCCAATTCTAAACTGGCGTTTAGGTTTGTTATGAGCTAGTAGTCATTTAGTAGCACCACCTAAAAGTTTATTGGTGGCCTTGAATGAGGTATAAGATTAATAAAAATGATAGGGTAGGATCACCGGTTTTAGCCACTGCACCGGTTTTAGCCATTCAGAGTAGTTTTTTTGGGTATAGCTAAGAAATAGGAGACTTTAGATCAAAATTATCGTTTAAATCCGATTTAAATGATAAAAGTTGGGACAACAAATATGTTAAATAAGTTTTAACTGTAGCGAAACGAATACAGCGCCTATTTAAAAATTTTGTTTTGAAAAAAATGTAATTTCTTATGACTTTTCTTAAGAAACTGCTAGAAAAATAATTTTAAACATCTAATTCAGGTAAAATTAAATTCGTAAAACATTTATATCAAGTTAAAGGTAAGTCATTAAACAGTTAATTTATTAATATTTTAATACATATTTTGTAGAATTTATTTTTAAATTTGCATGGCGATAACTGGGACACTAATATGCTTCTCTTTCTAGCTATAGCCATAGAATTGGCTAAAACTGGAACCTAACTAGTACCAGTTATAGCCAATGTCAAAAAATATGAATATGTCAAAATTACTGTACAAATAATAAAGATTTTAGCGAAAACCACCTTTAAATATTAGCCAATAATTTAAAATAAAAAAGGAGGAGTATTATACAAAATTTAGTGGAGAACGGGCCATCAAAATGACTCAATTGATTCAAGACTGAAGCTGAAAACTAAACATGTCACAAAGTGAAATTGTCATATACATATAAATATTTTTGTAAAACTTATATGTCGAATATGGTATAAACTACCAGCTGGTTCAGATCCCAAAAAGACTGTTAACAAATAAATAAAAAATAAATAAATAAAATAAATAAATATTTATAATTATCGGATATTTATCCAAGAAAAGATGTATGTAAGAAAAAATGTAATAAAAAACGAAATTATTTTAAATATTGATTAAGAAGTATATATTTTTAAAAAACTATAAATTTTAAATATTCTAAAACTGTTACAAAAATATAAATAATTTATTTTTAACATCTTTTTAGTTTTTTTTTAATGGTGGCTATTTATGTTGAATTTTTATGGTTAAAACCGGTGCTTGGGTGGCTAAAACCAGAGAATTGGTATTATTTTGTTTGTTTTTTATTTTATAACATATCAGCTGAAGTTATATTGTTTAAACATTTATTTTATAGTAGAGATATATTGTAAGTTTCAGAAAAACCAAAACTTGCAACCTTAACATTATAATGGAACATAATAAAAAGAAATAAAAACAGAATTTTTCTTAAGGTGGCTATAACTGGGGTATCTACCCTAATACAAATTATGCTCAGAATGTCATTATGATTAGAATGTTATGGCAGAGTGGTTTGAGGTTTACAAACTTTTCGAAAATTCTTGTTTTTTCGAAATGCTTTAATATACGGAAATGTGATCTGATTCTACTCGGATCTTTACCAAGATCTAGATTTGTCTTCTTTCAAAATAAAAATCCAGTTTTCGGGTACATTTAAATTCAGAGCATGTTCTAAAGTTTGGAAATCGCAAATATGAATAAATAGGCAAAATATGAAGACAAAAAAACCTTACATTTTTCCCATTGAGGAAAAAGCAATCAGTAAAAAATGTAGAAACATGTTACTCAAGGATACGGTAGAAAGAGATCTGATGTAAAGCAAAACTACTTTGCTTGTAGATACACTGATAGAAAGTTAAAGTTTTAATATGAAAAGTACTTATTTTTTGTATACATATAATTGATGAGTGAGTATAGGAAAAATAAAAAAATTACTTTTTAACTTGCTGAGGCATCCTGACCCTTTGGAAAATATATTTCCTTCTTTAAGGACTTTAATTTACAGTCTAAAAATAAATAAAAACATTAGACTTCCATTTTGATACGACACATTAATAGTTTATTTGAAAAAAAAAACAAAGATTTAAAATTAAAATTTAAATAAAAAAATAACATGACCTGTAAAAAAATGACAAGTGACACATGCTTGTTTTCGTAATGGATTTCTGAATCAAAATATGTAAAAATATACAGGGTAATGTACAGGATGTTCCATTAAAAAAAAACATATTTATGCCACTTCCGGCGAAACCGGAAGTGAAAAAATAAATAAATCCGTCATTTTATAGCCAATGTTAAATTATATGAATCACTAAAGTTTACTTTTTATCGAATGAAAATTAAACATTTCTTCATTCACTCCGCGGGCGACACTGATTTGTGTCAAATTGTATTTTTTTTTCTTATATTAAATTTAATCTAAAGTCATTGGGCTTTTTGATCTACACGTCGTACCAAAGACGTGTTTGCACGAAACTATTGGAAATTGTGTCCCCTACAACTTTTTACCTATTAAATGTGCCACTTATTTTCAATAAATTCATTCAAGAAAATTACTTTTTAACTTGCTGACGCATCCTGACGCTTTGGAAAATATATTTCCTTCTTTAAGGACTCTAATTTACAGTCTAAAAATAAATAAAAACATTAGACTTCCATTTTGATACGACACATTAATAGTTTATTTGAAAAAAAAAACAAAGATTTAAAATTAAAATTTAAATAAAAAAATAACATGACCTGTAAAAAAATGACAAGTGAAACATGCTTGTTTTCGTAATGGATTTCTGAATCAAAATATGTAAAAATATACAGGGTAATGTAAAAATATACAGGATGTTCCATTAAAAAAAAACATATTTATGCCACTTCCGGCGAAACCGGAAGTGAAAAAATAAATAAATCCGTCATTTTATAGCCAATGTTAAATTATATGAATCACTAAAGTTTACTTTTTATAGAATGAAAATTAAACATTTCTTCATTCACTCCGCGGGCGACACTGATTTGTGTCAAATTGTAAGACGTGTTTGCACGAAACTATTGGAAATTGTGTCCCCTACAACTATGCCTATTAAATGTGCCACTTATTTTCAATAAATATGGTCCAAAAGTTGTAAAAGCTGTGCCACTCCTAATTTTTCACACTTTTTGCTTTTTATTGCAATTTTTTTTTTCAGCAATATTGTATAGAATATAAATATTGTAGAGAATTCAATTCTCTACAAATTTGTTACTTACCTTTTTTATCGTGAACTGCAAAATATGCGTACAAATCGACAAAAACACAAAATCCAAAATTTTTCACACTTCTGCTTATTATTAGCAATATTTTTTTTTTTTTTAACAATATTGACTGTATAAAAGTTGTAGAGAATTGAATTCTCTACAAATTTGTCACTTACATTTTTTATCAAGAAATGCAAAATACCCGTGCAAATCGAGAAAAACACAAAATCACACAAAATCAAAGATGGCGGACACTTCCCATATCTTTATGGGAAATAATGTTATTTCTTTATCTACTCCACGGGAGTCACTTAATTGGGATAAGACTTTACTCACCAATTATATAAAAAATGGTAATTTCTTGTAATTTTTAACTATGGCAATAATTAAATAAGGTTCTGTTTATAACGATAATTATTACAAAATATTTCTATCAGTGTGAACGCAAAACTGCTTGGCTTTTAGCTATTTCACACACGCACTGACGTATGGGGTTCTGCGTGTCTGTGTGTGAAGCCATTCTCAACTGTGTGTACATTAAATAAGATATTTCGTTTATTACGTTGGCAGCGTGAAAGATACGCACAGCGCAAAAAATCGCTTATTCTATAAAATGTCATGAAATATTCACAAAGAAATACGTACTTTTTGAATGGGGAAGCAAAAAATCTTACGCCATATGGAAAGAATTTGTAGTATTACCATTTGTCTTTTAGTAGTTTAAAAAAAAAATGTATACACAAAAAAAAATATCTTAATGTGTTCAATATGGGGGAAGTATATGAACGGGCTATTAGCCTTAAAGGCTTCTTATTCATTATTAGACGATTACTTAACAGGACGTGTCGTCTGGCCTAAATTGGATTCTCACCTGTACCGATAGGCTTTTTTAATTAATTAATAATTAAAAGGAGGGTATCGTATTTTGGGCTTAATCGCCTGCAACTATAAGATTTTACATACTTATAGATGCATAAAAAATATATAATTTCCTAAAATTTCAGCCCTTTTTATGCCCGGAACATACTTTAATTAATTATTTTAATTACAAATTTTGGCATACGTCAATGCAGGATTTGGCAAAATATACAATGTGTTATTAGTCTGGACTAGAAGACTAGTTTCTCAGTAAGTTATTTTTGAGGTATTTATAGAGGAGAAGGTGGTAATATGGAACCCCTGTTTGTTTTTTATTTATATCTCAATAAGGTTTATGATTTTTAACCATTTGTTTGCACTAATTGGTTCAAACTTTATCTGGTAATTATGATTTTAAACGATTTTGATTTTTTTGTTATATTAAGGAAGTTACTGTCCTTAAAAGTTGATTTTGTTAATTTTTACGAATTTAACATGGTGTAAAATACACAATGTGTTATTAGGCTAGACTAGAAGACTAGTTTTTCAGTAAGTTATTTTTGAGGTATTTATACTAATAATATTCTAAAGCAGTCCAGCAGCTAAAACGGTATAATATACCCAAAGCCTGCAAAGTCCTGTGGAACAGTGTGACAACAGACTAGGAATTTAATGTGGGTTTCAGCGTGTTAAATAACTTTATTTTCACGAAAAAGTGCATTGTTGTCACATTTACGATAACACAAAATTGTTAACTAATCTTTATTTAATATTTTGTTTGTTTTTTATTAACAAATAAACTTGGTTAGCAGATTTTCATCATTTGTTTTCATTATTAGCACTTTTTTTAAACAAAAACATATTGTTCTTATTTAGCCCAAAACTCACCTACTTTGGCGAAGGCCATAGATAAAATAGTCCCCTAAAAGGTGATTCGAAAGTCAATTAAAGTCGGTGGTTCCCTCTACTACTATCACACAAGTCCTAAACTTAGCGGATGCTTAAATAAGCAGAATAGTCCATTTGGACAAACATGTTATTGTTAGAAAAAATATAAGTTAGGCCAAAAGAATGTTATAAGACAGTCAACAAAATATCAAATTCGACATATTGGAATTAGCCACTTTGTGGACAAAGCCTTTGATATACTCCGTGTTAAAACTGCTGAGCCTCATCTTTAGTATTTATATAAGATTTTCATGAAAAAATACAAAAAAAGCAATTTTTTAAATTTAGGAGCCTATAAAAAAGAAACGAATAAATATATTTGGAATCCGCTTTTTTTTTTTTCTTAGAGCCCTATTAATAGAGAACTACTTTATCAAAAAAAAAAATTGAACCTTAATTATTTTTTTTACTACAACTATAAGCAAAAAAAAAACAGTGTGCGTTATATCTCAAAAAAACGAGCTGATCGAAAAACACAAAAAAAGGTTTTGAAATCAGCGCAGATGCAAACTAAAATGGCGTCGGCCAATTTTTGAGTGTTGAGCATTATAATTATCAACTATACTATTTACATATTCTATGGAACCTAAATACTCCGTTTTGTATTTTCAAGATAATCATTTTGTATTTTCAAGATAATCATGTTTTTCTTTCTAACCCTCCGTTAACTATGTGGAAAAAAATACGTTATTAACCACGTGGGGTTTATTAAACCCTAACATAAAATACACAGAAAAAAGTAACAAACAATAATTAAATATGTAATAAACTCTACTTAGATAATTATAAAAAAAAAAAACTCGTTTTTTAAATATTCTGTAAAACTTTATTAAAAACTTTACCAAAGAATGCAGCCTCAAATAAATTTAATTGCGAAAAGAAAATGGTTGGTATTATATTCATTCAAACATAAGCAGCTTTGACATAAAGGTTTTAAGTAGTCTATACAAAAGTCTCAGTCAAAAAAATTACAATCCCTAGAGAGTTTCCAGGGAGCTCCCACAATAAGCTTCCATGGGATGTCCCATATTCAGCCCCTGGGAGCTTTCAGCTTTCAGCATGCGAAATGTCTGCATTAGCCTCAAAGAGCTTTTGAGTCGCTAGTCCCATAAGACTCCCGTAATGTGCCTTTAAGATTCCCATAATATGTCAATAAGCCTCCCTTTGCTGGATTTACCCCCAAACGAATAAATAATGTTAGTCAGCTAGCAACAAATATTTTTCTGGCTAAAAAAAGTTTTAGGCAGCAAAATATGTTTGTATAAAATAGTAACTTGGTCATAAATTATAAGCAACATCTAGCATATTTTAACTAAAAAAAAAAAGTGAAATGTTAAAATAAATTTGGGACGCAATTAAACATGTGGGGTCCCACAGACTTTCATTCACTCCTATTTCGCAATGGTTTTTCTCACATCTGAGCCCAATACACGAAATGAGCCTTTAAAGTTTTTTAGGAAGATAGACGAGCGGACGTGCCCATAGAATTAGACTAAATATGAGTTTTGTGTAAAATAAAATCATTGGGGTTTGTCAGACCCCTACTTGGTTAACGTAGGGCTAATTAAAGCACAAATTCAATGCACCAATCTTATCTTAATTAATTAAAAACAACAATTACATTCATAATGGGATGCTACATGGCCCCATTTTCCCCTTTAGGAAAAGGGGTGCATATGTGGAGGCATAGCGTGAAATGACTAATATCATCAATGCTAATTTAATGTTCCATTTGCGTTCTATTAGATATTAATCAAGAGGCGCACTCAAAGTCAATTTTCACATAGAACTTCAACTTGGTAACAGCTGTTATTACAATCTTGTCTTTACTATAGAGTCTATAGCTCGAAGAGGTTTAATTTAAAAACTTTTAAATATATTTGTTTGCGTGATTAGGCTGGACCTTATATATTTTTATTTTCTTAAAATTTTTATTTAGGTATAACTAAAAAGTTCTGAAAATATGGGGGTAATCAAACTTCTCTAAGGGTCCTAATGTGGCCCCTAAAATTCTTAAAATTACCCATAAATCGTAAAGAGTCGTTGAAAATTGTCTGTAATTTTTGTATAAGTGAAAAATTTAAGGAACTTGAAATCTGTGTTTTTTTCCTTTTGACCATACGAAATCATGTGCCAAATTTTAAAATGATCAAAATAGAACCCGTGCCAAAAATCCGCCAAAGTTGCCCCTAACACTAAAATTTACGAATTTCTACCATAAATGTGTCAAACGGTGAACAAACATTTTAAAAATGTATCAGATCGGACTGAATTTATTTTTATTTAATGCATTCTAATATTTATTAATAATATTAAAATGATTTAAATAAAACAAAACGAGCCAAGCGCCAAATAAGAGCTCCTAACTTGTTTTTTACTTGTTCGCAATCAAAAATGCAAAATGGCCATTATTGACTTTGAATAAGTCAGAAACAAATGCCGACAAAAAAAAATCAACAAACAAAGTTCTTAAGAAAAATAAACTTTGTACTTACCCTCCCAAGACTGAACTAATGATAATTTTTCTATTTAACTGTGTTTTTTTTTAATTTGCTATGCCTAAAAAGAAGAAAAAAAAAATAAAAAATAAACCGATTTTGTTTTTTAGTTTTGCCCATGTTTTTGTTTGAAGATTATTAGAGATACAAAAAAAATAGTAGTAGACCCTTTTCGTGCATTTAAATTTGAATTCAGCAGCTCAAAATCTTTAGAAGGGGATATATCAAAAGGCTATTGGAAAAAAAAATATTTTTTTACTTTTTTTATTAGTATTTTAGTTTAAATATACGTATCATTGTATTCCTTAGATATTCTGGCATATTTCAGTTAGAAATTGAAAAATTTCTCATCTCATGACGTGCCCGTATAATACCTTGCTAGCAAGTTGCGATAACGTATGATTAATTGTCGAGTTACTAAATGTACGTTTAGGTTGGCAAAAGTGGTGGAATTACCCTCGAGGATTATGTTATACAGGATGTTTAGATACAGTGTATCCCAGTAAAACTGAACCTATTTTTAAAACTATTTTTACCACTTTACCTTCACCCTTCAGATTTTACTATAGTGTTTTAGAATACTATGGATTTTAGGCAGGACTGCCTCTTGTGATTTCTTTTTTGGGACCTGCTTGTTCTCTTATTATTTTGAGAACTATATTGCCCTCTCTGCCACCTTTAGAATAATTTCAACTATTTCGATTTTTGGCAGAATTGCTTCCTAGTAAAGGAAAATCTTTCTTTGAAACTGGCATGCCCTCCTTTTTAGAAATATTGCAAAATAAACATTAAAAAATACTTAAGATAGTTAAGTCCAGGTTGTCCTATGGCCTTATAGTCTGGGGTCATGCACCAGGTACTAGTAGGATTTTTGGTATCCAAATAAAACTTTTGAGAATCATGACCAATCTGGGGTACAGGGACGAGGTAAAAGGTAAATTTTTAGAATTAAAAATAATGACATTGCCGGCTCTTTATATATTTGTTTGTGTTGTGTATGTAAAAGAACATTTTAGTGAGTACACCCAACAGGGGGAAATTAATAATTGTAACACACGACAAAGCAGCGATTTAAGATTACCGTATTTTAGGTTAAGTAGTAGTAGAAATGGGGAAAATTTCTATGGTCCTAAATTTTACAATCACCTGCCAAAGCACATTAAAATATTGCCTCTAAAAAAAATTAAAATTAAATTTAAAGAACTACTACTAAAAAAGGCCTATAACAGTATGAATGATTTCTTAAATGACAGATTTTAATATTTTTATAATTTTTAATATTTGTGATTATCACGTAAATTTTCTAATTTTTAAATGTTTTATATGTAAATCAAATTTTGGTGTATATTCCAACATTTTCTATGTACATTACAATTTTAAATCAAAGTTGACATGTGTAAACGTATGTAAACCACTAAATTAAAAAAAAGCTAAAATTTAAAGATTCTCTTTTAAATTCCAGACTATGGTCTGTTTCATCAAGCAAGATAGTAAATTTAAAATCGCACAGTAAATATTTTTACAACAGGTTTGAATAGTATATGTTTGTGTATAGAATGTAGTTGTTTTATAAAATAAACTACGCAGTATATTCGCACATCCAATATTTGAATCTGTTTTGAAAATATTCACTGTGCGATTTTTAATTTAGTATCTTGCTTGATGAAACAGACCATAGTTGAAAAATTGTTAATTTTGGTTTACAAGAAATTTCTCCTGCGGCGCTGAGAATAATTTTTTAAATTTATACAAAAAATTAATTTTTCTAACAAAATCGCATTTGTCGCTGATAAAAATTACCAGAGAATTGAGTTTCTTAACAAAGAAAACAACACAAAACCAAATAAAAATTAAAACAAAAGCATATTTATTATTTACAGGAAAGCTGCAAGTTCTGAGACATCCTCTAACTATAACTAAAGATAAAGTATACATTTCTGTATTTTTGTTACACTCCATATCTAAAAATTTTGATCTCTTAAACGTACAGTATCCATCATACCTTTTTCGTTGCATTTTGACTTATGATGCTCTAATGTTCATTTAGAATTTATAAACGTAAAGATGAATATGTTTGCTCTTGTCTTTTTCTTTTAGAAACGTCCGATAAAAAACTGTCTAGCAAGATAAAACTAGGGTTATAACATGAAGACTACTGTGTCTTATTTTATGAATTTCTGTCTTATTCTGGTTAGCATAAAAAACTGTAGTATGTAAGCTTTCTAAGACAAAAAAAGTTTAGCTTTTGAAGTAACTGAAAATTAAAAAGTTTTACTTTTTTTCAGTTGTTAAATTAAGATTTCAAATTGCTATAATTTTCCGTCCTCTATAGATATGGTACGCCTGATAAATACTTGTTTCCATTAGGTAACTTTGTATCTAAAACTATATTGATATATGAAAGTTCTTGACTGAGATCATTGTTAAAAACGTTCTACTCTACAAGTAAAGTAAAACCATAATAACATTGATATGTTTTAAGCCTCCAGTTACAAGACACGGTTTTCTTTACTTTACTATTTCTTTATTTTTCTAAGCGTCACATAAATTTAAAGTTCTCGAATGGGATCACATAATTTTGGGACACTTTTGCGTCACATAACAATAATGATCCCAGCCGAGAACTAAATAATCCCAGGCGAGACAACTTTGTTGATATAGTAAGCGTCACATATTAATGTTATCACGGTTTTGCTTTACTTGTACAGTAGAACGTATTTAACAATGATCCAACCGAGAACTCAATGATCCCAGCTGAGAACTTTAAATTTATGTGACGCTTACGATATCAGCAATGACCCCAGCAGAGAGCTCAATGCTAGCGTTACATAAATTTAAAGTTGACATTGGAAATGTCTTATGTATGGCTCAAAACCCATGAATTTTTGTTGGGATTTTCCTCACGATTTCTCACGTTTTTGTCACAATTGTCACGATTTTTGTTGGGATATTCTTCACGATTTCTCACGAGATTCTCCTTAAGATTTCTCACGATTTGTTACAATTGTCACGATTTTTGTTGGGATTTTCCTCACGATTTCTAGATCCCATCCGAGAACTCAATGCGAGCGTTACATATTTTGGGACACTTTTTCGAAACGGTTTTAAGGTTTTTTCGTAACGGTCTTAGCCCCCTACCCCCCGTCTTAAACAAATTAATGTTAAAAAAACTCACATAACCTCAATTAGTTAAAGCTTCTGGTGTTATGTTAAGAGAGAAGCTGCTTAAAAATCAAACTAACCTAAAATTTTACATTTTGGTATAGCCTTAGCCAATCGGATGTTTTTTTTTTGCTTTGGCAACATCGGTAGTAGGTATAAGTATGGTAAATAAAATAAAGAATAAAAATTATCTGGGTATTTTATAACTTAATAACTTTATTGAAAGGATTATTATTATTATTATTATTATTATTATTATTATTATTATTACGAAAAAATATGAGTGAAGGTTTAAAACCTATAATACTCATTTGACCTAATTTTACAATACGAAATTATCATATCTGATTTTAAAAATGTTGGAGTTACTGGCAGACACAACTTCTTCAGGAAGTGAGTTCCATTTGTGGAACACACGGACAGGCAGAGTGAATTCTTTGTACGTGGTTCTAAAGGTAGGTCTCTTTAGCTTCTTGGAGTGGCCACGAAGTCGATCATCCTCTGCTAGTTTGAACAGGTGGGTTAAAGAGGACTGAATATTAATTGAGTTAAAGGTGCAGATCATATCGCCCAGCAAATAACGATCGTTTATTGATGGAAGCTTATAGAGTCTTAGGCGGTGTTCATACGAAGGGCGATTTTGTCCATATGAATATCGGGTGAATCTCCGCTGGACGTCTTCGAGCGCTGTCTTGTCACGCACTAACACAGGAAACCAAACTGAGTTCACAAATTCTAAAATAGGGCGGACAAAAGTTTTAAACAGTCTTGACCGCACTCGTATGTCTTTATTTATAAACGTTTTATTTAAAAGAAATGAGGTAGAGTTCGCTTTTTTCACGATCTTAGATATGTGTTCGGACCACGAGAGATTTGAGTTTATTGTGACACCAAGATCCTCTTGTGATTCAGTAACCATAAGTTGAGCATTGTTTATTGTATAGTTGTACCGGGGGTTATTCTTACCAATGTGAAGTACGCAACATTTGGATATATTTAAAGGAAGAAGCCACGATTTGCTCCACTCAAAGATGTTATTTAAGTCACGTTGGAGTTGATCATGATATATGTATGGATTGGCATAAAACTTCATGTCATCGGCGTACTGTGAGCTGGTTGACTCGACATGGCTTACAATGTCGGCTATATATATTAAGAAAAGAAGGGGCCCAAGCACGGATCCTTGGGGAACCCCGCTAAGTACGTCTTTTTAGTTGCTAAATACATCCCCAATAAGTACCCTGAATTTTCTGGAAGACAAAAAGGCATTAACGAAGTCCAGAAGTTTACCACGGATCCCATTGTGTTTTATCTTGTAAAGTAGTCTTTTTTTGGGTACTTTGTCGAAAGCCTTTTCGAAGTCCAGATATATGACATCAATGGGGTTGTTACTGTCCAATTCAGTTGTCCAGTCGCAGATACAATTTAGCAAATTGCTGACCACAGATTTCTTGGGAATAAAACCGTGCTGTTGGGTAGGAATAACGTTGTTTTCAATTAAAAACGGAAGCATTGCATCGACAACGATAGATTCCATAACTTTAGCTACTAACGAGACCAGACTGATTGGGTTTAATTTATCGCCTTTTTTATATATGGGTTTGACCGTTGCTGATTTCCACTGATCAGGAAGTACACCAGAATCAAAAGATTGGCTCATTAATTTGGAGATAGGCTTGCATATTGAAGAGGCACATTCTTTTAATAATACTGCAGATATTTTGTCTTCGCCAGGAGAGGTTGAGGATTTTAGAGATTTTAATTTTTGCGTAATTTTCTCTTCGGAGAATACTACAATTTCCAGCGAGTTTTCAACGCGAGGGGTGTCACGCACTAACACAGGAAACCAAACTGAGTTCACAAATTCTAAAATAGGGCGGACAAAAGTTTTAAACAGTCTTGACCGCACTCGTATGTCTTTATTTATAAACGTTTTATTTAAAAGAAATGAGGTAGAGTTCGCTTTTTTCACGATCTTAGATATGTGTTCGGACCACGAGAGATTTGAGTTTATTGTGACACCAAGATCCTCTTGTGATTCAGTAACCATAAGTTGAGCATTGTTTATTGTATAGTTGTACCGGGGGTTATTCTTACCAATGTGAAGTACGCAACATTTGGATATATTTAAAGGAAGAAGCCACGATTTGCTCCACTCAAAGATGTTATTTAAGTCACGTTGGAGTTGATCATGATATATGTATGGATTGGCATAAAACTTCATGTCATCGGCGTACTGTGAGCTGGTTGACTCGACATGGCTTACAATGTCGGCTATATATATTAAGAAAAGAAGGGGCCCAAGCACGGATCCTTGGGGAACCCCGCTAAGTACGTCTTTTTAGTTGCTAAATACATCCCCAATAAGTACCCTGAATTTTCTGGAAGACAAAAAGGCATTAACGAAGTCCAGAAGTTTACCACGGATCCCATTGTGTTTTATCTTGTAAAGTAGTCTTTTTTTGGGTACTTTGTCGAAAGCCTTTTCGAAGTCCAGATATATGACATCAATGGGGTTGTTACTGTCCAATTCAGTTGTCCAGTCGCAGATACAATTTAGCAAATTGCTGACCACAGATTTCTTGGGAATAAAACCGTGCTGTTGGGTAGGAATAACGTTGTTTTCAATTAAAAACGGAAGCATTGCATCGACAACGATAGATTCCATAACTTTAGCTACTAACGAGACCAGACTGATTGGGTTTAATTTATCGCCTTTTTTATATATGGGTTTGACCGTTGCTGATTTCCACTGATCAGGAAGTACACCAGAATCAAAAGATTGGCTCATTAATTTGGAGATAGGCTTGCATATTGAAGAGGCACATTCTTTTAATAATACTGCAGATATTTTGTCTTCGCCAGGAGAGGTTGAGGATTTTAGAGATTTTAATTTTTGCGTAATTTTCTCTTCGGAGAATACTACAATTTCCAGCGAGTTTTCAACGCGAGGGGTGTTAATATGTGGCATAGGACCATCAGTCTCTCTGGTGTACACATTGGAAAAGACGCAGGAAAATGCTTGAGAGATTTCTTCCTTATTGTTGCTTATAGTTTGGTCAGGCAGACGAACTTGGGGAACAGATACCTTGCATTTTAGATTATTTCGGATGTACTTATAGAACTGTTTGGTGTTTCCATCGTTAGCTATGCGAGACTCATACACCCTTCGGGCATTTTTGATGTTTTCAGATAATTGATTCGAAAAGTTTCTGTGAGCTATGTAGTCTCTGGGGTTTCTTGAGCGGTAACATTTTTGCCATAGCGATTTTTTTCTTTTTACATCGCGCAAAATTTGGTCAGAAATCCAGGGCTTAGTTGGAACAGAGGATACATTTTTGTGGCTAGAGCACTTATTAACAAGTTGTTGTAATTGTTTCACAAAAGCTGACCAGTTTTCGTTGATGTTATTCGAAGAAAGCAAAGAGTCCCAGTCAGTCTCTGATATGCAGTTGGAGAGATCTTGATAATTTACTTTAGTTATACGCTTAACTAATTTTCGTTGCGAGGCGTCACAGATTATCTGCATGTCAGAGAGTAGGCAAATGTGATCTGATTTGCCAATAGGGCTCTGGTATTTTAGGTTGGTCGTGAGGTCAGCACTTGAGGTTAGAATTAGATCTAAAGTTGAAGGAAGTTCGCCAGTCCGAAAGCGAGTGTGTTTATGAACAATTTGTGAAATATGTGTCGTGTTGAGTAGATCCAGTAAAAGTTTAGAAGAATTTGATACTGTCTGGTCGGGGTGATTATCCACTGGCCATTTTATATCAGGCATATTAAAATCCCCAAAGATAACAAGGTTTGGGTGATTTTCAACTAGAGTACCAATATAATTAAATAGTAATTGATCGTTAACGAAAGAATTTCGAGGTGGTCTGTATACACATCCAACTACAATTTCGACATAGCTATTAGATAGCTTCAAAAACAGGCCATCAACTGTTGCATTGGTAAAGGTGATCGGAGTAATGACAAACGGACGAAAAATTTCATTATGGAGGTAGATACAAACACCACCCCCGCGAGCATTTAGCCGATCGGATCGGTAGATAGTATATTCGGGGATATCCACTGATGGATTAGGTAAGTGAGGTTTTAGCCATGTTTCGGAAATCAGTATACATGCAGATTTCAAGTCATTAATAACTGGCGTAAGGTCATCAAATTTTGCAGGCAGAGAGTCTAGATTTGTGTAGAGGAACGGCCAGCTCGAGATGTTTCCTGGTTTTTTAATTGCTTCATTATAGTAGGTATGCCCTTGATATATTTAATGGTAAGGTCTGATTCTCCGCTGTCAATTCTAGTTTGCAGTTCAGATCTCAGTTTTTCCAAGTACTCGATTTGCTTTGGCGTTTTATCGTCTTTAATAACAACGTTTTTATAGTTTGTAGAAGATAGGCGACCTTTCTTCTTAAGCACTTGTTTAGCAATGTCGATGTCGGGTAAAACAATCTTTAGCATCCTCGGTTTCGTGGATCAGAGGGGGTATTCTTACCCAATCGAGTGATCTTAATAGGCATGATGTCTTGTTGATCCAAGACAGCCTTAAGAATGTTTTTCGCTGTAGCGGTGTCCTGAACAATACGATTTTCAAGGTTACCAGGTGGCTCGGGGACTTTAGCAACAAGTATGTTACGGGATCTGCATAGATGTAATATAAAAATATACCCGGGAAAAAAAGGTTTATATATTTAAGATATGATCGGATCTCTGTATATCCAAATTTCATGTCCAAGAATATATCAAGAGATCCAATCATATCTCAGTTGTATAAATAGATTATATATGCTTATATATAAGCATATCTGCTCATATATGGCGAGATATGATTAGATCTCTTGATATATAACTGCTTATATATAAGCATAAGTGCTCATATATGAAGAGATATAATCGGATCTCTTGATATATGCACATATATTTTTATATCTAATCACTTGTACAAATAGATTATATCTGCTTATATCTGCTTATATCTGCTTATATATAAGCATATCTGCTCATATATGACGAGATATGATTGGATCTCTTGATATATAACTGCTCATATATGACGAGATATGATTGGATCTCTTGATATATAACTGCTTATATATAAGCATATATGATTGGATCTCTTGATATATTCTTGGACATGAAATTTGGATATACAGAGATCCGATCATATCTCAAATATATAAACCTTTTTTTCCCGGGTATCTCATTGTCCTATGATAAAATACACATTGTCCAACTTCCCTTTAAATATGTCACTTTTTTAACAAAAATAAAAAAAACGATAATGTTCTAGACAGAATATCCAACTAATTTATGCAAATTATTTTTGTTTGCTTTTGGTAAATAAAACACTATTTTACCCGAAAAAAGTTACGTCCGATTCTTACATTGATGCCTTTGTTTATTAGATCATTTATATGCTTTGATTTAGGAACTTTTACTTATAGTCGGAGAGCTGGTGACCATTTTTATTTAATTATTTTCTCCCGGCTGTATTTTTATATATCTTAAAATACATTCAAATTAAGCTAGTTCCAAATTTCTAGGCTCTGGATTCAGTTCCTTTGGGTGCTGGAAGCTCCGAAAGCTGTTGCCATAAGCTACCAAAAAATCTATTTTTCAACTTGCCTATTACATTCATTACATTCAGATTAAGCTATTTTCATAGTTATTCACAATAATTCTGGGGCCAAAGGGTAAGAAAAGTGCTTTAGACATATGTTATACTCAATTTTTTAAAGAAATGATAATTTATAAAATGACATTTTGATTAAATGGAAATTCTTTCGACTTTATAGTGATGAGATATGTCAAATCAACTTTTTAAAGTGTGCTTTTACCACTTAACCTGCTGAATAATTGTGTAAAACTGTGAAAATAGACTAATCTAAATGTAATAAATGTAATGTATTTGACTTAAGTTAAAAATATAATTTTCATATATCCCATTTCACTACCTTTTGAAGCTTCTAACACCCAAGGAAACCCGATCTAGGACCTTGCGATTTTCGAATAGCATAATTTGAATGTACTTTAAAATACAGCCGGGAGAAAATAATGAAATAAAAATGGTCACCAGCTCTTTGACTATTAACTTTGAAATATACTTGATGTCGCGTGTAAACAAGGTTTTCTTTTAAGGAAATCTCAGTTCTCTACACACAGAGAAAATACTTATGATGTAGTATTTTTGATAGGAAAGTCGCCTAATTTCGGAGACCATTTACAATTTATCCAATATTTAATAGGCGGTATTACTTTTTGACATTTTTTATATAATAACATACAATTTATTATAACGAATCATGATTTATTATGTAAACAATTTTATTACAGTTTATTTTTTCCAAAAAACACGGTTAAAAAGACTGAGCATTTTTGTGCATTTCAGAAAGGGTTCCTAATTTCGGAAATATCAGATTTTTTTTTTCAAAGTATATCTTGATCCCATTGCTTATGTTTCTTTTATTCCTTGGCGTTTTTTTCTGCAAATAAGAAGTAATTTAATTTTTTCTGAATACTATAAAAGCCCTAATTTTGCCATTTGCAATTTAAACGATATGTGCTGCCATCTAACTGAGAGAAGCTCTACCGTTACCATATTACTGAACGAATGGAGATCTCTACAACTAGAATTATGAAACAAAAGACGTCTACCGTATCTCTATCTCATTTGTGCTACACTTTCCAGTCAACCAAATAAATACTGTATTTGTTTTTCATACAACAAATACAGTATTTATTTAGTTGGCCGGAAAGTGTAGCACTAAGCGACACGAACGAACATAGCTAATGTGAATCTGTAGAATAAGATAATTCTACTGAAAATTAGATGGCGCCAGTAATTTCTTTAATAAAAAAATATTGTTACAGTTTTCGTCTGGCCAAGTAAATATTGTATTTGTTCAACAAAGAACAAATACAGAATTTGTTTGGTTGGGTGGAAGTGGGAGTGTATGTATGTCTTCTATCCTTTTTGGGTAGAACTTTTGTCCTTGTCTAATCTAACGGGAGAAATCGCCATTTAGTTTGACTTTTGGCTTCACGTACATAAAAGTAGATTTCTGTTTACCTTTGCAGATATTATCTTATATACACTAATATCCGAAATTAGGAAACCATACTAAATTAGGCGTCTTTTCTATACTTCTGTTAGATACGTATAAAAGTACATAAATAACTAATTTAAAAAGACTAAATAATTTGTCTCAAGTTTACTTACCAGGTACAGGGTGATCCAGAATTCCCGCCCTCGTCGTATTTCTCTGAAATGGTAAGGAATATTAAAAAAATTAAAAAATTCAAGAATCATGTTTTGCGCCAATAAATTTTTTAACATGTAAGGCGATTCTACATCAAAAACTATAAAAACAGTTCCTATACACCTAAAATGGTTCAGTTTTAAGATTACTACCGGGTCTTAAATAGTAACATTTCCCAAGTGAGCATGTCTCCCTTAAAATTGATTTATGGTAATTTGTGTATGGGAACTTATTTTTACAGTTTTTACAAGCCTGCAGTATTGACATTTTTATTGGCGTATTTTTTAGTTCACATTTTTGACGCTATAAACATAAAATTATCTCTTTAACTATTTTTTTTTCAAAAACCGGTGGGTTTATGGTGTTACACTAAAAGTACCTTATTTATTTATTTTTAACCAAGAAATTATAGTTATAGTTAATAAAAAAAACTAGGGTCAAAAAAGTTGGGACAAGCCTTTTTCAGTGTTAGGGCATGAGCTAAAATTCTTTACTGTGGTTCACAAGATTCCAGAGATATTAAATAAAAACTCTTTTTAGATGCACCCTTAGGAGGCCCGTAGCTCCTTTAGAGTCCAACCTTTAAAGGATTTTTTTTTCTAATTTTTGATAGTAGAATCAATTCTTAATTTTTTTCCGTCAGTTCTATACCACCCTGTGTACAGGCTCGAAAGCATACTGATAGAATAATAGCGTTATTAATACAACAACATAGTGTTATATATTCGCCATCCACAAATTTTACTGTAGTATAGTACTTACTATGACATAAGATAACATTTTTTGTTGTTGTATTTATTATAATTTTATGTTGTTTACCTCTAATTCTACAACTGGTTGTTGTATAGTATAACATATGTTATAACATATTAGAAATTATGGTTGGTGCATATATTAAATGTAATTGTATACAACAACATTTCTATCAGTGCAAGGTTTTAAAGAAAGTTTCATCATCCTGAACTCCCCACCTAACAATACGCCTGTTTTGCCAGATATCTGTCAATGTTTATTTATAATATTAAGCAAGAGACATAAATCCTGAAAGTCCCGAATCATTGGATATTATTTTCGTGTTTAGCTATCTCTGTATATGATTTCTAAAGAATCCAATTTGCATACGCTGAAATAGGGTTTAATTAATCAAGGATTGCTTTGATATGCCCTTCCATAAGAGGTTAGTTAATCTAGAAGCAGATTTTAATTATTATAAAGGTACTTTACATCCTATGTATATTTCACGCTGAAGTTTAGTATTTGGGGCTTAGAACTGCGGTCATGATAAATCACTGTTCACTTTTCTCTTATGAATATATCCGAAGGTTAGACCCGCTTCAGAGTGAGTATAATACACATATGATTTGAAATATGAATGAATCCCTTCTCGACGAAAATCGATCGGCCTTACCGGCAGGAACATTTCTTTTAGGGACACATATTTTTCTATTTATGAGGGAACTCTCTGAGAGATATTTATGAACATTATTGATTTTTCATATCTTGTAGGTTTACAGTATTAGAGATTCAAATATGTAGATGATATCGTCGGCTTACAAGTAAAAGGCACTAAGTCACTTTTTTGCAAAAATGGGATTTTTATGGTAATGTAATTAATTTTTGATGATCTATGTACAGGTAAACCGAACTAACTTCTAGGTGGACTGCCAAGAGAGTTACCCACTATACAAAACGCACCAGTTTGATTTTGAATAATATTTTATCTGGCAATAGGCACTAAGTCACTTAGTGCACTTAGTGCGTTTTACTTGTAGATTATTTCAAATGTTTCTGCTCTAAGCGACTTAGTGTTTGTTTGGCGAAACGTGCATTTTTGTAACAATTATTACAAAAATTAAAAAACAACAGTGAAAGTTAAATTTGTCAATATATCAAAATCATGTTTTTGGACTTAGTGCCGACGTTATGGAAAGTGAAACTAATTCAATACATTTTTTATTGCGATTTTCTCTGTAGGCCAATAAAAATAATACTAAATTATTGAAACTTAAAAAATTGAAAGAAAACAGTAAAACAAGTTTCCTGTATAACTGAAATTAAATATCATGAAATGGATTAATAAATCTGGTACTTTAAATTCATGAAATCGACACTCCCAAGCAACAAGGATGTAACTCAAGTTAGACCCATTTTGAGTTATACTCATAGGTAAACGCCTTTTAAAAAGACACACATGGTGGTACTACTCAGGTTTCTTCACAGTCCACTTTAAGCAAAAGTTTACTTAAAATCACTAAAGTAAGAAATTCTAAACTTGAATATTATCAGAAACAAACAGTAAATAAACAATAAATACTTAAACAGTTAAATAGAGAATTTTATAAGCTTTCAAATGATGTATCACATGACTTCCTTTTCTACTTCAATCATTTACCCACCCTTAAATAACAAAAAAAAATATTTTAGAAATTTAGCTGTCGTGAAAAATGACAATATGGGAGTTACGGCTTTGTTGCTTGGGGGTATCGAAATGTTATAAATTGTCTCTTCCGTGAATGTTTTGGCATATTCAAGTCTAAAATATAAAATAAATACGTAGTAGTTTTTTTTTTCTATTTTCTATATAATAGCATGTCCCACTATATACCGCTTAATAATATCCCACTATAGACCATCATGCAGTTATTAGAAAAACCATAATGATTTTTTAAATTGATAGAAATATAAACATAGCAATGCTAAAAATAGTCAAAACGTACCACATTTAGGGTTATGTTGAAACCCAAATAATAAAAAATTGGTCCCCAAAAAAGTTATTAAGGAATTTAAAAGGATGCAAATAAAAAAATTAGCAAGTTTGAGCTACCTGCAGTAGCTTTTTGCAGATACTTAATGGATTTTTTAATAAACACGTACAACATAACAACGTCCTTTATTGTAAATATTCATAGCTGTTCTCGTCAAAAAAATTATGACTAACTAGTAATTTCCCACTATAGACCACGTCCCAATATTTCCCCTACTCCTTTTAATAGAATATTTTTTTTTTTACAAAAAAATATTACCTTTTTGTTCTCACAATGTGGCATATTTTAGAAACAGTTAAAAAGCTGTCATAAATAATGTGATTAAGTATGCATTTGAGTGCAAAACTGATCTAGATCGTTGCCTAATTGTCATTTTCTAAGCTTACTAGATAAAAAATAATACGTTATTTTAAGCTATGACGCGTGATAGCTTAAAATACAATTCTGCCGTCATAACGACAAAATTGTAGATTAAATATTAAATACAGTTTGTATATTTTTAAACTTACGGAAAAGGTGTTTTGAGCGCTCACAGGTATATGAAAGGTGTTCTTCAAGGAGCTTCAAGGAGCTTTTTATTGGAGATGTATTTGTTTTAATGCATGATAACGCCAGATCTCACACTGAACGGGAAGTAACTAAATACCTGGATAAGGTTGGTATTCTTAAAATTGATTGGCCATTATGCAGACCAGAACTTAATCCTACAGATTATAATCTGTAATTACCTGAGATCAGCTTCAGAGGCATATTTGTCGTCATTCAGCCATGTCAGACTATTCAAAAGTTACAATTGGCCCTTCCAGAAGAATGTGCTTAGCAAATTTAATTAACTCAGTACTACGACAGTTAAATGTTATAATTCAGGCTCGAGAAGGACATACACGGTAAAGATTTAGTTTTAAAAGTTGTTTCACACAAAAAAATAGTATATTGTTTTACTAAGAGGAAAAGTGCTTTTTTTTACTAGTCTGTAGAATTTACGGACGACGCGAAGCGCAGTCCGGAAACTACGTCGAGTAAAAAAAGCACTATTCCTCTGAGTGAAACATATTTTTTCTTCAAGCATCCTATATATTTTTTTTTTAAATATTAATTTTTGAATTTAATTTATTCAGTAATAAAGTATGTTTTTTTATTAAAATAGGCCAATAAAATCCTTTCGAAATAAACTTAAACCTTTCTTAGCTGATTTAAAATTTTTTTCATGGGCTAAATCGTACATTTTTCGCGATTTCGATAGTATCTTGTCTAATGTAGCATTTGCAATTTCGGAGAGATTTGTAGGTTTATAAACCATATATTCTTCTTCAATCATTTTTAATCAATTTCACACAAGGTTTTTGCACAGAATCTCGAGTCAACCACCTGTTTACATAATAAACAAACAAGTTTAAAGTAAGGTTGTCATCAAAGTCAAAGAGTGCTGCCACCAATGGTGGTTTTGCTAACTAACTTTTTTTACGGCGTACAACAATGAACTCATTTTTTTACTGTAAAAAAATAGATCACTTCTAACTAGTGTGTTCAGTTATAAAATATGAACATTTTAGTACGCTTGAAGAAAAAGTGGATTTTTTGAGTTTTCATTACTTTATACTATTAATTAAATTATCTAACAAAGTGTTTGTTACGTTTTTTCTAACATTGTTAGATTAAACTAATAAGTTAAGTGCATTTTTCCAATATTTTCGTGCCGTCGGTTTTTTTGCCGGTCAGTTATACTGGCCTCAAAAGGATTCGGGACTCGCCTTACGAGTCATCCTATCAGTTTTCCAATTCGTAACGTACCTAAATAACTATTACTCCGGAACAAATGTGCATAATAAATAAGCTTATCGTTGCAATAAGTTAACTGTTTTTCCGGGTTATCGATCTGTTTTGTCGATGTTTTGCGCTCTCTGGAGTGGCGAATGTGGTGTGCAAAATGCGAACAATGTTCCGGCAATTACCTGAAGGCACAGCTAATGGGTTTAAAAGTGCACCTGGACTTGGGGCCAGTGTGCAACAAGTCGTCGATATGTTATGTGAAAATAAATTACTCAAATAAATACGTACTCTAGCCAAAAAGGAACGTGTTTTTCGACTGATGTTTACATATATGTACATATACTGTGCATGTCTAAAGTACGCCCCCCTTTTAACTTTTGAACGGCTTAAAATATTAAGTTGAAATTTAAAACACTGAAAATAACCCAAATAATTGTTTTGTATATATTTTATTTGTTTAATAATAATAATAATTTATTCATCCAAAAGATCTTTTTACAGATAGATTTAGAATATGTCAAAAAAATAACAGATAATTTAAATATATTTTAGGGGGCACAATGGTGGCAGGGGCAAGGGGGTACATGTATTTAAATAGAAAAAGGGATCGCATGATACATCATTTTAAAGCTTATAAAATTCTCTATTCGACTATATATTTTTTACTTTTTTGGGGAAATTTTTGGGGGTTTAAAATAGGTTTAAAAATGGGAGTTTTATATGCCGTAGTAGCTCAACTTTTTCGATTTTTTTAAAAGTTTAACCCCCTATAACTTTTTTGTTTTTGAGGGGAATAATTTCAAAATTGTTAGAATTCAACCTTATATTTTTTTTAATCAGAAATTTCTTTCACCTATTTTCCATTTTTTAAGTTAACCCCCCATAATTGTTTTGTTTGGACTGGATTGTTCAAGCCATTACCTAATTTCTACATAACATGTATAAATTATGTTTTCCTAACTAAACCTGATACAAATTTTACTTAAAAATATTATTTAACTTTAAGTCTTATTTAATAAATATACAATAAAACTTGCCTAAGCATAAATGCTTGTGTAGATAAAATAGTATAAAGAACTCTTTCCATAAGACATTTGGCTAACTTCCAAACATGGACGCGTGAGCCAAAATAGTGTCTTATGTAACTTGTCCTATAATATACTTTTACATAGTATCGCCTTCGCCAAATTTGCAAAAGTGTTAAAATTATGGCCCTACGTGTAAAAAGAGTATGTTGATTTACATTATTTATAATGTGATATTACAGTATTTTAGAAGATAATTTTTAATTTTATACAAAAAAAGTAGTACTATCATATTTCTTAAGTAAATATACGTTTTTGGAGTAATTTTGCCATCTGATGTAACTTTACAATATATTTATACAAATATTACGTTAGTCGTATGATATTATCACATTAGATGTAATAAAATATTGCATCGCACAAGAAAATTTACCATACACTAAATGAGTCTGAAACATCTCACCTAGTGTAAATTTACATCAGTCCTTGTTACAGTGTATATGTTACGGGCAAAGACGATAATGGGTATTGACAACAATGGTTTGATTTTTGGCTGTTTTTTTTTTTTTCAATTTTACTGGTGGGTCGTTGGTTTACCTTAAGGTTGCTATTGAGCCTGTTTGGTTAGTTTTTTAACCTATCTTCAAATTTATTGCGGATAATATCTATTTATTAATGTCATCATTGGCCGGCCATGTCGACAATGGCCGAATTATCATCTTTGTCCGTAACATATACACAAAAAAGTAATTTATTTACTTACGTGTGTGTAATGGTTGATTTACTTTGTGGATAAACCATTTATCTATCTATATATGGAAAAGCTTTGCAAATCTTTGCTTTTGCAAAGGCATACTCAAAGGCAGGATAAAATCTCAAAAAAGAAAGTGGTGGTGGTTACTAGTGCTCGAAGCTTTTTTGGCATAAGTACAAAAATACGTAATAAATTAAGCGGTACTATTCGCACGATAGCAAATGGCCAATTCCGCCTGTAATTTATGTTAATTGGGGTATTATTTCCAAATGGAAACCAATCTATAGATAACTAATTAATAATTTTTAAGATTTATTAAAAATACACTGCCAAGATAAAACTGTATCGTTCTAAAAAGGGTGTTATTTTTTCAAAAGGCTTTTATCCTTTTAAAAAGTCTTTTTTTAAAGGCTTCTATCTTTTTAAAAAGTTTTTTTTTCAAATAACAAATGTATTATAATATTATAAAACAATTCAATAAAAACTTAAATCTAAATAAAATTTAAATAAATAAAATACTTAACCTAAATTTATTTCAACGCCTCCACTTATATCGCCAAATGTACCTAAAACACTGATGGCGTTACCTCTCTGCACTGCTATACACATTCTTTGCTTAAAGTATAAGCCTTCGCATGGAGTTATCTCATTAAGGCGTTTTGAAATGTTAGACATGAGAATTTTGGTATCGGGTCCGAAAGACCCAAAGGTTTCAATATCTATAGGAGAAAATAAATAGTTTTTTGAAAGAGCCCTGTATCTGTCGTCTTAGTATTTTCTGAATTTTGGGCGGCAGACCCTGCATTGTTGGAGCAGGCCGCTACATAAGACATAGTTAACGTGTCAGAGCAAGTGAAGTCCCAGACGAGACATTTATCTTTGGAAAAGGGAACCAAAGTCATCCCGTCCGGGCGCTTACCGTCAGTTCTAGCTAAAAGCCATTTAGAAAAAGACTTTTTAGAAAGGGTTTATAAGTACCTTTTTTATAAATTCTTTCCAGTTCCTCCACATCATTTAATTCTGACAAATTAATATATAATTTTTATTTGAATGGCTTATCTCATGAAGTAGTGGCCGAACAAAAAAAAAATGTTGGTTCCCAAGAAAAAAAAACAAGGTCCTAAAATATACATATTTTTAGCTTCTTAATCCGAATCGGAAGCCAGACGTTCTCCATGCCTTTAGGTTTTAAAGAAAAAAGGGTTTAAAAAACGCAAAAAAAATATTTTTTTTCTTAAATTGCTAGATTTATTCGACGGCCAGTGCGAGATTCAGCGAAAAATATTCTAATAAAGTCAGATACATAGCTATTTAATAGGGCAGTACTGCCCTACTAAGCTAAAAAGCAGTAATTCCATTTGTCAATAGCAGCGTTTTAAAACTTTGCAAAATCGTCATATCAGAACAACAATGTTTCAACTGACATTGTGAGATTTCAGTAATTGTCAATATATTTTGCATCATAAATTTTAAATGCTTTATCTTGAAAACTTAAAACTTTTATTATTATTATTATTTTCGTTATTTTTACAAAATATTAAGTTTATAAGTTAAAGCATTTTAAATTAATCATACAAAATATATTCACAATTACTGCAATCTCACAGTCAGTTAAAACCTTGTTGTTCTGATACGACGAAATATTACGTCAGAGTTGGGTTAAGAGTTTTGAGGTTATATATATATATATATATATATATATATATATATTGACAGTTACAATATGTAATTGTCAACACAATTGACTCAACAGATATAACCTCAAAATTATTAAACGTTAAACAAAACCATTATTTTATACACAAATGAAATTACCAACACAGGTATACCACCACAAAAATTGTCTTCGAATGACCTTTTAAAAAAGGTAAAAGTGAGTCATGTCAGACGAACTGTGATGCCAGTCTGCTGCTCTATTCATCTAGATTACAACTGTTGATAACTTTAAACTTTTTGAAATTATAAAACTGTAATCATAACTGCTTTTACTGCTTTAGATTTTACCAGATATAGTATCTATTTTCCATCACTTATTCTAACAAAGTCCTATTTTCAATAAAGAATTTTATAGTATTCCCTTAAGAGAGCTGATCAAGGTATGCTAAAGTATAACAAAAGTGAAATTCGTATCGTAAAACTGAAATTTGTATGCCTGTATTTAAATATTAAAACTTTTTTCGTAACAGCTTTAAAAGGGGGTATATAAAGCAAAAAATAAAAAATAAAACGAAAATAAATTTTGAATTTCACATTTCATTTTTAAACCTCATCTATTATTTATGTATTTAAACATATTGCTTCAGTGAAAAACTTTTACCGTATTTTATTGATACTCTATACAGTTAATCTATTATAATCTATTATAATCTATTATAATAATACGTATATGTGATCGCCAGAGGGAGCACTATACTGCAATTAGTCTTTTAATTTTGCAGTTTACAATTTCGTAGAAATAGCCGTTCGAAAATAAAGTGATTATTTTTTACATCCAAGCAGATTTTTTTATTTGACTATTCTTCATCTCCCCTCTTAAGGGGTTATACAGGGTTATTCAGAAATAAGTTCGAGAAATTTAAGAGGAGAGAGCTCCTATAAAGGTTGGTCCCGAAATGAGCCCTAAGGGAACTGCGGCCCTTCAAAGATGGATATATTAAATGGGGAACAAAAAAATCGCCAATAAAATTTTAATGCTGCAGGGCGATTCTTCACTTAAAACTATGCTAAAAAGTATTCTTTACCAAAACACCTAAATTTAATATTAAAGGAATTATAGCCTTTTAAAAAGTAAAATTTTTAGTGGCACAAAATGTTACTTCCTCTTAATTGCATTTTTTCTTACCCCTTACCCTTACCCCCCTGAGACTAAACTAATGATAATTTTTCTATTTAATTGTTTTTTGTTTATATTTGCTATGCCTAAAAAGAAGAAAAATAAAATAAAAATAAACCAATTTTTTTTAGTTTTTTCTCGAGTTTTTGTTTCCTTAGAGTTTCAGGAGAGCTGTATTATACTGAATTAAATTTGCATACTTTGTTTGCATATATAGAAAGTCTATAAAAGTATTTTGGATTAATATTGCCTTAAAGAAAAAATAAAGAAGTAAAGTCACAATTTTGATACCATGGAGGGTAAGGGTTAAAACGGTTGCTCCTACAGTGTTACACTTTATGTATTTTTACTGAAGGAATCTATATTTATTACAAAATATCTAAAAAAATACATATAAAAAATTTTGGGGCAAAAATGTGTTAAACCTCACATATTTTGTCCGTCTAGGCACGCTTTCAGATAAATTCAAAAACATAAATTAACATAAACTTATTGCCCTTATTAATATTAGTATACATGCAAAAGTTTGTCTATCTAGCTTAAAGGGTACGAGAGTTATTAATTAAAAACCTTATTTTTATTACAATTTTAAAGCTATAGCTCCCTTAGGACTCATTTCCGGACCAACATTTATAGGAACTTTTTTTCATATTTTTTAACGTAAAATCACCTCTTAAATTTCTCGAACTTATTTCTGAATAACACTGTATACCGTCTGGCTCGGTAAAATTAAGGGTTTTTATTGATTTTTTTCAGGTATGTAAACACAACTTTATTCGAACGACCTGCAAAATATCAAATAGTATATGTTTTGATTTGTTTGTGAAAATTTTTTTATTGTAAAATTCAAAAATTGTGGAAACCATTGAACTTTTTTGGAAATCAATGGTTTCCACAATGCAATTCATTGCCCTTGCTCCGAAACGCCTTTTTTTTCTATCGCTTGCGGTAACCACTACTTCTCGAAAACCAATTTACCTATCAATCTGAAATTTTTAGGTGTTGTTCCTTATTACGATAGCTATTTCATAAACGACGGAATTTATTATTTGAACGAAAATTTCTACTTTTTCCGTAGGGGAAAACTCAATTTTCGGAACATCGATAATCGATTTTTTGGGAAAATTGTCGCCATTTTCGTATTTTTTTTTGTTTTTTTTTGCAAACCCCGTTCTTCACGAACTAGCTATTGTAAATAAGAACAACACCTAAAAAGTTCAGATTGATCGGTAAATTGGGTTTTGAGAAATTTTAAGAATTATCCATTCAAAATTTTTTAACAAACATCAAAACTATACTATTTGATATTTTGTAGGTCGTTCGAATAAATTTGTGATTACATACCTGAAAACAATCAACAAAAACTTAATTTTCCGAGCCAGAAGGTATATAACCCCTTAAAAGTTGAAAACAACTTTAATCGTACAACAAAAAACATCTTTTGATATAATTTTTTTTTAATTAAAAAAATATATCGAAGCTATCGAATGGAGAATTTTATGAGCTTTAAAATGATGCCTAAGAGGTGACATATCGCAAGTACATATTACAGAGTAGAGATATAAGAGAGTAAATATGTCGACGGGTAGAGATGCTGCAGTGTATTAAAACCAACGAACTAATAACTCTTCTCTCTAGACTACGCATACCGCTAATATAAAGTATCGCCAACATCTCGGTTTGTTTGTAAACAAATAGTAGGTATATTCAGGCCTGAACAATAATAGTTACCAGTAACTGTTATTGTTGTCTCTGTTAGAACAAAGCTGTGCGAGTAAGACAGACAAATGTATATGTTGGCTACGTTTTTGTCAGTTTTTACAAATGAAATGCCTATTCTAGAGAGAAGAGTTATTAGTTCGTTGACTAAAACATAAAGACAAAAAGTACTGCCAAAAATAGAGACAATAATATTAAAATCTGGATTGTAATACTCTTGTATGCATAATATGAAAATTTCCATATCATATAAGTTACTGGCATTTACAAATTGGGGTATAAGTAAATAAAAAAAGCTCTAAAAAGAATCTACCGAAAACCTATATTTTAGTCTAAAAGGGTCTTCTTTATTGAGTTTACGATCATTTTGTTTTTCTGCAAAAAAGGTTCGACACAAATCAATATTTAAAAGTTTGTGGGTAAAAGTCGCTTGTACTAAAAAAATAAATAGTGGAAATAAATAATAACCTACTGTCTAACAGTTTGTACCACACCATGATTGTGCAGAGTGCGTATCCTGGTATAACCAAGTAAAAAAATTATTATTTTAAAATAAAACTTAATAACATAACTTAATAATATATTCTGACAGTGATATATCTTGACAGTTCTGTGGCATAACTGCCAGAATATGTCAGGGGTTTCTAAGTAATATTATACTTAACTGTATTTACTGAGAATGACCCGGAACTGATAAGAGCTATGACGTCATATTTTAGGGTCCGTCCCATTTTTGGTAAAAAAATCTTTAGAAGCTTGATCCGTGGAATTTTGTGCTTTGAACTTAGTAAATGCAAAATCAAGATTTTTTCTTAAATATTGTTAAATAAAGCAAAACATAGATAAATAAATTATATAATAGGCAAGGGTGCATACACTAAATGCTAGCTATGCCTTTATTTTCAAGCACAAAAGTACGAGTAAAAAACTCAATAAAATAATGGAATAAGCCCACACACACAATAAGTGGGAGAAAGATATCAGTTGTTAGTATGAAATACATGTATATCGGCAATTAGCGAACAAGAGTATTAAAAGTAACCTTAAAGAGACCATCTAGTCTAAGATATAAAATATATCGTCGCGACTAGTAAAATACTGAAAAATTAAAATAAACGTTTTTATATTTTAATGTGTTATTGTGTACGTCCAAGAGATTTTAACCGATTTTAAAGAATAATTCGACGATGATTTCAATATCCAGAGCTCTAGATACGACATTTTTACCAGATTAGGGTAAGTGCCTTTTTTATAGTAGATGGCGCTAATAAGCTAGGTTCGTTATTCCTGCTTGCTCCGAAATAAACTAAAATTCTAAGATTCTAAAGTGTAAAAAAATCAAAAATTGTGTTTTACGTTATATATAAATACCAGTGCTCTAGTTCTAAAGAAAAATTTCCGAAGTAAGTGTAAAAATGCCACCAAAACTTACAATAGAATTACTGAGTACCAGGATCGAGAAAATGGCGGCTGATATGCAAAAAGACCTCCAAAACTTCAAAGCCGACCTGCTGAATGAGGAAACATCGGAAGATAAAAACAATCCACTTATATTAAAATTTAAAACAATGGAAAGTAAGATTGATTCTTTTGCAAATAAAGTAAGGGAAGAAATTATCCAATTAAAAAGGCAGGCCGAATTTACGCAAACAAAAATAAATTCCGTCGAAATGAATGAAAACGTAAAATACTTAATATTTCATGGTATAAAAGAAGACAACATCTGTAACTACGAAAAGGTAAAAAATATGATAAAAAACGATATGAATTTGGACATTAAAAAAGAAGATATAAGTACGTGCTATCGCATAGGCAAAAAAACAGGACAACACACAAATACGCCCGCTTGCTGTTCAGTTTTGTCGCGTATGGCAACGGGACATAATATTTTATAATAAAAAGCAATTAAAAGGTAAAAAAACTATGATAACCGAAATGTTAACTAAGGAAAATTTACGTCTGTTTAAACCGTGCAAAGAAAAATTCGGAAATTCAACATGGACATATCGAGGTTTTATATATGTGTGTGTAAACAACAAAAAAGTACTTATCAAAAGTGAACAGGACCTACTTAATTATTTGTAAACAAAAAACTGTAAGTTATAAACTTTTACTTTATTTTCTGATTTATTGTTCATATAAATGGTGTTAAAATTTGGGTAAAAATACAAGGAGCATGAGCCCTGTAAAGACATTTAGTATATATTTCGCTTTATTTTTTGAATTATTCATTTTTTATGTTTTCTTTTATAAATAATAATGATCTTAATATTTTTAAAAACCAAACAACCGAAAACATTCAGGAATGTAAACAAATTATAAAAGAGTTTGGCAGTAATAAATTTAATCTACTTCACACTAATATTAGAAGTGTAAATGCCAATTTTGAGACCCTAGAAGTATATTTAGACCAATTTGACCATATTTTTGATGTTATTATTTTAAGTGAGACCTGGTGTGTCAAAAATTTTTCTCAATTTAATCTTGCAGGGTATAAAACCTATTATAATAATAGTAAAATAAATAAAAACGATGGTGTAATAATATATATCAAAAGCGAAATAAATCACAAAACAACTATTCATAAGTGTGAAAATTTTACGTTTATTAGATGTGAACTTACAACACTAGACCAAAAGTTATCTATTACCGGGATTTATAGGTCCCCAAATTCAGATACAAAAAAATTTACCAATTATCTTGAAAGCTATATAAACAATATTTGTCATAACAGTAATGAGTTAATTGTAGGAGACACAAATATTAATATTTATAACTCTGACAATGTTACAGAACAGTATCGTAACTTATTAGCTGAGAAAGGGTTTGTTTCATTAATTAATACTGATACGAGGGTAAAGCAAAATACAAGAACTTGTATTGACCATATTTATTTTAAAACTAATTTATCTTTTGAAAATATTCTGACCACTACACTACAGCAAAAAATAAGTGATCACTATTTGCAAACTTTTTCACTAAAAAACTTTTTAAAGCCGGTTGTATTACACTCAAAAACTGTAAACAAAATAAACTACACAAAATTAAAACAAAACCTTCTAAATGTAAACTGGGATGAAACTATTTCTAATCTTAATATAAACGAAGCTGTTGAAAAGTTTGTGTCAACCCTCCAAGAAAACATTAAACAATCTACAAAAACCATACATATAAAAAAACACAAACGTAAAACATGGATAACGGAAGCTTTAGTAACCTCAATTAACATAAAAAACAATATGCATAAGGACGTACAAAAAAATCCAAATGACATTGCCCTTTTAAATTCATACAAAAGGTATAAAAACAAACTTAATTCTTTGGTAAAAAACGCAAAATACAAATACTACAGTACAAAAATTAGCAATAATTTAAATGATCCGTCTAAAATTTGGGAAATAACTAAAGAATCTATTAATAAACAAAATTTAAAATCAAAAACAATTTCAAAAATTAAATTAAATTCTGGTAACGAAATTAACGATCCCAAACAAATAGCGGATAATTTTAATACTTTTTTTGTAGAGTTAGGGGAAAACTTGGCACAAAATTTGGACAAGGCAGACCCTGCGTTTATTGTAGACGAGAGAAGGTGTGGTAGTTCCATGATTTTAGAGCCAGTTACAAAGCTAGAAATCAAAAATATTATAAGTACACTTAAAAATGGTAAATCCCCTGGGTTGGACGGCATAACCGCGGAAACTGTAAAAGTAACATCTGTGTTTTTAGTTGAGCCCCTTACTAAATTAATTAATTTAAGTTTTGAACAAGAAGAATTTCCAAACATTTTAAAAATAGCTGTTGTAACACCAATATTTAAGGCTGGCGAAAGCAAAAACATGGAAAATTATAGGCCTATCTCTTTAACCTCAATTATCAGTAAAATTTTTGAAAAAGTAATAAAATCCAGAATGGAATCCTTCATTAAAAAGTATAGCATATTAAACAGCCAACAATTTGGTTTTCGCAGCGAGCTTTCAACCCAGGATGCAATTACCACTCTTATAAGTAAAATATATAAAAATCTAGATATTTCTAGGCCCTCTATTGCAATTTTTCTCGATGTAGCAAAGGCTTTTGATACTATAAACCATAAACTACTTTTGCGCACGTTAGAAAGCTACGGTTTTAAAGGAAAAATATACAACTTAATTAAAAGCTATCTTACAAGCAGAACTCAAATTGTCAAAATAGGGAATAGCCTAAGTTACAAAAAAGTTGTTAAAACCGGAACCCCCCAGGGGACGGTCCTTGGACCTTTATTATTTATTCTTTATGTCAATAGTATATTTTTACAAATATCAGAAGGGTTAATAGTATCATTCGCCGATGATACGGCTGTCTACATCGAGGGAAATTCTTGGCTGGAGGTGAAAGCAACTGCCGAAAGATGTTTAAAAAAACTATTTAACTGGTTCAATCATAAACTTTTAAAAATAAATTATTCAAAAAGCAAATTTCTTGCTTTTACATCATATACACAAAATTTGCCTGAATTAAGCAGCCTTAAAATTCATAGTAATTGCAATAACCAGTCAAATTGTTCTTGCACTGCAATTGAAAAAACAGATAAAATAAAATATTTGGGTCTAACAATTGATTGCCACCTGCGATGGAACTACCATATTTCTGACGTCTGCAATAAATTAAGAAAACTAATGTATTGCTTTAATATTTTAAAACATATTTTATCCCTTAAACTTATCAAGTCAGTATATTACGCATTTGTTGTATCAATATTGGAGTATGGATTAATTGCATGGGGTGCAACTTCAAGTACGCACATTGAAAACCTAAGCGTCATTCAAAGAAAAATTATTAAAATTATTTTAAAAAAGCCTCCACGGTATTCTACCGAAACCCTTTTTAAAGAATTTAATGTTATGGATTTAAAAGAACTGTATGTACTATCGTTAATGAAATATTACTTTAAAAATAAAAGCTGCATAAAATTAATAAACCACCCGCACGACACTCGTCAAAAGAAAAATCTAAATACCCATTTAAATATAGCTAGAAAAACTATTGGTGTTAAAAATTATTTGTTTTACATCAAAAAAATCTATCATTTATTACCCATCGAATTAAAAAATTACAAAAACATCTACAAGTCATTTGTAAAACAAATTAAGATTTGGATTTCCGATAACACAGAAACAATAAAAACTATTCTAAATTAATAAAAAATTAAACTTTTGTATTCTTTAAATAGGTCTAACTAACTCTGTAAACATATTTCTTATTTCGAGCCCTACAAAAAAAAAACATAAAATAAAAAAGTATAAAAACTATGTATATATCACGCACAAGCTATACATAGCTTATGTGATATACTTATATAAATACAGAAAAAAAAATATTGAAGAAAATTTTTCGTACGCACAATGGCTCACCGTAAAAAAATATTGTTATAAAATTAGTATATAATATAATTAAGGTAGCAATTTGATAATAGGTTGTAAAATATATCATGTAAATGTGTGTGTAAATAAATAATAAATAAATATTATAAGTGCCGAGACGTATTTGTATGATTTACACCCTTTAATTAATCATATACTTTATAGTTTATTATATTGAATGAAACTAAGTTAATGATCCTTTTAAAAGTCTTTCAACTTCTCAGTTTTTTACGACCTTACAAGCCGTATTGGTCGATCAGACCTGTCTTAAAAATTTGGCCCTTAAAGCCAATTTAAGATACATGTTTCCCGTTTCTGTGTATAAAACAATATAAAGTAGTTTGGCGTAATTATCCATTATTTAAGACTTACTTTTCGTATTAACTTCTTTAAAAGCAAACTTGTCAAATTATGACGTTTCAAAAAATATCGTAAAAATAAAGAACCTGGCACACAAATAAGAGGGTTCTTGGGCCACAGTCAAACTGCCTCAAATTTTGATATTACAGCAAAATTAAATGACCAGTTTCGGAAAAAAATGCTTTTAAAAATATAATTTTATGACAGATTTTTTGACGTATAATAAGGTAATTTTTTTACTTTCATAAATATTAACTTAATTAGTCGTTTTAATTTTGTTATACTCTATTAATTAAAGAAGAGGCATTAGAAATATTATATAAAAGGCTGTAACGATATAAATCGTCACTTTGTAATATAGCAAGGGTTAATTAAACTATTCGTTTACTTACGTTATAATTTATGTTTATTTTGTATATAAATAGTTACGTACGTACAGAACTATTTTGTATCTGGGACTATTTTGTAGCAGGAACTGAATTCTAACCATATAAGTCTCTATTCCATAGTTCTACCTGAAAATAACATAAAGAAAACATAATTAGAATATGATTTTTAATAATAAAGAATCATATGACTTATTTCTCTATAATGCATTTGTCTATGGACTTACCTGGTTTTTATATGTTTCAAAGTCTATTGAGGGTTGGATTTCACTGGCTTTCATCTGTAGCTTGTCTCTCCTGGAAAGTTTCGTATGCTTATTCCTTCGGGATAATCTAGAATTTGTTGAAAATAGTTTGCTGGAACTGCTCACTTAGATTCAGTATTTTGTTTATACTTAGTTCACAGGACACTTAGTATTCTGTTCGTATTTTTATTAGTTTTGCTGATAAACAATAAGTATTGTTTATATTTGTTTCTTAGAGTAATATTTTGAGGTTAGATATCACTAATACGGATTTATTAGGAAATATTCTTTTTAGTTATTATTTTTGGTGTAGTTTCCGTTACCTTTATTAGGAATCCTATACGGTAAAACTGTAGTTGATAATGACTTGCATAGATGTCGCTAATAGTTCAGAAATAGGATTTTATTTACCTGAAGGGTTCATACCGGTTAATAAGGTCGATTTTCGTTCTTCTTGAAGCAACCTTGATACAAAATGGTGATGTCATATTGGCGAGTGTTTATTTTCTGTAATCATCGAAGTAATCCTTCATGTATTTTTATTTAAAGTTAGTGAAAATGAATATTTAAACAATGCGGAAGATATTGTAACTGTTATTTTCTACAATTACGCATTTATAACGTTTCGATGGACATCGAAGACTTAGTATGACATGTAAGTTAAGTTTTTCTGTTTCTTAGAATATTTCTGAGATATAATTATTGTTTAAGCACCATTAATTAATCACTATTTCTATACCATTAATATGGAATTACATTAATTTAAGTTTTTTTATTTATTTATTTATCCATACGGGAAACCCCCATTACAGTAATAATTTACAAAATATGTATAAAATTAACCTAACAAATATTTTAATAATTAAATAATAATAATTTAATTTAATCTTTGAAAAGAAAAATAACAAAAAAAGAATATATTAAAAGAAAATTAACAAATAATATAATACTATAATATAATAATAGTATATCACAATAAAACAATAATAAATTTTAATTTATTAGTATTACCTTATTAAGATCACAGGTTTCAGTCAAGCAAGTCTTTTTAAATGATTCCTAACTATATTCCTAAATCTATTAGATGAATCTGCAAACACATCCAAAAAAGTATGGTCATTAATAAAACGTAAAGCACAATTCCATGGGGAATTAAATAGATAATTCCTATGAAATATATTTATATAAAATATATTTACTGTATTACGCGTATTAACAAAAGGAACATTGAATTGTAAACCACCCAACAATTCAGAACAGTTCACTTTGCCAACCGCAATGTTTTGTATAAGACAGACATTTAAAAAGGTTCTGCGAGATTCTAAAGTCATCAGACCAGTCACTTCACGTATTTCTTCATATTGATGATCAGCCCTAAATATATTTAATCTAAAAGCAATATACCTTAAAAATTTTTTTTGGGTTCTTTCTACACTATCAATATATATGTTATAGTGAGGAGACCATATTATTGTAGCGTATTCTAAATTTGACCGGACAATTGATTTATATAGAATAATCAGCGAATTTGTAGAAAGTTCCTTACAACTCCTAAAAATAAATCCTAATAGCTTATTAGCTTTACCTTGAATTAATTGAATATGCTTAGCGAACGTAAAATTTTCAACTAACGTAATACCAAGATCTTTAACAGACTGACAATAACTTAAAGGCTGACCATCCAAAACATATAAAGAAGGAATTCTGACCCTAGTTCTATAAAAGCTAATAAAATTACATTTTTTTACATTTAATAAAAGGCCATTTCTCACAGACCAATTGTGTATAGAAGTAAGGTCTAATTGTAGCAATCTTACATCCTCCATAGATCTAATAAATCTAAAAAACTTCATGTCATCTGCAAATATCAAGGCTCCCGACCAAATCAGGTACGAAATAATGCCGTTAATAAACAGGCAAAAAAGAAGCGGTGCCAAATGGGAACCCTGGGGTACACCAGAAAGCACCAATATTTCAAAAGAGAAAAAAGTCCCAATCCTTACCGATTGTTTACGACCTGTCAAAAAGCTTAAAAGCCAATTTAATAAACTTTCATTAAATCCTAACTTCCTAAGTTTATATATTAACATTATATGTATGACCTGATCAAAAGCCTTAAAAAAATCAATGTAGATAACATCAAGTTGCCATCTATTTTCAAGGGCTTTCTGTATCTGTGAGAAAAGTAATAAAAGATTAGTTGACGTAGACCTCCCCGAGAAAAACCCATGCTGTTCGTCAGAAATAATATTTCTACAAGACCATCGCAACTGATCATACACCAGGCTGTCAAACAGCTTGGGTATACTGGATTGGTTACATACACCCCTGTAGTTTTTAATGTCACTCCTATCACCCGACTTAAAAATTGGTATTATGTAACTTCTTTTCCAAATATCAGGGAAGATGCACTGTTCTATTGATTTATTAAACAACAATAATATCGGGTGTGAAATCGAACAAATGCAATTTTTAAGCAAAGTGTTAGGAATGCCATCAGGGCCACAGGAGAATTTATTGGGTATTTTCTGAATTTTATTGAACACATCCATAATGTCTAATCTTAAAAAACCTATGTTGCTGGCAAATATAGAATCATTTTCAACAGGTATATCAACAGTTCTATCAGTATAAACTGAAGAAAAGTATTTTGCAAACAGTTTAGAAATATGTTCAGGAGAATCCGCAGATTCATTTTCAAAGTACATAGAATTTGGTAAATTAAAAGTAGACTTTTTTTTATTAACATATTTCCAAAATGTTCTTGGCTCCTGAGCAATTTCATAATTAATATTATTTATATACCTGTCAAAACATTCTTTAGTTAATTGCTTACATCTAGCTCTCAAAACTGAAAACGATAGATAATGCTCCCGAAGCTTGGTTGACTGATATTTTTTATGAGCCACTTTTTTCTCTTTAATTATATTTCTTAGCTCAGAACTGAACCAAGAGGGAAAGTTAGACGTTCTAAATCTTTTTAAAGGTACATATAAGGCTATTCCCAAATAAATAATATCATAGAATTTTTCACAAGCTTCATTCACAGAAAGATTACTGAGCATATGTTCCCAGTCATGAGAGGAAATGTAAGCATTAAAACCTATAAAGTCAGCCTGTTTATATTCATAATAAAAGTCAACGTACTCCAATTTTTTCTCAATTTTTGTAAAATAATTTGAATCTAAAGAAAAACTATATGAAATATGGTGCAAGCTATTATTAAAAAGCGGATCCATCGCACTTGTTACAATTAAATCACTTAAATTAGTAAAAACAAGGTCTAAAAAAATATTTCTGTTATTTGGGATCTTATTCACCTGGAACAAGTTAAGAGAGTTAAAATCGTCTGCAATAATATGAGCTGAAGAATTACGATTGCAATTTACATTAATTATGTTATTCTGAATGTCCCAAATAGCGTCAGGCAGATTATAATCACCACAAACAATGAAGTTGTGATTGCTATATCTGTTTAAAATATCTTGCACACATATTGTATGACTCTCGTACATTGCCATACCAGAGTTGGGTGGTATGTAGATTACTCCTAAAACAAAACTGACATTACAATAGGTGAACGTAACAAAAACTTGCTCAACTGTCACACAGCTGATCTTAACTATTTTAGCACCCAAAATCATTTTTATTGCAATTAGAACCCCACCCCCCTTTAACTTACTACTAGTGTTACAATTTCTATCACAGCGAAATATATTATAATTATTGAGATCCAATTCACCATCCTGAATGTCATTACTTAAACCTGTCTCACAAAGTAAAATCACATCATACTGAGAGCAAGCCACTGATTTATTAAATTCACTTAACTTTGTACGAAGTCCTCCAACATTTTGATAATAGCAATGTAATGGGGTAATTAAGCATTTTTTGACTTATTGTTGTCCTTAGTAAAATCAATATCAACAATTTTTGGTACTCCACCTACATACTTTATCCTCAGATTTTGCTCACCAAGATCTTTTCTGTTGTTTAATACAGTAAGTAAATCTTTAAACTGTTTCTGCTGTAACAGTGTTTTATCTGAACTTATTGAATGAGAAAACTTATTTTTATTTTTTAACATAATTTTCACAGGATCCGAATTTTTAAAAATGATTTTAACTGGCCTAGCTTTTTCTTTAAATGAACCAACTCGTACAACTTTTGAAATCTCTGATTCATCAATATTTACTTTATTTATCATATCCTTAATTTTATCCTTATCAAAATTTATCTTCTCATTTAAAGACGAGGAACCACTTTCTGGAATGTTGTAAACCATTAAGTTTTTGGAACGCCTTAGCCGGTCCTCAATTTCAAGTGACATGGAAAGAATGCTGTCATTACTTGAACTAGTAGATTGGACTGGTATTCTAGGAGGTTGTTGATTTAACTTATTGTTAAGTGATTCCACCTTATCATTTATTTGCTTAGTACTTCTGTCAACATTAGTCACTATATCAGAATAACTTGGTTTTTCACTAATCGATTGTTTTAGCTCATCTACTACCACAATTTTACTCTCTAAGGCCTTTGCTCTAGTATCAAGCTTACTATAATTATTCTCCAAATTCGACAATTTACCATGAATACTCCTAACTGACTCATTGTATATAGAAACCTTGACAAACTTTTCTAACTGCTTTTTCAAACTGCTCACCTCGTTCTGTAATTCTTGTTTCAGCTTTGGGATTTCCTGAATTCCTACCAAACAGTCGAGGCAGTAAAAACGTAAGAGTCTCTCTTTTAGTCCAAAACACCTTGCTTCAGTCGAAGATATTTCTGTGCACTTCCTACATTCGATATTATTGCATAAATCACAAGTGAAACCAACAAGGGACTCGTCTTTAACGTCCTTTTTGGGATTGACGTAGATACACTTCATTTTGCATCGTGAACAGGTGTCTTTGCTCATATTGGAGGTTATGTTTTTGTGTGGTTAAAAAATTTACAATTAACTGACGTGGATATGTTATAGACTGATATTTTAGTATCTAATGAAACTAAACTTATTATTTTTTCGCTAATTTGACCAAGTTAAACACAATTTTAACGTTGACAAACACTAACTTCTTCTTGAAGTTTATTTTGGTATATTTGATATAGAAGTTCTCCGCATGGAGTGATGTTCTGTTGGAACATGGTTCTGTAATTTTCGGCATAGATAAATTCTATGTAACCGTCTAACAGACAATTTTACATTGGACATAATTTTCAAAAGTATATTTTATCCCGGATAACAATTTCGATAATACATTTTATCCTGGAAGATGATTTTTCCAAAGTAGATGGGACAGCCTATTTTTTTTATTTGAGAAATGAATTCATCAGCATAGGGGAGACTTGTACAGATGGAGACGATGGAATTCATACCTTATGGATTTTGCAAAAACCAGCTAAGTACTCTTTCTGAAAACATTTGAAAGCAATGTTTCATATTTTAAATTCTTTTATTTCAATATTCTTATAACTGTAAACTTTATCAGATCTGATATAGTATTGTTTAATACTATATGCCCTTCAGGCTTTTGTTCATTTTTAGGTACTTATTTTTTTAAAACATTTAATCTCATTTATTAATTATTAAATATCATACTTTTGATTAAATGATTTCTAATTTAAGCATGACTTTTATACACTGCAAGAAATGATTGCTGTTTACATACATTTCTTGGTGCTTGCTGAACTTCATGTTTTCTTTATACATTTAAGTCGAGGGATTTCTGAATTTAGTAATTTTTATTAAGATTTCTTTAATTATATCTTAATATAATTACACATATTTTTTATATATATTAATACATTACTTGATGTGCTTTCATTAAGTTTATTTATAATAAATTTCTCAAATGAATTATCTTATTTTATTTAAGGGTTATATTTTCTCAAACTGAAAAGCTTAAGTATTTACACTAGGTTGTTACTTACCTAAAGGAGTAAAAGCTAAAGTAACTGGCGCCCCTAACAACAATAATCAATTCTTTCTATTTTTCCCTTGCCCATACCCATTGCTCCGCTGTCAAAACTAGCCGTTGGCAGTGAACGTATTAATTACGGTACACTAATATTGGCGCCCAAGAACGTGGTATTTGGATAGATAGAACACTTGTTTTTTTAATTTTACTCCATTTTTCTCAGTGTATTTTTTATAAAAATCTATAGCTTTTTTTTTTTCAGTGTAACTTAATGTTCATTTTGAGAAAACCTACATATAACTGTTGAATAAAATATTTTTTGTTGAAAATTAAGTCAAATTAGAGTTAATCTGATAAGATATATCAGATATGTGTTTTTTATGTTTTTTCTGAATTTTATGGAATAACATGGAATAGAGAAATTTTGGCGTGGGTTCAGTTTTTCTAGAAATTATCGTTTATTCAATAGAAATAAATGGATAATAGGGTATTTATTTATGCGAAGGATATGAATAAATATTAGCTAATTTTGTAGTTTTGGAGACTATTTATAATTATTAATTTGTCCAATTGAGATAAATAATAATTTAGTATTTTTTTTGACATATTTGGGAAATTTTCCAAAGTATGCAAAAACTTTGTTGAGCAGTGTACACAAAAAAAAATAATTTGTGGTACAGTATAAATATTTAATTATAAAATAAATATTTTGAGTAAATTGAATTTAAATTTTGAAAATAAATATTCAAAATGGAGGATTTAGATAAAATGGAAATTAGATTTTTGACTGCAGAAATGGTAAATTATGAACTTCGTATAAGACATTTAACAGCAAAAAATAATAGAGCATCTAGAATTAAAGTTTTAGGTAGAGCCATAGCTAGGGAAGATCCTAAAGTAAAATATGTAGATCCGACTTTTAATTTTAACAGTGAAGTGGAAAATATTAATAGAATTTTAGATAGTATATCTTCAGAAATTGTAGAATATCATGGTGATTATAGTTTAGCTGATTTAAGAAAATTAAAAACTTATTTAGTACATGTAACAAATCGTCTGCAACGTTTTCCTGAAGTAGAAGAAAATAAAGTTAGACGTATTCAATTTTTAGAAATAACTAAAGCAACTTGTTTAGAAATAGAAGCAGATATTTTAGATCTTTATGAAAAATCTGGTAAAAATTCAGATCTTACTCAAGTAAATAATAATATTTCATTACATAATAGTACACAGTTTAGTCCTAATGTTTCTAGTAAAAAAGATAATGATTATTTAAAATCAGTACCAGTTTATAAATGGAATATTAATTTTGATGGAAAGTCTAACGTTTTAAATTTTATTGAGCAAGTTGAATATATGAAAATAAGTAGAAATGTTACAGACGAAATGTTATTTAAATCTGCATATGACTTATTCAAAGAACCAGCATTGTCATGGTTTCTCTCAATTAAAGATAATTTAAATTCGTGGTCCCAAATAATTCAAGCATTAAAAAAAGATTTTCTTCCAGCTAACATAGATGATAGAACATGGGATGATATCCGTTCTAGATATCAAAATCCCGATGAATCTATCGCAATTTTTATAGGTGCTATGGAAACCTTGTTTAAACGTTTAATTCATGCTGCAAGTTTATATACTAGACTTAAGACGATTAGAGAAAGAATATTACCACATTATTTTACACCATTATCACTTATAGAAATAAATGATTTAGAAGATTTAAAAGACAGTTGTAAAAGAATAGATGAAGCTTATCAATTAAAACAAAAGAGCATAGCAGGTAAAAGTGTGGCAAAAAATAAAACAGTTAATAAAGTAAATGTCCTAAGTTCGGATATAAATCAAAATTTTAGTAGTAAATGTAATTGTAGTCATAATACCACAGTGTCCAAACTTACCCCATCTTCCTCTACTCGTCAAAGTTCAGTATGTAATAGTAGTCAAGTTTCTCAAATTAGTCAAAGTACCAATCAAAGCTTTAATAATACACAGAATAGTAGTAATAATAAAATTAGACAAGTAATTTGTTATAACTGTAACCAACCAAATCATATTTTTAGCAAATGTTTAGCTAAAAGAACAAAGTTTTGTTATAAATGTGGATATAAAGATGTAGTTTTTAAAAATTGCCCTTCCTGTACAAAAAAACTAAATAGGAAAGTGGATGATTTTAGTCGGCATTCACTTAATAAAAAGGCTAAAAATAATAATGACAGTCAGGTAAAAAAGGATAACAAAACTACTTTTTGTAAAAACATTTATTATAATAAAAATAATATCAATTCTTTACAAAAATCAAGTGTAACAGAAACAAATAAACGCTTTTATTTGAATGAATGGAAAGATTGGTTGGATAAAGTTAAAAATTTTTATAAACCGTATAGTTTGTCTGTAATTAATAAAAGTTCTTTTATTAAATTACCTAGAGATAACCGTCCATATATTAAAGTAAATATTTTTGATAAAAATATATCAGCTTTGATTGATACAGGTGCAAATTGTTCAGTGGCTGGTGGTCACGCGATTAAAATTTTAGAGAAATTTAATTTAAAAATTGATAAATGTCTTATACCGCATGTTACTACAGCTGATAAATCTAAACAGTTAGTAACTGGTGTTGTTTATTTACCTATTAAAGTAGATAATGAAGTTAAGATTTTACAAGTCTTGGTTGTTCCTTCTTTGGAAACAAATTTTATTTTTGGTGTGAATTTTTTACAATTGTTTTCTATGACTCTGGATTTTTCTGATGAATCTTGGAATAATAAAATTAATAATTTGAATGTGATCAGTAATAACAGTGATAGTCAGGATATAAATAAAGATAATTCAGTAGGCTTATGTGACTTGACAGACGAACAGAAAAAGATAGCAGATAAATTTGTTAGTTTATTTAAAGAATTATATAGCGAAAAAATAGGTAGAACAAATTTAATAGAACATGATATAGATACAGGAAATAATAAACCTTTTAAAATGCGTCAATATCCTTTGTCACCTTATTTAATAGAAATTTTACATAAAGAGTTAGATAAAATGTTAAAAGATGATATAGTTTCACCATCTTATTCTGATTTTAATTCACCAGTTTTATTAGTAAAAAAAGCTAATGGTACATACCGTTTTTGTTTTGATGGACGTAAATTAAATTCTATTACAAAAGGTGATTCACATCCTTTACCAAGGATAGACTCCATTTTAAGTTTATTAGGCGATGCAAAATATATATCAAGTATAGATTTAAAAAATGCTTTTTGGCAGATTCCACTTACAAAAACTGCTAAAGAAAAAACTGCATTTTCCGTACCTGGTAGGGGACTATTTGAATTTAATGTAATGTGTTATGGACTCAAAAATGGAACACAAAGTCAGCAAAGATTAATGGATAAACTTTTTCCTTTCTCCTTTTATCCAAATATATTTGTTTATATTGACGACATTATAATAGTATCAAAAACTTTTGAGGAACATATTAAATTACTTCAAATAGTACATGAAAAATTAAAATCTGCTAATCTTACAATAAATTTTGAAAAAAGTAATTTTTTTAGAAAATCACTTAAGTATTTAGGTTTTGTAATTGATAATTTTGGTTTAAGAACCGATCCGCAAAAAGTAGAAGCAATAATAAACTATCCTAGACCAACAAATAGTACAGAAATAAAACGATTTTTAGGTGTAGCTTCGTGGTATCGTAGATTTGTTAGGAATTTTTCAACAATTGTTAGTCCATTAAATTCACTTTTAAAGGGCAAAGGTAAAAAACAAGCCATTAGTTGGAATACTGATGCAGAAAAAGCTTTTTTATTGTTGAAGGAATCTTTAATAAAGGCTCCAGCTTTAGCAAGTCCCAATTTTTCTTTACCATTTGTTATACAATGTGATGCTTCTTTAGTTGGCCTCGGTTCCATATTAACACAAACGCAAAATGGTCAAGAAAAAGTAATAGCTTATGCTAGTAGAGCTTTAACACGTAGTGAAATAAAATATTCTGTAGGTGAAAAGGAATGTTTAGCTGTTTTGTTTGCTATAGATAGGTTTAGACCATATATTGAAGGTGTTAAATTCACAGTAATTACAGATCATTCTTCATTAAAATATTTGAGTAATATGAAAGATCCCTCTGGTCGCTTGGCTAGATGGTCATTAAAATTACAGCAATATGATATGGATATTGTATATCGTAGAGGTAAATTAAATGTAGTAGCTGATGGGTTATCCAGAGCTTTTGATAGAATAGAACCAGAAAAATCAATTTTTCCAGATGTAAATTTAATTAATTTTAATGTAAATGATTATAATAGTGATAAATATTATATTCAGTTGAGGGAAAAAATTGTTAAGGGTCCAGATTCATATCCGCAATTTAAAGTTATTGGTGATAATATTTATAAGTTCATACCGACCAAGACAAAAGTAAAAAGTAATATTATAGAGTGGAAATTGTTAGTGCCTCAAAAATGTCGTAAACAAGTACTAAAAGAATGTCATGACGATGTATTAGCTTCTCATATGGGATTTTTTAAAACTTTTCATAGAATTTCAGAAACATATTTTTGGCCAAAAATGCGTAAAGATATTTTAAAGTATGTAAGATGTTGTAATATTTGTCAATCACAAAAAGTTAGTAATTCTGCACGTTTTGGATTGATGGGTCGTGAAAAAGAAGTAAATTAGCCGTTGGCAGTGAACGTATTAATTACGGTACACTAATATTGGCAAGTTATTTCATGTGATTTGCAGGGACCATTTCCCAGAAGTTCTAAAGGTTTTTGTTATCTTTTAGTTGTGTCAGACTGGTTTACAAAGTATACATTATTACATCCTTTAAGGGAAGCTACTGCAAATGCAATATGTAAATTCATTGAGAATGAAGTTTTTTTAGTTTACGGAGTCTGTCAATTTTTAATTGTCGATAATGGAAAACAATTTGCTGGTAAAGTTTTTAAAAAATTAGCAGATGAATATAATGTACAGAAAATTTGGTTTAATGCACTTTACCATAGTCAAAATAATCCGACGGAAAGGCAACATCGCACAATTTCTACTGCTATAAGATCATATATAAAAGATAATCAAAAAGAATGGTGTAAAAATTTAGCAAAAATAGGTCTAGCTTTACGAACGTCTGTAAATGAAGTTACGGGGTATACGCCGGCATTTCTTAATTTTGGGAGGAATGTACCTATCACAGGAACTTATTATGGCAAAATGACATCAACTGATGGTGTTAAATTAGAACCTTGTGACAGAGACTCGTATAGCCAAGACTTGGGAAATCTTAAAGAGATTTTTGTTGATGTAAAGAAATATTTACATGTAGCTTATGAACGTAATAAGCGTACTTATGATTTGCGCAAGCGTGAAGTAAATTTTGATATAGGTGAAAAAGTTTGGAGACGAAACAAAGTACTCTCAGATGCTAGTAAAAGTTTTGCTGCAAAACTTGCTCCAAAGTACATACTTTGCAAAGTTGTTGCGAAAAAGTCAAAGTTAGTGTATATTTTGGAAAATGCAGATGGTCATAGAGGCGACTGGCATGTTAAAGATCTAAAGAAATATTTTGGATCAAATAGTGACATTTCAGTTGGCTAGATTTGATTAAATAAGAATATATTCTTAGTATCATTCGGAATGATATTTAAAAAAAATATCAATGTATTGAAAATATTTAAAGGGTACCCAAAACTTTTGTATATAGTAAAAAAAAATATATATATAAATATATTTTTTGTAGAAGAGAATTCTGGTGCACACAGTCAAGTCTTATTTCTATTTTTTTTATCTTGATAAAACTTAGCTAAAAAGAAAAACAAAATTAATTATGACAATTACCTGATTATGACAATTACCTGATTATGACAATTACCTGTTTATGACACACACCGATAAAGTCCCAAAATTATGTTCTACATAAGAGTAGGCGAATGATACACGTAGTTATCAAGCTTAGCTATTGTTAATTATCAAGTAGTATTTCAAATGATTTACATAAAGTATTGTATTTTTTGTTGATTTATTAAATAAAATATAGTATATATTTTAGCTATTTAATAATAATAAAATAATAATAAACGTTTATTGTATAAAAGATTACAAATCTTGTTACAAGAAGTTTGAATATATAAAAAAAAATACAAGAGAAGAGAAAAAAAAATACACTAAATACTAAACCCTAACTATTTAAGTAATTTGATGGATATTCATAGATAATTTAATAAAAAGAAAAAGCAGAAATTTTAATACAAAAAAAAAAGTTAATTATAAGAAGAAACGATAATACCAATATTTAAAGGTTAAAGACAAAAAGCATTATTCGTTAGTTATAAAGGAACGGAGCTTTAATAAGTTTCCGATAAAACTGTGCAGCATTTTTATTTTAGTTACATTAAGAAAGTTAAGTGCAAAGACTAGACCGTCTAGGTTAATAAGGCTATCAATGTAAGGTGCACGCTATTAGCTATTTAAGTTAAATAGTTATAGAGTTTGGTATAAAAATATTTTTTGAATATTAAATATTTTTATTATTTTTGGAGGGGGCATGTGTAACGATATAAATCGTCACTTTGTAATATAGCAAGGGTTAATTAAACTATTCGTTTACTTACGTTATAATTTATGTTTATTTTGTATATAAATAGTTACGTACGTACAGAACTATTTTGTATCTGGGACTATTTTGTAGCAGGAACTGAATTCTAACCATATAAGTCTCTATTCCATAGTTCTACCTGAAAATAACATAAAGAAAACATAATTAGAATATGATTTTTAATAATAAAGAATCATATGACTTATTTCTCTATAATGCATTTGTCTATGGACTTACCTGGTTTTTATATGTTTCAGAGTCTATTGAGGGTTGGATTTCACTGGCTTTCATCTGTAGCTTGTCTCTCCTGGAAAGTTTCGTATGCTTATTCCTTCGGGATAATCTAGAATTTGTTGAAAATAGTTTGCTGGAACTGCTCACTTAGATTCAGTATTTTGTTTATACTTAGTTCACAGGACACTTAGTATTCTGTTCGTATTTTTATTAGTTTTGCTGATAAACAATAAGTATTGTTTATATTTGTTTCTTAGAGTAATATTTTGAGGTTAGATATCACTAATACGGATTTATTAGGAAATATTCTTTTAAGTTATTATTTTTGGTGTAGTTTCCGTTACCTTTATTAGGAATCCTATACGGTAAAACTGTAGTTGATAATGACTTGCATAGATGTCGCTAATAGTTCAGAAATAGGATTTTATTTACCTGAAGGGTTCATACCGGTTAATAAGGTCGATTTTCGTTCTTCTTGAAGCAACCTTGATACAAAATGGTGATGTCATATTGACGAGTGTTTATTTTCTGTAATCATCGAAGTAATCCTTCATGTATTTTTATTTAAAGTTAGTGAAAATGAATATTTAAACAATGCGGAAGATATTGTAACTGTTATTTTCTACAATTACGCATTTATAACGTTTCGATGGACATCGAAGACTTAGTATGACATGTAAGTTAAGTTTTTCTGTTTCTTAGAATATTTCTGAGATATAATTATTGTTTTAGCACCATTAATTAATCACTATTTCTATACCATTAATATGGAATTACATTAATTTAAGTTGAAGTTTATTTTGGTATATTTGATATAGAAGTTCTCCGCATGGAGTGATGTTCTGTTGGAACATGGTTCTGTAATTTTCGGCATAGATAAATTCTATGTAACCATCTAGCAGACAATTTTACATTGGACATAATTTTCAAAAGTATATTTTATCCCGGATAACAATTTCGATAATACATTTTATCCTGGAAGATGATTTTTCCAAAGTAGATGGGACAGCCTATTTTTTTTATTTGAGAAATGAATTCATCAGCATAGGGGAGACTTGTACAGATGGAGACGATGGAATTCATACCTTATGGATTTTGCAGAAACCAGCTAAGTACTCTTTCTGAAAACTTTTGAAAGCAATGTTTCATATTTTAAATTCTTTTATTTCAATATTCTTATAACTGTAAACTTTATCAGATCTGATATAGTATTGTTTAATACTATATGCCCTTCTGGCTTTTGTTCATTTTTAGGTACTTATTTTTTTAAAACATTTAATCTCATTTATTAATTATTAAATATCATACTTTTGATTAAATGATTTCTAATTTAAGCATGACTTTTATACACTGCAAGAAATGATTGCTGTTTACATACATTTCTTGGTGCTTGCTGAACTTCATGTTTTCTTTATACATTTAAGTCGAATGATTTCTGAATTTAGTAATTTTTATTAAGATTTCTTTAATTATATCTTAATATAATTACACATATTTTTTATATATATTAATACATTACTTGATGTGCTTTCATTAAGTTTATTTATAATAAATTTCTCAAATGAATTATCTTATTTTATTTAAGGGTTATATTTTCTCAAACTGAAAAGCTTAAGTATTTACACTAGGTTGTTACTTACCTAAAGGAGTAAAAGCTAAAGTAACTGGCGCCCCTAACAACAATAATCAATTCTTTCTATTTTTCCCTTGCCCATACCCATTGCTCCGCTGTCAAAACTAGCCGTTGGCAGTGAACGTATTAATTACGGTACAAGGCTTTGTTATCATTTACTTACATGTGGTACTAATAAATATTATAACTTTTGTGAATCTTCCAATATGCTGAATTTTTCTATGTGTTTGCTAATTGTATGCAAAAATCTGCATATTTTCTGTTATATTTTTACTTGATTATGTTGAAACATGGTTTGGTATATGGACAAATATTTTATAATTATATATTTTAGATTTTCTTGATATAATTTTTTAAAATTACATCTGATGATTGACAAATCTGCCATAATATTTTCATAGGTAAAATATATTATTGAAATCGCCTAGTAACAACTTTTAATAAATATTACTATAAAGGGTTCACTAATGAATTACGTTGTTGCTAGGCAATCTCTATAATATATTTTAGCTATAAAAATATCTTGACAGATTTGTCAACCATCAGAGGTAGTTTTGAAAAAAATATATCAAGAAAATCTAAAATATATATATTTATGAAAGTAAAAAAATATCCTTAATATATTTTGGGACTCTTATAATCTCATAATCACAAGCATTTTGCGTGTTCTTATAGGCACATAAGAGGTCTCTACTTTTTTTTCTGTTGGGTTGGCGACATACAAAAGCCTATCTCTTGACGTTTTGCGTTCAAATGTCAATGTCGATTTAAAGTTTAATTTTTTACAAAATTTTGTGTTTGGGTTATTTTTTACCGCGTTAAAATTGTGGACTGGTTAATTGCAGTGAAAAAAGAAGAGATGACTGTAAAATATATCAAAATATCATTTGTTCTTAGAATTTTAAACATAGTGTAAACTGTAATGCCAACCCAAAACAAAAATCCCTAATCAGTCATCAATTTAAATGTAGGTTTTTTAAATTTTAGAGCAAAATAGAAAAAATTGTATAAAGCACTGGTTTCATAACACGTTTTTAGAACACTAGTACTTTAGAAAACTCGCCGCAAGCAAATCGTTTTCTAAACTTGTACTCGTGCGCTAAAAACGTATGTTATGAAACTAGTACTTTAATATACTATAATATACGTCAAAAAATCTGACATAAAATTATATTTTTAAAAGCATTTTTCTCCGAAACTGGTCAACTGGCTGTAATTTTGCTAATTTAATTTTCACCCCCGAAATTACAAAATATCAAAATTTGGGGCAATTTGACTGTGCCCCAAGATCCCCCCTATTTGTGTGCCAGGTTCTTTGTCTGGTCTCACGAAACCCCAGTCCCAGCGATTCCGGATCATACTAATAAGCCTAAAAGCTGAGAATAGTTTAAACATTTACTTTGTTCTAGATTCTGTCAATATTTATTCTTCAAATACGAAAAATACAGGTATTGTATACAATACATTAGATAAATGTTATTTAATTATACAAATAAAATTAATTTTACATAAATAAAACATTGATTTTCTGTGTAATTTTATTTATTTAAGGGCGGTTGCACCTTCTAAAGTAAAAGAAGAAGTGGGTATAAAGTAAACCGAGACTAGGCTAAATACGCTGTGTTCTTTTGCAACTGCCTTTTACCGACTTAAAGAAGGCTTAATGCCATTCTTCTTTGGAAAGGAGTTTTCCATCAGTATTTAGAAAGTTTCAGCGGGGGTTTTATAAATAAATTAAAGAATTTTCCTAATCAAATAGATAAAGGCAAACTCGATTTAAGCCGGCATAAATAAAAATAAATATAAGAACGGTTATTCTGAATAGGCACTCGGTTTCACCAAAATGGAAGTCTTTTCAACACTTTGATATAATATTCATTAAGGGGTTGTATAAAACAAACTTTTATGTTAACAGATTTAGAGATATCTATACCTTGGTATTTTAAGCAAAGACGGAGGAAGTGTTTACTCACAAGTTAGAAGTTACATCTGCTAACATAGTTAGTTACTTAAAAAACATCAACAGGATACAAATATGTTTTTTCTACGAGCGTGTGGAAAGAAGGTCTTTTCCCCACGCATAATTAATTTATAAAAACAAGTAGCTTGATTATACAAACGTGTAACATTATTGGCTAAGACACTTGTTTCTATAGCGACCGATCAACATGATAGCTTCCTAAGCTAGTTTCTTCGTGTCAGTTGTGTTGTCAATTTTAAAAGTTCAACCAAAATAGAATTAGTAATAACTAATGTTAAATTCTTTTCAAAAATTGTTAAAACTGTTTAATATCTTAATTCTGTCGTTTTATTCTTGTTATATTTATTCACAAAATAATAAAAATGTTTAAATTTCTTAATTGTTAATTGTTTTTCTATTGAAAAAAATATAAAAATAAAATTTATTTAATTACATATACTTAGGTATATAAAAGCATATTTTATTTTTAACTCGCTCGTAGAAAAAATATGCGTAAAGAGGCTTTTCCACACTCGATTACTTGCCTAAACTCCGCTAAGTGTCGTTCAGGCAAATACAATCTAGTGCGCAAAAGAGCCTCTTTCCACACTTGTTAGGAAAATAGCTGTTGTGTATCATGCGATTATTTAAATATTAGGTTACGCATTTCTAAAGTACATAATTTTAAAAAATAAATCAAAAAGTCCAAACAATGATAAAGTCTGCAAAGCCTTGTCATGTTCAGTGGCGATATATGTTATATTTTTAAGGTCAAACACTTATAAGTAAGTACTTGATAGTTAAGACTAACCAAATTTAGTAATAAGAATGTATAGTGAGAAATTGTAGGTCCTCTAAGGGTCTTGCTCCTTCTATACCTACTTCTACGAGTATTGTTCTTGTGAATTACTACCTTATGTCAAAACACAGCTTTAATAATTATAATTATTTTGCGTAGGTAAACTAAATATAATACTGAAGGGACGAAAAGTGTTTACGACATAAATAAAGGGTTAGGTAATACAAGCTATAGCTCGTTCTTTAATACACCTAATACCAAGACGTAATGCTTATGTTTTATGCCAAATATCAGCTTTAATATTCATAATTACTTTGTGTAGGTAATATAAATATATTATTATGAAGATGAAAAGTGTTTACGACATAAATAAAGGGTTAAGTAATACAAGCTACAGCTCTTTCCTTAATACACCCAACACCAAGATAATTCCGACGTATTATTCTATTAACAAACTTAAATTTAAATTAATGTTGCTCTACTAATGCTGAAACTTATACCTCAAAGAAACACAGATAATTAGGAAACACTTTTATACATCTATTAGTTAATTTATCACCAACAAAGCACTGAAAAATGTGAAATAAGGAAAAAAAATTCAGGTTTCTGCAATAAAAACTCTGGTCAGTTACAACAAGACAAACTGTTATGCTTTCCAGATCCTTAAAATCTTATTTTTGTTTCTGGTTCATATTTAACTGCTGTTTTGTTTGCCCCAACTTGATTTTTAGGACAAGAGTTCTAAAAACATTCAACTTAAATAAATTTGTTTTGTGTCAAGCTACGTATACGTATAATTGTTTAATTTTTCATTCAGTGGCAAAATATTGTTGAATTTTGTCTAACAGAAATTGTAAGCAATGTCATGTCTTTGCAATTTAAGGATAATTAATGAATAGTTATTACCTGAAAAGTGTAAGTTCTAAAGGGTCTATGTGCCAAAATTAATTTTTTTGAGTTCTATATGTATAAAGGGTCCTAGTATCATGTGCAATTATATTATAAAGGTTTTATCGATGTGATATTTTTATTTGTTATTAAAATTATCTCCTACAAGGGGAGAAAAAATTATTTTTCTTTAGATGAAAAGAAATAAAAGCATGATATAACTGGAACGTTCCCAAGCTAGTAGTGAAAAATAGTATATTACATAACGTGTATAGAAAATTAACTAAATTCACATGAGCTAGTGCAGAAACGCCGCAAATGCAAGAAAAATACTTTCCGAGAATGTACACTATTTTTTCTACGACCGCAAAAAAAATAAAATGATTTAAAATAAATATTATTTTCTGTTAATAAGGATAAATGAAATTATAATTATTTAAAATTATTAGATTTATTAAAAGTAGCTATATAAAAACACCAGTACTTCAAAGAAAAATAAGTAATTTAGCTTCAGTTTTCATAGGTGGTCTTAGGAAAAAGCCTTTTTCTACTAACATGCGGAAAGATCACTCTTTCCGCACGCATATGCGTGTGGAAAGAAAGCCTTTTCCGCACGCATAAATATTGTTTAATTTCTTAATTACGTAGTGTTATTCTTGTTATATTTATTCACAATATTATAAAAATGTTTAAATTTCTTACCTGTTAATTGATTTTCTTATTGAAAAATTATAAAAATAAGATTTATTTCGATTTATTTGATAATATATAAAATTATTATTATATATTTTATTTTAACCCTGCTCGTAGGAAAAGTATTGTTCCTAACTCATGCGTAAAGAGGCTTTTCCGCACTCGCTACGTTTCGTTCAGGCAAATGCAATCGAATGCGGAAAAGGGCATCTTTCCGCACTTGTTAGGAAAATAGCTATTTATTCATTAAAATTTATTCAGTAATCTCTTTCAAAGTAAAATACCCGACAAGGTTTTTCATAAATAAAAATATTCATTAAATCTCTCCACAAAAAGAAAATTCCAGTAAAATCCTTAATGAGAATTCTATTATATCGTTCCGATTTTTCCGAATTAATTGTTTTATTACGTATAAGCCAGAGGGTAGAACATTTAATTTTTAAGGAACCCATCTACAAAATCTACACACAAAAAAGATATACATGTGACCATAGTTAATTTTACCCAATTTCGAAAATCAAAAATATTGAGATCCATAATTTAACGTACGTATACTTATACTGAAGAGATATTATTTTAAAAAATCAAACTGAATGATGACTAAAAGTTTGATTTTTTAAAATAAAATAGTTAATTTTAACTAAAAAACATACACCAGGGTGCCAGCAAAAAAATTTTTCTTTCATTTTCAATCGAGCTTAAATTTATTTTCATTTGTTATGAATATTTTCAAAAATTTTGTTTATTTTGAAATTTGTCATCAGGGCGTGACTTGATCTCAATTTTTTTATTAATCGTACGGCTTTTTGCAGAAAAGAAACATCCCATTAATTTTAAAATTTTACATTTTTACAGCAGAGGTATAAAAAAGCTACAATCTTTCCTGCAGAAAGGAGAATCCAAATTCTAGTACCTATTTGTCAATATTTTTCTATTATTATTTTTATTTTTCATAAAAATTCTTGGAAATTATGGAAATAAATTAATGAAATTATTTGGAAAGAATAGCAGGTAAGAAAACTTATCAGTGGATATTGAGGCAGTCTTTTTGGAATTATTTTTGGAGAAGATTAGCTATTAGAAGTAAAGAGTATCTATCAAACTTTATTGTGTTGTAACTCTCTGATATAGTGTAGAGCATTATCGGTTTGTTAGGGTAGGTGGGTAGTATGAGTGGTTCCGCAGGAACCACTGTGTAGTGTGTAAACTACCTACCTACCTACTCTAACAAACCTGCCTATCCACTGCTCTAATATAGTGTTTTTATAAAAATAGGTCCTAGAACCTCAATAAACCATTACCTGCTTACTTACTTACTTACTTACTCAAATACTTACTTACTTACTTACTTACTTACTTACTTACTTACTTACTTACTTACTTACTTACTTACTTACTTACTTACTTACTTACTTACTTACTTACTTACTTACTTACTTACTTACTTACTTACTTACTTACTACTTACTTACTTACTTACTTACTTACTTACTTACTTACAGATATCTATTAGCAAGTGATTGATTTTTTTTAGTCTGAGATATATGGATTAAAAAACAGCTATGAACAACTTTGATGTCATCTGAATTATATATTCCTTCCATCTTGATAAGCTGATGACGAAGGAGTTAAATTTTTGAATTTAAATATGTCGGGACTAAAAACCTAATTAGCTAATGATTATTTTTTATATACAAATACATGTAATTTATACGTATAATTACAATATTAAGTATATAAAATTACCTACACAGACCCTTGCTTTAAAAGAAATTAATTAATTAAATAACAATTATTTTAAAAATCCACACAAATACTTGCGTCAAAAAATAATAATAATTATTCTCTAATTTTAAAAAAAGTTATTTTATACAAACCCACACAATGCGTGAGATTGTACACTGAAGAAATACTTTAAGGCATACTGCACATTGTGTAGTACACAACACAAGCTAACACTAAGTATATTTTTTTCATTTATAAAATTTTATTAATTTCTTTTTTCCCAGTACCTATTTACTTACTTGTTTTTGTCTGTGTATATCCGGTGTATTTTAAAAAATAATTTAATTTAAACTTCTAAAGCCTCACCCTCCTTTTAAATCCCACATTAATTAGCATTTTAAAAATCTGGGAGCAAATAACTGCATTAGAAAAATTTAAACATTCGTTATTATACAAAGGAAATAATTACAAAAGCTAAACTACTTATCTGTGTACAGAGTGTTCTGCAGGCGTTGTAAAATAACTAAGTGCATAGGCCAAAACACTTAATCACTTTCATCCCTACTCTAAAAAATCCCTACTCTTCAACAACCTTTAACTGTTATATCCCTTGTGCACTTTTTTTAATCGAGTCTATAGTGTTAAAAAGTTAACAAGCCGTGAAGATATATATCTTCACATACATACATACATACATATGTAATGATACGCATTCCATTATATATTATTCACAGTAAATGGTGTATTGAATTTTCACAAATACTTAAAAAAAAATTAAAAAACACTTTTAAATATTTCCGTTTTGCGAAAAAAAAATATATTTTTTCAAAAAAAAAATTAAATTAAATAAATAAAAAAGACAATTAAACTAAAAAAAAATGAAAAAAAAATATTTTTCTTTATTTTCTTTTTGCAAAAAAAAATGAGTTTTTTTATAGTTTTTTAATTTTTTAAAAAAGTTTAACACCCCATAACTTTTTTGTTACAATTTATCCCTATAATAAAAGTAATTGTTCCTGAAAAAGTTACGTTAATCGGAATTTTCTTTGACCTTTTTTCGACTTTTTTAAAAGGTTAACCCTCCATAACTTTTTTGTTTTTGAGAGGATTACTTTTAAAATTAGTAGTTAAATCGGATTTTTTTTCAGCTTTTTTCATTTTTTTTTAAAAAGTTTAACCCCCTGGGGGTTGTTGGGGGCTGAAAGTCTGGAATTAAACTGACCTCTATGGTAGCTACCTTTTGCATAAATACTCAGCTCATATCGGGCTGGGGCACTTTTTACATGCTTACCCTGCTAAGACCTTTATACACTGATAAAACAGTTTATTTGTGTCAAATAAATATTTGGTTAGATATGGCCAATTAAATTATTCGGTTGTTACAAATACATTTTATTTATGTCAAATAAACTATTTTGTTCCCATTAATAAATCATTTTGAAATTAAAATATTTGTTTAAATGAACTAAATATTTATTTGACTCAAATAAAATTTGTTACAACCAAATAATTTAATTGGCCATATTTTATCAGTGTATCCAAGAATTTTTTGTCTAGGAGGATATTTGAAATTTTTTGAAAATTGGAAACTACCGTTTTATATATATATATATAGAATTATATTATAACATCCTAATGCAAATGGGTATTATTTAAGACAAATGAGTGTTTACTTTTTATATACGCAGCAACATTGTTTTTGTAGTACCAGATAATATAATTTTAATAATAAAACTCAAAAGATGTATTTAAATAATTATTTTTTCGCGGCATCCTGTAAATCAACTATGGGACACTTTTCCGGACGAGTCCATTATTGAAAACTTCCCCAACCTGTTCTAGGTAAAATTCAATGCTAAAAGTTCACCTTCCAGCAAAAAGATGCCAGTACTATACAAAACAAAAGTTCTGGCTTTTGTGAACAGATGGCTTTTTTAATAAACAGTTTCCTGTAATCTGAGTGCAACAATTTTAGTACTGAATACACATTATTACCTAATATGTTTAACTGCATAATGTAAAATTAAATTAGGGTTAAAATAAATAGGGTAAATATAAATAGTTTTTATTGCTTATATTGGCTACTCTAATTACTTTGTCTTTCTTAAGTTGGCTAAACTTTTAAAAACTGTTAGAAAGAGATATCACTGTATAACTAACTTTCACGTAAGTTATAGCGTGGCCTTTGAAAGGGAAGGGTGTAGCCTTCTTGGCACATTCCAGTGCAACGAATTCGCCATCTTTTATGATGTTCCTCGTGTATTTTTATTTTACCATCTTTTATGATGTGCCTAGAGTATTTTTATATTAATGTTTTATGTACAAGTTAGTGAATATATGGTTATTAATCGTGTGAACTGTTGAATTTTAATAATGGACGTTTGAAGATAATTTTTGTGTGTGTTTTTAATGATAACTTTTTATATTAGCGTGGAAATTACTACAGTAGTATTTTATCAGTGATATTGCGCAAGTCAGGATACATATCCGATTAGTACTTGCGCACTGGAAACCTCATAATTATATGGAGAAGCCCTGGTTAATCATTCGGAAGAAAAAGACCAAATAAATAGAGAGAGAGAAAATAATTTTTACGGTCTTTGTCGGTCATATTACATGCTGCCGTATTAGTTCGACAAGAATTAAGTTAAGGTCAATAGCACACTAACATGTTTTTCTTTTATCGTTTTATATTTTAATGAAAAATAAACCAAATTAATAGCAAACAAATATCTACATACATATTATATAACATATCGTCGGCTTACAAGTAAAAGGCACTAAGTCACTTTTTTGCAAAAATGGGATTTTTATGGTACTGTAATTAATTTTTGATGATCTATGTACAGGTAAACCGAACTAACTTCTAGGTGGACTGCCAAGAGAGTTACCCACTATAGAAAACGCACAAATTTGATTTTGATTAAAATTTTATCTGGCAATAGGCACTAAGTCACTTAGTGCATTTAGTGCGTTTTACTTGTAGATTATTTCAAATGTTTCTGCACTAAGCGACTTGGTGTTTGTTTGGCGAAACTTTTATTTTTGTAACAATTATTACAAAAATTAAAAAACAACACTGAAAGTTAAATTTGTCAATATCTCAAAACCATGTTTTTGGACTTAGTGCTCTTTACCTGTAAGCTGGCGATATTATGTATAAACAATGCGGTCCAAAAGTCAATCTCTCCCCCTTTTTACTTTTGAACGGGTTGAGATAATGACTTTAAATTTGTACCACGTTAATTTTAATTTAAAAAATCTCTTCGTGTAACTATATGATAGTCGGTAATTTAACGTCTCACCAATATTTGAAAAGTCAGCAAAATATTCATTCATTAAAATTGTACGAAAAATATTTTTCCAGTAAAATAATTAGGAAAAAACCTTCAGAAATATCTTTGCTTTTAGAGTAAAATAAAAAAAAGTACCGAGCAATTAAAAAAAGACGAACATAATACTTCTCTTATTTTTGTTTTAAAAATAAGTCTAACACCGAAAATCCCTACAAACAACTTCTTTTTTCCTCTATTTTCGCAATTATAACCCGTGTTTTTAGTTCTTGCTTTATTTTTCGTGCTCTTTGACATTTTTACTCTCAATGCACACCAAATATAATTGCTGACTACCTTCAATTTATATCTACACCGTAGACCAAATAAAATCTCGTAGGTTTTAATCCATCCTATAATATCAAGTGCCCTTTATTTTTTGTATTTCTCTTCTTAAATTTTTTACATATAATAGTCTAAAGTCTAAAAAAATCAAATATAAATACACATCAAAAAAATTATACATTTTTATACGTTTATTTAGAAAAGAGAAATTATTAAAATAACGGAAATAGAGAATCTAAAGGACAGTGGAAAATAGTTGTTCAGTCATTAAAAAAGTCTTTTTCATATAACAGGAATTAATCATTAATCACAATTATAATTATCATTAATTGATATAAATATAAAATTTATCTTATGTTGCTGTTTTTAATATAATTTTTAAAGTAAACGAGTTTATTATATATTATAAACAAGACCAAATGTCTTTCTTTATTTAAAAATACAAACACGTCTACTCGCATATAATAGTAATTATATACCAAGGTAGAGAAGACATTTTTTATAGCCGAGCATATTTAAGAGTGCGAGCCTATAATAGTCTACTCTACCGTAATTTATATATTAGTTTTTTCACTACTAGCACTATTTAATCATTTTTATTTAAATAATAAAATAAATTATTAACAGAAATAATATTTCTTGAAATTTTCATAAAAATTAAGTAGCCTTGATCAATGACATTTGCTTAAATAAATACTTTAAACTGACGTTTAAAAATTTAGTTTTTTTTTTCATAATATTTAGCTAATTATTGATTGTATTAATTGGTAATAATTATAATGAATTATATTTAATAAATAAAAAGTTATTTAAAGCTATTTCGTTGGGTTTAATTAGTAAAAATTGCACAAACAAATGAAACATCTAAAGTGACAGAAATCAATTGTTTATAAAATTTACTCCTACTAGAAGAGAGAAAATTGTTATTGCTATAGGTGAAGAAAATTGATTTCGCAGAATGAAAACATGATAAATAATGGTATGTTCTAAAGCTAGTAGTGAAAAATAGTTATTAATTATTCAGGTGATTACGCCATTCGCCTAACTGCTCATGTCGCAAAATTCACCCTCGTTGATTAATAGAAATTATTATACGCTCTTTGAATAATATACTATTTTAAACGGTCATACTCTAAACTAATTTTTTAAATTCTCTCGGTACTTGTTTTGGAAAAAGTAATCGGATTCATATGCATTTACAGAAAGTAAAATATAAGACGTACCCGTACCTATGCGCGCCCGGAAGGGGGCAGGGGAGCCATCGCCCACCCCTGGCTTTTAATATATATTATTTTGTTTTGTTTTTAAAAATTTTAAAGTGTTTGATCCTTCAGATTTCTAAAAAAATTACCTGGGCGCTGGAAAAGGTTACCGAACGCAAATCCATAAATATTTTTGCTTTGAATTATTTGATTATAAAAAATATTTGCATGCGGAACAAAAACATTATTATCGAGCTGAGGGTATACTTTAGGATTTCTAAAAAAATTGCCTGCAGCGCTAAATGTTTTATCTGTCGGTCCGGGAAATTTGTGACCACGATAACTTAAGAACGCTTCGGGCTACAGACTTCAAACTTGGACCACAGATCCAAAGTTCTAGGCTGATATTGTTTTTGGTAAAAAAGAAACTTTTTTTGAAAAAAATTTTTTTTTTTTGAAAAACTGAATTTTTTTTTTTAATTTTTTTTATATTATTATTCAATTTATTTTTCTTTTTAGAAAGAAGAAACCTTTTTTGAAAAAAAAATTGAAAAACTTTTTTTTTTAACTTTTTTTTTTTCGTTTTTGATTTTAGTGAACCTAGGCCTATAGGGGAAAGTATTATTTTGTCGGCAGTAGTATTTTTTTTGGTATCCTGCGGATTTTTTTTTGTGCTCGAACATACAAAAAAACATTGTTCTATATCTCAAGATTTTAAGGATCCACGATTTTTTTAAATATCAGATTCGGTTTCAGTGTCAAAAAATGCTTAGGAACTTCTTTTATTTTGTAGGGCTGTGTAATTTGTTAATGTTTACTTATCTTAGAAATGAGCTTAAAATAGAAAGTTGAATGAATCATAGGAAAAGTTATTTGGACCACCAGGTAAATAAGAAAGAAGCCTTATAATAACGAAAGTGGTGAATAGAGAAGGCATTAGAAAAGGTTGGACTTTATTTCGGCCTTATTTGAACGATGGAAGTGCATTTTTAAGCTATTCACCGGTCGGAATATGATCTCGCAAAGCTTAAAACGACTTTTACAAAACAATCCTTGAACATATTTACTGCTTAGCATTTGAGTATATACTCTTTCCGGCAGTCTAACATATCTACTCTCAATTTCCCTACTCGATTTACCTCACGAATACCTCTACCGGTTATTTTCATATTGACAATGAATACTCGTGATACATCGTAGAAGAGATTTATGAAAAAATCCCATGGGTGCAAGACTTTTGTTTTAAAGTTGATCCAAGCCCGCCGCACTATGTGTTATAGAGGCCGTGTAAGTGTCCAAAAGTCCTATTTTTATTTTAAGATTTAAGGCATGTTATGTATCAGATAATCATTATTGGACCTTTCCTCATAATGAATGACTTTTTTTACCCAGGGAAATATGATAATCTGGATGTAGCGATGCCTTTTTTCGTACATATAAATAACTTGTCCAAAAAAATATCACAAGTATCCGTATGGCAGGAGAAATTGTAGTATATTCTTTATCACGGCATTCAATCTTTAAATTTGCATTAAGTTTCGTGCATAGTAATGCTTAGTAAAGTTATGTGTACCAAAATAAAGCCAAACCTCTATAGAATCTGTGGTATAATGGACGAAGATGATAAATTTTAATTAATGTATAAATTGTTATAACAATGTTATTTTTAAAGGTTTTCTTTGTTAAAATCAAATAAATTGGTTTGAATCGCTAATTTATTACAAAACACCACCAAACCTAATTTTTGAACCAGCAAAGCACATAGTAAGTATAATATTTTAATATTATCAAGGTTGCCGTGATTTTTATTCCCTAGGGAGAAAAACGGCAAGTTTAGTCCCGAAAATGTAAGCGTAAAATTAGGTTTTAGACTTGGTCGTGCAAAAAATAATTTTTTGTTTGTTTTTAATTTACACTAACCCTACAAAGTTTGTTTTTTTTTTGCTCTCAAACCCTGCAATTTTGCCTTAAATTGTATTTTCCTGAAAAATGGTTAATCTCATGTCATTACAAGAGTACTGTTTTATGTATTTTTCATTGTATTTACCTTAGGAATACTATTCTAATAAAAAAATTCACAAAAACGTTAACCCATCGAAAAGTTTGGGGCAAAAAAGTCATAAGCCCCACCCCCTATTTCGGACGCCTCTGTTGAAAATAACCACATGCAAATACCATCGACTGATAGGCCTTATTAAGAATACATCACATGCAAATCTCGTTGGTACAACACAAAGAGTTATTCAATAAAAAATGAATTTTTGGAACCCCTTTTGAAAGGGATAGATCTCTTACGACTCGGTTTTGGTCATATGTTTATAGAAATCACTCCTTAAAAGGATTGTAGCTCTTTCAAAATTATCTTGTTTATTTGGCGGTAAACCGGTTTTTACATAAAGTTGCCAATAATATTTGTTGTTTTGATTATTCGTTTAAGGATAAATACGAATATGTATTAATAAACGCAATTATATAGATCACTCATTTTACATTCAAAAAATGTCTGATAGCCCCTTTATGCACTTAAAAATTCAAGAAAAAAAACGAATTTGTGTTTTTATTTAAAAATTAAATATTTTTTATCAATTACAAGGATAAAATAGTTTTGGACACTTTTTTGGTCCGTTTGCGACATAGTGCGCCGTGTTCCTACAGTAAAACTCCGAAGAGTATCATAAAAAGGAAGACTTCAATGCAACGTCGCGTTTGTTCGAGTGTAGCACGTACCAAAGTATAATGAGAATAATAAGGACATACACAAGTACTTCAGAAACTTTTTTCCAGGAGTTATGAACAGTTTAATAAATACATCATCTGCTTATCATACATAATATGTGCTTGTTATGAGTTAACATATTCCAATTGCTGTCTTATATAATCATAATAAAATTGAAAGTTTAGCACGTGACTTTGAAAACACTTTGCATAACACACCTGCAAAAAGAAATTAATGGATGAAATTTAATATTTTAGGAACTTTAAAAGTTAACCCTGTAAAGCATGAATTATTTTTTCATCTAATAAGTCCAAGTAAATATGAATTTTGGTGTCATAACCAGTAGCCGGGGTATTTCTATTTATAGTACAGTCTTCAAGTTAATAAAAGATGCTTTACCTGGAAATAATTCAGGTACAGATTTTTGGTTCACTGGGTAGGGTTTAAGGCCGCAAATAAAAAATTTTTTGACATTGAACTTTTTTTCACAAAAAAACGAACTTTTTAAAATATCTCAAGATCGGTGCATCCTAGGACAAAAAAACGTTTAATATGAAAATAAAGAGGACCAAATCCAACGAACTAATAACTCTTCTATCTAGAATAGGCATTTCATTTGTAAAAACTGAAAAAAAGGTAGCCAACATATACATTTGTCTGTCTTACTCGCACAGCTTTGTTCTAACAAAGACAACAATAACAGTTACTGGTAATTGTTATTGTTCAGGCCTGAATATACCTACTATTTGTTTACAAACAAACCGAAAAGTTGGCGATATTTTATATTAACGGTATGCGTATTCTACAGAGAAGAGTTGTTAGTTCGTTGACCAAATCTCCATCATTTTTTGTGTAATGTATTTTTTTGTAGGAATTATAGCTAATTCGTAGGGTTTTAGATTTTTCTTTATAACTTGGTTAGGAAAGTGTTTTTTATGCTTAATACAATGGTGATTCAATCGAAAAAATTTAATTTTATGTGAATTAAAAAGAAAGTGCCAGATAGATTTTTTTAATTTTTGCCCAAAATGTTCTAAGGGGCATGCCTAACCGACGATAAAGAACAATTTTGGTTTTTCGAAAAAACATAATTAAAAATCTAAATACGTATAGTGTAACATTTAAGAGAAATTTTAAAAATCCGTTTTTTGCGAAAAACACGTTAAAAAAATGACAGTTCTAAATCGAGTTCAATGTCGCTAAATTGTTTATTTCCCGCCTTAAGCGCTACCCAATAAACCGAAAATCAAAACTCCCTGAATTATTTCCAGGTAAAGGCTCTTTTATTGACTTTTTTTTAAAGACTGGACTGCAACTGGAAATATGCCGGGTACTGATCATAACTCAGACTGTAAGTAATAATAGTAAGATTGCATAGTAAGATTGCATTGCAAGATTGCATATGCTCCTATACAGTACATATTTATATTTGAATTAAGAGTTTGCTGCTACTTATTTAACTTTTTAGTTTTAGCGTTGTCGGTTATATAATTTAACATTGTTAATATAGCCTAAGACAAAAGATAAAATAAGAGAAATGTTCAAAATATTCAAGAGTTAAATATTTTTCAAAATATTCACAACTGGGGCAACATATCATGATCAGGTAAATGCCTTTCCAGAAGCTTGCATAAGAACATAAAACATAACAATGCGGTGCCGTGATTAGCTTACACGATACATTGTGGAACATCAAGCCAATCACGGCATCCCATTGTTATGTATTATGTTCTTATGCGAGCCTGTGGATATAATGGATATAATGGATATAATATATTGACTTGTATCGAGATTATTAAAATTGAATAAAGTATATATAATCTGCCTCGAGACGAAACATCCGACATATATTTTTTTTCAAATTTTTTAACTTAGAATCACCTCTTAAATTTCTCGAACTTATTTCTGAATAACCCTGTATATACAGGGTGTCTCAACGAAGCTGAGTCGGTTGATGTATAGTAAAGTATCCACTTTAGAGAAAAACTTTAAAGGGAAAAGTCGTATGGTTTTAAAAAAGGCACTCTTAGGGTGGGTAACATCTGACTTATTTTTTTTGAATGGTATATTTTTTATTATGTCATTAAAATGCTTTTATTTTGATATCATATTGTATGGGTCTATTATTTATAATTTTTGGGATATATTTTTTTTTTGAACAAAAATGCATTTTTACTGATAAGATAAAACCTTCTCCAATTTCTTTATTTTTTTGTCAAAAATTAATAAAATTTTGCAAGCTTATCTTAAAAGGGTGTATCTAATTACTTTATGATCAAAACATAAAATATTTTATATATATTTCAAAATAAATATTCAAACTTTTAGATTTTTAAACATAAAAAACTCCATTGTTTTAAATGGAATGCTATATTTTTTATTTACTCATTAAATGTAGAATGAAATTCTGCATAAAATGATATGAGATATTTTATAAATCCCTTTAGCGGTTTTTAAAATAATTGAGTTTAAAAAAATAAAATTGTCAATTTCAAGAATTTTATTTTTTTTTAATAAGAAGGCCGTGGATTTTTTAAAAATTATTTTTACACTAGGATAATATTTTTTTTTTAATAGTTTATACAAAAAAAAACGAACTTGTACTCAGCGCTAACGAGAACCATCTCTAAAACACGACTCCGTTAATGAGTTAACTCCATGATGTATTGGTTTTGGCGCTATCCGCAGGCTCGCATAACCATAAGACATAGCTTAGTGCATATCCTCAGGCTCGCGTAACAAGCATTCCACGGCCTTCTTATTAAAAAAATTAAATATAATTTTTGAAATAGACAACTTTATTTTTTTAAACTCAATTATTTTAATAACCGCTAATGGGATCTATAAAGTATCTTATATCATTTTATGCAGAATTCCATTCTACATTTAACGAGTAAATAGTTTTTTATATTTGAAAATGCAAAAGTTTGAATATTTATTTTGAACGCCCTATATAAAATATTTTATGTTTTGCACATAAAGTAATTAGATACAACCTTTTAGGATAAGCTTGCAAAATTTTATTAATTTTTGACAAACAATAAAGAAATTGGAGAAGGTTTTATCTTATCAGTAAAAATGCATTTTTTCTCAAAAAAAATTATATCTCAAAAATTATAAATAATAGTCCCATACAATACGATATCAAAATAAAGGCATTTTAATGAGAAATAAGATGGCATAATAAAAAATATACCATTCCATAAATAAAAAAAAAGTCAGATGTTACCCACCCTAAGAGAACCATCCTGTATATTTTAAAATGTGTCTTTTTTTAAAACAGTACAACTTTTCTCATTAATGTTTTTATCTAGTGGATACTTTACTATATATCGACCGACTCGGCTTAGTTGAAACACCCTGTATATAAAAAATAAATATTTTAGGTAAAACTCGTTTCGCCCTAAGGGAACGTTAAAGTATAACTTAACGCTCCTGGGGGTGGGGGTCATTTTGGAGTGTTACCGCTATGTTAATGGTATAGGAAAATACCGTTTCAGGGGGGGGGGGAGTATGTATCCAAAATGATCAAAATTTGCGTTATGTAATACTTGAACGTTCCCTAATAACAGCGGTTGCTACTCATTTATCAGTAATAAATTATCAAATTGGATATAATTTTAAATGAATCCCAATTTGTCATTTTTAATTTTAATCAGCGAATACGTCAAGTATAAATTTAAATTCAATTTTAAATGGATGGGGAATAAGGGACTTCAATATTTTAAATTAATCAACATTAGTCACGCACGATAGACATATTTTTAAATTATTGACATTAACTTTTGCGCTTTCTGTATTAGTTTTATCAGTGACTTTATCAGAGAATAATAATTCAATATGATGCATGACATGTAATGAAAAATCGTAAATAAAACTTACTAATCTTGTTATTATATTTTTTTTAATAAAAAAGTTGTCCCCCGCTGACAAAGCTTTGATATTGCCGTGACCAGGATTCGAACCTGGGTTACTACGGCCACAACGTAGGGTCCTAACCACTAGACGATCACGGCTATCGGAGACTTAAAAGTATTTTTTTTTATGCATTTTATTTAATTTATTCATGCTCTGGTTAGCATAACGTGATTCTACAACGGAAGACCATAAGCTTCATAAGGGGTTCAACATTACATACTCGATTTTTCAGGTGGAAAACAGTTTAATTGTTGGGGTGATTTTAGGTAGGAAAATATGAAAAAAAGTTCCTATAAACATATGTCTAAAAATGCGTCGTAAGGAAGTTAAGCCCCTTTGAAAGAGCTAAATTAATTTTTTTTATTTAAGAACTCAGGCACCCTTTGAGATATAGCAATGACGTTTTGAATGTAAACTAATTCTAATAAGGCCCATCTTCATATATTATTTGCAAGTACTTATTTTAACCAGGGGCGTGCGAAACGGGAGAGCCTTCTCACTTTTTTGTTTTTGGAAGCACCTGTATGTGAGTTTCTTTTTTTTTAGTTTTTGGTGTAAATTTACCCGGTATCATTTAAATTTTGCTTTTCAACATTTGAGTATTTAATTTTTCGTCCTAGAACCATGAAATTTCACCTTCAAATGATTTTTTTCTCGAAAACGGTTAATCCTACAGTGTAATGCTGTAGGATTAATACAAGATTACTTTTTTTATGTATTTTGACCTGAGAAAATATGTTCCAATAATAAACTGATAATAGGTATATGAATATAACATACGAAGATGGGCCTTATTAAGATTAGTTCACACTTAAAACATCATTAAAGAGTTCCTGAGTTATTAAATAAGAATAGAAATTTTTAGCCACTTTTAAAAGAGCTTAGCTTCCTTACGACGCATTTTTAGGCATGTTTATAGAAACTTTTTTTCATAAAAAAGAGTTAACTTTAAACTATGAGGTTTTTTGGTCGCCGAACACAAATTTAAAAATTATAAGACTCAAAATGACGGAACCAATATGGCGGCCGCAATTTTAAAAATTGAAGCTATTTTTCAAAAAAAATTACTGGGATCTTTTGGGTGGCTAAAACTGAATATGGCGGACCAAATTTTAAATTTGTTGACTATTTTTGATCTCTCCAATTAATAATCCAGTAAAAATAACATTAGCACAAAAAAAAGCTTCTTCAGATGTAATTTTTTTTAAAGTTTAAATTAAAATGGTCCTTTTAATTTTTTAGTTGGACATATTTTGCAAAATATAACAGCCTAAAAATTTTGGAGCAAAATATGGAACAAACTACTGATATCATGCAAAAAAAGCATATCGTCAAAAATATCACTTAACCTCTTGTGAAGCTTGAACTCTTCAACACAGTTTTATCAGTGCAAAGTGAAAGTAATTTATCTTAAGCAAATACATTTAAACATGTCTCCGATAGCCGTGATCGTCTAGTGGTTAGGACCCTACGTTGTGGCCGTAGTAACCCAGGTTCGAATCCTGGTCACGGCAATTGTCACGGGGAGACAACTTTTTTATTACAAAATAATAACAAGATTAATACGTATGCATCATATTGAATTATTATTCCTTGATAAGGTCATTTATAAAAATAATACAACCAGCCGTCTCGAATGAGCGAGAATACTTTCTCATAAAAAAGTTATGTCCAGTAATAATTTATTACATTTTGGGGAGGGGAGGGGTCATGGAAAAAATGATTTTTCTTTGTAACTTTATTTTACCTTTTAGGTGGTTATTATTTTTTTTTCTATTGGGAATACTAAAAAAGTTATTACCCTTTAGAGAAATGGGGGTTGGTCATAGAAAAAACTGATAATAAAATGTTTTATGTAATTTTATTTTACCTCTTAAGTGATTTCAAATTTTTAATAATACATAAGTTTGTTCAGAAACATTTTTTTACATTTTTGGGGGGAGGGTAGGGGCTGCAGAAAATTATATTTTTTGTGTAATTTTGTCTTACCTTTTACGTGGTTTTTATAAATTTTACTTCCATTGTGAATAAAAAGAAAATTTTGACGAGAACAATTTTTTTACATTTTGGGGGGCGCTGGAAAAAAACGATAATAACATTTTTTATGTAGTTTTATTTAACGTTTTATGGTTCTTATTTTTTTTCTATTGTAAATAATAGAAAAAATGCAACGAAAAAATGTAACCCCCCATTTTAAAAGTATATATGATCTTAATTGGCTGCACGTAGGTTCGAATCTTCTTCAAAAAGCATTGTCACAGGGAGACAACTTTTTATATTCTGGAGACAAGTTTGCATTAAATTGCAGAAGTCATTTCGATGTTTCCAGAAGATCTACTTTCATTTATCTTAGCAATTTTTTAAAAAGACAAAGAACAGTTACATCCGAATGGTAGTTTTCTTAAAGCGGACGTGCATTGTTATGACAAAAGTGCAATATGATATTGTGATAAATAGTTATATTTGAGAAATCGGGCGGAGTCTGGACGATATTAGTAAATTTATGACGGGTAATTCTGCTTGACTTTATATTGCCCCGGAAGCGGTTTGTCTATTTTATTGTTGGGCGCCAATCAGAAAAGGCATTAGCAGTGACATTTTCAAAGCGAATGGCATGCTTAAAATTTTTGTTGCACATTTGCATAAATATCAAATACGGATTGACTGTTTGTATATCGATATTTACACGACAAGGTATTGTATCTGTAACTTATAACGTCTTTATTATAATAAGCTAATGATAAAATATGGAAGACATAGTGATAGTATATTATATACTGATGTGGTAAATGTTTCATTTCCTGATGGAAAGTCAGTAAGAGCAAAGGTCGTAGCCCCGAGATCTGCTAACTACCGAAAGAAAAATTAAATGTTCCTTCGAGGTTTTTATACTATTTTATTTACAATTACACCTATTTATTTCACAATTGTTAATTTATTTTCCACAACAAAACTGGCCATATTTAAATTTATGAATATTGATAAAATTAGTTACCAATTTTTGTTTTTTTAATGCACGTATAGATGGCGATCTCCAAGAAAATGAAACAAAAATTACTGTTATTTATAACTAACAATTTTAAAACATTTATAAATATATTAAACATATTAAAAATATTAAATTTAAATATTTGTCCAACGTAAATAATAAACAGTATTCTAAAGAAGTTAATAAAATAATAAGATATGTTATGATACTTTGTTAAATTACTAGCAGAGGCAGCACTTGTCAATGATCTTTTTGACAACCAAATTGACTGTAATAATAGTTTTAATTACATATTTAACATAATATTTTCTAGTTTTAATACTTGCTAATTGTTCTTGTTCATGTAAATTATGTTAGTTCTATAATGTTAGTTCTATTAAACCGGTAGGTCATTTTACTTTAATACCCACTGAACCCAATTTAAAATAAATAAAAAAAAATTGTTTATTAATGCTAGTATGTTGTATTTGGTAAAAATGTATATCACAGTTATAGTAAGGTGTACTTTAAGTTGTGTGGTGATCTAGTTTAAAGTATGTTACAGTATTCAGTAAAATAGCATATTAACAATCGGTAAATAATACCAGAATTTTGATTAGTAGTAATAAAAAGAAAAGTAAATTAATAGGATCCGATTTTCTCAGTGTGGTCTATAAGATGTTAAAGGATTTAATTTTATTAAATTTAAACCTTCAGAAAAGGTGCTTACGATTCTTTGACAAATGCAGGGTTGTATGCCAGTAGTAACTGTCCAATTTACATAATGTAAGGCGGTACATATAAAAATTACAATTTCGAATTAACTTTCTTTGTTTAACTTTTGTTCGAGTGGTGTTTCCGTTTTTAGTTCGCATGTTTACGGGTTCGCATAAAACTGAAGAGATTTCGAACAATTTGTTTAGCTAACATGAAATTTTATTGCACAACTATTTTGAAAAATACTGTATTAAGCTTTTACATTTATTTATTGCTGGTGCCATACTTTACAGTGTAATTCAAAATAAGAGGCCGATAATTATAATCATTTTAAAAGGCATTCGATCAAAGTCTTTTGTAAAATCGGTATATTATTGCAAAAGACACCAACTTTTTGCAGATTTTCTGCAATATTTTATAGTATGATTTACTATCTAGTGGTCATCATCTAGAAAAACATAAACCGTGCAACCTAAATAGAAATGAGCTCTTGTGATTTCATCCACGAACGTAGAATAATAACTGGTAACTTATAGTTCGATCTGGTTTCGTATTGACCAAAAAGCGCTGGTATCTACGAGCGAGATCGGAAGCCTTCTAGATCGTAATTTTAATTTTTAAATGGTAGTTAGTCGGTGGAGGCTAGATAGTTGTTTCCAAAAATTTGTTTAAAAATAATTAATTAGGTATTTTAAGCCTGTAAAACTATTTTTATGTGTACATTTTAGGTATAATTAAAATATTCTTTTAAGATGTTAAAAATATATTATTTCCGCTGATTTTAAAGATTACCTTTCTTTAAAATCAGCGGAAATAATATATTTTTAACATTCTTGTTTTGACGTAATGTGAACATCGCTTAAGTATAAACAGCTGATTGTTCGTAATTTGTTTGGTTGAGTGACGTTTATTTTTAGTGTGTGTTTTTATTTATTCCTTATACATTTATTCATTTTAGCCCTTTTAAATTCAAGAGAACATTTTCTTTGGTTATTCTAAGGTAAGTCTCCAAATCTTTATATGTTGCACCACAAAAACTGTAAGCTATGATTCTGTTGTTTTAATTTTGAATTTTTTAGTACTATATTTTCTTGTGACAACTATAAATACGTTCAATGTTACCAAACATGGGCAAACTATAGTAAAACCATTGTTATCACAAAATACTACAAGTAATCACATAATACCGATAAAAGAATTATACATTAGTGGAAACTTATAAAATATTTTGACGTTTATTTCTAACATAAACAAAATTTAAGGTTATGTGTCATTTTATGAAGTCATAAATCTAGAGTGCTCAAAATCTTGCTCGTAGACTATTTCACCATCTGGCAGATTTCAGTCATTACGTAACACGAAAAAGCTAGTTAAAGTGGCACAGGGTTGATTTAATCTCTCAAATATGTTTGGATCAGTAACATTAACACTTTTTATAAAACTCCTGTTTCTACCCTCATTTAATTTTAAATACAGAGTGACTATATACAAAGTGGAAATTTAATAAACATGAATAAAACAAAATTAAACTTTTTCTATTCGTATTTCCACACGAGTAATTGTCTCTTTTCTGTCAAATATTAAATTGTTGTAAAACCAACCTGAAATGATGTTTATCGTCGGTCGACAGAGAGCAATAAAGCGTTTATTATGTATTAATTTGGACAAATAAATAAATAAAATGACAAAAGGTTTATTTTATATAGACAAACATAAACAAGATAATAAATAACATTTTACCGCTCCGAGGGTAATTTTAATTTAGAAATATGCTCATATTTTTCATATTTATTTTGTCTAGAATAAAATAAACTTTTTTACTTTGTACAGCTGTAAAAGTATACGACAACTATAGAAAACTTGACTATGCAATTTGCATACATTGAGTGCGGTAGCATGATAATATTGTTTTATTTTGTCAAAATATTTAATTAAGTTAAATATTCTTTTTTTAGGGTTATTTGCGATCAACACTCGAAAATGAAGCAAATAAAAACTTTATTGCATTACATAATCATGCTAACGTTTCACCTAATATTTAGGCTTCTTCAGGGCTAAATTATTAAATATGCATTAAAACAAAGAAATTAAACAAAAACATTACATCAACAAACAAAATGCACTGGACATTTTTCAACAGGAGAATTCTCACTGTAGAACAATTAATTACTGATTAGGTAATGCAATAAAGTTTTTATTTCCGAGTGTTTATTACACATAACCCTAAATAAATTTCAAGAAGCATCCTGTAGGAAATATTATTGTTAAATATTCTTTCATATCTGTTTTGTAATTAATAATAATTATGAATATTCAGATAACAATTAACTAAAGGATAACAAATTTAGCTTAATAATAATTTTCACGGATTCAACTTTTCTACCTTGATTCATATTAGCATTCCAATAAAAATGATTGGGTGGTAGCATGATAATATATTTTATCCAATACATCAATATAAAGACTTAGATTACTGTCGTCAACTTACCTAAGGAAATTGACATATTATTCAATGTTTATAAATTGTCTCACGTATCCCCTAGCAACGTGAGACAATATTTTTACCCCACTCTTTTAGAAAAGGCAGTTTTTTAATGAAATACTTACTTTTTAGTGATTGGGGTGTGTGCGTTTATCATGGGATCCCATTTAATTGATCTTACGAGCCAAACGGCTAAAATAAACAGTAACAATGTTGAAATTTTGAAAGCAATAAAATTGCTATCATAACCTTAAAATTGAAATGTCAAACGTTTGTTTTCCAAAGCCTACTCATCATCGAATCTCGATGTTTATTGATGTAAGGATGCTTTTATATCGATTGTAAAATTTAAAAATATCGATTTCATATTAAGCACATAATGATTCACTTTAATTTACTTTAGTCATGCTACCTAAGGAAATTGACATATTATTCAATGTTTATAAATTGTCTCACGTATCCCCTAGCAACGTGAGACAATATTTTTACCCCACTCTTTTAGAAAAGGCAGTTTTTTAATGAAATACTTACTTTTTAGTGATTGGGGTGTGTGCGTTTATCATGGGATCCCATTTAATTGATCTTACGAGCCAAACGGCTAAAATAAACAGTAACAATGTTGAAATTTTGAAAGCAATAAAATTGCTATCATAACCTTAAAATTGAAATGTCAAACGTTTGTTTTCCAAAGCCTACTCATCATCGAATCTCGATGTTTATTGATGTAAGGATGCTTTTATATCGATTGTAAAATTTAAAAATATCGATTTCATATTAAGCACATAATGATTCACTTTAATTTACTTTAGTCATGCTACCTAAGGAAATTGACATATTATTCAATGTTTATAAATTGTCTCACGTATCCCCTAGCAACGTGAGACAATATTTTTACCCCACTCTTTTAGAAAAGGCAGTTTTTTAATGAAATACTTACTTTTTAGTGATTGGGGTGTGTGCGTTTATCATGGGATCCCATTTAATTGATCTTACGAGCCAAACGGCTAAAATAAACAGTAACAATGTTGAAATTTTGAAAGCAATAAAATTGCTATCATAACCTTAAAATTGAAATGTCAAACGTTTGTTTTCCAAAGCCTACTCATCATCGAATCTCGATGTTTATTGATGTAAGGATGCTTTTATATCGATTGTAAAATTTAAAAATATCGATTTCATATTAAGCACATAATGATTCACTTTAATTTACTTTAGTCATGCTACCTAAGGAAATTGACATATTATTCAATGTTTATAAATTGTCTCACGTATCCCCTAGCAACGTGAGACAATATTTTTACCCCACTCTTTTAGAAAAGGCAGTTTTTTAATGAAATACTTACTTTTTAGTGATTGGGGTGTGTGCGTTTATCATGGGATCCCATTTAATTGATCTTACGAGCCAAACGGCTAAAATAAACAGTAACAATGTTGAAATTTTGAAAGCAATAAAATTGCTATCATAACCTTAAAATTGAAATGTCAAACGTTTGTTTTCCAAAGCCTACTCATCATCGAATCTCGATGTTTATTGATGTAAGGATGCTTTTATATCGATTGTAAAATTTAAAAATATCGATTTCATATTAAGCACATAATGATTCACTTTAATTTACTTTAGTCATGCTACCTAAGGAAATTGACATATTATTCAATGTTTATAAATTGTCTCACGTATCCCCTAGCAACGTGAGACAATATTTTTACCCCACTCTTTTAGAAAAGGCAGTTTTTTAATGAAATACTTACTTTTTAGTGATTGGGGTGTGTGCGTTTATCATGGGATCCCATTTAATTGATCTTACGAGCCAAACGGCTAAAATAAACAGTAACAATGTTGAAATTTTGAAAGCAATAAAATTGCTATCATAACCTTAAAATTGAAATGTCAAACGTTTGTTTTCCAAAGCCTACTCATCATCGAATCTCGATGTTTATTGATGTAAGGATGCTTTTATATCGATTGTAAAATTTAAAAATATCGATTTCATATTAAGCACATAATGATTCACTTTAATTTACTTTAGTCATGCTACCTAAGGAAATTGACATATTATTCAATGTTTATAAATTGTCTCACGTATCCCCTAGCAACGTGAGACAATATTTTTACCCCACTCTTTTAGAAAAGGCAGTTTTTTAATGAAATACTTACTTTTTAGTGATTGGGGTGTGTGCGTTTATCATGGGATCCCATTTAATTGATCTTACGAGCCAAACCGCTAAAATAAACAGTAACAATGTTGAAATTTTGAAAGCAATAAAATTGCTCTCATAACCTTAAAATTGAAATGTCAAACGTTTGTTTTCCAAAGCCTACTCATCATCGAATCTCGATGTTTATTGATGTAAGGATGCTTTTATATCGATTGTAAAATTTAAAAATATCGATTTCATATTAAGCACATAATGATTCACTTTAATTTACTTTAGTCATGCTACCTAAGGAAATTGACATATTATTCAATGTTTATAAATTGTCTCACGTATCCCCTAGCAACGTGAGACAATATTTTTACCCCACTCTTTTAGAAAAGGCAGTTTTTTAATGAAATACTTACTTTTTAGTGATTGGGGTGTGTGCGTTTATCATGGGATCCCATTTAATTGATCTTACGAGCCAAACGGCTAAAATAAACAGTAACAATGTTGAAATTTTGAAAGCAATAAAATTGCTATCATAACCTTAAAATTGAAATGTCAAACGTTTGTTTTCCAAAGCCTACTCATCATCGAATCTCGATGTTTATTGATGTAAGGATGCTTTTATATCGATTGTAAAATTTAAAAATATCGATTTCATATTAAGCACATAATGATTCACTTTAATTTACTTTAGTCATGAAGTCTTTAGACTATTATTTATAAACTATATTTATATTTCTTGCGTTTTTTGTAAATATATAGTTTTTACATCGAACTGGTCGATGTAGAATAGCCTCTATAGTAGATGAAACGTACAAAATAGGTAGTTCTAAATTAATAAATGAAACATTGAAAATATTTTATTGAAATAATTTTAAAGTTACCAAAAAACTGTATAAAAACTACAGTAAAATCTATTCAGTTTCTTTTTTATATATGTTAATGTTTTGGATGGGTCCGTGGAAGTGTATACCCCCAAACTGACCTTCAAAGGCCTTAGTTAAGGCATTGTTCACTGTAACATTAATGGGGCTTGTCGGTCTGGATGAGGAGTATATATTAATAGGAGGAGGAGGAGGAGGGACTGAAATAGTGGCAGGAGCACTTTCAGTGGCTGATGTTGAAGCAATGACATCAGTGGCAGGAATGTGGACAGGAGTACGAACCACAGTATATGTTTTTGCTCCTGATATCTTTCTTGCAATTTCAATTTTGTTCTTAATAGAATCCTCTATGTACCCCTCAGCAACATTGTTGTTTTTCCAAGCTCCATGGCGTTTAATTTCCATAATATCAGCTCCTCCATCAGCCAACAATGTTGCTGAGGAACGTCTAAAGCAGTGACCAGTGTAATCGGAAGAATTTGGTAAGTTTAAATATCTTGCGATATGAAATGGTATCTTAGAAAGAGTGTTAATGCCAACTGGCTGGCATATACACTTCTGGTCTCTGTAACATAGAAAAAACCTATCTGTTTTAGGATTTTTGGGCCTAAGGGATACATATTTTTTGTATAATTGTAATGGGTTTACTGGAAATCCTTCTTCAATAACAGCAAAACTACGTGGCTTGTTGGTTTTAGAATCTGGAATTTTGATGTATAAATATGCTCCCTTGTCTTCAATATCAGCAGTTGTCAGTTTTGTTAGCTCATCACAACGACATGCCCCTGATATTGCAATAATCAGAGCTATCTTCATCAGGAGATACTGACTGTCTGGCGCATCCACCAAAAATCTTACTATATTTTCCCGTTCTAAAATTCTAGCCTTTTTGGGCTTGTAATCCCTGCTTTTACCTTTTAAAAAAGCTGCGAGCTTTGTAAACCTAAAATATACAAACTTAGAAAATAAATCACAAAAATAAGTATGTTTTACCTCGAAATATCTATATCCTCAAAGATTTTTATAGTTGCCTTTAATTTTGAGTATTTGCACCACATTGAACTCGATTGTAATGACTTTGATAAATGCAAAAAGTATGCAAGCAGAACATCCTCATTTAAACCTTTTATGTTTCTCAAATTTCTCCAGTTATCGAAAATTTTATACTCGTGTTCATATTTTTCCTTTGATTTCGGCGGTAGTGTATTAAAAGCAGCTACTTTAGCTTCTTCCAGGATATCCTCAGGGATAAAAACACTATTTTCTTCTCCAAAATCCATTTTAAATTTAAAAATGACGCCACGCGGAAAATTAAATCTTGAACTGTCAAACTTGCAATTGTTTTTTTTTGTAACATAGCCGCCTGCTATTACAGCAGCCGTAATGAGATAAAACATTGCGTGTACATAAAAAAGCATTATTAAAAACCGCATTTTCGTATGATTACAAATGTATTGGATAAAATTTTGTATGGCACACGTGGGCAAATAGATATTGTCCACACAAGAATATTGACCCACTCGGCCTACGGCCGTCGTGGGTCAAACATTCTCTCGTGGACAATATCTTATTTTACCCACTAGTACCATAAATAACTAGTTTTTTCACTACTAGCTTTAGAACATACCATTATTTATCATGTTTTCAGACTGTGAAATCAATTTTCTTCACCTATAACAATAAAAATAATTTTCTCTCCTAGTAGGAGAAAATTTTACAAACAATTGATATCTGCCACTTGATTTTTCTTGAACTGCAAAGACATGTCATTGCTTATAATTTTTCATGGACAAAATGCAACAATATTTTGCCATTGGATAAAAAATGAGCATGGCAAATATTATAAATGAATTAATTATAATAAAATATAACATATTATTCAGTAAATAAACAACTTACCGATGTTTTCACACATTTTAAAAATATCAATATGTCACCCACTAGAACTGTCAGTAAAAGTAAACAAATGATTAAATTGATTTAGTTTAATCAATTGTTTTTAGAAATGGCGATTTCCAGGGCTACTTGTTTTTGCACGGATATTTAAGATCCAGCAAACATTTTAGTTTATTATTAATATAAAAATATTAAATAATAATAATAAATGCGCTAGGAGTGAAAAAAATAATACATAAACCACGGTAGATAAGGCTGTTATAGCTCGGCTATAAAAAATGTCTTCTCTACCTTGGTATATAATTACTATTTAAAATTATATCTAGATGTATAACCATATTATATGGTTAATTTTGTCAAAATATTTAATTAACTAAAATATTCTTTCATATATCAGGCTAATCTTGAATACAAATTAGGTTTTAGTGACATGCCAACGAAAACCAAGAGTTAATCCTGCTAGCTAGTAGGGGGTCTACACATTATAAAACCATTAACAGTAAGTTGTTTTTACATACATTTTACCAGTAGTGTTTTTATTCTTTTAAATTACAGTAAAGTACACAAAGTAAAGTACACTGACAAAAATAATTTATAAATTTGGTTGTTGTTAAACTTAACTAGTAACATATACTTGGATATTTATTTTGTTTGTTTAAAATTTTAATTTTGTAACAAAACTTTATATATTTATATATTTTTTATGGTATAAAATATTGTAATTTCTGCGTTTTTCTGAATTGTAGAGCCCTACGGAAAAAAATAAATTTTTCAAAACGTCGGCAAGTTATACAACGTGTTTTTCTGAAGCACAAAGACCTATACCCATCATTTTAAAAGTTTATAACATATCTAAGGTTACTTCTTATTAAAAAATTAGCTTAATAATTTTTTCAAGGATTCAAGTTTTCTACCTTGATTCATATTATCATTCCTCTAGAAATCTTTGTACCAATTTTTTTTTGCGAAAATAAAAGTAAATTCTAAAATAATATAAACAAACTCTATTCAACGAGAGAATACGACTCTGAGGTCACAGCGCGTAAATTAAAAAACACCCTGTAGTGTAATTAAACCTTATTTATTAAGACTTAATAAATAATTATTATGTATATAGAAAATGTATATGTATATGTATAGAGAATGTATGTATACAAAAATCATTTATTAGGTCTTAAGAAATAAGTTTCAATTACCCTACAGGGTGCTATTTCATTTACGCTCTCTGATTTCATAGTCGTATTCTCTCTTTGAATGGAGTTTAAAATATAACCTCATATATAACTTATTTTAATATTTTTATTATTAGAGATTTGCATTCTAATTATAAATTTTTTTATTTACAACAAAAAATTGTGAGCTTCTTGCTAATATAGATATCTACTATATTAGGTGTCCAGCCTAAGAGCTGTCAAGTTATTTATGAGCCGATTAAGTGGAATTTGGTACAGCTCTATTTTAATAGTTATATCTCAATAAAATATTTCCGTTTCCAAATTAATATAACACAGACACACAAAAAAAAGTTTGCGGAACTAAAAATGCGACCTATATAGTATTGACCTAGCATAGTCAAAATCTGCATTGATTAGAATTTTCTGCTGGCCAGTTTTATTCGAGTTTTTGGTTTAGGTCAAATTATGCCAAGTAGAAGACCAACAATCGAAAGTAGTTTTTTTTTGCTGTTAAATTATTTTTTTAATAGCAGAAAATTCCAATCAATGCAGATTTCGACTATACTAGAACAATATTACAATGCCATATAGGTCGCTTTTTTGGTTCAGCACACTTCATTTTTGTATGCCTGTGTAATTAATCTAAATACAACTGAAGAGTGGAACTAACATAAGGGCCTAACCCACAAAATTATTATTTTACAGGAGAAGCAAAAATGTGATTATTTTTTCTTCCATAAATATTTATACTTAATATTAGTTATATTTTAAAAGTATTTAATTGCTTACATCGTTTAATGTAGATTTCAAAAAAAAAAAAACCTGAAATAAGGGCTTAAACAATAGCCTTAATTATCAAAAGAGCCTAACCCACACATTTCTTGGGTGGGGCAAAAAAAGCAAATCATTAAAAAAGCCACACGTTTATTATAAGATCGTTTTTTTTTTTTATAAAATCTTCTCTTTTTTAGTTTTAAATAGGTTTACAACCTTTTTTTAATTAAGAATAGTTAACGGAAAATATTTGGATGGGACAAAAAACAAATTATTAAAATTTGCACCCTTAACCTTATTTTTCATTGCATTTTTTGCCACTTCTAGTAACATATTAGGAATTTTTATTAACTAGGGCGATAAAGTACCTTAAGTAGTACCTGTTTCAAGCAAAAACCGTATTTCGAAAAAAATGAGGGTTACCATAAGGATGTTAGTTCAACTGTAAAATGTTATTAGTCTTTTACCTATGATTAAAAAATTAAATGCATGATTATACCTAAAATGCAACTCCCCGTCGGGAAGTTCATTAATTTAAAAAAATTGAAAACAAAAAAGAGGTGGCTTAATAAATCAGCGAAAATTAAAAATCAGAATTGTTCATTGCTGCATTTGCCGAGAGAATATAATGAAAAAAATCGAAACCGTTGTTCAAGTTTATTAAGCAGGGCCAAAAAGGTACTTTTTTCATTTCGCAAATCCTTCAAAATATCCTATAAGCAATACTATAAATAACCATAGGGGCTGAGAATATAACCAGACCAATGACAAACATGTTTGTTTTTTACTAAAAAGTATCCCATAAATCGAGGAATTTGTGCTTTATAGTTTTTTCTATTGAATTAATAATTACAATTAAACAAGATAAAGTACCAATTTGTCGACTTGGGAAAATTTTAACTTTAAGGTCGTTTATTTTACTTTTTTATTTAGTTTAATTTAGTTGCCTGTGAGACATGATGAATAGCAACAAAACCAAACCAAACCTAAAGTAAAATAATTCGTTATTGTTTGACACACGGTTTTGAAGCAATCGAAAGAATGAGGCAAGAAATGAGAAAGCAAGATACTTGAATATAAAATTCAACTAAAAACACATTCACGATGAATTCTCTTAATCGGAGCATTTTTTGCTTCCGCCTCCCCCTTTCGTCGTGGGTTTCTTACTGTGTGTCAGACTATAAAACCAGGCAAACAATAAATCCTAATTTGAAATTATTAAAATTAATTTTCTTAATAATCTGCTAAACTTTAAATCTTAGTGGCAATGCACCTAAAAATATTAAACGATGTCAAATAAATAAGTAAGAAAGTAAGTGAGTTAGTACATTGGTAAGCAAGTAAGTAAGTAGTAAGGAAGTAAGTGAGTGAGGTAGTATATAGGTAAGCAAGTAAGTAAGTAAGTAAGTAAGTGAGTAAATAAGTAAGTTAGTAAGTAAGTTAATAAGTAAGTAAGGAAGTAAATAAGTAAGTATGTATGTAAGTAAGTAAGTATGTAAATAAGTAAAAAAGTAAGCAAGTCAAAAAGCAAGTTAGTAGGTAAAAAAGCAAGTAAGTAAGTAAAAAAGCAAGTAGGTAAATAAGTAAGTACCAAATAGAAACCAACAGGAGTAGCAGTTTTCAAGATAAAAAAAGCTTTTTTGGTCCGGCTTCACATTTATTCTATTATCGCGGGTCGCATGCCAGGGTTTAATGAAAACACGAGAAAATTAATGATTTTTTTTAATGCAATAATTTTACTTGAACTATTCACTTAATTAAAATAAATCATGATTTAGGTTTTATTAACTTACAAAAAAAAGGTTCTGATTTAAATGAGACATAAAATTATAGTTATTATTATAATTATTAGTGATTGATTAAAGGCGTATAGGATAATTTAAAGAGACCATAATACGTAAGGTTTCTATCAAAGTTTTTTAAAAATGGTTCTTTGACTTTTTTAACGGTTTCAATATTGCAAAGTAATACTTTAGACCTAAGGAAGACGCTATAAAAAATATGTACCTATATTATTATAATATAAGGCTTTAAAAACAGATTTAAATTTTGATAGATAAGTTTAGTTAGTTTAGTTTAGTTATTTCAATGCGGGGTTCATAGCCCTCAACACCTGGTCCATAGGGACCTTTATGTTAACCGTACCTCCTCATATAATCCCTGTTTCTTTTATGAAGTCCTGGTACGGTTTCAGGGGAGTGTTCATTTGATAGATAAAGTTACACCAATAAAACCCATACCTTTGAAATCAGCAGCAACTAAGAAAAGGCCTGCTTCAAAATATCACTGGTAATAGATTGCTTTAATCTACTGCCAATATTTTGTATTTAATATCCGGTTTTTCGGTTTGTAATATCGTATTAATTTTTAAAAGTTGAAGGTAGTTCTTTAAGCAACTGCATTTCAGAAAAATTTTATTGTTACTTTAATATCGATAAAGGAAGAATTTGTATTAATATTATCAAATATACCAAACTAATTTTTTTACTTTGGCTTAGATTATAATAATTATTAGTAATACTAGCCCAAAAACGTGTGAACTACCCTATTCACTTATAGCCAATAATTAATATTTTACTCTATCTGGTAGGTACAGTCCCTGGTTTAAATTATGTACCTTTATCAAACTTTAAGTCAACCGTATACTGCACAGATTGTAAGATAATATACCTTAATTCCTAGAATACCTTTGAATCAGATGCAATATTTAGTTTCAAACATAGGACCTGACTCATTGTCATAAACTGCTAAGAAGAAAGGGTAGTTTCAACAGTTTCAGAAATATATTTAACATCGGATCCATCTATAAATCACGTTTTCGACCATTTTTTTAATTCCTTTCCCATTTTGCTACGTCAGGCTGGCCGGAATTCTCCCTAAATAATTAAGTCATGCATGCGGGTTCTAATTACACAACCTTTTTCATTAAATTTGCTTTTTGTAAGTTTTTACTTATTTCGTACTTCTTGCATGACAATAACTTTCACTTTCAAGATTTTTTCTCAAGACATCAATTTTTTTAAAGAGAAGTTTTTTTTAAGAAAAAAAAAGCTTCTAAGCAGGTGCCCGGAATAAAAATAAGTGATAAAAGTTTTTGCATACTACCATTTTTGACTTTGCTGATTTTAAATATGATATTGAAAAATAATATTTATTATATAAATAAAATCAGCGTCATTAGGGTGGTCCATTTTTCATGTTTGATTTTGCTAACATTTGGTATAAAGGCATTTTTTGAGAACCTTAAGGTGGTTCAAAACTCAAACTTCCAATTCAAAATGGCGAATCTATTTTTTCAATGCTGTCAAATGACTAAAATGAGGTCATTTAAAATTTTTAATTTTTAACAATGGATGTTGCACTTTTCACGAAAATTCTACACGAATTTTGGCAGCTTTGGTCTATAGTACGGTAATTTGAAAACCTTACACGATAAAAAAAACTGAAGGCACTTTTGCAATTATCACCCGTGAGTGATACAAGCCAATGTTATTGGTTATTTATTTACGGTACTAATAAGAATATTCCCAAAATATTTACAAAAAATATGCAAGTTTAAGCCTTTGGTGATAGGATTTGTTAATAAAATAAGATGTTAAAAAATATATGTATACCTATTTAAAAAATAACATTTAAAATCTGTATAGCTTTTTTTAATAGGGTTCATACAAACCTTAAAGGGCCTACGGAGTTAATAGCTTTGCAAGTTGTAGACTTTGAAATGAATAGAAGCGTCTTCAAAGCAATTAATTACAAAACTCCACTGATGTAGGTCATTTGCAAATATTTCTATCCCCAATTAGTAGATATTCATAATTTTCATAAAGAAGTTTGTCAGAAGACTAATATTTGTTTTGCGTCAGGTAAAATAAATTATAGAAACATATTAGCTACCTGTAGGTACACTAGTAAAAACGTACCATATACAGGGTTACTCAAGGAAGTGGCCTATTAGAGGTTTATGGAGAACAAATAATTTTAAAATTCTGATATTTTACGCTTTTGGCTTTTTGAACATGTCCAATCGACTAAAAATATTTTCATGCTTGTGCCACTTCCGTTTGTACCTGAAGTGGCACTCAACTTTGATTTTTTAAATGAAACACCACATATATTTTTTAATTTTTAAGATTCGCATCAAATTTTCTTTATTTTGATTTATAACACTTTATGTCTGGATCAGGCAGATTTTGAGTTATTCAATGTCCACCGTGGCATTGATTAATCTGCCCCCTATCGACAGCATGCAATAGGTTCTTGAAACCAATAACTGCTTAATTTTTTGGACTGTTGATAGGTTTATCCAGTCTCTGCTTTTAGCAGTAGATGTCGCTAGCTGTTTTTGCTACAACGATGTTTAAACTCCATATAGAGATATATGGAAAGGATTTGATTTTCGTAGTTGTCCCTACTACCGATATGTGGCTCTGAAGAGTGCTAAAAAGCACGAAATCGATCAGTCACTTCGGAGGGACGACTGCGTCAATCAAACAAAAGTCGTTTTAAGGAATAGTAAAATGTTTTATATAGATTTTTTAAATTTGTAAATATCAAACAATTTAATTTAGTGAGTTATTCAAGTTTTTAGCGAAAAAGCCAATTCAAGCTCCCCTAGAAAAAATTATTTCTCCTTAATTTTTTAAAGTCCAAAATGATCAAAATTTGCGTTACGTAATACTTCAACGTTCCCAAAGGAAAAATAAGATTTTAATCTTTTAATTTTTCACTTATACAAAAATTGCAGACCATTTTCAAGGATTTTTTACGATTTATGGGAATTTTACGAATTGTAGGGGCCCAATTTTGGACCCTTAGAAAAGTTTGGTCACTCATATTTTTAGAATTTTCTAGTTACACCTAAATGAATATTTTAAGAGTATAAAAAATATAAGGTCCACACTAATATACTGTATATAAGTAAATAATACTGAACTTTTACACTATAATTAAATTTTGCATGCCTTTAGGCAATGCTGTGTACTAAAATTTTTTGTTTTAGTTCATTTACCTAAAGTTTTAAAAGTCAAATAGGGTCCGCGTATAATTTAGTATATACGCATAAGATAATTGAAACTGTTCTTAATTAAATTTTGTGCGTTTAAGAAGTAATTCCCACAAAATTTTATTAAACAATAAACAAGGTTGTAACTTTCATTATCTTTCTTAAGTAATTCGGAAGGATTCATCAAAAATTTTATTCGTCCATAGGCTATCCAATCACCCATTAAAAGGTAACGTTTAATTCAGTGCTAATTTATTTGGCGTTTTTACTGTCACTTTTATTTTTCCCTACCCAAATTACTGCGACGACAGAGTAATGTGTGTTCTATCGAGGATCTCATATATATTGGAAATGCCATCCCTGCAAGATAAATTGTCGTAACTACTTTTGTCTTTTCTATACGGTAAAGAACTAATGTAAAAATAGCATATCGTCCCCGGCTACCACTTTTTTTTGTTTATTTTTTTATTTTTTTTATTTTTCATTTTGTTTGTTTGTTTGGTTAATCATTTAACGTCGTTTTTCTCTGCTATGGCCTAATTGACGGGACCGCCATCTTTACGTGCCCTCCGAAGCACGGTCCTCAACAGAACTCGCATCCACCCTGAAATGTGTTTACAGTTTCACCTGCAACCCACATTACAGTTAGTCATCGTAGTTCCATCTACCGACTATTTACACCACTATACATCCATGCTCTATGTGGGGCTCGAACCCACAATCTCAGTGTTCGCAGCCGGACACACTACCAACTGCGCCACCGAGATCGGCATTTTTCATTTTAACTTTTTTGTATTTGTAAAAATGCAATATACCATCACACTGTAAAGAGTATATAAGGATTGCTTAGCATTACAGAGTGACCAATAACTGGCATACCAAAATTTAACAGGTGATTCTACATCCAAAAATATCAAAAAAAGTTTCTACAAAGGTTGGTCCGAAAGCAGGCCCTAATGGAACAACGGCCCTTTAAAGTTGTACAAAAATAAGGTTTTTAATTAATAACTCTGGTACCCTTTAAGCTAGAGCGACGAGTTTATGTATACTAGTATTAATAAGGGCAATTAGTTTATGTTAATTTATTTTTTTAAATTTTTCCAAAGGCGGGCCTAGATGGACAAACGTGTGAGGCCCCAAACTTTTTTATGTGTATTTTTTATAGATTTTTTGTAAAAAATATAGATTCCTTGAGTAAAAATACATAAAAATTTCAAAAAGCAACAGTTTTTAAAAAAATGCAATTAAGAGGAAGTAACAATTTGTGCCACCAAAAATGTTACTTTTTAAAAGGCTATTACCCCTTTAATTAAACAGGTGTTTCGGAGAAGAATACTGTTTTGCTTAGTTTTAAATGAAGAATCACTCTGCAGCATTAAAATTTTCTGGGTGCTTTTTTTGTTCCACATTCAATATGTCTATCTTCGAAGGGCCGTAGCTCCCTTAGGGTTCATTTCCAGACCAACCTTTATAGGAACTTTTTTTATATTTTTGGATGTAGAATCACCTTTTATATTTTGGCATTTGGCCAGTTACTGATCACCCTGTATATTTACGAGTTGTTTACTTATAATAAAAACTTTGTGCTTTATGCAATAAGGCAGAATACGACAATTTTTCGATTCAAGTCATTATTATCTAACGATAAGAAAGGCAATAAGATTTGAACGACATGTCGTAGAAAAGCAACTTTATTGCGCAACTATAATTAAGTGTGAAGTATACAGGAAGTGCGTAAAACCGTCAGTATCTAACCCTCGAGCATATACCCCGGTGGCACTCCCACCCTTTGATGCGTGTCATATCGCTTATTGCGTATCCTGATCTTCTAATTTTACTGAATTATTTTCCAAGAAACTGCTAAGGAGAAGCTGTAATCTTTCATCAGCACCAGAAGTATTTGACTCATGATGTTCTCTACATCTTATATATCGACATTTTATAGTTTAGTGAGTATTACTTTCCCAGAAGAAAGTATTGTGTAAAAAAATAAAAAATATATATATTTTTTTACGTTTTTCGACTTGTTTTATCCAAAAAAAGGCAATTTCTGTCAAAAAACAATTGTCTGTCGGTGTGTCTCTGTCTATCTGAGAAAGTTTTGCCCACGATAACTCGAGAACCATATTCTCTGTTTGAACCTAGTTTGTTGGGTGCAGAATTTTATAGAAAGTCATACAAAAATTGTAATTTTTAGAATCTTAATATTTTATTTGAGTAGCATTTTTGACTATGTTTCTTTATGAAAACGGTATGCAACATATAATATACACAACGAGAGAATGCAAGTCTGACGCCACAGCGCGTAAACTGAATAGCACTCTGTAGGGTAACTGAAACTTGTTTCTTAAGATTTAATAAATTATATTTGTATACCTATATACATTTTCTATATAATAATTATGTATATTTTTTATTATCTTAAATTTTTCATTTATGTGTAACTAGAAAATTTTAAAAATAATAAAGTAATCAAACTTCCCTAAAAGTCGTAAAATTACCATAAATCTTTAAAAATTGTCTTTTGTATTTATACAAAAATACTTATAAATGAAAAATTTAAAGGGCTTGAAATCTTATTTTTTAAGCATTCAAAATTATGTGCCAAATTTTAAAATGATCAAAAGATTCTAACCCGCGTCGAAAATCCGCCAAAGTTGCCCCCAAGGGACAAGTCACAGGGGCGGTTTTCGTCCCTTCAAGAGGCGATATGAGGCTATATCGGGGGCAATATCGAGGCAATATCGGGCTATCTTGATGTGATATCGGGCTACCTGGAGGCGATATGGGCAATATTAATTAATGTAAAAGGCTATATTAAGGGTATATTTCGTCCCGCCAATGAAAAGTGATTTGCCCCTCGGTTGCCCCTCACTAACATTTACGAACTTCTACCATAAGTGTGAGTCCAACGGTAAATAAATTTCTAAAAAATGTATCAGATCGGACTGAATTTATTTTTATTTAATGGATTCTACTATTTATTCATAATATTAAAATGATTTAACTAAAAAAAAACGAGCTAAGCGCTAAATAAGAGCTCCTAAATAACGATTTTTTAAGATATATGATAATTTTACGAATTTACATTAGCACCCTTGGAGAAGTTTGATCACTCTCATATTTTCAGAATTTTCTAGTTACGCCTAAATGAAAATTTTAAAATAAGAAAAAATACAAGGTCCACCCTAGTGGGTAATACTCAACGAACTAATAACTCTTCTCTCTAGAATAGGCATTCCATTTGTAAAAACTAAAAAAAACGTAGCCAACATATACATTTGTCTATCTTACTCGCACAGCTTTGTTCTAACAGAGACAACAATAACTGGTAATTGTTATTGATCAGGCCTGAATATACCTACTATTTGTTTACAAACAAACCAAGATGTTGGCGATACTTTATATTAACGGAATGCGTATTCTAGAGAGAAGAGTTGTTAGTTCGTTGGTAATACTATAATATAGTGTCGGTCATATAGCTCTACAAACTGGATTTAGAGAAAGTAACTAGAAATGAAAAACACAGGATACTATACGTAGAAAAGACAATATTCCTAACAATAGGCATATATGTATTCTTTACTTTAAAAGTCCAAACGAAAGGTATTGTCAGGGGTAATATCATAAGTGATACTAAGTTAGGTATTGGTGGTTTTTTACAAATATTTTACGAATATTAATCCCAATGACAAAAATGCAACGACTGCTTTAGCAGGAGTTGCATTTTCCAAATATTTGGGATTAATATGAGTTAAATTTGAAAAAAAAGCACCGGTACCTAACCT
>OY294049.1:13657542-13696824 GCA_958510825.1 Brachypterus glaber
CGGTACCTAACCTAGTATCAATAATTGATATTTAGGGAGAGAATATAATTTATATTTTATTAATTATTACGTATTAATCCACAAATAAATTGTATTTTATAAATTAAAAGGCAAACAATAAGCACGATTTTAGATTAGAGAAGAGGGGTAAAAAAACCATCCTAAGGGTAAGGTTTTTTCACTTATCAGTACAGTATACATATATATATATATATATATATATATATATATATATATATATATATATATATATATATATATATATATATATATAAATTGTATTCTCTCTTTTATACCTAGTTACTTTTCCCAAGATCTAGTTTGCAAAGCTACTGTAACATAACATTGACTATGAGAGCTCATATCTCATGAGAAACAAAAGTCCCTTCACTTGTAACTTGTAAGGCCAAAAACCTACTTTACCTACGTGCTAGTTTAGTGCTCTAATAGCAAACAGCTAAACTCTTTTCTATTTCGCATAGGAGCACGTACCGAAAACTGAAAATTTGTTACCGTATTAAATACTGAATTCATCCCATCCCAGCAAAATTTACAGTGGGGTCAGGCACCAGGACTCAGGCAAAGCAAGTTAATACTTGGCGGTGCAATAACTGCTGGTCCACTAACCAAGAACCTTCTACATCTTGGCAGGGACCACCTTAGCAAGGTGATAGGGCTAATAACTGGTCACTGCCACCTGAGGAAACACATGCACACCATTCGTGTGTATAGTGATGAGCCAATATGCAGACTGTGTAATGAGAAGGCGGAAACAGCCTCTCATGTTCTCTTTGACTGCGTGGCTCTACACCGCTGGAGATACCGGCAATTACCTAACTGAAATATAGGTGTATTTATTTAAGACAAGAATATCCAAAATATGGACCTTAGAATATATTCATTACAATGTGGATTGTTTTGGAATCTCCGTATTGCAAATAAACCTTTTGAAGGAAAAGGGATTTGTTCACCCTCTTAGAAACCTGGGCTTTATATTCGTGTCATATCTTAACCTTACCCGTCCTAATAGTGACCACTATAAAATTAAGTAAACAATTAAATCCTGAGATATATCGCTATTAGACATTCCTGCTTTACCGGCACGTTTGCAAAACATTATCTTTCTTGTTTGGGGACAAAATAAGGCCTTAAGGAGGATCAGAATAACCTCAATAAAATAAAGGTATTTACACTGTAAAAAATCTTTAAATAAATTCCTTTAAACTACTACACAAGCACACAAAAAAGAATAAAGGTCTGTTTCCCCAGACAAAAAAACATTTCTATACCTCTTGGGGTCGCTGAATCCAAATTTGGTGTTGATTCGACTCGGTCAGGTTGCATTTCGTTGCTAACCTCAAAAAAGTAATGTGTTTCAACTTTCATCACTGTTTTGAGGTTAGCAACGAAATTCGAACTCACTCCAAAACATATATAATATATAATATAAATATAAATATTTACCTCGTCTGGGGAAATAGAACTTTTTTTTTTATTTGCAGTTAAAGCTTTTACCAATTTTTTTAGACAATATCACCAAAATTAATAATAGTGGATATTTTATAATATCCTTAGATAAATTTTCAAAATCTATTTTAATCATTTTATTAATAAAAAAAAAACTTGTTTGATTATTTTTTTAATTTTATTACATTATAATTATTAGTTTATTAATTAATTATAATTATTATTTGCAAATCAATAAAATATTTTTCATTGTAAATATTATGCTTAAAAAACGTTGACATGAGTCATCAAAAGGTAAAAAGTCCAAATTTTTCAAAAATGAGTTTCTTATTCCATTAACTATACATTTTAAGGGCTATCAAATAACGGATGGCATTCATCAAAGTTTATTTAGAGCCAATAGAAAATCAAGTTGAATTTCAAATAAAATTACGCAAAATAGAAAAATTTTCATGAAGCATGCATTTTATAAGGCACTTCTCTATTAAAAACAAATTGCCGCTTGAAGGCATTGTTTTAAAAAATTAATCTTTTTAAAGAAAAAAAATACTGAATAAATAAGGACCAAGTTCAATGGTTAAGGTCAAAAATATTTTGTTTAAAATTTTCTGGAAAATTTTTGTACGAATGATAACCATTAAGCTGAATAAAATATCATAGGTTTGGACTTTTTTAAGTCTTATGCAAAAAGAATGAAAGTTTTTGGCTGTTTTCCAAAAGTTGGCTAAGTTTGACTTATCGCCTTTTGATCCTATATACCAATATATGGACTTTTCACAATTTTGTCAAATAATAAAAGCCCAAATATTGGAAAAATGGTACCGAAAAGCAGTTTTTCCAGCGTCACCTAGGTTAAAAATGGGTATTATAAATAATATAAAGCATAAAATTTCCTGCAACTTTTGTAGCAAACATTTTTCAATCAGATGAGTAGTTTACGAGTTACAGAGGAATCAAGCTCAAAAAATGTCTACAATATATTTACTGAAATTACAGGAAAATACAGGGCGATCAGTAACTGGCATGCCAAAAATTTAAGATGTGATTCTACAACCAAAAATATCAAAAAAAGTTCCTTGAAAGGTTGGTCCGAAAATGAGCCCTAAAGGAGCTACTGCCCTTTAAAATTGTACTAAAAATAAGGTTTTTAATTAATAACTCTGATACCCTTTAAGCTAGAGCGACGAGTTTTTGCATGTATACTATACTATACTATACTATACTAGTATTAACAAGGGCAATTAGTTTAATTTATTTTTTTAAATTTATCCAGAGACTAAACTCATTTTTGCCCCAAACTTTTTTATTTGTATTTTTTTTTTTATTTTTTGTAAAAAATACAGATTCCTTAAGTAAAAATACATAAAAACAAGGTCGTATAGTGTAATACTATAGGAGCAACTGTTAAAAAAATGCAGCTGTAACTGAACTATTCATCTGATTGAAAAATGCTTTTTACAAAAGATGCAGGAAATTTTATGCTCTTTAATTTTTGTAATAACTATATTTAACTTAGGTGGCGCTGGAGAGAAGATATTCTCGAAAAACTGTTCTCGGTACAATTTTTCCAATAAGGGGGCGCGAGCTGCGCGACGCTCAAGGTCGAAAACTCGGAATATTAATGAGGACACCAAACTGTACAAATCTACCAAATTAGAACTCTCCTGTACCTTTCGCAGCTAAAGCCCCCTTTTATGACTTTAGTGCCTATAGTTGAAACGTCTGTGTGTTTTCTTTACTTTTCTTATTATGGTATTATATTTTATCGTACAACTTAGGCATTGCAATAAAAATGCTTAAACCTTAGAGACGTAGGTATATTTTCTGGGGTCTTTATCCGCATACGGATAACGAGCCGGCTATATCCGATCCACCCCGCTGACTTGTGCGTATAACGATAGCCATCGTTAACTACAGAACGCCATAAATATGTAGATCTGTTACGGAGACTGGAGGGCTGTAGCCCATCAAGCACTTCCTGTAACCGACGATAGAGCTCATCAAATGCACTAAGGTTTTCCTTTTTTGTTTTTCTTAATATCCACGCATGTTATTATACTAATCACAGCCAGTAGCGCTAGAATAGTATTATACGGTAGATTCAAATTTCCCAAAATCGTCAAAAAACGTCCTAGACAAAAAAAAAATTGAATACAAATGTGTTTCATAAAGTTTCATACTTTAAATAATTAGATTTAAGGTTTATTTAATTTTTAAGATTATTTGAAATATGTTATACTTTGTTAATTGTTATAGAATTTATATTCTGATGAACAATAAATATAATTTACTTACCTACATAAAAAAATAATAAATTTTGAAATTGTCTGTTTTTCTGTCTGTCTGTCCCTCCGTCCGTCTGTCCAAATAATCCGATCGACTTGAAATTTTCAGGAATATTACTATTGTTTTTGAAAGTAATTCCCCAAAAACAAAAAAGTTATGGGGAGTTTTAATTTCTTTTTTAAATTTTTTATTTTCGCTTTTTTATTATTTTTTAATTTTTTTTAATTTTTTTTTTAAATCTTTTTTTTTCGAAAATTTTTCATAAATACATGTATCGATACGAAATGTTTATATTTTTAGGGGACGTGAAGTGTGTTTCTTCACGTTTATTCTAGAACTCATACGTTTTAATACTATAAAAAGTCTAACGATAAATTCGGAGAATCAGTTTTTTATACTACTTCGAATTTATCACGATGCGACATCGTAGCGACATCTAACGGATAGTGGCGCAATGTGCGAACTACATTGCAGGATTCCACAGAGTACTTGAAAATAACAGAATTGTATGTGATATCAATAAAAGTTACATTGATTTTGCGCCGCTGTACATTTTTAATTGTGACAAAGAAAATTCTATTATACAGCCTGTTCCAGAACTCGCGTACCGAAATTTAAGAGGTGATTTTACATCCAAAAATATGAAAAAGAGTTTCTATAAAGGTTGGTCCGGAAATGAGCCCTAAGGAGCTACGGCCCTTCGAAGATTACGTATTGAATGGGGAACAAAAAAAAGCACCAATAAAATTTTAATGCTGCAGGGTGATTCTTCATTTAAAACTGAGCAAAAAAGTATTATACACCAAAACACCTAAATTTAATATTAAAGGAGTAATAGCCTTTTAAAAAGTAACGTTTTTGGTGGCACAAAATGTTACTTCCTCTTAATTGCATTTTTTTTTTGATAACGGTTGCTCCTACAGTGTTACACTATATGATATTTTATATGTATTTTTACTCTAGAAATCTATATTTTTTACAACAAATCCAAAAAACATACACATAGAAAAGTTTGGGGCAAAAATGTTTTAAGCCTCATATATTTTGTCCGTCTGGGCACGCCTCTGGATAAATTAAAAAAATAAATTAACATAAACTTATTGCCCTTATTAATACTAGTATACATGCAAAATCTCGCCGCTCTAGCTTAAACGGTACCCGAGTTATTAATTAAAAACCTTATTTTTATTACAATTTTAAAGGGCCCTAGATCCCTTAGGGCTCATTTCCGGACCAACCTTTATAGGAACTTTTTTTATATTTTTGGATCTAGAATCACCTCTTAAATTTTGGCATGCCAGTTATGGATCACCCTGTATCATTGCTTAAAATTGGTTGTCTTAATGTAAAATTTATTTTAATAATGAAATTTCGTTAATATAATGAACTTATGCATTAAGGCAATCGATACAATAACATTGTTTATATGTGCAAAAATTAATGTAATCGTTTTTTCAGTGTGTCTTGATTTGACGTTTCATGTTCAGAAAGAGTCATATTAAGGTAGTCTATCCCTGATATTTGCATCTAATAACGCTAATTTAAGATAATAAGAAAAATACGACTTTTTTGGTACGACCTGTATTAAATTCTAGGGAAATATTATATTTTTTACATGTCAATATTTATCATGACATTTTTAGTTAAGGTTGTCAAGGTTGTGAAAATTAAGTAAATTATTAATTATTCCATAACAGTAATTAGTCTTAATATATAATGAACTGTCAGTAAAATTAAATCTTAACTGTGTAGTAATGTTTTAGTTTCAAGCAAGAAAAAATGTTAAGATTCAACAAAACTATTTTTAGTTTATTTCGTTACCGTTCATACTCTTTGAAATATGATGCTGATCTTGTTGTAATTGGAGGAGGCATTGGAGGTTTTGTTTCAGCTGTAAGAGCTGCCCAGCTTGGTATGAAAGTTATTTGTGTCGGAAAAAATTTCGCTTTAGGGGGAACATTCGTTTGCACTGGGATGCCGTTAAAGTCAGTATTAACAAATTCATACTATTACCATATGTGTAATTCTGGAGAACTAGCACGCAGAGGAACTGAATTTGATAAAGTTGGTCTAAATTTTAAGAAATTTGTAGAAGAAAACATGAACATTGTCTCTTATTTAAGTAACCATTGGTTCCAAATATTTTTGCAAAATGACATAAAAATAGTTATAGCACATGGAAAAATAACTGGAGTAAATCAAGTAACTGCTTTAAAAGAAGATGGTAGCTTTGAAATTATTAACACAAAAAATATTATAATTGCAACTGGTTCAGAAGTCAAAGCAGAAGGTATTGAAATTGACGAAAAGCTAATTCTATCATCTATTGAACTTTCAAAACTTAAGCATGTTCATAAAAGGCTTATTATAATTGGTGCATGTGCAACTTGTTTAGAGACGGGTTTGGCGTGGTCCAGATTGGGCTCGGAAATAACAGTCATAGAGATATCTTCAGTTATAGGGGCTGGTTATCTGGACGAAGAAATTTCACAAGCTTTTCAAACTGCGATGTCCAAAGAAAGAATTAAATTTAAATTTGGGACTAAGGTAACAAAAACAGAAAAAAATAATGGAGTCATTAAGGTAAATATTCAGGATGTTCAAGATTGTAATAAAACAGAAACTATGGAGTGTGACATATTAATTATCTCCTCTGGAAGAAAGCCGTATACGAAAAATTTAGGATTACAAGAAATTGGCATTCAGATGAATGAATTTGGTAGTATTTCAGTGAACAAACTATTTCAAACTGATATTCCTAATATTTACGCTATTGGCGATTGTGTTCCCGGACCTATGGTAGCAGGCAAAGCTTACGTTCAAGGTATTGCCTGTGTAGAAGGTATAAAAGGAGGCCCAGTTCACGTTGACTGGAAAAGTATTCCTTTCGGCATCTTTACATTTCCCGAAATAGGTTGGATTGGACGCAGTGAGCAACATTTAAAACGAGAAGCTATTAAATATAAAGTAACCAAATTTCCCGTTTCGGCTAATCACAGAGCAAATATTAGTCACAATACTGAGGGTTTTGTAAAAGTATTAACCGAAGAAGATACAGGGCATTTTCTGGGAATTCATATCATTGGCCCATGTGCAATAGAAACAATTAATCAAGCTGCTTTAGCTGTAGAATATGGTGGCACATCTGAAGATATCGGTAGAGTTACTTACGCACTTTGTACTTATTCTAATGCTTTACGAGAGTGTTGTACTATAGCTTACTTTGGAAAAACTTTAAATATTTGAGGATTTACTTTTTTTAATCATAGGTGATTATGAAAAATCTGACATAAAAATGGTTTAAGAGGTCATATAAATTAACATCTAGTTTTTAAGCATAGTTATTTATCCGTATCCAATATACAATTATATATAATTCCAAAAGAAGACATATGCTTTAAGATATAACCAGTGCTTTAAGATGTACCATTATAAGATTTTTGACTACCAATGTAAAAATATATATGTTATAAATTTTTTAATATAATAGTTTTCATGCAGTTGTGAAAAATTTAAATACAGTACAAGAAAGTGAAATAAATATTTAAACTTGGGTTAAGCTACTGGATCTATATTCTATACTCATTAGAGTATTTGAAAAGCATACTCTACAGATTATTTGAGAAGCATATTTTAAACTGCCCAGATAACCAGAATCCGTCCGTTTGCCGGTAAATTGTTGGAGCTTTTTGCCCTCAAGTGGGTGCCACCATTTGGGTGTCTCTTGGCGGAAACAATTTCTGACAACGTATTGTGTGCAACCCACGGGCACCCGACAGGAAATCTTTTGCGTATACTTATTGTGGACAACGCACGGCGGAAACGTTTCCTGGCAACTTATTGTGTTATTTAAGATATGTTGCAGACAACGGACTTCACCGTATTATAGGAAATGTGTTGCCCGTAGGTTGCACCCCGTTTGCATACAACTATTAATCAGAAACTATTGGAAATGCGCGTTCAACTTGTGTAGAAACATTTTCTTGCACAGCATGCAACTGACGGGCAATATTTTCTACTTTCAATTTATTGGCCTACTGTTGCAAAAAATTTGCAAGCATTTTATTGACGCAACGCGTTTTTTTTGGGTTTCGTAGGAGACTTTGATTATCTGGGTGATTTTGTTGATAGCATATAATTGTATAAGAGGCGATTTTAAAGTCAAGATATGAAAGGGTTAATCTGAAATTTTTGGTTGCATTCAACAAAAGTTGAGAGGTAAAGGAGGAGGGTCAATATAAGGGAGATTTTTGGCAAAAAAAAAATCGATCCAATTTATTTATTGGAAAACATTTTTTGGACCCTATAAAAGAATATTAAGTCGATTCTAGTCTAAACGGATACAGCCCACCCTTAGAAACTACCCCAGAAGATTTGATCGGTTTGGACTTTTTTTTTTGGCGGAAAGCCCTCCTTTTGACCCTTTTTTTTAATTTTTTTTACCTAATGACGCTAACCCTTACTTTTACATATGGCAGATTAATGTCAAATGACAATGTTTGTTTCTAATTAGAAAAGAAGAATCTTAATTTTCAGCATATAGGTATTTCAGAACTTATAAAATGATAATAATAATAAATAAAGCATTTATGGAACTAAAATCTGAAGATTACACAGTTTGTCCTCTTAAAGTAATTTTACACAGTTATAGTTAATATATTACATTAGATTACATTAAATTTAATTATATTACATACATATTACATTTTAATTTAATTGGTTTACCGTAGATAATTACTTAGATTAACGTAATTTAATATCACATAAATCACATGATTAAACATTTATACATAATAAATAAAAATATACTAGTTAATACACAAACCGAGTTTAAATTCTTGCATTTCATACTACTTCTTACCTTAACTTCATGGCCTTGGACTTTTTGGTAAATACCCAACTGCTGGTCCAAAACATGTTTTTTAAAATTTTCGTTAGTTTATGTTTTTGATACTTAGAACGTAAAATATGTTTAAATTGCAATTTTCTCGTTTGGCCCTACAGTGTTATGTATTTTTAAGTAAGAAAACATATTATTGAAAAAATGTCAAAAATCTAATAATTAAAAAAGTTTGGGGCAAAAAGAGGCAAAGCCCCCCATTTTGCACGTCTCTAGTTAAAATTACCAAAGTAAAATTAAATAAAATGTTTGTCTTTATTAGTAAGGTCATGTAAAAATATCCTATATAATTTTGATTTGGTAACATTAACCAAAGGCCTGCAAAATTGGGGGACTTTGCCTCTTTTTAGCCCCAAAGTTTTTATTTTTAGCTTTTTTGATATTATTTCAATAAAATATATTTCCTTGCTTAAAAATACATAAAAATATACAATTTATGTAACGCCGTAGGGCCAACGGTTTTCGAGAAAATTGCAATTTAAACATTTTTTAGGTTCTATCAAAAATATAAGGGAACGTTCAAGTATTACGTAACGCAAATTTTGATCATTTTGGACCATTGCTTCCTCTATACTTACCACTAGTACAGATTCAGATATAGCTTATGCAACTGTAAACCTAATCGTTTTGAATAAAAAAAAAATCTACTTGTTTAATCTTTGACTTTAGGGAAAAGTCCAGTGTTGAATTTAATTTATTTGATTCACAAAAAATAAAGTTATTTTCTGAATAAAATTTTATATAGAGATTTGTTCTCTGTAATTTTCAAGTTCAAAATAACGTCTAATGAAAAATATGTATACTTGATCGCGTTTTCATTGTATGAGTTTTTTCCAGTCACTCCTAATCAAGACCCTTTTATACCGAGTGTTTGAAGAAGGTTGTTCACCTCCTTAACTTTTTTACTTCTTTAGGTAGTATCTTGAAATTTTCAGAAGCTGTATTATGTATATTTTAAGATTTTTTGACATAGTTAGAATTTTTTTGGCTTTTCCGGTTTCGCCGGAAATGAATAAAACTTTCAATTTTTAAATGGAACAACCTATATATTTTTACATATTTTGATTCAGAAATCAGTTCTGATAACAAACAGGTCATGTCATTTTTTAGTTAAATCTTCAATTTAAATCTGTTCTTAAATCTTTAATTTAAATCTGCCAAGTTCTACAAATAAACTATTCATGATGTCAAAATGTTTGCGAAAAAATTTTCTTTCATTTGAACCTAATGAGCCACCCTCTTTCTTTTTGAAAAAAAAAATTACTTATAGACCAAAGTATTATTTTCGAACATTTAAGAGACCACCACATTTAGAGTTTTGAAAAAAAAATCAAAATAGTATTTTTCTAAAGGTACTCTACCAACAATTAAGCGAATAAGCTAATTTAAGGCACTCTAGATTTAAAATAAAAATTTAAATAATAAATGACATGACCTGTCAAAAATTGACGAGTTGATGCTTGTTCTCAGAATTAATTTCTAAATCAAAATATGTAAAATATACAAGGTGTTCCATTTAAAAATTGAAAGTTCGATTCATTTCGGGTTAAAACCGGAAATACTAAAAAATGTCTAACCATGTCGAAAAATTTTGAATTATACATAATATATCTCCTGAAAATTTCACGATCCTACATAAAAAACTAAAAAAGTTAAAGGGGTGAACCACCTACCTGAAACACCCGGTATAGACAGTTTCTATTAGACATGACCTGTTATCCTGTACCAACTCTCTTATTTTTTCGACAATCTTTCGCGATCAGCTTGCCAAGTCAAGAGCTTTTCACTCTTTTAGTTGCCAAGTAGGCAAACAGCCGGGTGGCTAGACTTTATTCTTGTTAAAAAGCGAAAGACTCGCCAAAAACAATCAAAAAAAATATTTAAAAATTTAGATGAGACATCAATTTTGAAGAGGATTCTTTTCAAAACTGTAATATTTTAACTAAACTGCAGTTTCTAATAAAGACTAATCCTGATTAATAAAAATGTATTATTATTATTATTATTATTATTATTATTATTATTATTATTATTATTATTATTATTATTACAATACGGTAAGGGCAGATTCATAGCCTTTGAAGTCCTGTTGCTGAACTATAAAAAAGATTTAAATATAAGAATAAAAAAAACTGCTGGTCTAAAAATAAAAAAATATTTCATTTTTGACCCCCCTCCTAGTGATGCTTTTTAACCTTTTTTAGCAAGAGTACGTGGCGCTAAGCTAGTTCCCTTACAAGGATGATCTCCTCACCCCCACCCCTACTTAGTTGTGTCACAGAATCCATTTTTTTAAATTATTTTTTCCCTAGTATCCCTATTTATTACCTATGAATTTAAAGTTTTTATAATCTAAGTTGGGTACTTTTTAACTAATATTGATTCGCCCAATCCAAATTTGCCCTCAAACTATTTTCATCTCCCTTACTTTTAGAACAAAACAGGGGTAAAATAATGATGTTTTACCACCTTTATCTGATTTTTCTCAGAAACTTAAGGTAATAGAAATATTCTGAATCCAGATTCGGTCTCAGCGACCTTAAATTAGTTTAAAAAAAACTTCAATCAGGGTAAGAAACCGTGTTGCCTATGGATCTGTTAAGTTTTGAAATAAAAAATAGTCAAGACTCGATATGATAATATTTTTTCTCAGAAACTTAAGGTAATAGAAATATTTTTTTGAATCCAGATTCGGTCTCAGCGACCTAAAATTAGTTAAAAAAACTTCAATCAGGGTAAGAAACCGTGTTGCCTATGGATCTGTTAAGTTTTGAAATAAAAAATAGTCAAGACTCGATATGATAATATTTTATAGATAAACTGTTAATAAAATTTAACATGTACTGTGAAATCTTCATCGGCACAAATGCATTCCACATTGATGTCTACTGCAGAGGCAGGTAGGAGAAATACATGTGGATTTGTTTGTCCACTAATGATTTTCCCTTACCAAATCAATGAAATCTATTTAGTTTGTCCAAAAAAAAAAATAAAAATCTCTATTTTACTTGGGTACAGTAAAAATCTGATTTTTCACAAAAACTATATACATGGTAATCAGTAACTGCCATGCAAAAATATGAAAAAAAGTTTCTATAAAGAGTGGTCCGGAAATGATCCCTAAGGGAGCTACGGCCCTTCAACGATGACATATAAGAGCATCAATAAAATTTTAATGCTACAGGGTGATTCTTCATTTAAAACTAAGCAAAAAAGTATTCTTCACCAAAACACCTAAATTTAATATTAAAGGAGTAATAGCCTTTTAAAAAGTAATGTTTTTGGTGGCACAAAATGTTATTTCCCCTTAATTGCCTTTATATATATGACATTTTTTATGTATTTTTACTCAAGAAATCTATATTTTTTATAAAAAATCCAAAAAACTACACATAAAATAGTTTGGGGCAAAAATATGTTAAGCTCCACATATTTTGTCAGTAAATAAATTAACATAAACTTATTGTCCTTATTAATACTAGTATACATGCAAAAGCTCGTCGCTCTAGCTTAAAGGGTAGCAGAGTTATTAATTAAAAACCTTATTTTTATTACAATTTTAAAGAGCCGTAGCTAACTTAGGGCTCATTTCCAGACCAAACTTTATAGAAACTTTTTTTGATATTTTTGGATGTAGAATCACCTCTTAAATTTTGGCATGCCAGTTACTGATCACCCTGTATGTCAAGTTTTTCAGTTCAACTCCTCATATATAGTTTACTTTTTTTGTTTAAAACTTTTTGTTTTAAACTATATGATTAACAAATTGGGTTCTCTTTTTCCAGACGTTTAAGTTTATGGTCTAGATGCGAGAGAAAAATTTTGCAATGCTGTTTAGGGCTTCTGTTCTTAATTTTTAATTAATTTTCGGTACACATAATTAATTCCAGTGGAAATTAATCGTCGGAAAACGGGAAAAGTTACGTTCCCGCCTATAAAACATAAAACGTAGATGCTGTATAACGCAGTGTCTCCTGGTGATGACCTCGTGCTTTCCCCACCGGGATGTAGTTATTCTAGATGAGTAACTTTACTGCTAGAACGTATATCCTTTTTCCCGTAACAGGCCGAAAAACAAATGTATATTACTTTCACCGAGGAAAGAGTTGCGCTAGTAAAAAAACTTAAAAAAAAAATTGCTTCTCAACGTTCTATATCAAAAAAAAATAATTTCCGTAAAAAAAAATCTGTCTGTATGTCTGTCTGTCTGTCCATGAAATTTGTAACCACGATAACTCAAGAACGCTTCTAGCTAAATACTTTAAATTTGGACCATAGGTTGATTTGCCAAAGTTCTCGGCTGGGATTGTTTTGGGTAAAAATAGTAGTGGGTTCAGGGGGTAAAATAGGGTAAAAACAAATGATTCTCAATATTAATATGTTTTTAGTTTTACGAAAAAAGGAGCTTAAAAAAAACAATTTTTGTTTTGTTTTTAGTTTAGGCCTATAGTTGAAATTATTATTTTGTTGCCAGCAGTATTTTTTTATCGCATAGCTCTTTTTTGTTAAAGCTCTGCAACAATGTTGGTATTTTAGTATTGCATATTTGTGATTATATAAAAGCTTTGGTTTACATCATGTCGGAGCTTTGATATCGATATCCATATAATGCAAATTTGGGTGTGTCCATTAGAAAATCTATTTTTAATCTGTGCTTAAAAGCACTACGAATTTCATAATATGAAAAAATATAAAATATACCGAATGACCGATTTTTTCTCAAAGAACTATCTTCAATGTCTCCTGAATACATCTTCAGCTCTAATTACATGTAGATTCTACATTATGGATTACGTTTAAAGTTTTTGTTTACCTGTAGAATTATTAACAACATTGTTAATACAATAAAATATGATGAGCTTCTCAAATGCAGATTTTAATCTGTTTTAAAATATAATGATGTAATAAAAATATGATGAAAAAAATATTCTTTTTAAAACATTTAATAAAAGTTTCTGTTATGAAGCAATAGTAATTTTACTAAGGTACTAAGAAAAATGACATGTATAAGAGAGCAATGTATTAATAGTCTTTATCCACGGCCGTAATTAATAGGCTTATTAATCACGGGTCTGTAAAAATAAACCGTTTACAATTTAAAACGACCTTGGATAAAGTATAGAATTCTACTCGCGTATAAGACATTAATTAAAAAATAATTTAATATTATTATGATTTGATTAGCTAATGTAAATAAATAAAAGAATAGTTTAATATTAGTCAGTTTTTTTAATGGTATTTAAAATAACGGATAAAAATATTGTATCTTAGAAATAAAAGCTATTAGAAATTTTTTAAGTCAAATAAATTTAATTTCGATAGCTTTGTTAATAACGCCAAAAAACGGTTGATCTGTCTTAGCTGGGACACCCTGTATAATACATATCAACTTTGTTGAACAATTAGGTTCCTTTTCTGTTGGTCGCGTCCATCTCTGTAAGCGAACACCTATGAGCTTTTGCATGAAGTTTTAAAATCTACGCGTGGACTGAACCGATATCAAAATTCTATTACAAACCGTCCATGTTTTATTCCAAACTTAATCAAATTTTATGTAGCAGTTACTGATATTCAATGGTACGTGTATCAAAGCAAAATTAAAAATAATAATTTTTAAATAAATTGCAATAGAAAAATAAAACGAATGGAAAATGATAAAAATTGCATTAAAATGTGATATTCGGGGGCTATTTAGTGTAAAATCGATATCGATATCGAAATAGTGTAAAATCGAAATTAGAAATTCGAAATAAATTTAAGATCTTAGGATATATAAATATCGTCCACGATACTGCAATACAGCGTATCGTCATTTGACAGAAATAAAAAAGCTACCATGTTTATTAAATTACAATGTGACATGATAGATTTTTACATCCGAGCCCGGATGGCAATCTCCGTAATAGCCCTAAAAACAGTATTTTTCGTCCTTGTATCATGATCTACTATTTTTTGCGTCCGTAAATGCACTTTAATGGTATAATAAAAATAAAAATAAAAATATCGTAAATGTGTTTTGTGCAATAATTAGATTAAGTTTGTGCCATTGAAAGTCGTAAAAGATTAACTTTATTCTCCAAAAAAAAAAAAAAATTGTGAATATGTCTGATACAAAAACGATAAGGGTTAAGTTTAATGTACGAACGTATTTATCGGAAATAAATGAAGAGTATCTATATATGTTATCGTTGTATAAGTATATAATTAACATACCCCGGATATTTAGTATTGATTACGAGGGTCGCGCAAATGTTACTTATAAAAAAAAGTTTTTAAAGATTAATGGCACACTTTCTTAACCATCCCGTGATAGTTATTATTCATGGCGTAACCTGACGACTATGTTAAACAGGTGTAGCAATATTATGACACGGGGAATTATCTAGACTTTTAGTATTACAAAAGATTTATAACTATATCAATATCAAAGGTAAAACAACAAAAAACTTTTTATATTTACAAAATATTTACATGTGAGTTCTAAAATTAAATATACCCATATTTTTAAACATAATTAATTAATATTATTGTTGAAAATAAAAATATATCATCAAGATTTTCTCCATGTTTTTGGATATTAAGCTTCGTCTTCTTTTACCAAAAGTATATTTATAATCTGAAAATGAACGTTCTATGTCTACCGAAGTACATAAGTAGAGCATAATTAAAGAATGAATGATTTCTTAATGCATTTATTAGTATTTAGATTTGGTTTAGAAAACTCAATATCTTTGCCATTAAAAAGGTCTACTATTGAACATTGTTAAAAATTCGGAATAACATAACATGCGCATACTTTAAACCGAAAAAATATTTTTGGTTTCATATATGCTAAAAATATTTTTATCTTGTACTAAAATTTTGGATTTTATATCCTCGAACACCTTTGGTAAATAGTTCTTTCTCTTTGTAGGCCCGCTTGGCAACTTTACAACTTCCAATTTTCTATAAACCCTTAGGATTTTCAATTTTCATCGACGTAATGTTACAACTGGCATACATTTTTGTATTCCATTATTTTGATGATAAGTGCTTTAAACATTACATTTCTAAGACAAACCTATATCTTTTTCGCACGTTCAACAATAAAGTACCTCACGATTAAATTGCAGCTCGGGAAAAACTTATTTATAATAAATTACAATTTTGTGTCATTATACACAGTAAGTGTCACCCATGTCAGAATGTTCATAAAAAAATAAACTTCCGCGCGCCCCTCGTAATCAATACGAAATATCCGGGTATTAATAATTAATCAAGATAATCGTATCGACTTGTAACTTTCGAAACCTTGTATCTCAAAAAAATTATTTCCGGTTCCTTTTAGTAATCAACTCGGATATAACGTAACTTAAATATTAATTGGAATAGTTAATTGGACTTTGGACTTTTTAGTAACAACAATTTTTCGGTTTCTTGTACTAATCAACTCTACATGATAACTGGTAACATAATGTTACCAGTTATCATTTAGAGTTGATTAGTACAAGGAACCGAAATTTTTTGACAAAAATACCCATTTTCAACCCTATTTTAAACCCATTACACGACCCCCCTTTCCATTTATAAAAATGTCCCCCTAAGCCCCCATGCCCACATTTAAAGAGCTCAAAGTATCAAATGTATGCTAAAAGATAGATTATGTTGTCTTACTTAAGACAGTTTTCTCAGAACTTGATTATCTCTTTTAGTTTACGAGAAAATTGCTGGGTAAATAGAGTTGGGACACCCGGTATAAGGTTATGTTCCTTAAATAAACTTTGTCAGATATTTACGATCCCCAATCCTTTATTAATTTTTCTATTAAAAAATTATTTTTACAATAGGAAATCGGATATCTGACAAAATCATATTTTCCTTTTTATCGTGAGTAGGTAGTTCAAATAAAACAAAATATAACAATGCATAGAAAATCAAAAAGCGACAAAACGACTATGCATTTTCTGTCAGCAAATAATATTTCCTATAGGAAATATCAATGGACTGGCTGCTCAAAGTCCTACCTTTGTATTTTTTTATTAGAATCTCACAAATGAGATTTTATTAAAAAAGCATGTTCGACCCTTCTATATTGGAATAATAGAAATAAAACCAAATCGAATTTTATTTGACGGTGTGTTTTTAATAATAAACACAGTACCAGATGGCCCGTCGAGAATTTTTATTGTGTTTTTAAATTTGATTGTCCTCCTTAACTGGTTTTTAAAGCTATTATTTTACTCGTCGTTTCGTTATAGCTAGAATAATATTTTTGTTCTAAAGTTACAAAAAAGTTAAAATTATCATCTATTTGTTTTTAATGTTATTTATTGACAAGTAGGTTTCATTAAATAAATAACACACTATTTATTTTATAACATAGTCCCGCTGTTAGCACCGGGACTGTTTAACATGTCACATATTATACAGGCATGTCTAAAGTCCGCCCTCCCCTTTAACTTTTAAACGGATTAAGATATCAGCTTGAAACTTGGAACACGTAAACAACATAACCCAAATAATTTTTTGGTATTGATTGATTGATTGATTGATGAAGAGAAACAATATGTTTTGGCGGCACAATTTTGGCATGGGTTAAGGGGGAAATCTTTTTAAATGGAAAGGGGGGTCAAGTGATACATCATTTTAAAGCTTATAAAATTCTCTATTTGACCACATATTTTTTCTGATTAATTTTTGGACAAAAAGCCCATTATAGTCCTTTCTTGAGTGTAGAGTCAACATTTTCTGAAGAAAACACGGCCTTTGGATTCAGGGCCCCAAAATACATCGGGGATTCATATTCTTCTCAAGAGTTCTGAAGAATTAAACTTTTCTTTGTCTGTGTTATCTATCACCTGTTATTTATAGATTTTCGCAATGATAAGTATGCGATTCTTTAGTAACCTACATCTCAGTATGCCAAAAATGTTTTAAGATACAGGTAAAAAATATAGCGTTTGCCGTGGATATCTCGAACTGTAAAGAATTACATACTCATTAACTTGTCAGGATGGAGTTACAGTTTAAACAAAAAAGATCAATTTATTAAAAACTAAATTTCTGCTAAGGGCATTCCTTATTAACAAAATTAGATAAAATACGGTATCTGATGGTACAAATGCAAAAGCTAGGTCTATTATTACCATTATTAGAACAATAGCTACATCCCTTTCAGATGTCTTTACGTCTCATTTTCCATTATACGATGCTATCAATATTAATTAGCAAATTGCTATAATAAGGTTTACATACATAAAATTAACTTTATATCTCTACTATGCTTTTGGTTTTCATAATATTGTAGTTTATAATTTAATTTGAAATCCTTTGCATCGGAAAATCTACGAGAAATACTCGACAAAGTATTTTAATTTATCTATGTTATGTAAGCAAAATAATATTAATATAGTTTATTATAGAACTTGTACCAATACGGGGTTATTCAGAAATATTGTCATTAATCTTAAGTGGTGATTCTACATTGGAAAATATGAAAAAAAATCCTATAAACATATGTCTAAAAATGCTTCGTAAGGACGCAAAGTTCCTTTGAAAGTGGCTAAAAAAATCGGTTTTTATTGAATAACTCAGGAACCCTATGAGATCCAGCAACGAGGTTTTGAATGTAAAATAATCTCAATAAGGCCCATCTTCGTATGTTATCTTCATGTACTTAGTTTAACCAGGGTTGTGCGAAACGGGGGGGCCTTATAAGTTTATTGTCATAAACTTTTTCTGTGTAACTTGTAATTTTAATTGTGACTTGAAGAATCATATTCCAAAAATAAAATTACAAAAAAGTTACACAGAAAAAAGTTTGGGATAAAAACTGATGAGGCCCCCCCATTTCGCACACCCCCGGTAAAATAAGTACATGAAAATAACATACTTGCAAAACCTTTTTGCTATATCTCAAAAGGTTCCTGAGTTATTAAATAAATCACCCCTTAAAATTAATGACCCTTTTTCTAAATAAACCTGTATAATATAATAAATACTGCTGCCAAGAAAATAATACTTTCCCCTCTAGGTTCATTAAAATCAAAACAAAAATAAAATTAAAACAAAATTAAAACAAAAAAAAAATTTCAAAAAAAAAAATCTTTTTTTCAAAAACGTTTTTTTCGTCGTAAAACGAAAAATAAATTGAAGAAAAAAATCTTTTGAAAAAAATTGTTTTTACCCAATTTTAAACCCACCAAAAAATGTCTAAATTTTTTTTTAAATATATGGTCGAATAGATAATTTTATAAGCTTTAAAATATTGTAACACACGACGCCCCTTTTAATTAAAAAAAATGCCCCTACGCCCCTGCCTACATTTTAAGAGTTAAAAATATCAAATACACACAAAAAGATGGTTTACGTTGCCTAATTTTTAAGTTTTACATTTTAAGTCGATATCTCCACTCGTTCAAAAGTTAAGAGGGGGGTGACTTTTGGACCGCACGGTATATATACAAGCCGTGAAGTCCGTTGTTTCAACGGGTTAGTTAGACTTAAATTAGTTCTCTCTTTACTAACCTTGTTTAATAATTCCCCGCAATCAAGGAGGTAAGGCAGTATTTTTTTTAAGGGTCGAATATCAAAAATTCCTAGAACACGTATCTTTTTTATTTCCATAAAGAACATTTATGCCAAATATCGAGATTCTTAGTTAAGACGCCTCTGAGATAAGCATAATTTTCAAAAAAAAAGTTAATATCTACATAGTGTACCACTTACCACTTAAATATCACGATTTTTACCAATTTAATGGTCGAATATCAAAAATTCCTGAAACATGTTACTTTCGATATCATTAAAAAAGAATTCTGCCAAATATCGAGATTGTAAAGTAAGAGGTCTCTGAGATATGCACACTTTTTAAAAATGTCTAATCTTTAAATTATTTACCCCTTAAATCCAAAATATCACAATTTTTACACCCTTAGGGGTCGAATATAGAAAAATCCTGAAACACGTATCTTTTCGATTTTGATAAAGAACATTTTTGCCAAATATGAAGATTTTAGATTAAGAGGTCTCTGAGATACGCACACTTTTTAAAAAACTATTCAACCCCGTTTCACCCCTTAAGGGTTTAATTTTGAAAAATCACTTCTTAGTGGGTGCTTACATGATAAAAAGAACAAGCTGACCAAATTTCAAGTTTCTAGAACCAGGGGTTTGTTTGGGCTGGGCGTTGTGTCCTGAAGTAAGTTAGTTTGGATTTTATATAATAGATTTGTAAGATACCATAAACGGACATATTATTTTCTGTAAAATTACTTAGTCCCTAATTGTTAAAAAGTGTAAATCAATGTAAATCTATGTGATAATTGTTCAATGTAATTCTGTGTAATTTTAAATTAACTTAAAGCCTTTAACAAAATTTTACCTATTTTTATATATTTTACAATACAGTTTTACAATAAATTAAAATGTTGCAAAATAATAGATTTGATATCTAACTGGTTATGATAACAAAAGAAAGTAAATCTGTAATTCTTAAGCTTTAATCTTTGAAGTAAGAAAATCTAATTTCTTTTTAAAAATTCTTAGATGTTTGACTGTCTCTTATTTATTTTATCTTCGTGCCTTTTGATGGGGTGTAATCATTTCCGAGTGCCAGTCGAGATGGTTCTTATTAATTTATTTTTTTTCGGACTGAAAGGGAGTGCCCTTCTTTTATTGTGAACGTGTTTTCCTAAAGCAAAGCTGTTTTTTTTAACCAATACAATCGGAAATAATAAAAACACATTTCTTTTTTTACTAAATTCTATAGATTTTTACGGGGGTGTTGCTTCGGTATTATTTATTTCCTTTGATCAGTGAAGGGTCAGAGACTCGTAGTCCGTAATAATTATAATAATGATTATAACCAGACCTAAGAATAAATAATTGTAAATTGTAGTTTTAGTATATTCTGTTTAATTGAATTATTATTGCAACAAGTATGCTATAAATATAAAACAGTATACTTTTACAATGTTATAAAAATTTATCTAATTATGTGAATAATGATTTGATCTTTTATTTTTAAAATAATATTAAATATAAGGGGCTGTTTAAATATTACGTAATTATGTTTATCGGCTGGCGATGTTCAACAGACTTTTTTTCACACTAATTCTTCATATTTTTTGTGACTGTTTTTATAATTTTTCGTCGATATTTAATAAACTTCTGAAGCCTTAGTTTTATTATTACATCGTGTAATTGTATGAGAATATATTGAAAAAGAAAACAGCCTATTTCTGTGTTTTTAACTATACGTGTTTTATACAACTGCTGTAGTCAAAAGTTGTCAAAATAAATTTTGTCAAACACTTTTTTTTTCTCCTGAAGAAATTTCAAGTTAAATTAAGAGTATATTACACAATACTAAAATTAAAAAAAAAATCCAGTACCAGCCGTTTCCGCGGAACGCAAAGATCCATCCCAAAATGTTGTCCAGACATGGATAGAGGGTTTTCCCGATATATAATTTGATGGTAAAATTTTATTTTATAATTTTTTCCAAAAAAGAATTATCCTGGTTGGCTCTGTTTCTTTACAATTTTAGGTATAATTTGGGTATATACAGAGTGATCAATAACTGGCATGTCAAAATGTAGGATCTGATTTTACATCAAAAGTATGAAAAAAAGTTCCTTTGAAGGTTGGTCCGGAAATGAGCCCGAAGAGAGCTACGGCCCTTAGAAAATTAACATGTTGATTAAATAAAAAAGTATTTAAAATTTTTGTTAGACAATTAATATTTTTTTGAGGAAGGGAGACGTAGGAAAAATGATGTACGTCACTCGCTAAGAAAATGCAATTTCATCGCTCGTTCGCTCGTTATGGAATTACTTACTTTCTTAGCTAATTAGATAATAAACTATAAGCTTATAAGGCGTAATATATTTTGGAAATGACAAACTGACAAATTCGTTAGTCATTTTATTGATGCGGTAAAATAGTGCTGAATCAATAAATTTCCTTAGCGTTCGCGTGATACGGACTTATTAGTCTTGGGGCCTGCCTTTCATGGAATTAATCGGTCGCGCGAGGCGGCGGAATTTAAGCGACAGCCACCACCCCCGAAGGCCCCCTTTATAAAGTTACTCTATCTAGCAGCGGTTTTAGCGACGTAAGAGTATGTATAGAAAAATATAGCTGTTTGAAGTCACAGTACAATATCCAATAGGGTATACTGCCAAAAAACACATTTTTCTAATTTTTCATATGCATCCCTTTTATATTGTTTCAATGGAACAAGTATGCTTGAATACCAAATTTCAGGTTACTTGAACATTTTTCCATTATCAATTATACCCTATAGTATAGTATTCACAGTGGATGCCCAACTAGCATTTTTGGTTACCGCTACGTGATCATTACAAATTAAGTAGCGGCGATAGGAAACTTATAATTAGGTAGTAATTACGTAGATACTACCAAAATGGCTAAAAATATAAGGGTAACACTTACGATCTTGCTACGTGTTTGTAACTTAGTTCGAAATGATCTCGTTACTAAACAGTTACTACGTAGCCATGTAATTGTGTACTAGTTATTGGTTAGTTAAGTCCAAACTCGTTCAAAAGTTAAGAGGGGGGGAGTGGGTGACTTTTGGACCGCTCTGTATAATGGAATGCGTATGGGAGGATTGGTGTAGTGGACTACCGCGTCGTACTTGGCACAAATAGCGTGAGTTCGATTCTCACCGTCGCCGATTTGCCTTTTTTAATTAATTAATAATTGAAATTTGGCGAAGGCGTAAGTGAAGCGGGGTTCGAAAGTCAATTAAAGCCGGTGGTTCTCTCTACTACTACCCCACACAAATCCTGGACTTAGGAGATGCTTAATGAAGTAAAATAGTATGAGGTTAAACAAAAATGTAAATGTAAAATGGAGCTAGACTGAGTGACCCTACACCCTTTAAACGTCAGCGACAACTTAACGACAGTCGATGACAAGAACCTAACAAATTAGGCAACCGTTGAATCTATTTATCACCGTTAAACACCGGATACTGGACGGATATTGACCGGCCACGCACGCATTCGGTCTGATCAATTGGAAAATTTATCTTGAAAATCTAAAACTAAACCTTTATAAAACGTGTTAATTGGATTTAAAATATAAAATAAGCCGTGAACATATTTTTTTGTGAAACAAAATAAAAAAAAAAAACAAAAAAAAAGTTACTTTTAAAATTGGTAGAATTGATCCTAAAAAAGTTACGTTAATCGAAATTTTCAGCTTTTTTCTATTTTATTAAAGTTTAACCCCCCCTTTTTTTTTGGGGGGATTAGTCGAGGTTGATGGGTTGATTTATATTGAAATTGTTGACATTTAAATTCTAGCCTCAAATTGTCAAAATATATATTACAATAGAATAAAAAATAGTGTATGCTACACGGAAGAAAACTGTTTTTAGGGTGATTACGGTTGCCAACCTCGTTCTACGAGCTTGGATAGCAAACTTCGTAATCGCCCTAAAAACAGTATTTTTCGTCCTTGTACCATAAACTACTATCAAGTGTCACAATTTTTTCTGATAGAAGTGTACCTTATTAATTTTTTATTTTTATTTCCGCCCTCTTCAATTTTTTCGACGGATAGAAAGGCCTTTTAAGAATGAGTGCTGTTAAGAGTATAATGAGAGTTTCTTCTTATGTCTAACTATTACTGACACGCAGGGTATGTGCTATAGCTTAAAAGTAATCAACTAGTTGACTAAATCATAGATCTTGTGTCCTTAAAGTAGCTATAGGCAAAGTTCATGATCGCAGAGGTTAGTGGATGCGTGACCTCGCGAACACGAACAGACACTGCATGACTGTCTTCGGCTATGCCGTTTTTTCCCATTTGCTTCGACGACGCTATTTCTGCCGCCGAGGTGGTTTACGACCTCGTGTTCGCGGGAATCTATCGCGACGAGTGTTTTTTGCAGAGATAATTACACACGGCGACGATGTGCCAGAGGTTAAACTACGGCACGTTCAGGCGCACCAGGAGTCACACTCTCGAGAGAGAACTAGCAACCGTAATTAATTTAACGTTTTTTTTGTAGTTGTTGGCTACTAAAACCAAGATTAAGTTTAATGGATGTTGACTGTCTACAGTTTTAAAGGATACAAAATAAGAATGGAATGACTAAATGTGTATTATCATCACCAGAGCCCGGGAGTTTGAGACCCATTAGTCCTTTTGTCATCTTTTTTAGATTTTATCATCGATACACTGGCGTTGCATTGTAGTAGAGTACGAACAGCCTCTCGACAGGCGTCTACTGGTCGCTTCTAATTAGTATTGAATTTATGCTAAGCTCATGAACGAAAGAACAGTCCTTATTTTCCAGAGGTCTGGTCATGACACTTAAATATAAAAAACCCACGTTAATACGTTCTCGACGACGTGCGCCACCGGTGGTACACGGTTTAATTCAGTTTCTATTAAATCCACTGCTTATCAGTTATACTTACGTTATTGGATTTAAGACTATACATATAATGTATATACATCGGTGTATACACACATGTACCAGGGTTTTCGATGTTAATAAAATACAAACAACAAAAATAGTTTTACCGAAAACACCTTCTTCGCGAACGTGTTAAGATTCTACATCCAAAAATATAAAAAAAAGTTCTTATAAAGGTTGGTCCGGAAATAAGCCCTAAGGGTGCTACGGCCCTTTAAAAGGCTTTTAATTAACAACTGTGGTAAACTTTAAGCTAGAGCGAAAAGATTTTGCATGTATACTAGTAAAAAAAAATGAATGAATTAAGAAGTGCAATTAGTTTATGTTGATTTTTTTATAGTTATCCAGAGGCGTGTCTAGACAGACAAATTGTGTGAGGCCCATTTTTTATGTGTATTTTTTTATTTCTTTTGGTAAAAAGTATATATTCCTAAAAAATGTCTTATAGTGTAATACTGTAGGTGCAACCATTTTCAAAAAAATTTAATTCAAGAGGAAGTAACATTTTGGGCCACCAAAAATGTTACTTTTTAAAAACTATTACCCATTTAATATTAAATTTAGGTGTTTCGGTAAAGAATACTTTTTTGCTTAGTTTTAAATTAAGAATCACCCTGCACATTAAAATTTTATAGGTGCCTTTTTTTGTTACCAATTCAATATGTCCATCTTTGAAGGGCCGTAGCTCCCTTAGGGCTCATTTCCTGACCAACCTTTATATTAACTTTTTTCATACCTTTGAATGTAGAATCACCTTTTAGGCATTTCGCAAGTAATTTACTGACCACCCTGATTATTTTTTTTTATAAAAAGTAAATCACACTGAATGTGAAAAATTATACCCCTGTACATGTTTTTGAAGCTATACGGTAGCCATATATTGGTGTCCGAAGGATTTAATTGATCTTTATCATAAATTCGTTAAATAATTATCTACTACAAACAGTCAAGTGTGAAAATGCCAACATAGTCCTGTTTACTGGCTAACATCCTTAAGATTTATCCTTGTGAAACGGCTCAGGACGATACTGAGATAGAAATCGGATCTTCTACGTTTTCAATTACGGCCTATTTGTGCTCTCGGAGAAGACGCGTGAGATACTAAAAGGTGCAGGATCCAGCAGGATTACGGTTAAGGACATGATGAAGTTTGAAAACTCAAAGGGAAAGATCAACGACGCTTTTGTTCGATATATTTGTTACTGGCAGCAATTTGCTACTGTTGAGGAGAGATGATATAAGTAATTGTAATACATTGTGGCCGAGAGCATTCTTGAAGGATATAGTGCAGGAATGAGTAGGAAGTACACTGTTAAAAGTATTTAGTTGTAAACGGGTTAAAAACAATTATTCTGTCCAGTTATCCGTATTATTATAGTATTCACAGCGCCTGCGCTAGAATTGTATTATACGGTAGTTTCGAATTTCCTAAAATCGTCAAAAAACGTCCTACACTGTAAAAACTGCATGTAAAATAATGTAAAAATACGTGAATTTACATAGTACGAAATAGTAAATTTACTATTCTGGACTACGCATAATTCATGAATTTATGTAAATAAATATAAAATAATGTAAAATAATTTAAAATAATGTAAAATAATGTAAAAGAATGTAAAATAATGTAAAAGAATGTAAAATAATGTAAAAGAATGTAAAATAATGTAAAAGAATGTAAAATAATGTAAAAGAATGTAAAATAATGTAAAAAAATATATTTACATTTGTTTACATATTTTTACATGATTTTACAATGTCGGGCTATGTTATTTTAAGACGCGCGTGCGCTTTGGACAATAACCAAAAGGGCGTCGCATCATGAGACGGACCGTTTAATATTGTTATTGTTAGAGAGATAGCGACGCATGCTTCTAGGTTAAAGTGTTAAAAGTGTAAAAAAAGGTAAATTATTATTAAACAATAGATCTTTAAAGAAGGATGTAAGCAGTTTATACTAGTAATAAGGGTGCAAATCGTTTGGTTTATTAAACCAAATGAACTTTACGCTATGATATTTCAAAAAAGCTTTGACACAGAGACTTGTAATTTGGAACAAACAGTAATAAAAATGTTTTTCAAATTTCAATTCTCCATGTCAAAAAGTCCAAACCATTCTGGACTTTTTGGTTTGGACTTTTTAGGAACAAACATTTTCTAAGTAATAAATATTTTTTTTCAAATTTCAAGTCTCTATGTCAAAAAGTCCAAACCATTCTGGACTTTTTGACATAGAATTTTTAGCGTTTTGGTCTATGCAAAATAGTACCATTCTGGACTATGTAATTTTTACTGTTCCGGTCTATGCAAAACATTACTATTACGGACTATGTAATTTTTACCATTCCGGTCTATGGCAACATATTACCATTTACGGACTATGTAATTTAATGTAATTTATTTTTACCGTGTAGATAAAACACTTTTAGATACAAATGTGTTTCATGAAAAAAATAAGAAACTTTGAAAAAGTCCGTCTGTCTGTAGGTCTGATGTAATGTATTTTGTAAACACTATAACTCAAGAATCAATCGACTCCAAATTTTTAGGAAAAATCAAGTTCTATGATTTTGAAGCAGTAAAGTACAGATTTATTTTACAATATGATCCCTATTGTTTTTCAAAGTAATCCGCCCAAAACCAAAAAAATGTGGGGGGTTAAACTTTAAAAAAACTATCTTTAATTTTTTTTTGATTTTCGCAAAAAAAAAAATAAAAAGAAATTAAAAAATTTTGAAAGATTTTTTGATTTTTTTTAAGCAAAAAAATAACTTTAAAAATCAAGGCGCTTTTTCTCATGTTTGCCAAGCCGCATGTGATAAGCATTAAAATCCCCTAAAATGAATAAAATATTTCAGACAAGCAATTCGCAAAAATTAAGGTTAATTGTCAAATTATTAGACAGTATAATTTTAAATGTAGTACGCTTTACTGCATCAGCCTGAAAATGCTTGATTCCAGTAGAGTGTTTCTTTTACAAAACGACATAATTGAAGCAGTGGATAAAAAAATATTGCTGCCAACAAAATAATGCTTTCCCCTATAGGCATAGGTAAATTAAAATCAAAAATAAAAACAAAATAAAAAAAAAATTAATAAAAAATTCAAACAAATTTTCATGTTTAAAAAAGAATTAAAATTTTATTTTCTATAAATTGAAAAAAAAAATAGTTTTGAAAAAAATTGTCTTTACCCCATTTTACCCCCTTACGCCAACCCGATGTTTACGAATAACAATCCCAGCCTAGAACTTTGTATAACCAACCTGTGGTCCAAATTTGAAGTCTTTAGCCCAAAGCGTTCTTTAGTTATCGTGGTCACAAACTTCCCGGACACATAGACCGTCCGACAGACCGACCAACAGACAACAATTATTTTTACAGAAATATACTTTTTGGATATAAAACGTCCAGAAACCTAAAAAAAAAGCAATAAAAATTTTTCGAGTTTTTTTTACTAACGCAAGACTTTCCTTGGAGAAAGTAAATAAGTATATACTCTATGAAGACTAACAGCAAAAAGAGTTCTATAGACTTACTTTTACATTTTCAAATTATATTATAGTCAACAAAGGCATTCGGAGAATAACTATAGTTAGTCATTTAGGAAGCCTTTTAATTTATCCACGACCAAAAGCTCTATTCATTTTATTTTATCTCTTAAAATGCGGTTAATTTTAACAGTGTAGATAATTTTAATACAATGCTGCCAAGAGGATTCTTGGAAGATATAGTGCAGGAATGATTTGAAGTAATCAATGCGTAAGGACATAAACTATCAAAAGGAACTATTCAATTATCTCAGTATGAATACATTTGAAACTTAATCAGAGCCCATGGAAACCTTGTAAGGACTTTTTAAATTTATTTATGACTATAGTATAGGTTCTTCCAAACCAATCAGTGCATTTGAAATTTAAATTTTTACCAACCAAATAATCAAATACAAAGTAAATCGGTAAAATGATTTGAGTAATTTAAACGGCAAAAAATCCGTGCTTACCTTTATTATTTTTTTTTATTATTTCCGATTGGCTTGGCCAAGCCATCTTGAATAGACGATATAATGTTACATTTTTAATATTTCTGACTTTAAATAATATCTACATAATCTTTAAATACTTTAAAGACTTTAAATAATATCTACATAATCTACATATGACATAATCTACATATTACATAATCTACCTATTACATATTACAACATATTAGTAGCAATTATGATAAATACACTACTCAACAAATCACAACTTTTTTTTACCCTGATCTAAAAGTAAATTTTCTTACTTATTCCAGGGCGTAAAATCCGAATCTGATCTTAAAAAATTCCAGCATCTTACAATTTTGAGCTATAAGTCCAGGAAATAATGACATTCTTTTTAAAATTTTTAAAACAAACAGTAGGAATTTGAAAATTTTAGGGTACATTAAAAAAATACGAGGAATTCAAAAATCCATATGCGAAGGACCTACTGTCACAGTAAGTATGAGAAAAAAATAATAAAAGGCTTAAAGTTAAAGTGCAGAGTACAATTTCTCATTTGTGGCAAAACTTTCAAATTTGTATAAAAATTTTATAGGACTTAATTTGTAGATTATAAAATTCTCTACAAAAATATATATATAAATGTTTTTTTATTTGGCTTAGTTTGTTCGTAAAAAGTAAATAATAGAAAAGGCAATAAAATTAAAGAACACGTAAACTTTTTTCCCGAGGGCAAAAATATATTTTTCTTATAAATTTAAAGGCTCAGAATCCGAATTTGACCTTAAAAAATCCAGCACGTGTTATTTTTTAAATTTTAGTACAGGCAATTACGCCAATCTAAAAATAATTTATAAAAAAAAAATATTGCGTAATTTTTGTCGTTTTTTTAATGGTTTTACATCATAAAAATGTTACTTTATTACATAAGAACCGTATTACCTAACATATTTTTAGTACATTTTTGACCTCCTAGTGATGATTTTTGACGATTTTTAGCATGTAGGTGGCGCTAAGCTTGTCCCTTATGCACCCCTCTCCTTACCCTCCGCCCCTCCTTAGTTTTGTCAAAGGATCCATTTTTTTTAAATATTTTTTTCCATAATATCCCTATGTATTCTACCTATGAATTTAAAGTTTCCATATTCTAAGGTGGGTATTTTTAACTAATTTTTAGTGGCCGAATACAAATCCAAATATTTTTGTCTCTCCTGGTTTTAGAACCTTAGGTAATAGAAATATTCTGACATCAGATTCGGTCTCAGCGATCCAAAATTAGTTAAAAAACATATGACTCCAATCAGGACAAGAAACCGTGTTGCCTAGTGTTATCATTAACACTCTGTTCAAATATATCGCGGTTACATTATTTCAACCTAATAATTTTTGTTAATCTAATTAATTCCACTAGCATCATACCAAATAACATAAGGAAAAAAACCTCGAGCGCGGAATAACTATTCCATACGTGTTGTAGACTATACTTTTTCTTCCACTGCAAATATGAAACACTGCATGGCTTTAAACTGTGGACAAGGTTAAAAACCATGATTTTGGTCACTCGACATTGTAAATGCAACAAAACACATATTTTTAAACAAAGCAATTAATGTTATTTAATAATTTTATCAAATCAGTACTTAAAAAAGATTTTTATTTAATTTTAGCACATATTTACAATCTATAATACAAAAATTGAAGGTTATGTCAGATTATTGTGACAAATATCAGGTTTAAATATTTAACAATAGATGGAGCAGTTTTAATTTTTTGAACTAAATTCATAAAAAACTGGTCAAATATTAAGAAAAACTTTATGTAATTTTAACGCAAACTTTAAATTGCATTAAATTATTCAATATTTCATGGTAAAATATATATATTTTTGCTAATTTTGCTACAGTTTTCTTTACTTTTATAAACAAGAGATGGCACTACGTGTGCTCATTCTAACACGGAATGGCTTCATTCTGTCTTTGAAAAGTGTGTGTGTATTTGCTTACAGTCGTAGAAAAAGGTACTTTTAATGTCTCGTAACTTAGGAAGAACCAAACCATGTTTGGAAAAATAAATAAAATAAAATATTCCCTTTGGGCTTTATGCAATTTTAAACGCTATCCTTGCAGGCATTGTTAATGATTATTTTTGTAATTTTTGGTTAAATAAATTTCTGCTTTATTTTCATTTATCCCACAGTAAAACTATAACATAAACTAGAAACCAAATTAAATGGTATTTAGCGGGAAGTAAAAGTAACGGGGCTTAAAAACGCTTAAAATTGCGTGGCTTTTGCGTCCTTTTGGCTATAAGTAACCGAACTAATCTAAGGCATTAGTAGTCTTCTTTATGACCTGCCACTGACACGAAGTCATTCCGACCATTTCCGGAACATTATAATTTCATGGCGGCGCAATTAAGGGTCGTTTTCTACAATTCAGAGCCCTATTTTCAACTCAACTTGATAATATTTTTATGCTTTATAGGTATACTAACAGAACTCCTAGCGATTCACGTGACCTGGTAACGGTTTTTCTAGTATATTAATTTATTAGATACTTATTTTCAAAAATGAGAATGTTTGCTTATCGCATTAAATCAAAATAGAAACCAAATTTTAGTATTTCATAACACAGCCACACAAAAAGAAAAAAAGGTCAGGATTTTTTTCTATTTTAAACTATTATATTCTTATGTATTTTGAGGCGCTGAATCCGAATTTGAGGTCAAAATAGCACCCTATCCGATTAGTTTTGGAAATAAACTCGAAAAACTTTCCTCACATAAGTACTCGAGAATAACGTTTTTTGAGGTTAATTCCAAAACTAATCGAATAAGGTGCTATTTTGACCTCAAATTCGGATTAAGCGCCTCAAAATACATGGGAATACAATGTTCTCCGAAAAAAAATTGCCTTTTTTTTGTGGCTACATGTGTGGCCACAAAAAGAAAAAAAAGTTTAAGAATTTTTTCGGAGATTACTGTATTCCTGAATCCGCTGAATCCGAATTTAAGATCAGAACAGCACCTTATCCGATTAATTTTGAACATAAACTCAAAAAATTAGGATTCAGCCTCAAAATAAATAATTACAATGGTCTCTTAAAAGATTCCGTATCTTTTTTCTTTTTGTCTGACTGTGTAATTATTTTTTTATTTTATTATTTTTTAAAGCACGAAAAAAATTAAGTTAATAGGTGTTTTCTTTAAAGTGTAGTTTGGACATCCGAACGTTCTACTGAATAATTATGATTTTTTCCTATAAAATGTAAAAAAATAAACAATAGTTAGATAATAATAATTATAATTATTATAAAGTACCTAATTATTTACCCGCGGATATACATTTCCTTGGTAATAGATTTTTAATTTTTTTAATTTGTAAAAGCTATTTAAATAGCTTTTAAATATTTATTTATGGGAATCGCCTTACTTCAGTTGTAAAATGAGTAACGACCCTTTGAGTAATTTGTGCAAATTAGTAATTTTAATAACACCTCAAACTATAACTGTTCATAATATTAAAATAACATTTAAAACCTTCAGGGGTCTTACTGTTTGTATGGTTTATTACTTAAATTATAAAGTCAAAAAATGTAAGCTAATAAACAATAGTAGATTACAGGTTGACTCGGAAAATAGTACTTTTCCTCTTGGCATTTATAGGTCGAGGAAAAGTACCATTTTTTGGGAGACCTGTATACTATTTTATTCGCAACTGTTTTTATTTAAAACTAGAGTACTAATTTTGTTGAAACCTGGATGTTTGAATTTAAATGAAGAAAATAATACTATAATACTTAGTTTTTTGGTTCTTTTTATATTTTCCACAAATACTTTTTCCTGCACTTCACAAGAAAAGCACAATTATATAAAACTGAAGTTCCACATACGCGTAACCTAAATAAACAACCACAAAAAACATTTATCGATACAAGGCATCATTTATAACATTTATTATCCTTCCCAGTCTCAAAAGTAAAAAAACATAAAAGTATATTAAAGTACTAGTTTCATAACATACGTTTTTAGCGCACGAGGACAAGTTTAGAAAACGAGCCGCTTGGGGCGAGAAAACAGTTGGACAAGAAATCAAGTACTTTTTACATGTAATGTATGTATTACATATACAGTTGCGAATAATAGTATATTATTACTATACTTTATCCACAGCTGTTTTGAAGTTTAAACGGTTTATTTTTACAAACCCGTGAATAATAGGCCTATTAATCACAGCCGTGGATAAAAAAATTATCGCATTAGACTGAGTCCAGTAAATGACGAGAAATTCCTATGTTTAAATTACAAAAAATGCACACGGGGTAGTAGTGGATGGTAACGGAAGAATCTTGTTAGTTTTTCACCGGGTGATTTGGGTAAGGGGTGTCCGTAATCTTGAATTTTAGGGGTGAATGCAGTTTTCTTGGTAAATATTCATCTTACGATAAAATAGCATATTACCAATTTTCTTAAGGGGCAATTTTTGTTTGGATCATTTTTTTATTCTATATAATAATCTAACTTTATAAACATTTTTGATTTCACATGAAAACAAAATGGTTTGATTTTGCATGTAAACAGCTAAAAACTAACTAACCAACAAATTGTTATTTTTTTTAGATTAAGGTGCAGCAGCTCAGACGCAATCATTCAAATAAAGACCTATTTAGAAATCCAACGTAAAAACGTAAACGTAAAATCGTAAGAAATGCAGTACGCTGATTGGTTCAACCTTGAAATTGAACCAATCAGCGTCCTGAATTTCTTACGATTTTACGTTTTTACGTCGTATTTGTAAATAGGTCCTAAAGCAATTGAAATTAGGTGAACTATCAATGGTCGCGACTACCTTCTTCAGGGGTAAGAGGAGTAATAAGCGGCTTAGTTCTGTGGAAGTTAGGTTAGGTTAGAACTTCATTAAAAGGTCAATACTATTGTCTGTTTTTTCAAGCAAGATAATAAATTAAAAATCGCACAGTGAATAGTTTCAAAACAGATTCGAATATCGGATGTGGGAATGTACTATTTTATTTTATAAAACATAACTATTTTCTATACACAAACATATACTATTCAAACCAATTGTAAAAATATTTACTGTGCGATTTTTAAGTTACTATTTTCCTCCGTTGAATGGAAAGTAGCTTATTTCTGTGTGTAGTCTACTTTATTATATTATTCACAGCGCCTGCGCTAGAATAATATTTAGTATAGTTTCAAATTTTCAAAAAATTTCAAAAATCGTCCTAGACAAATAATTCTTGGATTGACAACTTTTTTTTTTTAATGTCCGTCTGTCCGTTATCACGATTTTTGTGAACACGAACGAATAATCCGATCGACTTAAATTTTTCAGGAAATATCAAGTTCTACGAGAATATCCCTATTGTTTTTATAAGTAATTCCTCCAAAACAAAAAAGTTCGAGGGGTTAAACTTTAAAAAAAAAATCTAAAAAAAGGCTGAAAGAAAATTCAGATTAACTTAACTTTTTTAGGAAAAAATACCTTCATTATAAGGATCAATTCTACCAATTTTTAAAAGTAATCCCCCCAAAAACAAAAAAGTTATGTGGGTTATTTAAAAAAGGAAATAAAAATATTTTAAATGTTTTAACGTTTTTTTTATTTATTTTGTCAAACATTTGGGAAAATGCAATGTGATATACAACGTATAATGGAATTCGTAGCATTACATATCTTCACGGCTTGTTCAAGTTTCTACAACGTTATACTTTGCATCGATTTAAATGAAATATAAATATCACTCGCATATCGAGTAATCTAATCTGATTGCAACAATTTACAATGCAAGTTTAAAAAATATATCACTTATCAAACTAATAACCATATAATAACAGTTACCCTACTATGATTTTATACATTAATCAAGATTAAATCACTTCTGCAATGAACATGTTATGGCATATATTTTTATCATAACTAACTTGAGATTAATATATTAATATATGGCTGAATTTGCAATTAAACCTTATTGCAACAACAAAAATACGAATTTCTGTATACAAAATTATCGTACATCAAGTAATTTGTCATAAAATAGCGAATAATCACACTGGCGTCTAAAGAATAACCTCGTATCCTACGCTATCCAATTCTATTAATATTTAATAATTAAACAACAAACTTGTTATTTTTGCCCACCCCAAGTGGCCAAAATTATCAAATTTTAATTTGACAGCTTTTAGTGCAATAATTTATTAGTTAGCTATTTATTCATACTAAAAATTCTAAATTTTTTAATATGTAGGAGAAAGTAGGGTAACGGTGCGCACCTAAGCGAAACTTGATATTATTGGCAACTTATGAATATTACAAAAAATTTATAAGTGCATAAGAACCCTAACTTATTTGACTATCTTACGTATCATCAAAACTTAGGTTACTCATCCCAAGGGGCAATGGTGCGCACCAGTTGGGGAATTATGCACAAAAGATAAAAACAGAAAATAATGCAAAAATATTTATTAAACACAAGATATGCATACAGGTGTTCAAAAACTTAATTTTTAAAAGGTTTTAGAATTTTTTTTTTTAAAAGTCTAGTTTTTGAACATTTGTATAATTATTTTGTTTTCTACTTTTTAGTCGTACGCAACATGTAATTATTAGAAAGGTTTTAACTTAACTTGTTTTTTATTAAATTTTGTTACTATTTAATTAAATGAGGGAAATACGCATCATGAACTTAAAAATAAATCACTTCACGCAGCAAAAACTATTTAATTAAATTTAACAAAATTGCATGGATTTTGCAAGTGATGCAATGCAAATGATCATATCCTTATTATATTGAGAACAACTTTCATTTGTCAGTTGCCAGAGATGTCTCATAATACCTCGTAATATGAATTTTCAGTGCGCACGGTTACCCACTGCGCACTGTTACCCGACTTTCCCCTAAATATTATCTTACTGACTGAGGTAAGATAATATAGACACTATGGGGGGAGCATCCAAAATGTCACAACCCTAACATTTTCTAGGTTAATGGCAAAAAAAATGTGTGCTACTGCAGTGCACTGCCGCACCGTAACTATAGTCTATGAAGGTAAAATAGTATAAGTAATAGTTAATTTATTTTTTGATGGGACCAAAAAAAAAATATCTGGTATGTTTTATATCAAATACAAGGTTTTAACCAAGGACGGCTTCCCAGTAAAAATACAATATTTGCAGCAGTACACAGCAATTCAAAAAGCAGCGGGTAATAACCGAAGATAAGGCTGAATTATGTAAGTTTTAGCACGTTAGCGTTGCACGAAATATATTAATTCCCGGTTAATTACTCGCCGAGCAAAGGCGGCGATCGTAGGAGGCGGCGCAGGGGCCAATTTTGCGTTTTCTAATGGCGTCCATCACGCAGATATAAGTTTTATGGACATCTTAGTTATTCATGGTACTAGAGAGATAGGTGAGGTAATACCCACGAAAATTTTAAACACGTGAGCCTCCAGATCTGAGTGGGTAAATATAACTAACAAGCTTTCGAAAAAAAATGTAGATTAGCTACACTAGCTAACTCGCCAACATGATTTTCGACAAATTGCCAAAAGATTTAAGTCAATATGTTAAAAAGTTTTTTTTAATCGCTGGGACCGTTTTGAAATACACTGCCCAGTAAAAGAGCTTTCCCATTTTTCACCTCCGCGCGTGAAATGGATTTTTATTATCAGATTCACTTTCAGCAACCTCAAAAATCCCAATATACCAATTTTCACGAAATCACCCCCCGCCCTTCTGGGGTGGATTTAGAAAAATTTTAGTGATTTTAAAAACCCCAGTATGTTAATTTTCAAGAAAACTACCCCCCGCCCCTCAGGGGGTGGAATTAGAATTTTTTTATTTCAGCAACCTCAAAAACCCCAAAATAACAATTTTCACGAAAAATACCCCCGCCCCTTAGAGGGTGAAATTAGAAAAAAAAATTATCAGATTCAGATTCGTCGTCCTCAAAAACTCCTATATACCAATTTTGATAATAATATTGAAAACATTTAAAAATGTTTACCCCCTCAACCCTGTGGAGGAAATTTTATTATCAGATTCAATTTCAGCAACCTCAACAACCCCTATACAGGAATTTTCAATTTTTTCTGAAAAAAACGTTGAATTTTTCACATATGCCCCCTTTGCCCCACCCCAATGTTTAGCAAAAAAAATCCCGAGCGAGAACATTTGGTAACATATCTGTATGCCAAATTTTAAGTCTCTAACTTAAAGCGTTCTTAAGTTATAGCACAAGATATTTCGGACAGAACGACCGATCAACCGACAGACATTTTTTTTTTGTTTTAAGTTGATTTATGTCAACATAAAACCTCATAACACTCAAAAATATGCAAGAAAATGAATTTTTCAAAAATCAGAACCCCTTAAGGATATGGTAACACAATTTGCATTTTTGCCCTTTTCAGATACCTAGCAACAAGAAAAATAGTTCTTTCGTATATAACTATTGATCTGGTTGCCCTAACCAGAGTAAATTAAAAAAATGCATTTTTTAATACAATTCAAAATGAAATTCTTGCAGGGTATTTTATTTAACAAAATATAAAGCCTTTAAACGGGGTTGTCATTCCTGTTAAAGAGAAAACAATATGGCGCAAAAGTTACAATTAATTAAGTGTTTTTTTTTGCTGTCGTCATGACCAAGATCGATGGTGCCAGAACGTTTAAAAAAAATAAACTTGTAGATTTGTAAGGGATTAAACAACCCCAATGGAAAAAATACAGCGTAGTGAAAAAAAACCTAAGCTGCATAAAATACTTTTGTTTTGGCCTGAGCTTAGATAAGGGATTTATAATAAAAGTAAAAGGATATATGAAAAATTCCGCTTCGAAATGGAAAAGTTTTAAGGGTCAAATTCAATTCGCTATTCACAAAAACACGCATAAAAGGATTTCTAACATTAAGAAAATACTGATTTAAAATACACTGACAAAAATCCAAATCTATACATGTAGGTATACATTTCAAAACTTAAAATTGTATTTGAAGTGTGCTCGAGAATTCCAGCCAAAAACTTTAAAGGCTGTTCGATATGCGCTGGTTATATTTTTGTTATACGATTAATAATGATTACACTTGTAACTAAAGAATATTAAAACATCTATAAGGGTATGAAGACTTTTTAAAGTGCTTTGGTTATAGTATTACTCATGATTAATTACACAGGATCACAAAAAAAAATAAAGTTAGTTTTTATAAACCAGACCATATTTTTTCTACGCCCTTTTTGGGCGCTGAAAATTAATATGGCAATGAAAAAAATTCTTCACCATCAAAATCTTGAGATTTAGCTCTCAGTGGGTTTTTCTGTATGTATTAAAGGTCCCCCCCCCCCCAATTAATTTGAAACGTAAACCAAAAATATGTGATTCACTTCTACATTTTATTGAAATGCTTGATTCCATGTAAGGTTATTTTCATGGAAGGAGTACACAGACAGGAATTAAATTAAAAAAATTGCATCAATTAATTTTTACTGAAAAAAAAAAAAAAGTTTTCACAAAATGCAAGAAACAAAGTTGTCAATAACCAGTATGTCCTCATCTTTTCTTAAGCAAAACATTTACGCCAAAACATTCTTTAACCAATCGTCAGCTTAGAGGTAAATTTACCTAAACCAATTTTTACTGATTCGAATACAAAATTTCTCATTCTATGTTTCTGTTTCAAATTAACTTGTATTAAATAAATACCTACCGATAAAAATAATAAAAACTAAACATTTTAGAGGTAAAATTACCTAAACCGGTCATAGAATTGTAAGTAAAGCACTCAAGTGTTTTAGCTAGACTTTTATATGGTATTTCTCATCACTGACATCAGGCAGTAATAGTGATACTTTTCAATTAAAACATGATAGTTCCGTACAGAAATTGATCTAATAAATATAATAGATATAATAAAAAAGCGCCTGGAAATATGAAAAAATATGTACACATTAAAATAAGATATACAAACATCTTTATAAATATCATAATTTTATAAAGAACTTTCACTTTCGGGTTTAGACCGTGTTAATGGATTTTCACTTTCCGACGTTTCGTCTCTTACTACTAGAGACATCTTCAGGGATTAATCTGAAACTAAGTTTCGAATCAACTTATGTCACTATTTATGACGAGTTGTGGTTATTCACCCGTAACGAGGTTTTTCCTATCAAAGACTTCCATATTGCAGGTAAGTGGTAACCAGTGTCCCGATTGATATTGTTAGGATGCTTGATGATTTCTATCGATTCCCGTATCTTCCTTGGCATTTTTCTGTTTTCTGTTAATATTTGTTTTGTTTCAGACAAATTGATTTTATGACCTGTTTCATGTACATGTTCGGCTACTGCCGATAAGGAAATTTGTTTCTTTCTTATATTGCGCTCATGCTCTTGAAGTCTTGTAGAAATTTTTCTCTTAGTTTCACCTATGTAAACCGTACCACAGGAGCAGGGTATTTTATATACGCCTTCTGAACTCAGGGGTATTTTGTCTTTTGTTGAAGTCAAACATTGACCTAATTTTTGGTTGGACCGAAATATAGGCTTAATATTTGACTTCTTCAAAAGTTTACCTATTTTATCCGTGATACCGCTTACATAGGGAAGTATAACTTGTGTCTGTCTGTCATTGTCACTATTGTCCTGTTGTTTGGGTCTGGGATTTCTGTATTTGTATATGGTTTTATTAATGTCTTTTTTGGTATAACCGTTCATGGTCAAGGCTTTGGTTAGTTTAAGGAGTTCTGTGTCTAGGGAATTCTTGTCTGAAATCATGAAAGCCCTATGAACAAGTGAATTAACTACCGAGCGTTTTTGAGAGGGATGGTGATGTGAAAATGCGTTTAGGTATCTGTCAGTGTGGGTTTTCTTCCTGTATACCGAGTGTCCTATTGAGCCATTTTCCGTTTTGTAAACCAAAACGTCCAAAAAGGGAAGTGATCCGTTGTTCTCAATTTCCATCGTAAACCGTATAGATTTATGTTGGGAATTGAGGTGATTTAGAAAACCTTGAAGGCTTTCCATGCCATGGGGCCAAATAGCATAGACATCGTCTACGTATCTGCGCCAAATTTTAGGTTTTAATGGAAATGACTCAATAGCTTTTTTCTCGAAGTATTCCATGAAAGCATTGGCCGCAGGGGGTGATAATGGGGATCCCATTGCGGCGCCTGACACTTGTTCATAGAACTCTCCC